>OV656853.1:10533944-11146000 GCA_927399475.2 Acleris emargana | reverse complement strand
GTAGACCCACCGTGTCAGACTAGGGAATGCAATTTAACCGGTTATTAACCGTTTTTGTATGAATGGTCTTGATAAGTATTTTATTGTATTCCTAATTACTTTGCAAGAAAACTATAGCCGGCGACAAAAGCTTGTCCCAAAAATATTTCTTTTCCGGAAACAACTACAAGTACCATTTGTTCTAAAAGCATATTATGTAAGATAGAAATCATTCCTCGTGGTACTGAGTGTGATTTATGAGAGCAAGTTTGTTAAATAGTATTTATTTTCCATGAAAAACTAAAAACCTAGTGAACGTATATTTCGTTTAACAAAAAATATACTTTTCGCGTATCTCCTCGCGGCTTGTTTAGTTTACAAAATACATGTCAATAATGAAATTGAATACGCCACTCGAAACAAACAGCACCAAACTGCAAATTACTGATTACGTAACTAAATTCCGTTTACAATCCACCGCCATTAATCAAGCAGTATTCGTTGCATGCGTACAAATGTCTGGCAACAAACCGTGCAATATTCCCAGCATGAATATCTGGGCCCTGAGGGGTCGACATCATAAAAATGGATTGCATACAGATACGTGCCCTGACTGTTGTAACGAATGATGTTGTTGTTGAAACAACTACACGGGATTGGGCTTATCTCGCAGCTAAACATGGATCCGCTGGGATTAGAATGGGCGGCGTAACTTAATTTTATGAATTTGTAAATCAGAGCCTCTATTCTACTAGGTAAAGCCATATTACCTTTGACATGTTAGCGTCATTGTGCAAAATGTGGTCACTGAATTATCAATAAATTTTAAGGTGTAGGTAATTGGGATCGACCAAAAAAAATTGCTCACGGTTTTTACATTTTAATTCGAAAGAAGGTACTTTCAAGAGACCAATTTAATTAATTTTGTATTTGAACCAATACTTTTGTTTTAATATCTATATTTACATACATACATACATAAACTCACGCCTTCATTCCCAGAGTGGGGAAGGCAGAGCTAAAGAATTACCAACAAGTATTAAAACTTCTTGATAATTCTGTAACCACATTTTGCACAAGTAGGCTAAGATGTTTCCTAGTGTATTAGTGACAGGTTGCAAGCCCATCGCCTAACAGTACTACAAGCCTTTATTCCCTTAGTCGCCTCTTACGACATCCACGGGAAGACATGGAGTGGCACTATTCTAACCCGGCAACCACACGGGATCTATATTTATTTATCAGATATATGTATAATTATATAATATATAATATAAAGAGAACGTAGAATGTGACTAATAATAACATCATTAGTCTAAACTTCTAAGGCAAATTCTTTCAGGACTATCCGTAACTAAAAACATTGTTTGCATTTCAAAGTCAGCCACAAATTAAAGTTTTTGTGAATTATATTTAAATATTTTATACTTGTTTTAGGTTTATAAAAACATTCCAGATCCTCGTAAGTTCTCAATGGCAACGAAGACCAAATATTTTCAGTCACGTTTTTTATTTCACGCAACAAACCCTCTTCAGACGTCTAGAGCACTTTATACTAAGCCTTTTGCAGCCGCCCAAATAACTTCGGCCGCAAAACAAATTAGGTTGCACAAATCTGGTTTCATGTATAAAATATTTTAAATGGTAACTCTCCAGCATCATTGGCGATAAATAATACCGGCGACAGAAAGGGGTGAGTAACGAGCAAAAAATGGAGAGCGTGTCGCCGCGAACACTGCGCGCGCTTTATTTATAGTAGACTGTACTGACTTTGGGAAGTCTTGCATAAATACACTAGGTGTCTATTCAAGCGAGGAAACGGTTGTTTAAAAAAATAAACTATGTTGTTTGTTATACTTGCTGAAGCGAAAACAGATAGAAATAAAGATTTGCGGGTGGGAGGACCTTGTGCAGGGTCCGTCCGGGTTGGTACCACTATCTTATCCATTAACCTACCGCCAATCAGCAGTGTTCGCATTGTTGTATCCCGGTTTGGGGATAAGACAGCCGGTGTAATGACTAGCATAGAGGCATTCCATCTTAGTCCTCAGGGTTGGCAGTGCATTTTGCAGTCTTAGGATTGCAGTCTTGTGAATGCGAATGTCTATGGGTCATAGATTTCACTTACCGCCCGACCATTTGCCTTCCCTATGATATAAAAAAAGAAGATAAATTCACTCTGTAGGAACGTACGCCTCTGGCTATCCGGAAGTACGAGTAAGTTAAGTTAACAAATTGAGTAAGTTATTTCCGCAATTTTTGCTAGTCAATATTTGAACGTAAAATAAGTTTCTTTCAAAAACATATTTTCTGGGACAAGCTTTTGGTTTCGCAAAACGCTTTTTTTGCAAAGTCGTTACCTTGGTGTGAAGTGGTTAATGCTCAGCATATGCTAATTACAGTGGAGATGTGGAGACACACTCCATCTTCAGATCCCCGCTAACACACGATAATTTGGATATGTCATCGGGTTTAGATTATCTTGCCAGTCCATCCCAACGGTGGGAAGACTGGCAACTGGATCGAAAATTTCAAATATACGATATTTTCAGGATACAAAAATTAAGGTAATTGCTCCTTATATTAATTTAAGCCATAGGTTCTCAACTACAACCGACAAACTGACATAGCAATACAAAAAAAACATGAAAATAAAAAGTGTTACGAAATCTGACCTACCTTTTTTTTCATTGGTCATTAAACTCATTAAATAATGGTAAAAGGATTGAAACTATCCCACTGTCAATCCTTGTAACAGATATCATTAGGAGTAGGTACTATTACAATATATGTCGGTAGAAAACAAATCTATCTTCTTATGACGCATACTTGATTATATTATGACTATTAGTTAAATTATACCTACTGGAACGAGCGCACGCAAGAACTGAAAGTATTGAACATAGGTAAATAGACTGCTGTGAAATACTCAATTGGGTCAACTTTACCCAAATAGGTTAGGTAGGTCAGAGTTGTGACAGTGCGGGAAGCTTCTCGTGCCTACGCGGAATAGGAGCTCCGCGCGGTGGCGCTCCGTCAACCATAATTAGGGTAGAAGTACCGTTTGTGGCCACGGTACCCTTTTTGGCCACTTAAGGTTGAAATGAGTATCAAAAATATTGTATAATTAAAAATAATATTCATAAATAGTTAACACTGATGATTAATATTAAGATAAAATATAAAAATAATTTTGTAATTTTCATAATGCTTTAGATATTAGTTAAAATTTAAAGTGGCCAATAACGGTCTTAAGATGGCCAAAGCCGTTTAGATTTAGTTTTCTAAGGAACATAACGTTAGGTTTAATAGTAGATTATACACCGAGGGGATAAAGCACTGTTTTATGTCACGGGCGCGATATTGAATCCTGAGCAAATGAGGGACTTCAGATCTAACTCCCGAGCGTAGCGAGGGTTTTATGAGTTAATTCGTGAGCGTCACGAGGGAAATAAAACGGAGTCCTGAGTACAGCGAGGGATTCAAACTCGCCCAAGACTAAACTACTTTTCTCACCTTTTCTTTGTTTTTTTGTGTAGTGGCCAGTTCGATTTTCAAATAAGTTCTTTTTGCTGTAGGTTTCTATGGAACAATTTTGAAGCGCGTCGTGCCCACGCGGAATTGGAGCTCCGCGTAGTGGAGCTACGTCAACCTTAATTACGGTCGTTAGGTTCCTAAGTAACAAATATAATTAGGTTTCATTAACGGTAGGTTTAGGTTAGGTTATTATAAGGTTTAGTAATATTTGGTGTCCATAGGAAACGGATAAGTTAAAATAGGGCTATTAAGAATATAGTTAGTACTCGAAGGTAGCCCAACGGGACCCTATTAATATGCCTACCTAGGCTACTGTCCATCCGTCCGTCAGTCCGCTTTTTTATCAGAATAATATGTGGTATGGTGGATTTTCTAATAAACGTTTTTATTTAAGGAAAGTGTAATAGTAAAGGCTGTACTAAATAATAAGTAAGTGAAACCACCAAGAACCCAAACAAGCAACGTTTTTATTCAACGTATTATTGTTGTATTGTAAAAACCGTAAAACATACAAGTGCCAAATTTGTTATGATTATGTAACAAATCCTTAAAAAAAATGAAACAAAAATAAATGGTCAAGTGTGAGCTGGGACTCAAACTTGAACTCATACTTGACCGTTTTTTTTATTTGTAAGCGTAAATAAATCCACATAGCATGTGACATTTAACTATGAAGCGCGAAACTTAAACTAACGATATTTAGTTCCTCTGTGATCATGAAATTAACAACAATATAATAGGCAATGATATTGCCCGCGACACTACGAGTATTATCTGCTCCTATTATCGATTATTGGTAATTGATTCCTAGCGGCGCGTTTTGTTCTCCGATAGGAATCAATGGGGCGTAAACGCTATTAGCGGGCGTAATAACGTTTCCATAACGTATCGCATATTATCCTATTAATAATTCACTTAGTTTCATTACGAGGATGTTTGTTGGATATTGGAAAAGCATTTTATATTTTCCTGGTCTATTTATAAACTGATATTAGCTGTACTTGTACTTACAATGACAAACAAAGCTTGGAGCAGGGAACTTGACATAGGCACACAGAAGTTATATAATGCATTACGGGTGCAGTATAATAACGTGTTCAGTGCCTTGCTGAGGCTTCCCCGCTTCTGCAGCGCATCTGGTATGTTAGCGGATGCCGGCGTCTTTGACTTTTACGCAATCATGCGAAAGAAATCAGGCATCTATAGTCAGGCGTATGCGGGGAAGCCAGAACGAGATTCTGCAGATGGTAGCGGACAGAATGGACTCTGCCGTCCTGAGCCGATTCATGAACTTGCACGTGATGCGTGCATGGGCGCTCATGATGCCAGGCCTTTATCTATTAAGAGCATTTAATTGTACTAACATAGTTCTTAAGTACGCTTGTGACTAACAAATTATGGATTGATTTAACTGAATTAAATGATTTTTATTTTATTTTATTTTTATTTTTAAAGGCTCATTTTTGAACAAAATATGAAAATACCGAAAAAAATATCACCTAAATTGATATTAAAATTAAAATCAGCCTAGAAATACGGATGGCAAGCATTTGAAACTGCTAATCAAACAACCGTTAGACAGAGAGATCCCATGTGCACTGTGACATGATGTAACAGGTCGGCCATATAGATAAACGCGATGTTAAATTATCTTTTGCTAGAAAGAGATCTTTGTTAGTTTATATACTCAGGGACAAAAAAAATAGAGAATGTCAAATGTGCTTAAGATACCTAACTTATCGCACAATCAGTTTACACCACAGCGAGAGAGTTTGGGTTAGCATTTGGATTTCCTTACATTTTATTGCCATTTAAGATGTTTTTCTGAACATGATCAATTCCGGCGTTAGCCACAGATTCAATCAGTTGGGTATCCTAGGCGTTCTGCAAGTCCTGTATCGATGCTCGGTGTATCCATCATCAGATTTCACTAAAAGCATCACCTGGTGAGGATCCAAGGCTTCGAATTAGCCTCTTTAGTATGAAAAACGCACTCTGACCCGTTTTTTTTGTCCCTGAGTATATTATATTGGTTATTTTTATGGCTATTCAAAATATGATTTTCCTCAACTGTTTGTTACGTGAATTAGCTTTTATTGAAGCTGTGATAAAATATTAAGTATTCGCTATTTCTCAATGGCTTATCCTCCTAAGACCAACCATACAACAAAATTAGTCAATGGAATATCAATCTATTGTGAATGAAGTAAACTCCATTTTCTAATTTGACCATTTGTCTTAAAAACAAAAGAAATTCCACTTTACTTCATTTGCACTAGATCTTTATTTCAATGACCGTATTATGTACTATTTTTAGTACAAGGAACCTTAGGAGGTTATAGTAGATCCGTCGATTTGTTATATTGGATATGATATTTTGACGACGCGCTGGCCTAGTTGGTAGTGACCCTGCCTACGAAGCTAGCGGTCCCCACCAATCCCGGTAAGGGCAGATATTTGTGTGATGAGTGCGAATATTTGTTCCTGAGTCATGGATGTTTTCTATGTATTTAAGTATATATTTATCTATATAAGTATTTATATCGTTCCATAGTACCTATAGTACAAGCCTAGAGCTTAGTTTGGGACTAGGTCAATTGGTGTGACATTGTCCCCTGACATTTATTTATTATATATAATTGTCTGTGAATAATTAGTTTATAATCACTGTGAGATATAGTCATAAACAAAGGGTTTTTCAAAACCATTATGGTTTTGTAAGTTACAAATTAGTCAATCTCTTTAATAATCTACAAACCTTAAGAAGCAAATTTAAACATTAAAAAGGCTTGTAATCACGGACGTCGCAAAACACGTGAAAGTTAATTAAACATACTTTCAAGCAATTAACTCTTCTCTTACTTAAAAATATTTCTAGCTGTTTCTGATAGTAGTGCTACGAAGACTGAAGTCGTAGAGTTGCTACGACGTAGCTGACTGTTAGTGGTTTCAATGGTACCAATTATTTCATCGAAGCACCTTTCAATAAACGTATCATTACGTAGAGTTTTCATTTCATCGAAAGGCATTTCTCGCCGCATGAGCTATTTTTTCCACCCGACTGCTGAAGGAGGAGGGTAACGTGTTTATCAGTCTATATAATGTTTGTTCCTTTGTGGCGCTATATAAACGAATCGCGTAAACCGATTTTGACAATTCTTATGTAAATCGATTTGTCTTAATCTTGTGAGTGTCATTAAATATGACAGTAATTAAAATTCAATATGGCGGCCACTACACGCCATATTGTAAATAATAAAAATAAATATGTACCTATAGACGAACTATGACAGGGTATCATTGAATAGTTATTTAAAAATCATTTTTAGTTTTTTAACCGTTTTTCATTGTGAACGATTATTTACGATTTATAACGAGTTAAAGTTGGTTAGCAACAACAGTCGGGTTTTTTAAAGCTTACTTTTTTGTTATTTTTTGTCTTATATCTATCTATTTAAAGTTCTAACCTAACCTGACCTACGTAATTATAAAAAAATACATCATTAATTAAACATAAAATAGCGTTCAATGTTTTTTTTTTTTTTTCAATTCATTCATACAAGCACATTTAATTCTCTCCTAGATTTATTTATTAAATTATGTACTACTACAATTTGAAATAAATAAATTAAAACACAGAAAAGAAAATGAAAGAAAAAATGTTATTGAATGATACATTCTATGAAGTGAAACTCTATAAAATAATAGGTTACTGATTTCAATATACGACGATATGACCAAAATTAGTTAATATAAAATATTATAGATAGATAAAAACCTCCGTTATTATGGGCCTTTCTTTCAGAGCTGATATCTCATAAACGGACTGACCGATTTTCATAAAACCTAACTAAGAACCACAGATAAAAAACCTGTTTTCAAAAAACAATAAAAACAAGGAGCTTTGATGCCACAGATAGTAATGCGGGATTGCGTAAATGTAAAGGGTAGTAGTGGGGCGCGCGCGGCTTCATTAGTGAAAAACCTACTGTAACACAAACAATTCTAAGCGGAACAGAATAACCGCAAGCGAAAACCAATATACATTAAATACAATTACCTACCGTTTGCGTAAACAACTTACAGTTTTTTTTCGTTTACATTCTGCACAAATAAAATGGTTTATTTTCGTAATGATATACACACAAAGTCCACTTCTATTATATAAGTATAGCTTTATTATATCAGGGGTTGTTTGCCTTACCCTGCAAAGGGTGTAGACTTATGGAGTTAGAGGCTCACTCTTCCAGCAAACATGCGTTCTATTTGAACTCTGAACGTGTCCAAACTTGCTCTTCATAGTTGCAAATCGTAGAACGACTTAACTGCCTTCTGACCTAGTTTCACACTCGCCTTTTAACTTCTTGGAGCCGCCATATTTGTAATAGAATAATTTCTTACATGTATTTCTGATATGTTGATGCACATTTTAGTCGCGTTTAAAAAAAAACTACTGCCCCTATGTCCGTTTTGTCGGTTATAAACTATTTTTGTTCCTAATTCCATGTCGACAAAACAGAACAATCATGTATTTATAATAAGTAATAATAGGCTTGGGACTTTTGGATGCTCGCTATGGTTTTAGATTCCACGGAGTCGCCATTATGTTAAAATATAATTTTTCGAAGTCAAAGTCAAAGTGTAAAAATAAAACATGTTAGATTTACGCTGTTATATCGATCGGTAATAACCACGTTATTATGACTGCAATTAATTTTATCATAAATTTATTAGTTATTACTAGGCTTGGGACTTTTGGATGCTCGCTATGGTTTTAGATTCCACGGAGTCGCCATTATGTTAAAATATAATTTTTCGAAGTCAAAGTCAAAGTGTAAAAATAAAACATGTTAGATTTACGCTGTTATATCGATCGGTAATAACCACGTTATTATGACTGCAATTAATTTTATCATAAATTTATTAGTTATTACACACACATGTCACAGTTCACAGGTGACGCGATATGCAAATATAGGTACGATTTACTTAATTATGCATCCTCTTTGATACTTGCGTTGTGACAGACTACTGACTGACATCTATTTTAGCAATTAAAAAAACACTTGATTAATAAATTGTCACTTGATTAAACACGGTTTAAGCAATTTCTGATAAAATTTAAAATTACATCAACGAATTTTACCACAACGCACCACAAACATGACGAATCGGCAAAAATTCTCGAGAATACAACTTTAACATCAGTGGACGTGGAGAGATCTTTTTCAACACACAAAAGAGTTTTTGATAGGTCCAGAACTCGTTTAACCCCGCAAAATATAGAAAAAATAATAGTGATTCATTCTTACTACCATTTTAATGATGAACATGAAATAGTAATAGATGATGATTATGATGCACTGATTCAAAAAGCCTGTACCTCATCAAAAACTTAGAAGTGGCGACTAATATTAGATTGAAAAATACATTTTTGTTATTGTTACTTAAATTATTTGTTTTAGTTTATTTTGTTTACTAGCAATAGAGTATTTTATTATTGGTAATTATATACATACAAGTTGTATGTACTTATCCAGTTTGACTTTGACTTCTAAAAAAATATTTTAACATAATGGCGACTCCGTGGATTCTAGAACCATAGCGAGCATCCAAAAGTCCCAAGCCTAGTTATTACACACACATGTCACAGTTCACAGGTGACGCGATATGCAAATATAGGTACGATTTACTTAATTATGCATCCTCTTTGATACTTGCGTTGTGACAGACTACTGACTGACATCTATTTTAGCAATTAAAAAAACACTTGATTAATAAATTGTCACTTGATTAAACACGGTTTAAGCAATTTCTGATAAAATTTAAAATTACATCAACGAATTTTACCACAACGCACCACAAAGATGACGAATCGGCAAAAATTCTCGAGAATACAACTTTAACATCAGTGGACGTGGAGAGATCTTTTTCAACACACAAAAGAGTTTTTGATAGGTCCAGAACTCGTTTAACTCCGCAAAATATAGAAAAAATAATAGTGATCCATTCTTACTACCATTTTAATGATGAACATGAAATAGTAATAGATGATGATTATGATGCACTGATTCAAAAAGCCTGTACCTCATCAAAAACTTAGAAGTGGCGACTAATATTAGATTGAAAAATACATTTTTGTTATTATTACTTAAATTATTTGTTTTAGTTTATTTTGTTTACTAGCAATAGAGTATTTTATTATTGGTAATTATATACATACAAGTTGTATGTACTTATCCACTTTGACTTTGACTTCTAAAAAAATATTTTAACATAATGGCGACTCCGTGGATTCTAGAACCATAGCGAGCATCCAAAAGTCCCAAGCCTAGTAATAACCAACTGCCGGGTATTGCGGCGTGGGAACAACATCATAGAATACCCGATATTCGGGTACCGGGCGGTGAATGAGTTAATTAAAGTTACTTAATGATATACGATTCGAATTTGTATTGAATTAGGATGTGTACTAATAACGGCAAATAATATCTTCCAATAACGTCATTGGTTGAATTATTTTGTTTCTAGAATCAACGGTTCTACCGATTTATTAGCACTTCTCGGATTACATAATATATAGGCATCGGAGTTTTTGTCGAACGGTAAGACTAATAGCAAGCTATGGAGTCGTCATTTGCCATAAATCTAAACTCTTATTCATATTCATACTCATTTTTTAATTTATCTTAAAATGCCTCTAGCGGTCGGTCGTGTATAATTTTATCTTAGTCAAGTTATATAAAAAAAAAAACGATTAGATTATAAATACAAAGAAACTTGAACTATTTTAACATACAATTCGCCACTAGTGTGGACTAAAACATTCCCTTCTGCCGTGTCTTAATGTATCTTTTGTTAGTTTATAAATTTTCGTAATTAAATTAGTATAAAAATGGTGATTATTTTTATTGTAATATTTATTTTCCAAATATAACATTAAATAATCGTTTCTGAAATCGTCAACGTTGTTGTCCTTGATTATAAAAAAAAACCTAAATAATTAAATAAATAAATGAGTATGAATACGAATAAGAGTTTCAATTTATGGCAAATGACGACTCCATAGCTTGCTATTAGTCTTACCGTGCGACAAAAACTCCGATGCCTAATAATATACCTATTTAGTTGCGTGATAAGTTCTGTTAGTGAAATTTATTACAATTTAATAAATAAATTCAAGGAGTTTTGCATAAGCCTGTATATTAATAAAAACTTTGATTTATATAGATATAAGTAAATTTTTTATTATTATTTGTGGGTTAATCCATTCACTTTTGACATTGACTTTTACACCAAAAAAAAAATGTTCTGTTTCTTGGACGATCATCATTTAAATTCTATAACATTGACATCTATGCAATATAACTGTAAATAACTTATATTATGAAATAAATAAATCGTATCTATAGATAATCTAATCGATTTAGTATTCCCTTAACTATAAGAATGATGGATCAGGTAAGGTAATGCTAGAACCAAATCATTTCTGCTATTCTCATTTTCAATGAAGATGAAAATAATTTTTGAAAATAACCATACCACTGTTAAGATTTGTGACCGAAAAACTCACGTTTTTTTTAAGTTAGTCCATGTTTGTTATTTTACTTAACATAATCTTCGTCAGCGAATACTACGAGTGCTATGCTGTAGCCTGTAGCAGTATTTTGCGCTACGTACCAAAAATCTGCTACAAACAGTGGACGCGCTATTGCGTTGTTGTCACCTGAATCAATGAAAAAAAAAAAACAATACATACATACATACATACCTTCACGCCTTCATTCCCAGAGTGGGGTAGGCAGAGCTACAGAATTACCAGCAACTCCAAAAACTTGTTGATAACTCTGTAACCACAATTTGCATAATTATATGTAATAAAAAACAATATGCTCCAATAAAAACACTTAGTATAATATTTATAAACAAATTACAAAAATCTAAGGATAGGTACACTGCATATATCTTACAGACTACAGGTACAAGTACCGAAGGAATCTAAAAAAGGAAAGTCAGAAGTGTTCCTCGGTAGACACAGAGTCGATACATTAACTTAATTCTATAAGTATCAACAATCTATATAAATTAAAATGAATTGCTGTTCGTTAGTCTCGCTAAAACTCGAGAACGGCTGAACCGATTTGGCTGATTTCTTTTTTGCTGTGTTCGTCATTGTATGAAAGAAAATAATTGAAAAATCCACCGGGGAAGTCAGAAATTTGCAGCGGGGCGAAGCCGCTGGCGGGCCGCTAGTTATCAATATAAATTTTTAGTAGATTAAAGTTGAAACTTAAAGCTTAGCTCTACGCTTTTTACGATCTATGGCTTTATTTATCAATCATTTGTAAGTAAAACTTATTTCATAGTAAATGAACCTGATTGAGTGCATTATTTTATTTGCATTTGTTTATTTACTTCATCACCGTACGCAAGTTATTATACTGGTTCAAAGGACCCATTACTCAAATGAAATGAAGCATTGAAGAGTTCTTGTGTTTGCTTATACGAAGTGAAGTGGCCACTACACAACGTTTCCCGCACCCCTTCCATGAAAAATATGAACCCATGAAAAAACAAAATATTGGCGTAACCGAAGGCCTATTCAATTTGTGTATTTTCGGCAGATGGATTTGTCACGTCATGCGTCATCCTGTCCGCGCCTGTATTTTGCCAGTGTCACTCACGCGTCGCAGATCCAGTGAATAAAATGTTCAGGAATATTTATTTACAAATTACGTCCATTATCTGTGGGATTTTTGATGAATTTATGAATCGACTCATTTACCTTTCAATGTTTGCATTTATTAGAGCCGTATAGTGATGCCAGCATGTTTCAAACACGTCGAAGTAAACGTTATGTCTTAGAATACTATTACTTGTGACGTGTCTTAAGATTTTTTAACTAACATACTACTCTGATTAGGGAACAGGGTGTAATTACAACGCAATGACATGACTTAACCGTAGCCATTCACAACGCCACGCCATTGATTGATCGTTTCTAATACTTATATTATCCGGGGTAGTCCTTGACCTAATAATACAGTAGACGCATGCACTCAGCACCGAGCAATAATAATTTTGTTACTTAAGTTAACTTTTATTGCAGGTTTTTCTTTTGTTTTGTTTATGTTAATGTTGCGGTGGTCTTCCGCGCCCTCTAGTATCAGCTCTGGGTCTCCATTCAAGGACTCGCAACGCTGCTGGATGGACGACATTCGACGGCACGGAAGTCGGTACTGGATGAGACGGGCACAAGATCGCCAAGAGTGGAAGAAGAGGGAAGAGGCCTACATCCAAGATTGGATCACCAAAAGGCCACCATGATGATGATGATGATGATGATGTGTATAGTGTATATGTGTGTAATCTTCCGTGGTTTCACTGGGTGGTTCCAACGGAAGACTAGCGCTGGTTTTAACGCCAGCATAACGCTGAGTTGGAACTAGTGACCGACCGAAACATGTTATTTTGCCGAAACCGAAACCGAAGGTTCGGTTTCATTGTAGTTTCGGCCGAAACCGAAACCGAAACCGAACCTTTTATAAAATAAAATAAAAGTCCTTAAAAAGTCGAAAAAATGCTAGTAAGCCCGTTTTTTTCTAAAATTAATATCTCGCCGACCTATAATTACAGGTTTCTACTTTCAAAGATTTATCACAATGAAATTTCAGCACAGTTACAGAGGTTCTGTTTGAAAATTTAACTACCCTATAAAGTGAAAAAAATACATGCGAGCGACGCCATATTGCCAGCCGTGCCGAGCGCGCCCGACGTTAGCCGAGCGCGACCCGAAGGGACGATGTTGTAAGTTTCGGCGCGGCCGAAGGGTTCGGCCGTTTTTGGCCGAAACCGAAACTCGGGCCGAAACTTGATTTTTTGGCCGAAACTGGCCGAAACCGAAACCGAAATTTCGGTCGGACACTAGTTGGAACCATTTCGTGACAACAGGTATTTTTGTCTGTCAGTATTTTTGTTGAGATTTTTGTCTGTTTGTCACGAATAAATATTTTTTCTTTTTTACTTTCTAATAAAAACAAAGTCTTAAAAAACCTTGCATTTTCTAATATTGTCGTCAAAATATGAAAATCATCACCGGGTCCCCTCTAGTCCCCTCTATCATACTTTGATTCAAATATTAAACCTATGTCACTCCTACATTCAAGATGAATCTAACAGCAGCTCATGTCTTATCCATCAAGCCGGTTAGACTGCAAAGTGTGCCCCAAAAATAGACAAATACAGGGTGCCTCTGGCCTTGGGGCTTTAAATGCAACGATCGATTCTACTCGCTAAACTAACCTACATTTGTTCTGCAACATTAAACAAATACTTAAGTTTAGATAAAAAACCCCCAAAGTCAGGCAACCTGTTATACATGGTGTTCGAAAAACATAACCCTTCTTCTGACGCATACGGGTAAAAACGCTACTAAGGTTAGTATTTCTAGCGCCATTCTCATTAGGTCACTTAAGTAGGGTTTCCATTGCAGGCCGCCGTTGGCCTGAATATGCCAACTAGCAATTTAATTATATATTAGGAGGCTGAAGTCATAGAACTTAGAGGACGTGTTGGCCTAGTTATATTATTTATTTTATTTTAATTATAAGTATTTATTTCTTTATTTACTATTTACATCAGTTAAAACTTAAGATAAACATTCACCCTCGTATTCAAAACCACGCAATAGTTAAAGTGTGCCTGAAATATGCTCTGTCCTTATCTGTCATAGTGATATTTGAATTGGATAAAAATTGTCAGTGAATACTTTGACTATAACAGGTTTATTGTGCGTTTATAAATACGGGGGTTAGACTAAACTGGTCTAACTGTACACGTCGTATTTATTTCCCCACTCACTGTACCAACAGGATAGATGCGGATGACGAGTAAACAAAATGCATATTGGGACCAAATCAAATAAATTCAGAATCATGATCTGCTGTTGGTTCAAACTGATTTAAGTTAACTAACAGGGACAAGTTAAATATTATTGTATGACGGGATTTGATCGCGTTAATGTTTCATTTGATTATTGGCTCAACAATCCGAGGGCTCTATTACTTTTAAACGTAATTGTTTTTCACATGTTTTCGTTTTGTAAATAGCTCGGCCACCATTACTGTCACGTAAATAAGAGCTATACAGGGTGCCTCTGACCTAGGGGCTTTACAGGCAAGGTTCGTTTCTACTCCAGAAACTGAACTTCTTTTGTTCTGTTAGTTGTCAAAAGTATGTCCAACTTACATTTTATTTTTTTCGTACAAGTTAAATATAATTTTCAATGTACGCGATACAATTCTCAATTTTCCTTTAGCCTTCGTACCAAGGAAATATAGCCCCCGTACCATGAGATAGTGATTATATGGCCAAGATTGAATACACTGATTTTACAATTAGACTTTAACATCAATTAGTTATCTAAACTTAAGTTACTTTTTAATGTTGCAGAACAACACTCACTCTCATACGATCTTATTAAGAGCGAGTGAGAGAGAAGTACTAAACCGAAGCCTCTTCTAAGTGCTCACAGACTTCTCTCTCACTCGCTCTCATACGATCTTATTAAGAGCGAGTGAGAGAGAAGTACTAAACCGAAGCCTCTTCTAAGTGCTCACAGACTTCTCTCTCACTCGCTCTCATACGATCTTATTAAGAGCGAGTGAGAGAGAAGTACTAAACCGAAGCCTCTTCTAAGTGCTCACAGACTTCTCTCTCACTCGCTCTCATACGATCTTATTAAGAGCGAGTGAGAGAGAAGTACTAAACCGAAGCCTCTTCTAAGTGCTCACAGACTTCTCTCTCACTCGCTCTCATACGATCTTATTAAGAGCGAGTGAGAGAGAAGTACTAAACCGAAGCCTCTTCTAAGTGCTCACAGACTTCTCTCTCACTCGCTCTCATACGATCTTATTAAGAGCGAGTGAGAGAGAAGTACTAAACCGAAGCCTCTTCTAAGTGCTCACAGACTTCTCTCTCACTCGCTCTCATACGATCTTATTAAGAGCGAGTGAGAGAGAAGTACTAAACCGAAGCCTCTTCTAAGTGCTCACAGACTTCTCTCTCACTCGCTCTCATACGATCTTATTAAGAGCGAGTGAGAGAGAAGTACTAAACCGAAGCCTCTTCTGAGTGCTCACAGACTGTAGTTCGGTTTAGCGAGTAGAATCGATCGTTGCATTTAAAGCCCCAAGGTCGGAGGCACCCTGTATTCTCGCCTGTCTCCCAATGGGACTATGAAACGCCAGATGCCCAGGTTTTAATATAAAAAAAAAAAATGTCTTCATTCATCAACCTCATCAGATCAGCCCATTGGAACGCTGACCCACCAAAGAACTGTGTCACCGTGAAGTTATAATTCAACTCGGAAGAATTGTCAAATAAATTGTTTTATGACGTTACAGTGACACTGTTCTTTGGTGGGTCAAGGATCCATTGGGCTTATAGTATGTTGGTTTTGGTCTGTTCAGTCGCGGCGATAAACGGCTTCTACGCGTGTGGAGTTGAAGGCAAAACCTCTTGGAATATGTTTTGCATGCATTAATGTTTTCGTAATAATCCAATATCAAAACGAAGTACTGGGGTGCGTCCTTGTAGATTTAAAACACTTCTTAAATTACACGTCACGGCCAGACAATTAATTCTCTTTATTTTACATCTTAATAAAACGGCTAAGGAAGTTCAAAACCATGTTACGTTAAACGTTTATGGCTTTAATGTGTATTTCTGAAGCACATGAGCCTTTTCATAGCACGCAGGCAACTTCAGCGCTCGTTAGCTAAAATTAATTAGAAGTCTAGGTTCGAAATTAGCAAAAGTTTCGTTTAAGGTATCGACATTGAAACAACAAACTGCGACACGGGAAGCTGGCGAAATTCAACTAAAACGTCTACTCAGCTTAATAAATGCATAAAAACAAAACGAAATTAAAATGAACAAAGTTACAAAATAATTAAAATAACGTTTCCATTAATATCATTTTTATTAACCGAGCGATTGTAGCACAATAATATGGAAATTGAGTTCGTTATTTCATCCTTTAGCAAGGGAATTAACAATATCGAATGGCAGAATTGTTCTACCTTCATCGACACAAAAAAATCACATATTTTAAAGACTAATTCCATCTAGACTATTTTTCTATTTAGCGCCGTTTCAACTGCCTGGTTTCTAATGAGAGTGTAGAACGATTAAATCAAAGTGTCTTGAAAAATCTTAGTGTAATCGTACTAACGTGCGAAACGAGGCAGCCCCTATGTGATTCTCCCCAAGCTGCGTGCTCACTGGCGGAACGAGAGTAATTAAAATTAAAGAGCAAAATTAAGTAAGACGGCTTTAAGATGTGAGCTTGGTGACAGGCTGAAGCAGCAACCGTGGTGGAACATTGGTGAGGCGTTATTAGTGATTTGGGAAAGCCACCGGGAGAGAAAGTAATAACAACGAGGTGTACCAAGCAGTGCCACAATATGGTAGAAATAGGCAGGGCAGGGACGTGTTCTTGAGTGGAGACCACGGCTTGGCAAACGTAGTGTGGGACGCCCTCCAGCTTGATGGAGCGATGACATAAAAAAAAGTGGCTGGCAGTGGTTAGTAACAAAAAACTCAGAACCGAGCTCAGCGGCGTGCCATGGGAGAGGCCTATGTCCAGCAGTGGACGGAAATGGGCTGATGATGATGAGGCAGGGCAAAAGTAGGGACGAGGAGAACGATGACAGCTGTGAACAGAGCAGACAGTGTAAGCGTTGCGACAACAGTACTTGGAGCAGCCGCGGCAACACAGCGATCATGGCGCTGAACGCGGCAATAGTGGAAATTAATGACAAATAAGGACATGATAGCAAGCTGTACAGTGGTATTGACTGCTTTTATTGACATACATACATACATACAGCCCTTCAAGCCTTCATTCACAGAGTGGGGTAGGCAGAGCTACAGAATTACCAACAACTCTAAAAACTTGTTGATAACTCTGTAACCACAATTTGCACAATTAGGCTAAGATGTTTAACAGTATATAATTATTAGTGACAGGTTGCAAGCCCATCGCCTTACAGTCCTACAAGCCTTTATTCCCTTAGTCGCCTCTTACGACTTCCACGGGAAGAAATGGAGTGGCACAATTCTAAGCCGGCAACCACACGACAATCTAAGACGGCAACCACACGACAATCTAAGCCGGCAACCACACGACATCGAGTACACATTCACGATACAATCCACAGGCTATGTAATTACTACCATAAAGACGTTCTAGAGCATTTACAATCCCACCCACTTGGCATCTTCTTCTTATCATTATGGTTACTCTCCGACTAGCGAAGGTTGGCAGTTAGCTCCGCATACTCCTCTCTATTCCTCGTGAGGTGAAACATAAGGTACAAGTTGGTAGCCGACTGCACGCAGCACCAGCAGACGACATGTCGTCGCTTCATGTCGTCACGACACGTCGTTGCGTCCTGTCGCAGACGGCAACAGCAGATGGCATCCAGTTGGTTCAGAGTGTCTCGCTCGCTCGCTCGACGTGTCGTTGCTCCGGCGTCAGCGGCACTACTGATCTGCGGTCGGGCGACACTGCCGTCTGCCGCTCGACGACGCGTCGCTAGCTTCATGTCCCTAACTACGGAGGGAATTTCATAGAAATACATAGAAACCAGTAGTGTCGTTGCGACACGTCGTTTGCTGCAGCTTCATGTCGTCCGCTACCAAAAAAAGCCGAATTTTTAGTTTTCCTAACTATCATTAGCCCCAATTTTTGCTTCCCCAATTTACATTTTACCTAATTTTACTAGCCCTAATTTTAATATTGCAAAATATATTTTTTCCTATCAGTCATTAGCCCTAGTTTTAGCATTCCGAATATACGTTATACCTATTTTTATATAGGGATCTAAACAACCGTAATAAATGTCGACGGAGCTCCGCTGCGCGGAGCTCCTTTTCCGCGTGGTTATGGCGCTTCGCGCCTTGTCACAACTCTAACCTAACCTAACCTATATGGGTAAATTTACCTAATTGAATATTGGTTTTTCATGTAATTCAAACAATCATTAGGTCTCATAGCTATTAGGTCTATCAATCATTAGGAATAACAATATTAGTTTCAGTAATATTAGAGCATTTAATGTTTAGTACAAGTAATATTTAGGGTATATAACTTTAAGTCTAGTAATCAATTAGCACATACAAGTTTAGCTTTCATGACATTAGGGCTAATGAAAATTATATCAAACGTTGGTATGCCTAATGAAATTAGCTTTTATGATATTAGGTCTAGTGAGGGTGAACCTTAATAACATTACTTGTTTTCTCTTTCTTTCAATCTGCTCACGCTATCGCCTCTGCCATTAAGATCGTGGTCTTAGGGTCACGGTGCCACTTCATGCGCGCTTCTGTGATATTGAGGTTGTAGGTTCAAATTTTAAGATGCCATGTAGGTCGTTAGTACACAGCAATTACTTGAGTCTATTGCGTTATAAGATGTTTTAATAACAAATAGACATGGTAACGCGTTTGTTTCTTCATAATTGCTAAGAGCAAAATGAAAACGATGCTAATTGGGCTTGTATTTATAGACAGCCATATTGCAAGCCTATTTTCGAGTATAAACTAAAATACGCGTGGTGACTGTCCATTCATTTGGATCTAATTACATGTTGCGGTATTGTCGGTTCAGCTGCTAATTAGATGTTGACTATACTGTTATTACAATCAGACGGTACCATATACGGCACTAAGTAATTAACGATACTAATTATTTAAATAGTAAGTATTCTGTGTGGATTAATAAACGGTATTTTCCAAAAGTGAAACACTATTTTTCAATTGGTATATTAGGTATATCTAAAATATGTACTTGCAATGGAATTTAACCTTTTTTTAATGACCTCACACACTTTAACTCTGTCGTTTCTTGGACCATTTTTACTGTGATCACTGTCGCTTTGCGTTGTCTTAGAAAAATGTATGGAATTGACGTAAACTACCGAGATAGTCCCCTGATATATCACTCGTTACCACTGACACGCTGTCATGTGATCACTATTACTCGCGCTAGTCGAATAGTGATAGGTTTGACCACTATGGTCGTTACGCGGTACCATCTTCATATAAATGGTAGACAAGTTGCCCTTTTTAAAGGTCGAATTCAACACGAGCACTATCATGATATAAACGTCGGTATCTAAGGGCGGTAACTACGAAGAAACTGTCAACTGACAATGAGTCAGTGTCATCACTTTCAACATTGCTTTGCGGTCACATAAAATATATAGTTTTAATTTTCATCGGTTATTTTGAAGAAAAAGAAAACTAGACTGCCGAGCGATAGCATTGACATGCAACTTGGCTAGCTTTTTCATTTTTGGCAGTGATCGCCAAACACTCGCGTTTGTATTCGATGGCAACTTGTCTAGCCCCGCAGAACATCCAAAGTTTCAGTACATCGTAACATATCAATTCCAATACGTGGATCGATTGAACGAACATTTCCGATCCAAAATATGTGTTAGAGGATCAATTAAAATCAGTAACGTGTGCACCAGCCACAAGCACCACCCATTGTCGGATCCGAAGCCATTCGTGTTATCCCGTTCACGCTTCATTGGAGCAGCTGAATGGGAAATATTCCATTGTAGAACAGACAGGATAACTGGTGGAGTACTAAAAACCCATCGTGTGTCGGGATAGATCGTTAGGTTGCGGGGAAGTCTTAATGGGGACTTTAAAGTCACTATTGTGAACTTAAGCGAGCGAATCAATTTGATGTGCTTTGTGTAATGCCGCGTGTCTGGTAGACAGCGCTATGAGGTTTTACGTATTAAAAATGGTTGGGTTTCTTTTAGGAATCATAGTTAATATTGACTGCTAAGTATTTGGCTTTTGTACTTAAAGGAAACAACGTAAAATGGGGTATTTTTTAAAGCAAAACTTTCGTTAGCAAAATCATCAGGAAAACTTGTGGCGTTTCAATTCAGCGCACTTATACTTACAGTGTATTTTTGAGGTACGTGCTAAAGAAAGGTTTCGTAAAAAAAATGTCCAAGATTTTGATCTGTATGGATCGTTTGATGTGGTCGAGTGCCATGTCTGATGCGAACGAGCGATGCCTCCGGTATTACCAGCTTCAATAACGGTTTACCATAAAAAAAAGGTTCGAAGTGGATGTTAAATTTTGAAAGTGAAGTCATATGTATCGATTGGGATACTCGTACATGAAAGCTTTTAGTTTGCGCGTTTTAAAGGTTTTTCTTCTATTTGTATTTGACAGTTATGGCTGAAACTAAGCAACAATATGGTCCGCGGAACTGTAAAGTATAGTGGCCAAAAAATTTTGTAGGAAAAATAAAAATAAACCGAAGTTTATCAGTTGCGAGCAATAAAAAAACCCTTAATTATTACTTGATCTCTTTTTTTTAGGTTTAAATCCATCAATTTCTCGCTTAAATTCTTTTTTCAATCGCCACTTCACTTAACGCACCCGCCCCGCTCTGTTCGTAAGCAGCTTTACATTTAAATTCAATTTGAACCGAACTAAATCGAATAAGTATCTCACTTGAGCCGGATTAACCAGATAGTAGCCGCGATAAGCCGCAGCATCACTGGAATTCTATTTGTATCTTGTATTCAGGCTTGAACTGAGCTGTCGAAATAGTTATAGCCACTATTTTATCACGTCGTGTTAAAGATAAATGATGATAGTTCATGGCTCGTAGAACGGATATGGCAGTAGGGCCCAGATGGGAAAAATAAATACTTGCAAATTTATTATGTTCGGACTTTGTTCAGGCCAATAACTACTACAAATATTTTAAAATTTAGCCCGATGACTGTAACCATTGAGAGAAAAAGCCGGACTTGACAGACACACAGACAGACTGACGGACGGCCGGACGTATAGAGGGACAAAGTCATCTTATGAGGGTTCCGTTTTACATTATTTTGACGAAACATTAGTCTACCTCTGGTTCAAATCCTTGGCAATTATTTTTTCTAAACAGCGCATATTTTTTGTTCCTGAGTCTTATTTATACATATAAGAATGGTTATCGTTGTCTAGTACCCATAATACAAACCTAGAGTTTAGTTTGGGACTAGGCCACTTTGTGGAGATATGCGTCTGGTATTTATTAACCCCAAAACCCGTAAGACGCAGCGTGGGTAGGCAAGGTTGACCGAGGACCTGTGAAAGGCAAGATGCCACGTATTATATCAATGCTTGAAGAAGGCCAATGTCTAGCAGTGAACGTCTTTTATCTGATGGTGTGATGACGAAATTTACTTTTTTTATTGTTTTCTCTGTAGGTATTTATCATCTTCATGTTTGGCACACAAACGCAGGTACTTATCAGCAAGGTTTAACCTAATGCGGTAAATGAAGCTCAGGTATATTGATAACTTCCTTCTGCCCGCATAGAAATAGTTATTCAGCCATCCCACGGCTATCCCATGTTCGCGGGACTTCAGTTATCGCGATTCCCTCGGGAACTTTTTTTTTTGGGATAAAGTACTAGACGTCTCTGGGTATACGTTATCTCCATTCCATTTTTTTTTTGTATTTGGATTCACTATAGTGAGAGCCAACACCAATCATTGATATTAATTATTAAAAACAAAAATGACTTGTATGCAAACGTAAGACTTGCACTATTTCTACAACAAACACGTTGCTAAATTGTACAATTGAACGTGTTCTTAACGAAGTTGTAGCTACAATTAGTAACGACCGCCACAGACTCAGTTTCGAGATAATTGTACTGAAAATACCTTGGTACACGTCTCAGTATATTAACACTGTGTAAGATAAATTACTTTACCGCAAAACGCAAGGATTTAAGGTAAAATAAACAAAAAGTACGAGTTATGTAAATAAAAAGATTGGTGATAAGAACGATGTAGGGAAGAAGTTATCTTAAATTATTAGCAAGTATATGTTAGTAAGAGTAAAAGCTAGTAAGAATGCAAATATTTCTGGCCCATCCTTTTTTTGTCCTGTCACGGGCGAAATATTAACATTTAAAGAAAAAATATATGTTAAGTAGAGTGGTATTTTAAATTTTCAAGTTTTTTTTTTAAATATTAGTACATACAAAGGATTGGGCTAGCTATCCAGAGAGTTAATGCAGCCAGTGTCATAGGGACCATGCCGCGAACGGACCTGCTAGAGGGGGTGTTCTTTTTATAGTTGTGATTTTTATTTACATCTTTAATATTTGAGTAGCTTAGTTTTATTTTAATTGAAACAAGTTTCGTTTTAACTTTTAATTGTAGTAACTATATTATAGTACATACACGTATGTACGATTATATTTAACTATTAACTCAGTTTAAGCGTGGCTAACAAGATTAACACAGAGATAAAATAAAATGGCGATATAATGTCCATTAACACTTTCAGTGCCAAGCTCTCTGATTTTCATACAAAATCGAAGCGCCTAGCGGGTCGGCGGCAGTGAAAGTGTTAAACTGTCACTTACCGCCGTACGTATTACATATTAACTTGCTAGAACTCAGAGGGAATGATTTTTAATTTAAAAGCCAAAGAGTTTGTGATTGTCTTACCAAAAAAGTAACAAAATTAAGAACGTACTCGTAAATACACTTATTGTTCAGTCAAAGTCATAGTATGTACACACTCCCAAGACGCTAAAAATATCTACACTTTTCTATAGGTTTATGTAAATATATATTTGACACGATGGCTGTACACATATTTTTGCTTCGTGCTTAAAATGACTAGTGTCCAACTGAGCATCACAAATACATTTTTACCTCGAAAATTTCAAATCTGTGCGAAAACGTTAACCCGGTTTTTCAACAATCGTGAAACAAACAAAACATTCGTTAAAAGTTTAGACCATTCGCAGCGATACAATCTGTTCGGTGGACGGTTAAAGTTTGCCCGGCGAAGTGGGTATAGTGCTTCGTAAACCGCTGTGGTGGACATATCTGAATCCGCCGGCAAAGTCAGAGTCGTGCACAGATACTGGTGTAGGCAACAGTTCCTAAAAACTTAGTTGGTCTATTTCGGAACCGAATGAAATATTATTTAACAGCTGCAAAAACTTCTTGATTAGGCAGTAGCCAATAATTTAAATGTGAATTATTATTTACAAACTGGGTAATAATATTTTCTATTCAAATAAGAGTAGTTTTGACGTTCGCGTTGGGGAACGCGAGCTGAATGAGATCCGTTCAATTGATCAAAAGTATGTATTGCGAACGTAAAAACTATGTTGTATGCCAACCCAACAGAATTAATATTCATAGAAACTCTTTTATCACGACAGTTTCTTCAGTCCTTATCGCATCTACCTGTCGCCTCAATTGTTTATTCCCAATTGCGTTTCCATATTTACACACTAATCTTTATATATAATTTTTCACGTAATAGTATTAATATATAGATGACGCGGTTAACCTTGTTGGTACTTTAGTAGTTACCCTGCCTGCTTTAGCTAGTAGTCCTGGGTTCGATTCCCAGTATGTGCAAATATTTGTTTGAAGAACGTAAGTATTTAAGTACGTGTTGTCATAGGTATCAGTATATTTATCGTTGTCTGGTAAGGACCTACCCAAGCACAAGTACAAGCCTAGAGCTTAGCTAAAGGACAAGGTCATTGGCCTAATATCGTCCACTAACATTTATTTATTTCTTTAAGCGTACGAGTACGTGATTAAGTTCATAACTAATACACACATCTACACGCCGGTATCCAAATGGTGTAAGCAGAGACTATGGAACCCCAGGTGCACCGGTCTAAGCATACAACCTTCGGTTCCACTACAATTATCAACGTCGTCATGTTCTATCAGGCCAATGGAATCACGACCCACCATAGAACGGTGTCACAGTGTCATTAAAACATTTTGCTAGACACGTCTTACGACTTGAATCATAATGTCATTGTGACACAGTTCTACTCGTATAGTGGGTCAGGCAGGGTTCAATTGGGCTGGTGCATTCGTCGGTTACTAAATACTTGTATACTTATTTGTATTTTTTCGACAAATATGATGAAAATAATTCCCCGTACCACCGGAGATAGACCTCGTCTGTTTACCTCACCTTCGATAGATTCTCTCAATAATATTTGCTTTGAATATTTGCTCAACGTATTGGAAAACATAAGTCCTTTACTTTGGTAAAATCCGATGCAGTACTCTGCTTAAATTGGATTCTGATGATTAAAATCCTGAATAATAACTCGGCTGTGTAACTAATCCACATCATAAATAAAATAACAAAATAACTACCTCAATCTGTCGTAACGTCGTCATTTACAAATTACCAGACTAAGGACCAAATTTTCAGCATTCACAATTTTTCCTAGCAAAAAAGAATGAACAAATAAAAGAATTCAAATTGTTGGTGAATAAATTATTTGGAGTATAAAGATTTCTATGTAATGTTGATGATACCAAGTTCTTAGAAAGGACGAAAATAATTTATAATTTCATGTTTCTCGAATAAACACAGATCTCAAGGAAAACATGTTTCGTTGTATGATCATGATTCAGTTGAATTTTCCTTACTCTATTTGATATCATGCCTGAAGATATTTTGAAATAAGATGTGTAACATCAAACATATTGTCGATAACGTACCTTTGCAAAATATAATGAATATTAACGGATCATCTCACACAAATTGACCAAGCTATTCGTGTGTACTGTGGCTACTAGATAAGGATAAACGTACATATATAAATAAGTACATGACTAATTAAATGCATAGAAAACATCCAAGTCTCAGGAAGGAATAGTCGCGCATAATATTTATAATTTATTCAATAAAATTTATTATGAAACAAATTGAGTAAATGGAATATTACACAAATATTTGCCCATACCTGGGATCGAATCCAGGACCTCTAGCTTCGTAGGCATGGTTTCTACCGACTAAGCTAAACGCGTCGCAAAATAAAATATTTGTAGATAGCCTGTAAGTACGTCCGCATAGAATTATATTCGAGCGGCTGTTGACAAGGGATTGGTCCAATTTTCAGGGTACCTAGTTAAAGGAAACCCCAAAAAATCCCTTGCCACAGTCCAACTAGCAAACTATCTACTTTCGTAATATTCAATGTAGTTACTCTTTGTTATCTACGAAGGGCTATCAAATGTATTGTTTATTAGCAAATCTGTCAGGATTTATAGAATTATTCGAACACACAAGCTCATTGTATAACTATGCCAGAAATAATTGCATTTTTAATAGATTAAACTCTAGCTAATTTGGCAAAAAAAAATGGCCCACCTTGTGACACATTATTAACGGCTTCCAATAACGGGAAATGCGTGCCTAGACAAGATGCATTGTGCAAACTATAACGACCTTCAACGATATTAAATACAATTTTGATTGAAGTAAGCTGCCGGACGCACGGGCGCTTATTTCAATTCCATTCATTCATTCACCATGATGATGATGGGCGTCCCCGCCTGGCTGTAGCAGGCGGCGGGCGATCGATTGTTCGGCCATTCTGCTCATTGTATAAATATTATTTATGTTGATTCCATACATTCTTTCCGTCTCACGTTTTCAAAAGTTGATATTTTTATTAGTAATTTAACTTAGAATTTAATTTAATTAGGTCTTTGGTCAGCTGATATGAAAAGCTTTATGAAGGCTTTGTCATCCCGGCTCTTACGAGTAGACACCTCCGGAGATCCTAGAGCTGATGCTTACCTCTCCCAAAGGATTGGGCTAGCTATCCAGAGAGGTAATTCAGCCAGTGTCATAGGGACCATGCCGTGAGCGGACCTGCTAGAGGGGTTGTTCTTTTTATAGTGGTGATTATTATCTTTAATATTTGAGTAGCTTAGTTTAATTTTAATTTGAATAAGTTTAGTTTTAACTTTCAATTAGATGTATAATTATACCAATACGGACTAGTAATGACAGCAGCTCTGACCGCTCACAAACACTGTGTGGTTTAAGGGGACAATTTGATTAACCCGATGTTCCACGTCCTATAGTAATAAATTGAAAAAAAAAAGTAAGTAAGCCATGGCATGCGCGGTTAATCAAGTTATTCCGAAACAGCCCGGAAGAGCCCGATGTAAAGTTATTTATTATTTTAATGCCTCATTCTTTACCAACTTCGCTCATTCGGCGTCCTCACTACACGGGAAATCTTTGTTCTTCCAACAAACTCACTAGGTTCCCATGATTTATGTTATAGGAGCTTGGTTTCCTCTTTTTTAATGAAATATTTAGGTATTAAATATTAAATTTTAGGATATTTTTTTTCGAAATACAGTGGAAGGGGCGGAAGGGGCCACCCTAGGCGTACTTTTTCGAATCAAATCGGAGAAATACTGGAAAAGGGCTGAATCGATGATACGTGCGTGCATGACTCGATGTATGAATGTGGAAGAAGCGAAAGAAATCTGTCAAGATCGTAGCAAGTGGAAAGAAGTAGTCTCTGCCTACCCCGCTGGGAAACAGGCGTGATTTAATGTATGTATGTATTTATAAAAGTGCAGTTTTCTGCCGTGCAGATCTTAAAACGCAGTATGTGCAAAAATGCTGTTTCGAGAAAAACGCAAAAAACTACTTCAAAGTTCATTTTCTTTTGTAATTTTGATGAATCTTGCAGAATTTAGACTTTAACTTTAAGGTATAGGTAAACAGTATTGATTACAAGGAAAAAGTAAATCCTCATACTTATATTAAGCATGTGAGGAGGATTTAAAGGAAACCTGAGCTGTTACTGCTATAATATTTTCACTAAAAATCTTTCAGAAAACCGAATAATATGCAGTATAAAAGCTTGATACTGCCACGATTTATTCGAGTTTGCAGAGTTAAATACAGTATGTCATCATATTTGCTGCATCTTAGTTAGACTGTGGCATTTATTTAAAATGCTACGAGTTCTTTTACTGCTTATTGCAAAGAAAATTGAACGTAAAAATGTGTAAAATTACGTTTTCTGCAATATTTTGTAATTGGAATCATAAGTGTCACCATCATTTTATTGAAATAAAACCTATTGTTTAACGTTTTCAGTTGTATAATAATTAAATATTACTATTAAAACCACAAAGGTATTTTCTGTCTTAAGTAACAAAAAAGTCAAAATAATACACAACCTTTAATTGTATTTCTTTTAATTTCAATTTAGTTATCACACACATAAAATAAAAATAAAATAACAATACTAAATAATCAGTCTTACTGAGATCAAAAACACTTTTATAAAATAATTGGTTGGGTGAATTGCAAAAATATACATAGTTTAAGGAGTTAATTGATATAACGTTAACTGTCTTCCATTGTTTTTCCTTTGTGAAACGAAAATTAGCCCGTGTGGTTGCCGGGTTATAATAGTGCCACTCCATGTCTTCCCGTGGATGTCGTAAGAGGCGACTACGGGAATATAGGCTTGTGGTACTGTTAGGCGATGGGCTTGCCACCTGTCACTAATACACTGGAAAACATCTTAGCCTACTTGTGCAAAATGTGGTTGCTGAATTATCAACAACTTTTTAAGTTGTAATTCTGCAGCTCTGCCTAGCCCGGTGTACTGCCTTTTTGCCGAATTATGTTTCGTCAAATTTCATTTAGCAATCAACTTTTCGCCGAAGTATTATTTGGCAAACCAATCCGTGGCATAATTTTTCTTCGTATTTTATTTATTTCGCTACATTTTTATCTTGCAATATTTTATTACGTCAAATTTTATGTGGTAAATAATTGTTTAGCAAATGATTTGCTAAGGCAAATAACATATTGTAATTTTTTTATGTGGTACCTAAATAATTGTGTTATCAGAAACAAATATAAATTGGATTAAAAACGAAACTGCTCCCAGATATAGGTAGGTTAGGGTAATTTTTTTATGACCCTAAAAACGAAACTGCTCCCAGAGATAGGTAGGTTAGGGTTATTTTTTTTATGACCCCACGAACGATTTCTCTCAGATATAGATAGGTTATAGTTAATTTTTATGCCAATCAATACATTTGACCAAAACATAATTGACATCTTAAAATAATCCCAGGTAATAATTTGTCTAACAATAATTTATGAAATCACTCGTTGGGAAATGATAATCAGTGCGAAACGTTGAGTTAGGAAATGAAAATTTGCCCAAATAAAAATATGGGATACGTAGTTTGGGGAGCTAAGAATTTGCTAAATAATTTTCGGCGAAACAAGGGTAAACCGCCTAGCCCACTCTGGGATTACAGGCGTGAAGGAAAATTATATATATGATCATAATATCATATTATGACTAATCTTTGTTACACAAAGGAAAAAGTTAAGGATTGTTAAGGATTTTTTAATTGAGCCCTTAAGTATGTACAATATTTTTGCAATTTACCCAGTTAATACTTTTATTTATATTGTAGTAAAGGTTGTGACCGTGCGTTTTTGTATTATATCGTTGTTTGTTTTCGGTTCAGGTAAAGATGAGTACCAGATAAATCCTGAGCAAGTTATGTTACATCGAAATCCTGAATAAAATGGGAATTTTAGTATTCAAAATTCCCGCTTCCACTTTCCTTCAGTTTATGTAATGTAATAGGAAGTGACCAAATTAATGAACCATTTACGCGATTTCCTGACGTAGTATGTTTGGGGTTTTTATTTTTTTCACGAATATCATTTTTCTTTAATGTCTTCTGAGCTACTTGGCCGAGTTCTCCTTCGGAATCATTTAAAATATTTATAAAAGCTAGAATTTTTCTTGATCTAAAATTCATTTTCTTATTTCTGAAAAAAAAAAGGAAATCTGATGTCAAAGAGTTACCGCAGGAAAAATGAGATGGAAAGTTAAAATACAGAAAGTATCTAATATACCTGCAGAACCAAACAAACAAACAAATAAACTAACGAGAACTATGCCTCCTATTGATGTAACAAATTAGTGAGTAAATTAGTTGAACATATTTTATTAATACGTATTTAGTCAATGTTTTAGTACTAGCTAAAACAAAAAAAGTTATTTAAACGATTATAAACCTTGATTATCTATTAGTCTTGATTATCTTCGACAGTTTTATTTATTTATTTATTTATTTACTTTATTGGAGAAACAAACAGGAACAAGTGTACAAAAAAACAATACATTGATAAGAATATTATTCTAAACATGCACTTACCCCCTTGACAGTTCTCACTAAAACACAAGTATAAGGTGGGTAGTTTAGTACTCATACGCTACGCTTAACCTAACAAAACTATTTAAGCATTCTCCTATCAGTACCTATAGTGAGCTAAAAAAGCGCTTTAATACCTTGACACAATAAGCTTCAAACTGAATATCAAATAACAAGTATGACCATGAAGAAGACAATCATGTAAACCACAAGGCTATGAATCTAAGATTTCACGTATTTTATTCCTAAATTGCCATTTGTTCATATTAAATATATCTACTGAGACAAAAAACTTATTATACGAAGTACACAAACGGCGCAAAGGTGCACGAACGCCTGCGTTGCTGGAGGATATGGGAACGGCGAATAAGGCGGCTGACCGTGAAGTACAACGATATGGCACTCGGAAGCGAATCAGATCCAGAAGCTCGATACTGTTAAAGTTACCTTTGCAGATGTTGTAAAGCATTACTGCATCAATAAGTGTACGTCTGGACTCAAGCGAGGGCATTCTGTAATGTTTAAGTAGGTCAGAGTATGATGCTTTTTTTCCAGTGAGACGCCTATGCATGGCCCTTAGAAACTTTTTCTGGATCATTTCTATTTGTTTGGTATACTTTTCGTAGAGTGGATTCCAAATAACAGACGCGTATTCTAAGTGGGGCCTGACCAGAGTCTTGTACAATGTCAAATATGTAGCGGACTTTTTGAAGACCTTAGCGGTCCTCAAAATAAAACCTAACATTTGATATCCCTTAGATGCAATTCGTTCTACGTGTACTTTGAAGTGAAGTTTGTCGTCAAAATGGATTCCAAATCACGAATAGCTGATACTTTTTGGATAGCTATGGTGCCAATCTTGTAATCAAACGCCACAAACCGGTTTCTATTTTTAGTAAAAGACATTTGCTTGCATTTATCAACAGCCAGTTGCAACTTGTTTTTATTGCAGTATACGAAAAAATGGTTTAAGTCCTCTTGAACACTTTTACAGTCATCTATACAATTTATAATTTTATATATTTTCAAATCATCCGCATACATGAGGAATTTACATGTCTTGAAACACGAATTGATGTCATTTATAAATAATGTATACAGAAATGGGCCCAAAATTGACCCCTGAATCACCCCAGATGTAACATTTGTAAGTTCTGACCTATAACCATTTATAACAACTATTTGAGCTCTGTTAGTAAGGTATGACGCAAACCACCGTAAGAGATTTCCGCGTATTCCGTTATAAGCTAATTTTTCGAGAAGCAACATATGATCCACCTTGTCGAAAGCTTTTCTAAAATCTGTAAATATTACATCTACTTGTTGCCTTTTATCCATCGACTCGAAAAGCAAATTAGTATAAAGTGTTAGGTTAGTAGTGGTTGATTTATTCCTCATGAATCCATGTTGCTCCCGCAAGACATAACTTTCTAATAAGGGATAAATCATGTCGTGGACCAGACCTTCAAATAGTTTTGGAAACCATGATTGAACCGATATTGGCCTATAATTAGTTACTAGAGAGCGCGAGCCAGTCTTGTGTATCGGAGTGACATGGGAGACTTTCCAACGCTGTGGATAAATACCCGTAAGTAAACATTTATCAAAGATTATGTACAGCGGATCAACGAGGGTTCCAGCACAGTTTTTAATGAATATGGGGCTAATCCTGTCAGGACCTGCTCCTTTATTTATATCCACATTATTCAGTTTTTTAAGAATTTGAATTTTATTTATAGTAATACTTGATATATTAGGAGCACTGTCAGAGGCCGGAAAACAAAAAAGATCAAAGTTTTCAATCTCCCGGCTCCGTTCAAATACGGATTCGAAAAAAACTGAAAACATGTCAGCAATATGTTCCGGGGTGGATGACGATTGTTCTTTATAAAACATGGTTGCTGGGTAGTCGGATGGGTTAGATTTAAGGGATGATACATAGGACCAGAATGCTTTGATGTTACGCTTTATGGAAATCTCTGTATTGGCAGCATAGGCACTATAGCATTCCAATAAAAGCAACTTGCAACGAGTACGGAGTAAAGCAAATTCACGGTAATCAGCTAACGATTGGTAAGTTTTCCATTTACGCCATATCTTTAATTTCCTTCTTATGGTGCTTTTTAGTGCAGGGGAAAACCACTTTGGGTATTTATAATTTTTAACATGCTTTAGAGGTATATATTTATCCATTACGCAGTACATCAAGTTATAAAAACGGTTGACTGCTTCATCTGGGTTTAAATCAGAGAGCTCAATTTCCCAATTTATTTTACTTATCTCATCCGAAATAACTGAATAGTCGGCTTTAAGAAAATTATATTTAGGGATTTTATTTTTGGGAATTGGCTTTGGCGGTACAATGTTTATAGTGAATTGAATAGCAGGGTGATGTCTGTCAATGTTAGAAATTTCTACATCTGGTTGTGCTACCACACATTCACGATTACAAACGAGTAAATCTAAAATTCTATGATTGGTATTATGAAATCTATTGTATTGCTTAAGGCCTAATAAATTAATCATGTCTAATAATAATCTGCCATTTGGTGATTGTGTACTACCTAAATATGGCGTAATTTCATTTACATTTGAGACACACCAGTCAATATCTGGGATATTAAAATCGCCAACTATACAGATCACGGAGTCTTGTGTTCGGTTATTAAGTTCATATATACTAGCGCAATACTTTTCATATATATGTAAATTGCTCTTGGGAGGTATATACACACCAAATATCAATAACTTACTATTACCTAATGACAGTTCCACGGATATTTCTTCAATATATTTTGCCTCAAGGTCCATTCTGCGCGAAGCGAGCAGATTGTTTTTTACTGCTATTAGTACTCCTCCGCCATCCTTTTTCGCCGTTCCGCTTAAGTCCCTATCTCTCCGAAATACATTATAACGTGCATCAAATATCTCTGCATTAAAAATATCTGGCCTAAGCCACGTTTCAGTCAAAACAATAATATCATATTCACAAATTATAGTATTCATACGTACGTTTAGCAATTTCGACCTTAAACCACCACAATTTTGATAATATAATGTTAAGTCTTTATTTGTGCACATGAGTAGTAATATTACATGTACAGTTATAATCAAGGTAAGCAAAACATAGGTTTCGATGAAAAACATTAGTGGTGTAATCTGGGGTCGGTGACAATAACAATCGATTTACATAATATGCTGAAACGTGGATTAAATGGGGTGCGATTTGCAAGTAGAAAAATACGCGTCTTAGGATTAGAATAGATAGGCTGAAAAAATACTGACAGTATAAATGACATAAATACCTTGGTAAATGGATTGAATAGAAACTGTACTTATAACTATAATTGGAATACATAAAGCTTTTTAAAAGTGTGACTTGTTCGGTGACTATGAAAACAGGGACCATGTGAAAACTCTGTAAGAACCCTAGCTCGAGAAGGACTGTACCTATAAATAAGTGATCAGGTAAACACTCACAAAAACATCACAGTTTGGACAGGTCGGCCTCACAGCGGATCCTTATCACTCGGGAGTTATCTTCCTTACGGACGAGGATTGCGGCGTTTTTGATCCAGACGAACTTATATTTATTGGCACCAGCTACCTTACGTGTATTTGAGTAGAGTATTTTATTTTTTAAGGTCAAGTGTTCATTGACGAATATAGGCAGGGATGCCAGTCGCTCGTCTGCGACCTCCAAGGAGCCCAATGCGCTGCGGAGCACCTGCCCGGCGGTCAGGCCGCGCCGGACGCGGGCAGCGGCTATGATATCGTCGCGTAATCGGCGAGAACTCAGTTCTATGATGATGTTTTTTGGTCTATCACTCTGCACATTCTGAGCTACTCTGTGCACTGCCCTTATCGAGTCAGGACAAATAGGTACATCTAATACTTTACCCATAGCAAGTGCTATGTGCATTAAGTTCTCGGATTTTTTTTCAGGGAAGTTTTGTAATTCGACATTACATTGTCTCGATTTTTGATCGTGATCGTCCAGGGTTTTGTTGACGACATACAGTTGATTTCGAAGATATGTATTTTCATCCTTAACCGCGACTATTTCGGCCTGTACCTTCGTGACGGTTTCCTCTAATAGTACAAATTTATTGGACCACAATTCAATTGCGCAAGATAAAGAGTCCAACTTGTCGTTAAAGCCATTTTTTAGCTCGTTCATTTCACGCGACAACTGTCGGAATTTTTCGTTCATATTGTTCAACAGGGCACCAGTATCGATACTGACAATAGACGGCAGGTTCACAGGGTCATCATCCTGTTGTTCAAGTAAAATCACGGGTGTCCTTGACCCACTAGCAATCGGTGTCATCGGTTTCTTGGCCTGTTTACATTTAGGACACTTCCACTTTTTAATGTTCATAGGAAGGATTTTCTTAAAGTCCGCCTCTGAAAGCCCGGCACATGTAGGATGGAGATTGTCATTACATGTCGTACATTTAATGCTGTTGTCAGATGCCAGGTCATAAAGGCATTTATTGCACCTCATAACGATGTTGTTACAAAGATGGCCCGTACCACGATAGCACACTTTCTGCAGGTAACGGGAGTTTACAAGGTAAACGACAGGCCTATCGTGATGGCGACGCAACCGTGGTACGGGGTCACTGTTGATAAGAAGCGAGCGGGGGTAGGCAGCACGAAATCTTACACTGAACTGTCACTGGCTGATTTCCACTACACTAAACGATAGTTTTTCCGTTCACTCCGGACAGGACAACTTTTGAAAACAATAACACAATATCGTACGAGGTTAGCACAAAATTTGGTATAACTTTGCGTGAGAATATAGCTCGCTAAGTATTTATTAAGCGTTTTTTTTGCGGGACAGAGATGAGCGTGTCGCGTGGTACCCGGTTTTTTTTACAAGTAAATACCCTATTATTTGTTTATTAAGAGTAAATTAAATAAATTACACATTCCTGTCACAAGTGCAATTCAACGCGTTTATTATTAAGTATGTAAGTAACCGAATTTCAAATAGAACTACTTACCTCGAACGCATTCTTCGCCACAACCACACCTACCACAAAACACCATGGACTTAATACTTCTTGTACGACGTCCGAGACCCCACTGGCCAATCTATTACTAAATAATACACAGCAAACAACGCAAAAAACGCAGTACAAATATTAATTTATTTTAATCTACTAATTAAAACGCAGCAACTCAACGTAAGCTGCGATTTAGATGGTAATCTTATATTCGTACGATACGGCAATTACCGACTAATGAGCAGTAAAACTTCTATCCACTGTGAAAATTGTAGTACAAAGTTAAAAAAAACATTAATTTACAAACTAAAACGCAGTTAACTAGACGTATACTGCAATTTAAATAGAATATATCATTTGCATATTTCAATGATTACCGACTTATTAGGAGTAAGTTATCTAAACTCTGCATTTTAAATGGCCATTACAGATGAGATTAAATTGTATCTTTACAGTTAAAATAAAGTAACTGATTTCTTACGGTGTTTTATTTAGTTTTCCAGGTTTAATAAACCGTAAAATACTTAATAAAACACTTAAACTTCAATTATTACTGCACTTTATTTAGGTATAATCTACATTATTTTCGGTGTTATACAAAGTCGTGTTATGATTTTTAGGATTTTAATTACATTCTGCGTTTTAGTTAGTCCTACAGTGTACTATTGTCGGAGCACTTTAACATATTGCTCGTAGAGGCTTCGAAGGAGGCTCCGGAGGAAAAAACCGTCTACATAATTATTTGCGTTTCGACGCCCTGATTCTAAATCACTAATAAACAGAAAACACTCGAAATGCCACTTACTGCGTTTTAAGATCTGCACGGCAGTTTTATTCCATTAAATATTTGTTTCAATAATTTTGTGAAGTCATTTATTGTTTGAATCTATCATCTGTTAGCTTAACGTGATACTCTATAAATAATGTATAAGGTTTTTAGTTCCTGTACTTAATTAAAAATAATAATGTATTTCTACTTTTTATCGAGTTTGCTCTATCTATTCTTAATCATAAAGCGTTTAATTTTACACAAAGGAAGTTAATTCGTTTGAAATTGAACCTTTAATTAATTCAAAATAGTATGATCCTAAGATGAAAGTTAGTGGGATTTTAATATTAATGTGTCAAGGGAATATCTACGGACACTGTTACTTACGGGCTAATGATTTGCATAGTACAAAGTTATTTTATTTTATTATTTAATTTGAGAAACTATTGGTATCTAAGAACATTTTAGAGAACGTTTTTATAGCTCTTAAATATATTAGACAATGTTCTCAGTACTTTCGTAACGACGCTGCAACGATGTGTTATTTATGGTATCGAGATGATTCGTTTTTTTTTCTTTTGACCTATTAAATATGTATGCGTGTACATTTTAAACACTTTATTATTCAAAACAAAAACAATACAAAGAAGATAAAAAAAGAATGAAGAAAGGAAATTTATCTCGTCACTTTAGAGACCCTTGACTCTGGTATATACCCATTATCACATACAACATCGTTTTTTTGCGATATTGGAGGTATATATAGACTTTAATGAGACCCTTATTTCTAAAGAGACATTACTTCACAACAACAATTACCATAAAAATGTTGGGTATAATCTTTAAACATGTCTCTTTTGAAATATTCAGAGAAAGCCCAAACCTGTCACATTGCCTCTCTAAATATTAATTGGCCTCTATAACGGAGGGCAGTTCCCGAGAATAGACAAATTTAGCTCCCGGGAGGACAGGGGCTTTCACCCAAATTAGTTTCTACAAAGTCCGCAGGTAGAAAATAATGTTTATTTGTGTTAAAAATGGTAAAAAAATGTTAAAATGTTTACTTGTGGGAGGACCTTGTGCAGGGTCCGTCCGGGTTGGTACCACCATCTTATCCATTAACCTACCGCCAAACAGCAGTGTTCGCATTGTTGTGTTCCGGTTTGGGGATAAGACAGCCGGTGAAATGACTAGCATAGAGGCATTCCATCTTAGTCCTCAGGGTTGGCAGTGCATTTGCAGTCTTGTGAATGCGAATGTCTATGGGTCACAGTTTCCACTTAGGTACCATCAGGTGGCCTGTGTGCTCGATTGCCTTCCTATGCCATAAAATAAATAAATAAATAAAATCCTGAGGGGTAAGGATTTGATTATATTAGATCAGCTTATATTTTCTATTAACGCACATATTGCTTCTAAGTGCTGTCAAACGTGGATACCTGGGACACCGTGTGGGTACTTGGGACATTGTGGGGAGTGTACACTTAGGGAAGTTACGCTGGCAATACAGCTCTTTAGTCTATGGTCCAATTGGTCCATCTGTCACCGGAATGCGTTGGCGCTAATTGGGATTGTTAATATTTTTTGAATAGCTCTAATTTTTTACTAATTTAAAACCATTTCGAGGAATAGGGTTTTAAAGCCGTTCTGAATTATTAAATTTTTGATATATTTATCTATTTCGGAAATTGCATATGCCACTTTGCGGTGGATATTATTTTTGCGCTTCGTCATTATTCCCGAGACTGATTTCTCGGCGGATCCATCAAAGGGGCTTTATCCACAGCCCGGCGCTAACCCGAGCTTATCACGGCCCACATTACAATTTACACATGTGGGAATAGGTATAAAAAGTGTGCCGAAATGGATTTATTACTTTTTTTTTTTTTTTTTTTTAATTTATTTTCAAACTTATACAGGGTGTCTGGAAAACCTTCGGAGAAATTTTAAATGTAGATAGGGTGGATGATTTGGATCATCCCTATATTGGTAACTTTTGTTTAAGTTAATATTTGACTGAGTTACAGACAGATTTATCATCGACTTTCCTGACGATGCTCTCAGTGTGCCCCATCTTAACTGATTCATTCATAATATCGTCGGTGATACTGCAAAACCGCGTAAGTAAAATATTTATGATAGAGCAAAATAAACTTTACGGTCTTATTAAAAAGGTGCATTTTGCTCCTTATTTAAAATGTCACTTACGCGGTTTTGCAGTTTCACCGACGATATGTGTCACAACGTAATGTAAATAAACAAGTTGTTCCTTATGAACACTGTTTCCAATCATGGTCAAAAGCTCCATGGAGTTTAGAAAACTGACACATTATCCTGTAATGTGAATGAAAAGACGGTGTCTGATAAGGGCTATTATGTGAAATAATCTAAAACTGAAACTTACGATTATGATTTTTACTCACACTTTTCTCACACTCACACGGCTAAAATAGCACTTGCACTCGTAGGCACATTACTTCTTTTACGAGATCATGAATCATGGCTGTATTTCATTGATTTGTACCACTATCAGGGCTTCCGACGAATAAAAAACACAATAATTAATTATTGACAATTTGACATATTATCTTTTTAAATCTTGGACCATTAAAACTCTTTATGAAAAGAGTTTTAGGTTTCATTTGTAAACAAAAAATCCTACCTACACGTTACGTTTTATCAAAATTACATTTAAAGCTGGCATCATACATGTTGTTGCTAGATATTCGTATCATAGAAGAAAGAGAAAAATAGGATCGCTTTGTAAGAAGAGGTCGACGTGATTACACTCTGTGGTAAAAACCCTTAAAAGAAAAAGGCCACTAAAGCCGGCTACTCACACACCTGCTGCAGGGGCAATATGGGAATTGGACCCTTGATTGCCTCCTTAATTGTGATGTGTGTAGGCAAGCAGGAGCAATTTTTAGATTGGGCCTGCGGCAGGGCGGCAGGGGCGCAAGACCTTCCTAGCTCCCTAGATTGTGTCTACCGCCCTGCAAGGTTGCTGCGTGTGTAGTAGGATTGGGGCAATTCCAGTCAGTTCATTGGTGACAACCGAGCGGAGTGGACAAAAATGGAAAAAATGGTGTTACCATAGCCAGGAGCTCTTCAAAAGAATCAATATCCATTCGCAAAAAGTTTCTAAGATCATCTAGTTCCAATTCTTTCATAATATTCATGTGGCACAATTTGCTTCGTTTCTGCAACCAATTCTTCACCCAATATCTTCTCTTCCTTTTTTTTTTGGTAGCACCACGGAAAGTGCCAAGGCGATACCAATCCTCTGGTGTTTCGACAATACAGGAGGCTTTCTCGTGGACGTGCGTTCAGCGGGACTATCAGTTACACACTGAACGGCAGGCTAGTGTGTAGAGAACAGCCTAAAATTGGTCCAACCGCCGTGCGACCGGTATTGCCCCTGCAGCAGGTGTGTGAGTAGCCGGCTTAAGGAACACCCAGAAAATATAAAACGTGGACTACAATCACAATCAGTCAAGGAAGCGATGTCACAAGCGAAGCGATGTTTGGTTTGGGGTTTGTTTTGTTTACTTGCATGTGATGTGACTTCACATCACACTCACAGGTTATAAAGTATTTCTAACATCACAAAGCGTTTTTGCCACAGATTAAATTTCAAAAAAAATCCTTATTATTTCGTGTAATTTCCAAAAAAATAGACATAATTTAATGTGAAATAAAGTGAAATACGTTATTTTACGCTAGTATCAGATAGGATGACCACAATTTGTAGTATTATGTTGTCAAATAGCCTATTATAATCAATTATGCGACGACCTTTATATCCATCGACAAAATGTTTTGCACTTGGACTTTTGGCTACTGCCACAAATACCATGCGGATCAAAAGGAAAGAACCAGCAGCCAGCAGCGCTTTCTCCCCGTCTGGTTGCCCTGAAAATCAGCGCGTGCAGCGTCACGGCATGTCTGACACTATGATGCTGAGTAGCACCCAATTTGGTGCATTATTATTTTATAAAATAGTTTTAAGGTTTTGTTTTAAATTATTTTCTCACTGTATTTAATTTGATTATTATTTTTCTGTGGTTTGCACCAATAAACGATTTTCTTTTTCTCCTTTTTTTTCTTCAATACGGAGAGCAATAATCGGATCGTTCAATCCGTCTATTTGAACTTTGAGAAGTCTATGAATTTATGGCTGTCATTAGATGTCAGTGTTAAATTATGTTATTTTCAATATTCACGTCTTCAATATTTTTGCTGTAAATCAGTTATATGGGCTACTTTAGAGCAGAAAACAATGGTAAATGGTTAGATCTCGACAGTAAAAGACGGACGATATGATCAGTTTCGGCAAAACATGAACAAGAGACCTAGTGATTTCACATTTAAAACCAATTAGTGTTCAAATTGCAAAAACGAAAATACAGTAAGTTGCACTAAAATTACTCATTTATTTTTATTATAATGCTACCTTGATTTTTGTTTACATGGAGCGAACTGTTTGTTTACATGGAGCGAACTGTTTGTTTACATACCATGTGACAACGTATGGTCTCAGGTCATTGACCTCGGACATTGAATTTTGACGTAAGATACTACGAACTGTTGGAGTACCAACGTCAAAATGTCAAGGTCGAGATATCGGCTGCGATACATCAAGTAACAAAATGAATATAATTAATCCTTCTTTTTTTTTACATTAACAGAAACAAAAATGAACCATACCCCCGTGATCAGAATCGTGCCAACTATTACCCCCCCAAATTTCTCCGAAGGTTTTCCAGACACCCTGTATATAGAACATGTAGTAAGTGTACATTTTAGCCACTATTGAAAACCCAGATGGTTTATGTAATAGTCGGCGAGCTCGCGTGGTAAGGCCCGCGGTAATAATTTTTCTCATAAGAGGTTACTACACTAAACTAATGTTGTAAGTGCTGTACATTCCAGGTAATACTTCTTAATTAAAGTTTTAAATTTAACATTATTGTTACTATTTATATGCAGACTATCTAACAATTCATTTGGTAAGGTGTTAAGAATGAATGGGATCACATGCTTATTGGTTCGCCTGCCGTACACATTCTTATTACTTGGCAATTGGTATACAGGTAAGTATTCAAGACAACGCAGCCGTTCGGGCCGCGTTTTCCGCTCAAGTGTCGGAATACTATAACATTCTTCACTGAGCAACGATAAACAAAACCTACTGAAGACATTTACAAATTGACAATGTTTAAACAAACCGGAGTAGTCCTCAGCATATTTGGCTTTTATTTTACCCGGTACTATCTTTTTTATTAACGCAAGTTGTATTCTATATATTTGCTCCAGGTAGGTTTTGTAAGTCCGCCCGTAGCTACTTATTCCGTAACAAACGATTGAATCCGCCAGCGATAGATAAAGCAGCCGTAGGATTTTATAAGGTAATTTATATTTTAATATAGAAAGGTTAGCCATGATGGATCTCAGTTTGGAACAAATATGGTCTATGTGTGGTTTCCAGCTAAATTGACTATCAATAATTAGACCCAGATACTTGTGCTGATGTACGAGCTCGAGCGCCGGACACGTGCAGTCGCGGCGTGCGCCGTGCAGGCACTGATGCTCGTGCGCCACTATTCTAGGGATCCGCGTCTCCTTTGTGTAGGCCGAGTGTATATGAATGACTTTAGTTTTACTAGCATTTATTACTAGACCTACATCGTGGGCCCACTTACACAATTGATTAAAGTTATATTGCATTTCTTCCTGAGCTCTGTATATGTCCTGATGGGCAGCAACTAGACATGTGTCATCAGCAAATTGGTATACGGAACCCCCGCGGAAAATGTTACACATATCATTAACATAAATTAAGTACTCGGTTGGCCCAATTATTGATCCTTGGGCCGTGCCTTGTATAGTCTGAAGCGGGCTGCTGAGTGTTCCGGCTATTTTGACCATGGTATGTCTGTTATTATGATAGTCTTGGAACCACTTCAGCAGAGGTCCCTGTATGCCATTCTGCTGGAGCTTTGCAAATAACGTGGGACAACTTAGCGTATCGAATGCCTTACTAAAATCGATGAAGACAGTCATAACATGTTTCCGATCGTTCAGGAAACCATTCATCTCATTTGTAAATTTAGCTAGTAGTTGAGAAGTACTCCGATTTTGCTGAAAGCCAAATTGCTTATTGTTTATAATTTTTTCGTTGCTTAAAAATTTATTGAGCTCAGTCCCGAGGTACCTCTCAACTATTTTATCGATGCATGATAATATGGTTATTGGTCTGTAGTTGTTGTAGTATGTGTATGATCCCTTTTTGTGAATAGGACGTATTATGCCAATTTTCAGGTGGTCGGGATAATGGGACGTGGTGATGCAACAGTTGATTAAATGAGTGATTAAGGGCGTTATCTCAGTTATTATATATTTTAGGTCTGAGACACGGATATTGTCGGCGCCAGGGCTTTTGTTGTTATTTAACTTTTTTATAATATTATATACTGTTGAATGGTTAGCTTTCTTTAACTTCATAGTTAAGTTTGGTACATTAGAGTAGTGATCTGGGTCTAACAGAGGAGTATCACACGGACAGCATATATTTTCTACGTTTTTTTTAAATTCGGTGGCAAATTCATTCGCTAAGTCTTTGAGGTTATTCTTAAAGTGTTACATAATACTTACATTTTCTTAAACTGTTGCGATAACACTAATTTGTAGATTCATGTGACTAACGAGGATCGTGAAGCCAAAAATTTCCATACTAAATGCGGTGACGTTGCGCTCTCCTTAAACCTGCTTAGTCCGATTCTTACAGCTTACGAATATATTGTTGATAGAACAGCTAGGTCTGTACGTCTTGCTTTCCAAAAAAACATTTCTTGGGAAGAACCGAATTTAAAAACTGAAACGTGGTATCTTAGTTTTTCATAACAACTACCTACAACATATTCAAAAATCGTGGAATTCGCACTTGATTTAGGGGCTGAGAAACATTATCGCCCGGAGCTAAATTGGTATAGTTTTGACAGCAACGCGATTTAGGTGTCGCTTCACAATAATCCTCTTAATAACAGAATTATCTTTTAAAAAAATATTTTCAATTCTTATTTAATTGTAAAGAAAGAAAGAAAATAATTTATTCGTGACATACAAAATAAAGAACAGATTCATACGCACAAGACGAAAGTAGCCACGAAATGATCCCAACTCAGCGAAATGCAGCGCTGCGCTAGTCTCCCGTTAGAACCATTAGGTGAAACCACTGTAGGGTTACACACGCATAATTATTTGAACACAAAACAAAAATTAGAAAAAAATAACGTAAAGTTCAGAAATTCGCTCGCATGCCCTTCTTTATAATAAACATATAACCAGTACACATTATAACCTCAAAACCAAACAATAATTTGTACTGCGATGACAGGTTGCAGGACGGACTCTTATCTTCGTTTCACTGCAATTACATGGATGCACACAGCCACGATTGTTATTGTGCTCTATACGTGCAAACCGCAGCTGCAGCGGAATCTTGCAGATCTTAATTCAGGTCGTGTGCGCTCGGGTCGCGTAGTGTCATCTGTTTTAGGGTACGCGGTCCAATATACAGTTGGTACATATTCTTCTTATGTATATACATAATTAGGTGGCAATCTCAAACAAATGGAACTAATCTAATTTAAAGAGCGGGGCTATGGATACTTTAATCTCAACATTAAGATACAGGTACATTAAAATACAGGACAGCGACGGATACAGGCTAGATAAAGTTGTGTATGCGACTGTACACAACAATACTTAGGCATTAATACACGAGTGTGATTACGAAATGAGCCGAAAAGTGATAAAAGTTATAAAAGACGATAGGGGAATTATGTGTTCCAGATATACCAAATCAGTTCAGTTTAGGTTGAGAAAAAGGGACAGAGCTGTAGCAGTTATGTAGCTGTGTCCCTTTCTCTAAACCTAATTTGAACTGCTTTAGTATGTCATGGTAACCCCATCATCAAACAAATCTTTCACACTTCTTGAAACATATCAAAAACAGACCGTTATCCGTTTAGACTTTCGACCGTTCGGCGTTTACTTTATGTTGAGTTTCTGGATAGTTAAAGGAATTAACCTAAAAGAAATCCAACAGTGAATGGCACTTAACAATCTTGCAATCGAAAAAACCAACATTATACTCGTAAGAGCGCCTGTTTATCGATGTTTCTATAGTACCTTTAATTATTCTCGTCTCAGATTATTTGTTAAATTACACTGAATACCTAGCTCTTTTCGCAGCACCCAAGCTGCACCTGAATACCCTTAAATCAGCTTTGGCAGTTACAATCGCCTTTGTACAATTTCCTGATAGTTGGCTTCACAGGAATTTGATTGTCTTCACTTAAATTGTATTAAGGACGCGGAACCATTGCGATATTCTGACCCCGGGAACGATTTTGTAGGTTGAATAAAGGCTTCACTCATTTTAAATGGAAACTTATCAGTTATGGGATATACCCATTATTTTTAGCGAATATTAATTTGTCCGAACGGAGAATCCTAATTTAGGTTTACGAAATTATTTAACTAAAACTAAACCCAATCCGCTTTTTCTAATCTTCCAAATTGCTCTATTCTTACTTGATCTAGTCAATAATGGCTTAGCTTTCTTCTTAACATTCAGTCAATATTATCTGTTCAACATCGAATTCTGCAAAAATCTTGTTAAAACAAATTTCTAGGAATATTACGTGATGAAAAGACGTAACATTGGCCTGACAGTTTCTATCTCTTACATACGGTAACGATAAAATGATTTTAACACATTTGCAAGCACAATAAGTAAGAATAAGGTCGGTCTCACCTACTACATACTATCGTAAAGGATCGGTTGGTACTCACGTTACATTGTCTTTGTTGTAATATAATTTAGACTTCATCGACACCAAGGTAAACTACGGACCCAGAATAAATAGTGTCGATTACGATAGACCTTATCGATATTTGCAAAATGTTATCATCATTATTGTATGGCTCAGTAGGATTAAAGTGTAGCGATTAACCGATTTACACCGGTTATATACAACGACTACTAGGCGTTGTTTGTGGTCGCACGTGGACACAAAGACTTTGTTCAGGCAACGTGTCAAAGGCTCCAATGTTGGTTCGATGGAGTTCCCGGAATCTCTAATAAGCACAGACGCAGGCCGCTGGGGGTTTTAGTGGTTTAAAATACCACACCAACTGGCGTTTTCCCAGATGCTAGTTATCTTATAGCATACGTTGAATCACCGAATTTCATTTCAACGAATGTATCATTTCATCGAAAACTAATTTCTGCTGTAACCTCATTGTTTTTAGGTTATCTTAAGCATGGCTTTGTATGTTAATGGTTAGACCTGTGACAAATGCCTGTCGATGAAAAGAAAATCCAGCGAACTAAAACATGATATGAAATGAGTGACTGTGATTCGAGGATAAACCATTTTTAATTACTCCTTTTTACTTAGTCCGATTGCTGAGTTACTTCCTCCTTAGGTGTGGGTTAATACAGCTAGGTTGCAGCAGGGCTGTTACCTCCGCAGTGGTGGCGTAGTCATCAGCCAATGGTGCCTCCGTTAACAGCCCCTATGAGGTTAACACCGGAGAGGTTTTAGAGGGTATGCTTCCACCTCAGCTCTGGCAGGAGACTGGGGTGGTCGAGAGACCGTCATACTCCCCCATTGGCTGCCCTGGCTGGGGGGGACGATGCGTAATGAAATTTCAACTCCGTCAAAAAAAAAAAGAAGGGCTGTAACCTCAGTCAGCCGTCATAATGGAATGGATACCATAGTTGCTAGACAGACGAATAGATACGGAAGACCTTACCACAAGATTTTATTATAAAAAGTATTTTGTCACAGAACACGTAAAACGATACACGTGAATTCTATTCGAAAACCGAAAGGTTTCCGAGCTAGGTTGGAGCCATTTTCCTGCTATTTCTGTACGACCCCGTTTGTTCTGAATCCTATTACACAGGTTTAATATGACTATTACCTAACTAATATACGCCTTTGTACCGACGTGAAGTGCTTTGAAGCAAAACGGAGGTTTAAAAGAAAGAAAATGAAGCCACGAAACATATTTAGGTACCTACTCGAGACAACATAAGTGAAAATAAGAATATTAAAAATGTCAACATAATTTTTTCATTATTTCTTTTTTCTCCCTGCGTCTGTATTCCCGGAATCATATAACCTTGGTGGTTTCAAGGCAAGAGTGAATAGGCATTTTCTGGGTAAGCGTGTACTACGTTCGACCTCGTCGTCACTTAACATCAGGTGAGACTTAGCAATACTAACTTAGCAATAAATCTACTAATTACTAATTTGACGACGCGCTGGCCTAGTTGGTAGTGACCCTGCCTACGAAGCTAGCGGTCCTGGGTTCAAATCCCGGTAAGGGCAGATATTTGTGTGATGAGCGCGAATATTTGTCCCCGAGCCATGGATGTTTACTATGTATTTAAGTATATAGTTCTCTATACAGTGTGTGAAATCCATACGAACATATATTTTGACAACAGTTAATATGCATAACATAAGTTGTACTTTTTTTTTTCATACTAACTAATTTGCCACGCAATGTATCAGACATAGCTCAATTATCCCTCAATTAACTTAGACTTAATGTTATACATTGCTGCTCGTTGTACCCTTTAAAAATGAATTACACTAAATGTAATTCAGCTAATAACTTAACTCCTTCTTTAAACGGCTAACAACACTTAAAGCTATCTTTACGTAAAATATATGTTCTTATGGTTGTCACACACTGTATAAGTATTTATATCGTTGTCTAGTACCCATAATACAAGCCTAGAGCTTAAGTTGGGACTAGGTTGTGCCACCAATTGTGGTGTGACATTGTCCCCTGATATTTATTTATTTATTAATAAATCGGAAATAAATACAATTGCTGTTTTAAGATTTTTAACGACCATCTCGTCTTATATGTAATTAAAAAAAAGAAATAAACTTGAAAACTATCTTTGCGGTAAGAAGTCAAGAGTTCCGAAAAATAATTAAAATAAAATTTACCAAACAAAACCTTTCGTTAACGTTGACGAGCAAACACGTAACGCTAACGAAAGGTTTTTCGATACCGTTTTCCCAGAATGTAAAACCTTTAACTATTTTTGCCTCACCAAGTAACGTGAGGCTCGGTAGGTTTTCTCTTTAATTAAGGCAACGTGTCGATAGCGATCCACGGTATGAAGCTTTTGTGTACTCTGTAGAGAGCTCGGAACAGAACACCGGGACGCCGTATAACAGCTGAGTGGAAGCACTCTAATTGCGATGTAATAATGAACAGCTTTATACTAAAATCAAACAAAAATCGGGACTTGTACGTAACGTAAATGATAGTACTGTAGGAGCTCTCGTATGGAATTTTTTGACTTCTTACAATAATAAGGCCTTAGGTTTGATCTAAATTCCTTTTGTTTTCCCCACATACCTAACATAACACTATTAGTAGTGCTTCACGCGGACATCACTCGACTGATCTTTTTATCAAACAAAAATCGGGTAAGACCTTGTCCGACCATGCTCAGTGTAGGTTTCGAAGACGTTACTACACAAAAACTCTTACAAACAAAAAGGCAACAAGTATCATCATGTCAGCCGAAAGACGTCCACTGCTGGACATAGGCCTCCAGCAAGGCACTCCACTCAGACCGGTCTTGTGCTTTTCGCATCCACCGCGTTCCAGCGATCCTTACAAGGTCGTCACTCCATCTTGTTGGAGGCCTACAAACAACAAGTATAAACTAATGCTAATTTTAACTTGGCCTTGGTCAAACTAGAGCTATCATGACATAACGTTGAAATTACGATAACATTTCAAAGAATAGAGCCAAGAATTTTACTGGCGTAATATGAGTTTAGTTTAGTGTCCAAAGTAATTTTTACTTATGTGTGCAACGCTGCGTAAGTGACACCTGTCCCGCAATGTCACCAGATAGGTCAAATGAAGTCGCTCGACTCACTTTTGTCCCCTAGTAAATCCCTGGCTTGAAGAATATTCATGTCTGTAAACTAGAGCTGTGCGGTGCCTTGACATCCAGGAAACCAAGCTATGACACAAGCGTAACCGTAGAGATCAGCTACCATTCTACCGTATACTCGTATTTCCCGACCATGACTACTGCCGCCCGGATGCTATGACATTTATCCGATATCTCGCCAAACTAAGGGGCGATCCACATTAAAGGAACTTCGGGTTCAAAGCGTTGAATATTGAATGAATTACGTGACCTTCTAGCCGCTTTGACGCTTGAATAAAGATGGCTCTATGCGATTGGCTAGCCGTAATGTTTGCTCAGATTTTCTAAGTAGCTTGGATTATTTGCTTACCTTGATGAAAAGACCGAGTTGTTTTTAGGACAAATCATAGACATTGTCAGACTTTTTTAGTTCTTAGTTTTGACATTCTATCGATTTACCGAATAAATATTTTGAAACGAAATATGATAATTAATCATAATCATTTTAAAAACATATGTAAAAAACCACATTTCACATGTAATTAGTGTTATTTCGTAAATGAGTAAGGCTGCATTTTCATAAGAGGCAGCAAAGCAGTGAACAAGGAAAAAATCGACCACTGGGATTGTTTCATTTTCCTAGACCCATTAGTACACTGAGAACTGTCCTATAATATTTCCTCCTTCAACGCTCAGCTTCCTCGCACGGCTTTGGTGAAAATATTACGCAGGTATCAGCTTACTCTCATTGTTCACAAATTCTAATATTTCAAATCCTCATTTTGCAATATGACATGACCATATTACATCTAACATTTTGTCCCCGTACAAAATAGTCAATGAAAAGTTGCAGTCAAAAGAAAGAACATTGTTTTGGATTTGTTTCTAGGCGGCAAAAACTATATCATCTTTGATATGTTATAGTCAAACACCGGATTGATGGGGGCAAAAATGTGCCAGTGCTAGTGATTCATTAAATGTCGACTTAGTTTATCGACATCGATAAAAAGTAATTTTTAATCATCATTATCATAAGTAATGGCCAAGATTGAATACATTTTAATTATTTGTAAACTTCTTTTATTTTTACTTATCGCAACTATAAACAACCGGTATCTGACATTGACTTTGGACTCGAGTCACTTTTGACAACCATTGAAATTACATTGAATATCAAATTAGTTCAATACTTCAGTATTCTTTAGCATTTCGACGAATTGATAACATTTTTGTTTTTTTAAGTCGGTTAATAATGAATCGAAAGAAAAAAGATCGTTTATCTTCATGGAAAGCTGATCATTCAGATTTAGAAGATAAAGGTACGACTTACTTTTACAAGAAATGTCACCATATGTCACGATAAAAGTTGTCGATAAACTTAGTCGATATTTAATGAATCACTAGCACTGATACATTTTTGCCCCCGTCAATCCGGTGTATGGTTATAGTACCTATTATCAAAGTTTTGATAGGTCTTATTTACATGACAGTAACGGCGGAGTAAAAAAAAATACTATGTAAGGCGAAATGGTTTTTACCGCCTAGAATAGAGGCCGTGTTCCCTAACAGCTCACATCCTTTACGGCCTAACTGGTTTTGCTTCAAAGCTTCTAACAGCAATGCAAATATTTGCTCCGAACCAAAGCCTTCGTAGTTTAGTCCCGGATGGAAAAATGCAAACGCAACGGATCCGTTTTGAGGGACAAAAAGTTCAAACGCGTTCGACAGAACCAAATCGCCTTTTGAAAACTACATTGCCAGAAACAATGCGTTTGGAGTTTTTATACCAGTGGTTTATCAGTAGAAAAACCGAAAAACAAAGGTATTAGGAAGATATTTCCGCTCTGCAGTTTTCAAAATAGGTAGTATTTTTGTTTTTAAATACACTTATTGTTTTCCACGGTTTCGTTCGCTTCCACTGAACTTTTGAATCAAACTCAAAGATCGCTTTTTCCGTTCCATGCCCAAAATGTGCCAACAAGTCCTTATTGGTAAGCCTACACCGTCCGTCCATCCATCGTGTAGTCCAACGCTACATTTATGGGCTGTATCTTTTGAATCGTTATTATATGACTGCTTTAAATGTCTATAAAACATGTTCTTTTATGGCCAATATTCAAATAAATATTAATAAGAAATAACAACAAGTCTAACGAAAAGCAATCTTTAAAAAAACCCAACTGCTGTTTGGATAATGTCGTCAAAGTAATGCTACTTATCATGTAAGTATTTTTTATTCCGCCAATTTCATATTTAATTAATTTTATTATAGCCGTATAATTTATTAAAATCGGTTTAGCCATTTAGTAGTTACGAGCGGAAATTGAGTCAGACATATATACAAATCAAACACATAACCGCCCTTTTGGGCTTTGCCGCTGTAGGATAAAAAAGTGTAAAATAGAAGGTTTACATTCAAAAAACCCTATTTTTCGTTCCTTTTTTTACACACCGTTTCTTTTAATACGGATTTTTACGGTAAAATTAAATAAGGAGATTTTTATGAAGCACAGAGTTTTTGAAAGGTACGGTCACTAATAAATAAGCGTGTATCGCTATACACGCTTATTGGTTTTTTATTCGACGGACTTTAGAAGTTGATGCAGCGTAACGTTAATTTTTTACACTGGCGTGGCTGGGCTGGGACTGAGAATCATTTGCTAACACGCTCAAAGAGAACTATGAAATCGTGTACATAGTGGTACCTTCTGTTTAAAAAAAACCGGTTAGCAAAGTTTGCATATATATATTGAAGATAAAATAAAACGGAAATTACGAGGGAGAAGTGAAACTGAGATTCATCCATAATCAATTGGTGACCATTGCATAAAAGTTTGATTATCAACTTGATTATTTTAATTCGCTTAATGCCGCTATTTCTCGAGTAAAAATCCTTTTAAAAGTTAAAACAGGGGTTTGCTAAGTTGTTCGGTGTCGCACAAATTGTCCGCGGCCTACTTGGCCAAATATGTCTCAACGTAAGTTTTGGCGTTTGGCCAATTTCCGGGTCTAGTTTAACAGCGCCTGGAACCTCAGAAGGCATTACTTATTCTCTTTATCTTGTTACTCGCAATCATTGAATGTTTATGTGGAATCAAACCTTCAAAGACCACACTTTTATTCGATTACAGAGCTTCAAACTAGGTACCTTGGTGCTTGCATTACTACTGCACGCCAATTTTCCAATTCTGGCAACAAAATTGCAGCGGAAATTTACGGTTTGTGAAAAGGTTTCCATAAACTGAGCAGTTTGCTGTGTGCTATTTAAGTTTAGTGTTACCAAACTAGCAATTTCGAGAAACACACGACTAGGTTTTCTTGTTAGTTTTCTACCAACTAGAATAAAAAGAACATGCGGTTTTTATTCCAATTTAATTGTATATTATAATTTTTAACGTATAATTAGTTCCAGTTATTTTGAAATTGATTTGTAGGCCGAAAATTGTGATTTCATTAAAAATATTGCAACGTAGGTTTTTTTCTCAACCCTATGGTGGATCGGTTTAGAAAACAATAGGTTTATACAAAATGATACCAACCCTGAATAATGTCAAATTGACATTCGAAATCAAAATCTTTATTGCGTATCACATTACACATTATGTATAAGGTGGAAAACCAACAATAGGTATTCATTTGACGCCCATATCCACGTCACTCGTCTTACAAATTATTGTGAAAGTTATTGACATCAAACTTCGGAGGCCTTGCGGACGTGAGTTAGAATATTGGTAATGTGTTATTTATTCAAAGTCAAATGTACAGACTAGTAACTTCATTTTCACGTAATAAATCTGAAACAAAGTTGAACAGTAATCGATTTACGACATTGCTAGACTCTGATATGTTATCTTTTCTTATTGGTGGGGTTCCCTACGCATATTTTTTTTATCAATAAGTGACTAAATCATACCATAATTTTAAAATCTGGATAACAGGAACTTTCCTTCCATAATACTTAAAAACTTCGTTAAATGACCTTCAGACTTATTAGCTTATTAAAACATCCTGTAGGCTTAACTCGAATAACGGGAAAACTTTCATTTATTATTCATCGGGGTCCTAAGAAAAGCAATCAGATAAATTAAACGGATCGATTAGAGCAAACCTCATTTCTTTGCGAATAGAAACTTGGGCAAAAGGGGAAGTTAGGGAAAGGGCCTTTTAAATTATGACTCACAATAACTCACTTTGGAATAAAAATGCTGTCAGCCGTTTTAACTTTTATGTAAATTGTGCTATCAATTTAAAATCACTGGTAATAGGGTGTTGAGCGCTGTTTTCTAATTTTATTAATGAAGTCAGCCCAGGGATGAATAATAGGTTATTTCGTTAAGTTTATTATTGTTTACTGTTGTTTAAATTTGTTAAAGTAATTATTGTATTAGTAAACTGGATGGTAGATTACTTTATAAATAATCTTCTAGTACGCCTACATTCTTCCTTTGTTGCGAAATTTGACGCGATTAACTATTCGATAAATATATATTTTTTTTCATTTAAATAGTAACAAAATCAAAGGCGACATCGGGAAAGGCAACTTGAAAGTTAATATATAAGCGTCCTTTTAACCCATATGTGCCCAGCAGTGGGTCGTTTTCGACCCATTAAAAAACACCCTTCCCCACTCACACCCCATATCTTCAATTATATTACTTATTAATTATATGCCCAGAACTAATTTCTATCACAAATGAAGACTATTAGTAGGTACCCTTTGAGACCGAAATTAGTTCTGGGCATATATCGGTTTAAAGGGTTTTAATAAACTGGAAATATTTTGAGGAACCGAAAATACTACTTATGAAATGAATTATCGGCCAAGAACGTTTACTTTTTACAATGCGGGTTTTCGATAGAAGAATGTAACAAAACTTAACTTGTATTCAGGTCATTTTCTGTGTATATGGACGAAATGACAATATTATACGTTGCTGCATTGATAATATGTTTATTATTAAAACCATTTAGGGTAGAGACTTATCAACTCATAGCTTTTCGTAAGTGGCTTCGTGGGTGGTTAGGTATCGAAAATTATGGGATTGACATCTTGTCAATTTTCGATAATCGTTTAGTTAGTATCGCGTTGTGTTACTTAGGTTCACAGTTATTTCTAGATATATTTACCGTGTGATGCAGTCGAACTTTTATGAATTAATTTTCCGTTGGTATATAAGCATACCTACTTTATACATACATACATACATAAACTCACGCCTTCGTTCCCAGAGTGGGTAGGCAGAGCTACAGAATTACCTACAAATCTAAAATCTTTATACAATTCTGTGTTTTTAGTTTTATAAGGACAAAGATATTCCAGAATCTAATTTGAATATTTATTTCAACATAAATATGAACTCAGAGAACGCTACGAAACAAGCCTGTCAATTATAAATCAGGCTGACAACCACTGATGGTTATCCTGTAATTAGCGAACCACGTAGTTTATTGACTAAACAAACAACGTAGTATTTAACCAAATTAACGAGTCAACTAGCAATTTATGGCACTAGCTTTATTTCAGTAAAGGACGTTAGAATTATTGCATTTTTATGCTAATGACGTTGGTTTTTGGGTTCCGTGCCAAGCACAGTTAACCGCCGTGATACTCGCATTCAAAAAATTATATTAGCGATCCGCTCACTGTTTAATACGGTTTCCGTTAAGGAAACTTTATATTATTACCAAATAAACCATAAAATTATGGAAGGATACGGAAAAAAGAATTCAATTATCGGAAGGAATTTTTTTTAAGAAAATACATCCGTATGTCATCTAGTTTTTAACATTCAAAACGAGACCTATAAAAAAAAATTTAGATAGTAATTGTCGTCTTATACCTGAGAATAGAAACAACTTGGAAGAATTGGGGTTCCAAAAAAACTTAAAGAATTCATGAAACTATACGCGTGCGTCGCAGAGAGGTTATTTTTCCAAATTATTTCACAGACTCCTAACTTTAGACATATTTATAACGGACGTTTTATGCCGTCTTAAAGATAATTCGCCTTGTATATTCAAACTTACCAGTCCTTTCAGATTAATGTATAATCTCAACGAAGCGTTCCACAGCACAAACAAATTAGCAAAAGACGGAATTCTTGGCTTGAGAAACAAAACTTAAGCATCGACCTCAACTACTTAAATAGTTTTAATTAATGGACAGCTGCTCAACGACGACGCCCTACCCGATGTTTTAGGTTTTGTGAATTTCAATGGAATACTTTACTCTGGTATGTTTTTGTGAGTTTACCGAATCGCCGACACTCATTTCCTGGAATGTTTGACTTCACCAATTTCTCATTTCATCGACAGGCATTTACACGATCAGGATTTATAATTTTTTGGTGGTCACAGGTCTAAACCTAACCTGACCTACTTATCTAACCCATGCTTACGATAAGCTTTCGATCAAATGAAAATTCGGCGGAGTACCTAATAATATTCTATGAAATTAGTGTCGACGATTAAAAGGGAGTTTGTGTTCAGCAACATTGAATGTAAAATGAGGGTGCATTTATATAAATTTGCCTGCAACGTATAAATTTACATACGCTGATGAGTAAGAAATAATGTTTGTGTTATTTTTGTTCCTAAGTTCATAAATCCATCTAGTTCAGTGTTTTGCATAAAATCTCATAACGTTTTTTCAAGTGTAGGGCAATTTTGAGTATCGTGCAACATGTGACATTCTAAATCTAATAAAGTTTTTGTTTATCATGTACGGAACCCGGTTTATATTTCAATTATGAAAATTGCGCACTCCTTGCAAATTTAGTAGCAATTTACTGTAGCAAAGTATTATTTTAGAATTTCACAGGCAAATAGCTAAAAGCATCTAGTGCAAGTTTTCACACTAGGTAGGAAATTGAAAAGTTTTCACCCAGCGCGGTGTTTGAGGCTCTTTGGCCATATTTGAAGTGAAGTCGTTAAAGTGGGAAACTTTTGATGTGTATTTAATTAATGGCTTTGGAAAACATAAAGCGTAAAAGGAAATATATTATTATATACATATTGTATAAATATAAAAAACTAGGATTTGCAAGTTGGAAAACGACTCATGAAAAATCCGGGCAAGAGCATGTCTGACCATGCTCAGTGTAGGGTTCCGAAGCCGTTTGGTACTGGTTGGTTTTTTGAGACAGTTTTTGTGTAGTAGGTATGATACTAATGCTCTATTTAAGTTTTTTGGTGCTGTCTTAGGTGAGTTTAGTATGTTTAAACACTTTAGTGGCCGGCCAGATACTAATCAAACCTAGTTAGTTGTGATAGTGCTACCTAAAACAAGGTCGATACATATCGTTGCTTAAATACAAAAGCGACACAAATCAAAATGTGTTTGTGTTGCATTTAAATTCGGGATACTATTTACTTTAAGTTTCAAATCAAACTATATTTATTTTTGATTTGTGGCGCTTTTGTATTTAAGCAGCGATATGCGAGAAGCGTAATTTGAATGGCGACTTTTTCCTTCGATAGGAAGTTTTGTCCAAATTGCAAGTCCACAATTTGCCTGATTGTTTACAGGGCTTGGCTAAGAATAGAGGTAGAACCGTCTCAAAGGCTTAACAATTATCACAAGGCCTTTATCTTTTTTGCTTGATAAATTAGTATTGCCTGTAACATGTTATTGTATGGTTTTTAACTCGGCCGACATTTCAGTCCAGTAAATAAGAGACGACAGCTCTTATTTAACTTTGAAAATCCGATGATATGATAAAAACAATATGGTAGTACCCAGTATAAATACTTTATTATTGGTATTACAATTGGAAGTTAAAACTAAACTTATTTAAATTAAAATAAAACTAAGCTACTCAAATATTAAAGATGTAAATAATAAAAACCACTATACAAAGAACACTCCCTCTAGCAGGTCCGCTCGCGGCATGGTCCCTATGACTCTGGCTGCATTACCTCTCTGGATAGCTAGGTTTCAGAAAATAAAAACGAGGTAAAATAAAGTAACTTTAGTTTTGAATTTAAGGTCCTTATGATCTATGTCTGACTCAATTTTGATTTGTTAAAAGTCACATAAAGTTTGGTCATTGTCGAATATAAGCCCAGGTAGCGTCATCCATATTTATTCTACGTAGTCGAATTAACCCTTTGACGAACCAGGCTTCACTGAACATCAATGCAAATTTAATACTTACGCAAATTTGAAGACTTGTGCAGACTTCGGTGGAAAGGTCAAGGTCAAAGGTCAAGGTAGGTCGCACAAAACTCTTCTATCCTATATGACTCGGAGGGATGGATGACAAATGAAATGATATTATAAGACTTTTTGTGTGCTCTCGTTCAGTACGTAATTTAAGACCAAGATTCCTTCAAAGATATTTTGTTACTAAAATATTAAATACAATCTTAAGTACCCGAAACCGACGTGCGTGCATGACTCGATGTATGAATGTTGAAGAAGCGAAAGAAATTTGTCAAGATCGTAGCAAGTGGAAAGAAGTGGTCTCTGCCTACCCCTCTGGGAAACAGGCGTGATTTAATGTATGTATGTATATTAAATACTATAATTTCGTTTATATAGAAATAGCCAAAGATATAATTAATATATTATTTTTCTTTTATAGTGGTGATTATTATTTACATCTTTAATATTTGAGTAGCTTAGTTTTATTCCAATTTGAGTAGCTTAGTTTTATTTTAATTTAAATAAGTTTAGTTTTAACTATTAATATTAGTACTGTTACAATTAGTACCTCCAATAAACATTAAATAAGTTTTTATTTATAATCACTACATATAATAAGACAAAGTCCCTCGCTGCGTCTGTCTGTCTGTATGTTTGTGTTAATCCAATAAACTACTGAACGGATTTTCATGCGGTTTTCACCAGAAGATATTTTTTCTCGGAAGGTTGTATGTAAATTAATTCTGGTTATGGTACAGTCAGCTGCAGATAGATTTAACCGAACATCGAGCCCATAAAGATATGTTGATATTTTCACCAATTAAATCTTTTTGGTTAATTATGCAGTTACATCATCTTGAATTTTATCCTATCAGATACTCAAAACATTCCGTTACATTTCACCTTTTCGCGTGTTAGTACGTACATACCTTCACGCCTTCATTTCCAGAGTGGGGTAGGCAGAGCTACAGAATTACCAACAACTCCAAAAACTTGTTGATAACTTTGTAACCACAATTTGCACAATTAGGCTAAGATGTTTAACAGCGCATTAGTGACAGGTTGCAAGCCCATCGCCTAACAGTACTAAAAGCCCTTATTCCCTTAGTCGCCTCATACGACATCCACGGGAAGACATGGAGTGGCACTATTCTACCCCGGCAACCATACGGGGATTTCGCGTGTTAGTCTTTTTTGAAAATCCAATGCAACATATTTTTATGGGCTCCCTGTTCGGTTAGATCTATCGGCAGCTGACTGTACGGGTGTTACAGTAAACTCGCATAAACCAAAGCGAAGCGAGGGCGGTTCCCTAGTAACATATAAAAGGAATGATCAGGCGTATAAATTGTAAAAAACTCACTCGATCTTTAAAAGTACGTAATTACGAAATAATAATGGTAACTTGGTTCGTTTAGTTTTGTTTGCATATTTGGCCGTTGTTAGTGACGCCGATTTACCAGAAACAGGATTAATAGTAAAAATAACGAATACTAGTGCAACATTTGAGTTACTGCCTCTCGTGATTAAGGTTGGTTGACTTTTAAATTGAAAACAAAAAGAAGATGTACCTAGTTATTCACTCAAAATGTACATGCTATTAAGTCTATTAATTTCTGGAGACCCAGGCAAAAGCACAATACGAAGTTAGTTATGTCACCTCTATACATTTCTAGTCTATAGAAAATAGAAAATTTAGCAGCGTTTTCATCTTGGCTTATTGAAGATAACTACGCATCAACTTCTTAACATTTTTAAATGTTTCGTTTAGTGTAAAATTATCTGTCGATGCTGTCAGTACCTAAATAGTGAATTATCCGTGGTAATTCTAAAAAAATTATGCAGGTGATTAAAGTTTCTAAAATAGCGCCACTACGTAAAGGTCGGATTGTTATATTAGTGTGTTGTAAATTTAATAACAAAAAAATGAAAAAAATAACACACAGCTAGTTCCATACTTAACGCAGCGGATAAGCTTTTGAGTTTTTACCCCTACTAGTACTGGTAAAATCACAATAGTTACTTAAAAATGTAAAAAATAATGCATATTCATTGTTTTAAATGAAAAAGAAGTAACAAGGAGAAGGTCAAAAAGTATTCACCCCTTTAGTAATTTGAATAAAAATGCAATACCTAAATACGCAAATTTTTAAAACAACGTCAAAGCATTTAGTGCTCAGTTCATTGGTTATCTTTAAAATTATTCCCAGTCATCATTTATTCGCGTAATTCATAGTTTACGATTCCACAAACCAGTCAACGTCTAGATATTTTATTGAAGAATTTATACCAGCGATAATATTTTTATGGTATCCAATTTATTTAGTCTGTCTGCCATTAGATGTATTAACCAAATCCTTAAGGATAAAATAAACATTCTTTAAATCTGAATCATTCTTTGGGTAAAGTTTCTACATCAAATTGGAACTTAAATATTCAAAATATTTAAAGATGTCTACAGAGAATAATATAATTATTTACGTAAAATTTATTATTATAAATGAAACAAATAAAAGAAAAACTATTTTATTTTGACTTAATCACACCAAGAAACACACAGACTAGGTGTTTCTGGTTTTTGCTTGCTGTGCTCGTCCTAGAAGCAGTACTGTAAAATACATACATACATACATAAACTCACGCCTTCGTTCCCAAAGAGGGGTAGGCAGAGCTACAGAATTACCTACAACTCTAAAAACTTGTTGATAATTCAGTAACCACATTTTGCACAAATAGACTAAGATGTTTACCAGCGTATTAGTGACAACCCATCGCCTAACAACTACCACTGTAAAATAATTGTCTAAAAAAGAAAAATAAACAATATCACATCAAATAAACGCCTGCAATTTTTAAAATACTAAGAGCAAGTAAATCATACACGTCAGCCCTACTTCTTTTTACGACGGCGGTGGGGTGTGTATCACAACCACGCATTCGGAAGTAGGCACGCACAGAGCGTGGGCTATACCGGTCATAATACTTTGTCACGCGTGAGGTGTCCCTTAGGTACGAAATCGATGGAAAGCATTTCTCTTCCGCACATGTTTATTGCTTTTAGCGAAGAATGTGTTTTGTTTTTGCTAGGGACCGAGATAAAAAATGGATAAGGATTAAAGAAATATTATTGTGAATTTCTTTGGATATTTTGTTATTTGTCAATCAAATTTAGTGGGAGTCAAGTGGGAGTTAAGTGGGAGTTAGAATGGTGTGGAGGGTTCTATGCTTCAAATCGTCGGGTTACAAGTAAACTTAAAAAGTTATCCTAAGGACTACGTAGTCGAACGGATAATTAATGGTGAATATTATTTTTGTTTGATTTTGGTCGATTTTTATTTCTATTATTAATCTATCTACAATATGACTGTATATGTTCTAAATAATAATTTAGGAATACACACAGGTATGGTTCAAAATTGCTTGCTGAGTACATACACTGTTAAATTAAATACTAAATTTAATATTTTCCATTCTTAAGTTAACTAAATTAATCGTCTTCGGCATTTACAAAATAATATTAATTAGTTTCTTATTTATAATTTTGCTTTCCTCATAAAAGTCCCTTTCACATAATATATGAACTAGGTACACTTGACGCATAAAACACGATGGACAAAAGTTTTTGACATGCAAAAGTACCGGTGCGGCCGTCTTACTGAACAAACATCATTCTTCAAAATAAACTAATTCCAATAGGAACTACTTAATACATTTTAGAATAAAACCTAGCTTACGACTACACTGAATAATATCGATTATAATTAGGGTGTTTTGTGTTCTTGTAAAAAATCTGGATGCGAGACTATTTTATTATTGTCCTTTGTCTATTTTAAATAATACATTTAAAACTTAATTAAAGCCAGACCCGAAGACATTTTTCAAGTCGTTAAACTAAACAGTGTCTTGTCAAACACTCCCTGCTATTCGGTGGAACTATTACTTTCCCCCAAACAAAGAATCTAAAATGATGGGGAGAGCCCCTAAAAAAGTCGTGACCGGCTGCAGTGTCATTTTGACCACAACCTTTTCATCCCCTTTATAGCTGAAGGGATTGGCATCCCGGAAATGTTTTCTCTTATGTTGATATTGATTTTATCCTCATCCCTATCCATTGAGGGCCTTCTCCAGAATTCTAAGTCAAGTCACAATTTATTTAGTGTTACTCGTCTCTTATTACTTAGATATAAATGAAGATTACGTTATTTGGACTTTGTGACACTATTTTCAATAGCTTTGTTTCCTTTTGATCACTTGCTTTAAGAAATGTTTCATGGAAAAACCGCCGATAATTTGAAAATAATTGTTTGCTTTAAAAATTATAAGTACCATGTTTTAATGACAATAATGTAATAAATGAAATATCTGGATCCGTTCAAAAGGAAATAAACTAAGTAATTAATCAATTTATACGCTCGAAATCAATCAAAAAGGAAATCCCTGCAAAATAGAAGAGTAAATACAATTAATACATAGAATTATTAAAATTCAAACTATTCATTGAAACATGTTGTTATCTCTCTGAAAATCTAGTTCAAAATTACATCAGATATTATTACTTTAGATAACCCTAGCTGAATGGGGACTGATATTGGACCGGAAGGGACTAGGGGACCGTGGCTCGACCAGGGCTGTCGATTATACCTAACAGGGCCTTACAGCGTTATAACCACCCTGACCTCGGAAGTCAACGAAATCGCCAGTAAAAAGTACTTCATATTTGTTTTGATCAAATTTATATTTTTCATCTTACAACTGGTGTTTCTTTCAGTTTTTGTAGTGTCGAGAATTTTCATTGTTCAATATGAATTGTAAAGGCCAGATGTCAGAGTGTTGAAATGCTTCGTCAAAAATTAATCAAACATCTGAAACTTTATTTATACTAATCAAGAGCAATGAGAACCGGTCGCTTGTCTTCAAAATGTATGCCAACAGTGACCTGTTTTGATTGCGTCTGTGCGGCGGAGAAAGTTACCTTTAGCAACACTTCGTTTAATAATATGCATCTATTATTTTTCATACCAATAATTCAAAACAATTAAGTTTTAAAAACATTTAAGTGATAATAACTGTTGATTGTCCAAACGCATTGTCATGCGAATATTTGTTATATTTGTTCGTGAGTCACGTATATTGTCTGTATTTGGGTTTATAGATTTTTATTTCTCATAAAGAACAAAAATTCACTTGTAATGAGCTTAAAACTATACAAAGCCTTAAAGATAATGTAATCGAACCATTTATCACTAATAAATCGTTTAAATTTAATTTAAAACATACCTACCGTAAAATGTGCCTACTTTCCTCCCCCATGGGTAACTATGCTCCATAGTGACTTTTTTGTATGTTACTTATAAGACAAGGCCGATGACAAATTTTCTAGAAATAATTGATGTATACATCCAGCTGCGCAGTGAATAAAAGCACTAGCTAGAATGATTTACAATACAGAATACCTCAATATAACGATGGAGCAAGATTACCCGTGGGGGAGCAAAGTACGCACATTTTACGGTACCTAAAAGATTGCACTATATCACTTCATTTGGTAGTTCAATGTACAACTGTTCTGCCTCGCACATGATGTTCCTTTTCCCGTATCCAGTTCTATGTTTTAATAGTTTAATTTTGTGTGTAATTTTTAGTCTATAATTATAGAGATTTATATATTTAGGTACATATTTATTTATTTACGGCGTGCATGACTCGATGTATGAATGTGGAAGAAGCGAAATAAATTTGTCAAGAAGTGGTTCCTGCCTACCCCTCTGGGAAACAGGCGTGATTTAATGTATGTATTTTTATCGTTGTCTAGTACCCATAGCACAAGCCTAGTTTGGGGCTAGATTAATTGGTGTGACATTCCCCTTGTATTTATTAATTTGGTATTAATTAAATTATATCAAAAATCACTGCCGAATAAAATTCAGATAGTAGAATAAAAAACCCACATTTAAATTAATCCATCCGTTCACCCTTCTTCATAGATAGACTTACAGACCGACAACTATTTTTAACTATGTACACAGTTACACACGCACACTATAATAGTGAAGGCTTTTTACATTATTTTCTACATTTTCTTTTGAAATAAATAATTATTATGTAATAGAACATCCATTTACCGGCTCGTCTTTGAAGCAACCCTAAGCTAGACTGACGTGAAGGAAATAAGATGATTATCGTCTCCATCCTGCGTTCGCGCAATTTTAATACCGCTACGTTTCTCTAGGCAAAAGTTAATGCAAAAATAACAGAGTGATTGATGGAGAATGAGTGAACTACCTTTATGTGTACTTGTAATTAAACATTACTGGTTTATACGGTTAGGATATTTATTTTTCCGTATTTGTATATAACTAAGTAATAACAAGCAATAGATTTAGTCTAGAAAATAAGTTTCTTTCTGATTTAGGTTTCGATTGATAGGTATGAACTAGGTTGTGTATGTTAGTCTAACATTACATAAGGTTACTACTTTTTGTATGTCTGTCTGTTAGTCAGCGCAGATACCGATTAACTATTATTTAAAGGAATTCTTCCGGCAGGTTTGTGTGCATCGGTTACCTATCTTAAGTTCGAAAAACTTATGTCCGCTGTTTCGTTTGTCCGAAATTTTAATTCGTCCGAAAATTATTTTTCTCTTAATCCGTTTCACTTTCCTGGATTATTATAAAACTAACCAAACCTACAGGTTCTGAAGGTATCTTTAAACATTTTCAAAAGTTAATGGGTTCAGAGAAAAATGACTTTCTGACAAATGAAAATATAAGACGATCGAAACAGCGGACATAAGTTTTCGAGAAACATCGATAGGTTACCTTGTGCATCATAGAAAGATAAAGACTCTCACACACAGGCACACATTCACAAACTTTTGCATTTATAATAGTAGATAAGTATGGTATGGTGTATAGGTATAGTGTGATAAGTACCCAATTATAATGATAAACAATATTAGCATTTCAGTAGCAGAGTTACAAGCTATAAATTCACAGAACACGACAGCGAAATTCTTTTAACACCTTGTTTTCCGACCCCGCAGTTTCAACCCCGCGCGTGTTCAAAGGCCTAAAGGCGAAAAGGTGTCGTAAATTAAAGTTAATTCAAAGAAAATTCGAGCCAACGGTTCCTAGTCACGTTTAAAGTCGGTGCAATTCCATTTAAAACATTCTGACTCGCAACTCCGCCTTCCAAGCATTGGCTTTCGCGAAGCATTTAGAAACCGAGAAACATACCTCGGGTTAATTTCTTACCAGAAATTTAATTTTTCATTTCGCGCCGCGAGCCGGTTACTTGTACGGTCGTGAAGATGCTACTAAGTGCCTGTAACGTGCAATACGTTCTAGTGGGACTTAGTACATATAAATAAATTGTGGCGAAGAATATAAACCTTCTAAGAAAAACGTAAGAAAGGGTTTGTTGGATACTAGCAGCTGCAGTGTTCCTTTTGCCGTAAGTATATTCTGATAAATGCTGTAATGCTGGTGGAACTGTTATTTATGTATAGTTTGTAGAATTAATGTACCTATGCACATTTAACGTAACCTTGAAGAACTAAATCTCCTTCAAAAGAAAAGAAAATGCGGGACCATTGAGACAAACAGCATCTTGCAATACATTTAAATACTTTGTGACATACTTTTCTAAATTCCTTAATAAATATGTATTTAACTAAAATAAAACTAAGCTACTCAAATATTATAAATGTAAATAATAATCACTACTATAAAAAGAACACCCCCTCTAGCAGGTCTGCTCGCGGCATTGTCCTTATGACACTGGCTGCATTACCTCTCTGATATTGAATATTGATATTGAGAAATAGAAATATTGTATTTAATTATCGCAAGTAAGTAATAAAGACTTGACTTTTATTGAATAACGTATAAAATGTTACCAAGTTGTGCATATTGTAAATTCAAAGCGCAAAATGTTATTTAGCAGCCCGTTATATATTATCGCTGAATATATAATAAGTGGGCTTTACCGAATACGGCATGAAAATATTCATGTTTTCTTTGCAGTTAAATCTGTTGCATCGTAACTTTAACGATTTCTTTTGTGGAATGCATGCATGCCTTAATGTTGTAATTGAGGCGCTTTCCAAGAAACACTCCATTAAAAAAAATACTAACGGCACTTCTCCTGAACAGTTTCTTCTGGTTAATGCTGAAGACTCAGATATGTAAAAATTGGTTATAAGCAGAATTTAAAATTGTCATTAAAAAATTTCGTGTCCGTAAGGTTTATAAATCATTTGTAGGTGAATGCATCCTTTTCTTTAATAAATTACCTGACGTTGTTTTAAAGTTACCATTTCCAGTACTTAAAACTTACTGGAAAAAGTCGTTGATGTCTAAAGCTTACTATAGGGTCGAAGAGAGAATCTAACAGATAAAAATGCTTGGCCAACACCTAAATAATTTAATAATAACTTAGTCATAAAAAATATGTAAATATTGTATATTGTCTAGGGGACACGGTTTCTGTAGGAGAATGTTTCGAAACTTTTATGCATGTTGTCTTGAACCGTCACAGGTAAGTATAACTTGTATTACTGTTGCTTATTAGTTTTGTGACAATTCTGAGTTTTGACACATTTTCCTGCTCAACTACGCATGAATATATTAATTTTTGGTGTTATGTGAGATTAATTGTTTTATATAATAGGCTAGGTAAAAAAGTAGTATATTTTTATTGCTAGGTTAAGTTTATTATTGTACAATATCATTAGCAATATATAAAAAACGACTTACTGTTGAGTTTCTTGCGGCGTTTCTTCTCAGCAGTGGTCTCTTGCGAAGCGCTGGTACATTTTTGACGTGTAAAAGTGCCCGTGCGGCCTACTTACTGAATAAACATCTTTATCTTTTTATCTTTTAATAAATCATTATTTATCATGATTAATTAATACAACACTGTAATCCTCAATAACCCAATAATTACAAATTAAAAAGTAAATGTACCATAATGATCATGTTTGGTACAGTTCAGAATAAAAACACAATTTAAAACGACACTGCATAATGGTTTTATGGCTATCTTCTTTTAGGACAATTCAAAAGAAAAAGGCAGTATAAGAGTGTGTTGGATATATACGCAAGCTTCTTTTAGCTCTAAATAACATGGTGCACGGTGTCGTCGTCTTTTAGCTCGGACAACCTGTCTCCCTATTTTCCGGTTCTTGGTTACCCTCTTTGTCATTATTTGAGACTCTGTTTCCATACTACTTTTAAATAGTTTCGTGGACGTGACAATTATAAAAGAGCAGGCGTCGGATATTGATACAGAATATAATGTCCGGGTTTTATGTAATAGTATTTTTCTGATGCGGTCTTAACCCCATTAAAAACTCTGGATTTATAACAAAAAACGCCAACCCAAATAAGCAATACGATGATCAAAACCTGTGTGTAAACTCTTTATTCTACAAAAACAAATGTACAATACTTTTTTGCTAACCTTGGTACTTTGCTCATAATACGTAAGTACAGATAGCTGCAGAAAATGTATGCAGGGGAGGTTACTTTTCTATGCACGCCACCGTATTGCAGCGTACCTACTATATAAATTGGTCCAGTCATTGCATGACTAAAGACCAGTGATTTATATTTAAATCTCACGGCTAGCTCATAAGGGACCCTGTTAAGCCGTTAAGGGCTTATCGTGACTTATAGCGCTGACCTAAGTGCTAAGTAAGTGCGGTGGACAAGCGCCCGAGCCCCGTCGTAATTAGTGACTGTTTCGTTTTGCACACGTTTTTAATTTGTTTGCTAATTAAGATCTTCAGCGAGCCCAAAAATGCTGGGTATGTTTTAAAACGCTTAATGAGAAAGTTTGAAGGACGTAAACAAACTGGCATAAACGATGGACCGGTTTAACGACGCGTTGGTCTAGTTGGTAGTGACCCTGCCTACGAAGCTAGCGGTCCTGGGTTCGAATCGCGGTAAGGGCATATATTAGTGTGATGAGCTCGAATATTTGTTCCTGAGTCATGGATATTTTCTATGTTTATAAGTATATGTTTCTCTATATAAGTATTTACGAGTATATCGTTGACTAGTACCCATAGTACAAGCCTAGAGCTTAATTTGGGACTAGTTCAATTGGAGTGACATTGTCCCCTGATATTTATTTATTTATTTAATTTTAAAACAATAATCTTTACATAGTATAAAACAAACGACGCTTCCCGACGTCTATTCTGTATGTACGCTGTTAATGCGGTTTTCATTAATACATAGATAGAGTAATTAAAGAGGAAAGTTTTCACACTTAATAGATTCTGAAAAACTCAAATAAATGCGAGGCAAAGCTAGGGCGGATCGCTCGTAATGTAATAAATAAATACACACACATACATAAACTCACGCCTTCATTCCCAGAGTGGGGTAGGCATAGCTAAAGAATTACCAACAAGTCTTGAAACTTCTTGATAATTCTGTAACCACATTTTGCACAATTAGGCTAAGATGTTTACCAGTGTATTAATGACAGGTTGCAAGCCCATCGCCTAACAGTACTACAAGCCTTTATTCCCTTAGTCGCCTCTTACGACATCCACGGGAAGACATGGAGTGGCACTATTCTAACCCGGCAACGGATAAAGGTGAAAATAACCCATTTTTATTTTTATTAAAAAAAATGCAAAGAGACGGCATACGAGTACACAAACAACCCGGTGGTAAGTGGATACTGACACCCGTAAACATTTTCCAGTTGAGGCCTAAAAGGCTACATCCTAAGTGGGCGATTCAAAGCGAATATAATTGCGAAGCGATCCGATGCGGTGACACGCGATTTCGACGCGACGGCTTTGTCCTACGTGCGTGCGAATCACTCCGTCCCGAGTTCCACATCCGCCGCCGACAACCAACGCTGCGTCGCTTCGCGCCAATAATATCAAATCGTTTGATCGCGATCGCTTCGTTTCGCGCCGCGCCGCCCATACCCCGTGCTTGTATTGGTCACGTAGGACACTTCAATAGCTGTCGACTGTTTGTTTCTGTCGCGCCGCGTCGCTCCGCAACGCATCCGCGTGGAATTCGCTCATCTAGGATGACGCGGCAGAAAATCTTGAATTTCCAAATGTATTCGCATAAGGTTAACTATACAAAATATTCCCATCATACTAACGTTCATGTCTCGTTATTTTGAGCGCAGGTATAAATACTGCACCGTTTTAATTCATTTACACCATTCAAGTTACAAAAAAACAGAACTAAATACAACAGCACATTTCCTCCGCTCCAACAAATTCTCGTCAAAAAATAATGCGAACATCCACGTAAACACAATACTTTAAAGGCTTGTTTAATAAATCCCGTGCAAAAAACGGGGAATACGAAGCATGAACATAACTCAAATATGTTAAAACTGTTTTCGACAAACGTAAAATTAAACCGGTATGAAAATTTCAGCGAACACCTGGCTCCCGTGCCGACGCGGATAAATTGTTGCGTCACTATTTGGTTTGTTGCAACCATTGTTTGTTGTCAGGAGCACGGAAGAAAAGTGGAATAGGAAAGGTTAAATGGAACAGAATCATTGTATTGCTAAGTTACATGCTTTTTTATCGTGTTTCTCTACTTTTGTTCGGGGCCATGTAAAATTAGAAAGAGTTCTTCAGATTTTTGTAGGAAAGAGCGAATGAGAGTTTAAAACCAGTAATAAACATGTGTAATAAAGATGATCTAACTGAGAAAACTGAGTTTTTTTTTACTGAATGTAAACGAACACACATGCTATCTGATGGTAAGTGGGCTCTGTTGATGATTTTTAAAAGTCACTTCAAATTATTTTTTACTCCACTTCCCAAAAAAGGAGTGTAATGTTTTCAGGATTCATGTACCTATGTATGTACGTATGATTCTTTATTCTACCATAACTTCTAAACGCTTGAGCCGATTTAGATGTTTGTGGTATAATATCGTTAAAATCCTTTCATCTTCCCGGGTAACATAGAATACCTTAACTGTTAAAAAAAGAATAAGTATATTTTTTTAATGCAGTCGGGGAATGTTTTCTACTTAGACGATGTCCTTAAAAGTCCCCCGATTGCATTAAAAAAATATACTAACGAATACCTTTTTCCGTCCTTTTCGAAAAATAATACTTGTCTTTTACTTTTCAGTTCATTTTTTTTAGGCAGTCGTGTTTTTTTTTATTTTATTATTATTATAATTTAAAAAAAAACACAAATATAATATTGATCTAAGTACTATTTAAAATTAATTATACCTGCCCAGAGTATTGCTCATATCACCGACAATAGAGGAAGTTTGTGTTTGTATTCGACGTTGTCTAAATATTTTAATCTTTTCTCTATCTGTATATATTTTGCCCTACCCTATAATAGAGAAGGAATGGGGTCAAGGCAAAATAATAGACAAAACTGTGAAATGTTACTAGTGTCTCTCTACACCGTGGGAACGAGTAACCGACAAATTTTAAACATCGATTCTAGAGCCAATTTGTAGTATATAATGTGATATAACATGTAGTCCAATAAAGCATAATTTCCAAGATATTTATTATTAAAAAAAATATTCCATTGTTAATTTAATTTGAATTTTGTCATATATACCTAAAGCATTATTTACTAAGAAATTGATTAAATTAATTTACGTTGTACGTTGATGATATTGCTATTTACAAGATGAATCTTTCTTAGAAAATATTGCTTTACGTTAAGGTGACAGAGTTTAAATTCAATTAATTATGTTTTTTTTAAATAATTAAAAACTCTGAAATTATGTGTTATTGGGCTACATGTTATATCATATTATATACTACAAATTGGCTCTAGAATCGATGGTTAAAATTTGTCGGGTTATTCGTTCCCACGGTGTATATGCGAGTAAGTGTGCCGAGCAAAATTTCAAACATTTAAATAATATTACAAAATGAATTTTGCATTCTGTTTCTTGTTCTAAAATCGCAGCTACGTCGCATTTGCTTTCTCAATTTCTATGTAGGTATCGAATCGAGGTACCGTGTTTTGTAGAAATTGCTTCAATACCGCACAATGGAATTGTTTCAACAGCAGACATAATCTGTTCGATACCAACGTATAAAGTTACAATTCTATCTATACGTCTAACTGTATAAAAATGAAATGCCATTATTTAAAAAAACTCTCAGTTCTTAAGTAACGTTCTCACCCTGAGTCAGTACTTGTCACGACAGTTACTTTATCTAAAGGAAAACTCTTCTTTATAATGTTCAATCGCTGGTTTTAAAAAGACCGTAAAACCCACTACCATACAAAATGTACAACAGAAAATTATTTACAAAAATAAAAGCAGTAGTAAAAAAACTTATAAAACAGAACTGATTCGAGATTCAACTGATCAGTTGAATATTAATTTAGTCATTATAAGTCAAAAAATATTTACTATAACATAATTCTAACCAACTGGGGTAGAAATAAAAAACTGATACCTACGGTCAGTAAAAATTAAATAAACTTAGCTCCGAATCAAGTACGGATTCAGAACAAATTTAAAAAATTAAAAGCAAATAGTTCATGATATTCTTTATTTAAATATACATATATTTCAAGTGTTTATGACGTCTGTAAACCCACCCCTTTCTGGATTCACGCTTGGTCCAACCCTACTGTTTTTACCATACAAAATAAACAAAATTTTGTATTCACCTCCAGTCACTTGGATTGATGAATACGTGGGTATTACGAAAGCACACTTTCCATTCCTTTCGTAATAGGCCATAAATATCTGAAATCGATCTTTGATACAGAGAGCTTATGATGGGCAAGCTTTCAAGGTACCGCAGTCCTGACTTTTGATAGGAAGTGTGAATTTTGTGTAGGTATATTTTAATAAATACTAGCTTCTGCCCGCGACTACCATCCTCGTAAAATTCGTAATTTGGCCATACCACAGAAACAGTGGTTTATTTCGGGAGTAAAGAGTCTATGTACTATTCAAGACTTTACTATCTCTGAGCCAAATTTCATCCAGATCTGTTCAGCCGTTCTGGAGTGAAAGAATGAAGTATCCGAAAATCCAAACTTTCGCATTTGTAATAGTAGTAAGAAAAACACTACTTTATAGCTTTTAATATTCTACTTTGAAACATAAAAAGTACGGTACTTGCCAATTTCGTTAAAATTATTTTATTAATGGCCTTTGTGGTTTTTCTCATTTCCTCTTGATATAAAATAGTTAATACTATTACGCTTCTGGTTTTTTTTTGCTTCCGTCGGCGTAAAATGTTATTTATTATGTTTATTATTATTATTTTTGTGGTAAAGGCAATAATTTCTCATAATTTAGCCACTAATTATATCAAGTTGTTTAGGATAACGAGAAAAAAGCAGCTTTGAATGATCTCGTTAACCGTTAAAATGTTTTCGTGAAACAAACATAAGTAGTAAAACTATAGGTACTGTACAACATACCAACCTTGCTTTATGTTGGTACATAAAGCATGGTATCCATTTAAAAAATAATTTCTAGTGAGTTATTTATTACTAGTTAGAATATTTCCTCAGCTATGAGGGATCAACTAAAACGACGTATCTACCTACCATAGCTTTGCGCTTTACTCATCCTCTTACATTAAAATTCACATGGCAACCAAATAGCAGAACCCTCTTGGAAATAACGACATTGACTTTACACATTTTTTTAACCGAATTTACAAAATAAGGTATTCATGACGAGATTCGTCGGTAGTTACTTAGCATTTATATATATGATGCAGTCTACCGCTCGGCTCCTGACCGAACGTTTCCGATGCTAATACGAATCTTTTATTGCCGGCATTAGAATATTGAAAGAGTTTTCGCTTTTGGCAGGCACAATGCTTTAGAATACGACCGACATTATTCGACAACGACGTAAAGGGTAATGAAATTACGTCGAAATCGAAAACTGGAAACCAACCGTGAAACTAAGCCTGCGTCACGTTTTTTGCGTCCTATTTGATATTAGTATTGTGTGCCGCTGGAACTTACTATCAGTGGGTATGTTTTTGAGAAATGTTTCTACTTTCAATTGAAAATGAATTCACACGCCGACCTTGAACTTAAAAAAAAACGATTTTACCGTTTCCCGTTTATTTTTCAACAAAATTTTTGAGTGTTCATCCAAAAATCGACCGCTGGGTTACCGATGGTGCTCTTTGGATGAATGAAAAAGACAACGCAAATTGGCGAGGGAATTGGGTTCTTAGCCAACTGGAAAGAGAATCCTGAGTTGTATGCAACAGAAGAGGTCTTTGTCCAGCAACGCTCTGACGACGGGCAGATGATGTTGATGCCATGTATTTTGACTTTGATGCGTGATACGTACCTATTATGGTGCTATTCTGTATTCTTATGACAAAGTGCAAAATAAATAACATTACGTTTAACAGACAATTATAAACTGTGTCCATGGCACTTGTAATAATTAATTCTATTGAGGGTTTAATCGAGTACCTTTCTAATAACGTGACACGACACGGATATTTTGTCATTGATGGTTTAAACCGAGCTCGCAATTTCAACGGCATAGATATTCACTTTGATAGTTTCCTCGTCAACCTAATTTAAGCTCAAAAGCTAAAGCAGTATTTAATACTAAACACGTTTTGCTAGCATTTCGGTCCGTAGAGTTTATATCCATTTATCCCGCCAGGAGTACATTAATTTATTCATTTTCGTGACAAGTTAAATTGCGTCTAAATTTTGTGGTAAACTTGGTAGCTTTTATACAGGCTGAGCAATTTAAATGTAAGTATGTCAAAACTATTTAAGGTTGGGTAATTTAATTCTTAGGAATCAAGGCTTCAATATCGAAAAGGGAAAAGCTGAAACTGAGCTGAGATCTCGAGTTTTTGTCTGAATTTTATTCTTTGTTTTTAGTAGCTTGTAGTAGTAGCAGTTTGTAGTACTTTTATATATACATACCTACATACGTACATAAACTCACGCCTTCATTCCCAGAGTGGGGTAGGCAGAGCTAAAGAATTACCAACAACTCTAAAAACATGTTGATCTCTGTAACCACATTTTTCACAAGTAGGCTAATTGTAAGATGTTTCCCAGTGTATTAGTGACAGGTGGCAAGCCCATCGCCTAACAGTACTAGTACTTTTATACCTTTACAAAAAATGGTAAATCTGGTAATGATCATTCCTAAGCACCATTTTATGGTAGGTTGGTTGTTTTTTTTAAATTATGTGCTCAGTTTCAATTCCCAATGTGGACTAGTGACAATTCTTCATGTTGCTATCAGGAATGTAATTCCGATCCGGACGCGAACAAAGGGCGGGAGCGGGCAGCCGGAGCATTGTTTGCTTGCACATGCAGGTACGTACCGAACTGGGTTAGCAAATATTTCACTTTCATGGTTTTCCAATTTTGGAGTGTTACGTCTCAGTTTACGGTTTGCAGTTAGAACTCGAAAACTGAAAGATAGTTCTGTTCTCATAATGGAAGCAATTTTTTACAACGCGTATCATTGCACTACTCGGCATAAAACTACAGCTAGTTTGTATTTTAAACTGTGTGCGTGTATTTTGTTCATTTGAATTGTATGTAAGTAAATATTTAAAAAAAATACGTTTTATAATACTTTAAGGTCAAACAAATGACAAATTGAAGAAAACAAAGGACCATTTTTAGTGGCACAAAATAACCAATGTTACTAGTTTACCATGTACTAAGCTTACATATTTATTTGCCGACACGAAAGAAGAAAAAGACCTATTTATATATTTATAACCTAAAAAAATATTTATTAAATAGTGATTTCCTGATGACCGTTAAGGAGTTCCGTTTGCCAGTTTCGAGCTCTTAATCAAATTTGTACAGGACCAGCCTGAAGGGATAGCCAATTAAGTAAATGAGGACGCGTTTAATGGTTGGCCTAATTAAAATTTATGTTCGTATGAGTATATTAGCGATTTTCTTTTCCTTTTTTCCTTAGTCCCAAAAAAAGAAGCTTTACTATGGACACTAGACAACGATAAACATACCGTAAAACCTGGTAACTATGGTCCAAAATCTTCCAACTATGATCCAAAATCAATGACCAAAAGTACAAGTTCCCATTATCTTTAGTTAAGGAAACGTGTTGTTTTATAGACATTTCATGCTGACTAAAGTTTTAAAATGCTTATACTTAAGTCATCTATGAGGAATTAAAGAAATTAGACTTGGACCACAGTTGAAGTACTGGACCATAGTTACCAGGTTTTACGGTACCTAAATAGAGAAATACATACCTACTTACAAAACATCCAAGAAACACAAATACTTGAAAATCGAACCCGGAGCCGCTATAGCTTCGTACGCAGGGTGACTAAAAAGTAATGAATTTCGTTGGTTTGTCGCTGACGCGCACTCAACAATCAACCTAGCAAACATCCGGCCATAACTCCGAGGCGGGAATTCGGTTCATTTCTTGAGAGGCGGCTTTTAGCCGGGGTGTTTATCCCGAGGCGAGCGCGCCAGCATCCGGCGCGACACGCCCTCTACATTAGCTCCTGCAATATTGTTCAAGTTCGGCCTTACTTACAGCTAGTGCTAGGGTGATCACAAAGCTTTAGGCCGCAAACGCACTAAGAGCGAGGAGGCGTGGGGCAGAAAATGCGTTTTGAAAGCGTGACGGAGGCGTATTGGAATGAGCCGCACCGACTGCATGCTCTCGCATTCCGGTCCTAAAGTTGATAAAGGAAAAATGATAGATGAAAGTATCGTAAGAAGCCAAATCACCAACCTCTAAATGTTATTACTTACTTAAAAGTCAGTTTTATTTATTTGACGGCTTTTTAATGCCACGAATGTGACTCATAAAAGTGTCGGCTGTAAATATTTAAACACCTAAAAATAAAACTTATGTGCAATTTAATTATCAATATGATCTATAAACCATGGATTTGGACCCGCAAGTCATTGCCATAAACATTTTCGGAGCCACATCGGACGAGAAAGCGCCCCAGTATGCAAGCGTGGCATGGCTAGCATGTTTTCTGCATCATTTTTGTTTTCTATTGACTTGAAATATATGGAGTTGACAAAGCAATCTGTCATCAACTCACGTCAATCCTTTACATTTGGTCGATTTTCGTTTGTTCTTAGCGTTTGCATCTTGACAAGGTATTTTTTAATTTGGAACTTATCTTACTCCTTTGTCATCAATTTCTTATCCCTCCGGTCACAAAAAATTTACTTTTAATTATGTATTTTCTGATCTAGTTCATAAAAATGAGTACCTAAATCATATTCAAATCATAGTCAAATAAGCAAAAAAAAAGTCACAGGAATAAGATAAACATCGCGACCTCGAAGAATCACCCTTCTCTAGTTTCATGTGATGTATTAGTTCAACAAATTTTACTGTAACATTATCCGCAGACACGTACATTCACCAAACGTTTATTAACCAAAATTTGGTTGAAAGCAATTTCAGAGCCGTATAGTAACTTATGGAATTACCAAAATAATTAGCAGGATTTGGAAACTGCATTAGCAGGGCTTGCAAGCTTGGCCTGGAATCCTAATTGGATGGAAATGTGACAGCAATGTTAGGTCCATTAGTTAAATTTACACTGAGCTTTGTCTGTTATGGGTATGCGAAGCATTTATAGATATTTTATAATTATTTTGAGGTTATTTAGAAAAATTACTGTTCCGTGGGATGGTTAACGCGGAAAAAGTTGCAGGTAAAAGAAAGGCTAGTAGTAAAATATCAACGCTATGAAAGGGACAGTTAATTAATTGTGTTGTTTGTTAAAAAGAATTAAAATCAAGTTGCCTTCGTTTTAATGGATGAGCTTGATCTAACAACTGTACCAATATCTAATTTGAGATTCAAAAACTCAGTTGGTTACGTAACAAAAGCAATTGTATTGTCAGGTAGCGGTTAGTCAAAATATTTTCTCTAACAATTCCTTTTATTGCGGACATTGTAATAACATTTCAAAACTTTTTCGATATTAGGTACATTATTTTGGTAACGTGCTTGAGATCTAAAGAAAATAAATACCTAAATTAGGTAAACCTTTTCCCTACCCGGGGTAAGTGGAGGATAAAAATACGCTGGAGCGAAAGCAATATTGGCATCGATAAGTCTGTCTTTGTTTATTCAGTTCTTAAGCGAACACAAAGGGCGTAGTTTTATTTCCAATAGGGCTAAATGTCAAGGTTTATTTGTGGAATACGATAACAGGCCCAGTAATGTCAATATTTAACGATTACATTTTTGAGACGAAACGCGAACATGACAAAAATGGAAATAAAGACCTCTTTGCTACGGTGGTGACCACGGTAAATATAAAAAGTAATATTTTTATAATCTTGTGTGTGTGTTGTTCTCTACCTGTGTGGTTGCCGGGTTAGAATAGTGCCACTCCATGTCTTCCCGTGGATGTCGTAAGAGGCGACTAAGGGAATAAAGGCTTGCAGTACTGTTAGGCGATGGGCTTGCAACCTGCCACTAATACGCTGGTAAACAATCTTAGCCTGATTGTGCAAAATGTGGTTACAGAATTATCAACAAGTTTTTAGAGTTGTTGGTAATTCTGTAGCTCTGCCTACCCCTCCCCGGGAACAAAGGCGTGAGTTTATGTATGTATGTATGATATTTAAGGACCACATTCAAAGATCTTAAAAAACTTTCCAAGAATAAACGTTAATTTCTGTTTTTTTAGTTGTAGTTTGGTATAGAGAGTTCAAATCCAATAATTGATTCTTAAAACTATCATCGGATTAAAACGATGTGTATTTATTTAAAAAAAACTGCCCGGTTTATTTCCCGATTTCCAACAAATTCCAACTTCTCCATTGTACACCATACTGTGAGAGTACAAAAAACCGTATGTTTAACGAGCCATATTATAGTTTCAAATCAATTCCACATTTTATCATCAATATGAATTACATAATTACTAATTCTACATAATTTTGTCGTTAAAAGTTAACACAACCAGTTACTGCCTCATATAGCTTACACGCTCACTCAATAATGTACAGCTAGCCAACGTAACAAGCTGGGTGCAATCACTACAATGTTTTGCCATTACCGCGGGTAGATGAATCGTTGATGTATTGGGCCAGCGCCGGTCGGAGAGCAAACAGCGGCCGGAGCGGGCTGAGATACTCTCCCGCTATGTATCCACATTATTGACGACAAAAGAGTGAAATCGTAGAATTCAATCGTGTATTTTATTCCCTTTTATATATAAGTAGCATTCAAGAGCGTAGTTGAAACATTATTTACCTATATTGTTTCATTTAATATTCCCTTACAGTCCTAAAAGCATCCCCCTATATCTTTTGGATTTGCATCATCCAGATACAGACAATAGTAGACTGTTAAACAAGGGATGAAAAGCACTCATTTCATCCGAAATGCAAAACTAGAGCGCCAATATTTTGACAATGAAATAAATGGTGGCTTTCATCAGAGTTAAATACTCTACTTTCTTTGTCGACTATGAGGAAACTCGATAAAAACTTATAGAAATAAGACTTAGTATAATTTTACCAAAGAGTGGCTGTACATATAAGTATGTATTAGCATGGTTCAGTAGGCTTAGGCATTTCTTTATAATCTTACTACGGAGAGGCTGTACAGCTTTTTGCTTCTCCACAGGTCCATTGATATAGTTCTTTTTTCAATTACTTTTCTTCCCTAGGGTTGACATGCATCACTTTCAACCCGCTTCTAATATAAACAGTGGCCTAGTTTCGAGTATGTGACATGAAAAATTGTTTTTAAACGATTGCTAGTAATCAACGAGTGATGCATTTAGAGTGCAGGACTCAGGAGACATTCTAACTCAAACTTCAAACTCACACGGTTTTTTTTAATGTTCTCATAGTTACAATAAAAGCCGCGAATTACAATATACTCGTAATGTCACATGTTTGTATCAAAAAACTGTTACCAAGAATGACATCCACTCAATCACCAAAAGTGAGCGCGCTTGTTACCAAATAGCCTGGGGCGATAAAATCCATCCGGCCAAATATACGCATATGATAAGCCGAAATAAACTTCATCCCGCAGCCATAGAACAAGTTGGCAGGTACAGCGAAACTAGTTACACGATAGTTCCACCAACAAAATGGAATAGGTTTGTATACCAAACAGACACGGCGACATACCTATGATGTCAGAACTAGGGTAAAGTCTCAATATAATACAAAGTCTGTGTGTGATTTTTCGTGAAAGATGCAGAAAGCAAATGTAACAAAAATATCAGGTTATTTTCTTGACTTCATTGTCTGTCAGATCGTTGAAAGTTTTTTAGATCTTCAAGGTAAGTAACCTATTTATAAAATACCTTATTTAATATATCTGAATATATTGGGTATAAACGTAGGTACTACTGTTAAATAAGTTCTTGTAATTACTATTCCGTTTATACACATTTTTTATTTCATAACACCCCTCTTTTTGCGTCGGGGATTAAAATATAATATTTTAAAGATAATAGATGGTAAGAATAAGACCTGGGCCTCTATTCAACACTGTAAAAGCATATCGTGTTTGAGTTGTTATCGTATTGTCACCGTTTTGATAGCTCTTATTTACTGACAGTAATTACAGCTGACGTCATAACAATACCATACCAGATTAACTACGATACCGTTTTTACCGCCCAGAATACTGGCCCTGTTTTAATGTGTTCGCATCATACTTCAACATAAAGGGCAATGAAAGACGAAATTAACTAATACATCTGGAATAACTATTTTTGTTGTCCTTTAGTGCGTGTCTATCGTTGTGAGCTAGTTAGAAAAAGACGAACAAAGAAGTTCGTTACATCATAATTAACTGCTAGTCCAACACGAGTAATGCATTTTAGAATGCAAGCAGAGGCCGATACTGTGGAGACATACTGTACAACCTTCCTGTTCCAAATCAATAATTGAATGCTTGGCTCACTGACATAACAGGCCATTTTAAATTATTTGAGTGTTTGCCTCGCGTCTGAACTATTCTTTATATTGCACGTCTGTACAACTTACAATGTTCAGCATATGAAAGTAATATAGGATTTAAAATCAATTACGAGTCAGACGATTGGGAAACCTTATATTTTCATCTGAGTCACGTGCAGGTACGTTTTTTGTTGTAGTTGTAGTTTTGATTAATAAACCCTGCCAAAGTAAAATGTTTGTGAATGTTTCTTAAGCAACTGGCCAGTTTTTACTCATTTAAACGTTTTTTAAAATTACAGAAAGGCTGCCCCCCTGGCATTTTTTACGCTTATGGACAACGCTGACCACTTTTTTTTACCAGCACCAACACTTTTAGCTGAAGGCACCAATAATGGACACTTATATTAACTAAGGTTATATTTTTGACGACGCGGTAGCCAAGTCGGTAGTGACCCTGCCTACGAAGCTAGCGGTCCCCGGTACGGAAAAATATTTATGGATGAGCACGAGTATTTTTTCCTGAGTCTTGGGTGTTTTCTATGTATTTAAATAAGTATTTATCTATATAAGTAAGTATATCGTTGCCTGGTACCCATAGTACAAGTCTAAGTAGAGCTTAGTATAGGGCAAGTTCAATTTGTGTGAGATGGTTCCCTGTATTTATTGTTAATTATTACATATATTGATTGCCTCGAAATAAATGAATAACCCTGGTCTTCTGTACTATAAGAATCAAGTGTCCATTATTGGTCCTTGTTCATTACTGCTTCCATCACCCTAGCGTACTTTTTACTTTTACTGAAAACTTGCGACAGTTCCCAAGAGATTAGCGATAAACGACATTGACGAGGAAGCTAGTCGTAGAATATTTAGGCATTATTCGTAATGATAAAGTTTCTTTAGCAATAGAGTTCGGTAACTTGGTTGGAACACCTCGGACTAAGTTGGAACACCTCGAGACTTAGTAACTTTTAATCGTCCTGTAAATCTTCAAATCCGTTTTAAGTATTACAGTTTTGATAGAATCCAGTGGTTCTCCGTGAAGTGCTTATTATAAGTTAAGATTCAGCATTAACTTTTTTTAGATTTTAACTTTTACGTAATCTACAAAGACATAATTTATATATTATTGTTTTAGGGATATCGTCGGTGAAACTGCAAAACCGCGTAAGTAACATTTTAAATAAGGCGCAAAATGCACCTTTTTAATAAAACGACAAGGTTTATTTTGCTCTATCATAAATTTGTACGTTACGCGGTTTTGCAGTATCACCGACGATATTATGTAATGGTCAACTCTCACACATTGTAATTACTAGTTTAATTTAAGCTTGGCAGGAAATTATTCGAAAGAACTGAAGCCGATTTTCAAAGTATATTGAAAACATTATCCAATTTTGACCCAATTGCCCCTGCTCAGTAAAATATTAATGGGCTAAAACAAAATAAATATCGAAGGACAATGTCACGCAAAATAACCTAGTCCCAAACTTGGCTCTAGGCTTGTACAGTAACAACATACTTATAATATCCAAGACTCAGGAACAAATACTCGCGGATTTGTTAGATTATTTTCACAAAAACATTCTTTCGTAGTAGCGAATTTTCGCATCGCGTTCTTTCATGATCGCAAATTTATTTATTTGTCTTTCTTCATGTAGCGATTTTCCATAAATCGTTTTATCATGTTTGAGTTATTTAGGGTTATTTAGCCCTCCGGGCCTGATATAAAAACGGACGTAGCCTAACCTAGTAACCTACCTTAGTATTACGATGTAATTACTAAGGAAAATTGGTATTGAAATAAAATTGGGAACGGAAAAAACCTTATCATTAACTAACGTGTGTGTGTGTGTGGTTGCCGGGTTAGAATAGTACCACTCCATGTCTTCCCGTGGGTGTCGTAAGAGGCGACTAAGGGAATAAAGGCTTGCAGTACTGTTAGGCGATGGGCTTGCCACCTGTCACTAATACACTGGGAAACATCTTAGCCTACTTGTGCAAAATTTGGTTACAGAATTATCAAGAAGTTTTAGGACTTGTTGGTAATTCTTTAGCTCTGCCTACCCCACTCTGGGAATGAAGGCGAGAGTTTATGTGTGTGTGTGTGTGTGTGTATGTGTGTGTGTGTGTGTGTGTGTGTGTGTGTGTGTGTGTGTGTGTGTGTATGTGTGTGTGTGTGTGTGTGTGCGTGTGTGTGTGTGCGTGTGTGTGTGTGTGTGTGTGTGTGTGTGTGTGTGTGTGTGTGTGTGTGTGTGTGTGTGTGTGTGTGTGTGTGTGTGTTAACTAACGTTATACGAAAAAACGCTACATGAAGAAAGACGAATAAATAAATTTGCGACCGTGAAAGGACGCGATGTGAAAATTCGCTACTATGAACAAATGCTTTTGTGAAAATGATCTAACAAAACCTACCAACTAGGGTAACGAATCAAAACAAAACAAATACAAACAAACAGAGAAGACAAAATTGTAGCTACAATCGAAAGCGATCAATTGATTTATCGTTAAGACAATGTCAAATATTGTATCTGTTGATATTCCACGTTATTATACTGCGATGTCCGAAACAGCGCAAAACAATATTTGTCTGCAGTATAAATTTATAAACTTAATACACTGAGGGACAAGTTTATAGAAACAAAAAAAAATCGGACACTTCATGTCATTGTGTTATGGTATTTTATACAATGTCACTTGTATATTGCTATTTAACAGCTGGTTAAATTTAAACACAATGAGTTCTTAATTGAATATTTTATACTTCGTTACTTTTTTCCCATTAAATAAATTAAGTGCGAATTTGTAGAAAATTTGATTTTGTGAAACAAAAACCGTAAAATATTGTTATAAATAAACGTTTTTTTGCTATAATCGATCAATATGAAATAATATAAATTTGCATGAGGTTTCAACAAAATGCAAGGAGAATGAAAGGATTATTTTACTAGGCGATTTTAATGGTTGGACAGGTGTGCAAAGGGATGGTTATGAATCGGTGCTGGGTAAGTATGGTGATGAGCGAGTGAACGAGAATGGCAAATGTCTTCTCAATGTATGTTTGGCCAAGAATCTCTGCGTGACAAACACTTTGTTTGATCACAAAGAGATTCATCAGTATACGTGGAGACGGCAGAATGAGAAGTCTATGATAGACTTGATGATTGTGGATGAACGGTTGCGTAGCAAAGTTGTAGATACCAGAGCATTTCGAGGAGTTAGCGTAGGTTCAGATCACTACTTAGTGGTAACACGAGTAAGGGGTCTGTTCACACGTTGGCGCCATCGTGTTCCCGTACCTACCACTGCGTTAGAGAGAATAAAAGTAGAGAAACTGAATGACGAAGTTATACAAGATGAGTACGTAAGAAAGCTAAAAGACTGTTTTGAATGTGTTAATAAGATGAATGACAGTGAAGTTGAGAATAATGTAAATAATGTATGGGAGATTATGAAGAATGGTATGGTCAAATCGGCCACTGAAGTATGCGGTGTAGTCAAAAGAAGAAAAAGCAAGACTGAACGTCCGGAATGGTGGGATAGAGAGGTAGATGATGTAGTGAAAGAGAAGAAAAAGTGTTGGTTGGATTTTGTAGCTGTAGATCCAGGACAAGATCTAAGCGACAGAAAGAAAAAAGAGTATAATAGATCAAAGAAAAGAGTGAAAGAAGTTGTGGCTAGAAAGAAAGATTTACTGAATGAAAAGTATGATAGGAGTTTCTCTGACAACTTCCGATCGAATATTAAACTCTTTTGGAGCTTGATTAAATCGGCTCGGGGGAAATCAGAGAAAATTAAATTAAGCGCGGTGAGAGATGAGTCTGGAGACTTAATATGTGAGGAAGACAAAATGCTTGATAGATGGAAAACTTATTTTCAAAGCTTGTTTGAATGCGAAGATGTTTGTCTTGAGCCAGAAAGCATGAGTAAAGATGCAAGTAGCGAAGATGAAAGTGTGATTAGTATGAGTGAAATCATGGAAGCTTTAAAAAGTATGAAAGCGGGAAAGTCAGCAGGTTGTGATAGAGTGTCGATAGAAATGCTGAGGAGAGGAGATGGCCTGGTGGGTAGTCTGTTGTACCGTCTTTTCAATGCATGTTGGAGTAGCGGCCGACTCCCGGAAGATTGGGTCAAGGCCGTTATCGTCCCTCTGTATAAAGGAAAGGGGTCACAGCAAGACTGCAAAAACTACCGCGGTATCAGCCTCCTTAGTGTTGTCGGCAAAGTATATGCGAAGATTTTAATTGAAAGAGTACTGAATGTTACGAATGACAAAATCTGGGATGTACAAGCGGGATTTCGAAAGGGAATGGGATGTACGGATCAGGTCTTTTCATTACGGTCCATCACAGAAAAGTTCTTGGCTGTCAACCAAAAGGTTTTCTGTGCTTTTGTGGACCTGGAAAAGGCCTATGATAGAGTAAATAGAAAGGAGTTGTGGACGGTGCTGTCTATGTATGGAGTGAGCAGCAACCTGGTGCAGGCTTTGAGGTCCCTTTATGAGGGCTCCAGAGCCTGTGTCAGGATAAATGGGGCATCGGCCTGGTTTATTATCTCTAAAGGTGTTAGACAGGGCTGTGTTGCCTCACCATGGCTGTTCAATCTATTCATGGACAGTTGTATGCTAATCAAATGCCTCTTATATGCCGATGATCAAGTTATACTTGCCCCATCGGTACTTGAGTTGCAGGAGATGGTGACAGTAATGAATGAGGGATTTAAGCAAAAGGGGATGAAAGTAAATGTTGCCAAGACCAAGGTCATGGTGATAGAGAAGGATTTTTTTTTTTTTTTTTTTATTTATAAGCGTACATAACAAGTAATCATTACAAATTAACCCGCCAAACTGACAAGACAGTTTGTTGGCGAGATCGCGCTCACATTTTTTTTTTTTCTGCTATGCATGCACCTAAATTACAAATTAACTAAGTAAGTATATACAAGTATACATTTTAATATTATTAAAAAAGAGGAAGAAAGGATACTTTGGAAAGTTTACCTATGGCAACCCTTCCAAAAGTATTCCTTTTAAGGTTTTTTTCAATACGTTTTTACTAATTTTTTTATCTGCCCTTAACCAATCAATTTCGTTATATATTTTTGGAACCAGATACAAATTCGTTCTCCTACCATAATAATTCTTAGCATAATTTTGAACATACTTTCTTAATCTAACTTCCTTTGTATTATATTTATTCTGCTTAAAAACCATTAACTCACTAACATAATAATTATCGATAGCTATCAAGTACTGCGCTCTCAGATGAACAGGAAGTATTTTACATATTTTATATAAGTTATCATAATTATTTTTACAATCGTTTTTCTTTTTCTTAGACACCAAGTATTTAATAGATCTTAATTGTAACTTTTTAATATCATCCAAATATGTTGGAAAAGTTCTGCCATATATACTAAGTCCGTAATTAATCACTGACTCTGCTAATGCATAATAAACTACCATCATTGTACGTTTATTAATCACTCTGTTCAAGTGGTCAAATTTGCTCAACACCGAACGTAGTTTTGAACAAACTACACTTACATGTATTTTCCAATTAAAGTTATTATCTATATACAGTCCTAAATATTTATATCTATCGACAAACTCAAGCTGTCCACAGGAACAGTTAATTTTATTATTGTGCAAACACTCGTATTCGTGACCAACCACACCATAGGTACTCATTATAATCTATATTTTTGGTTCTTCGGTTGTATGAAGAGATGACTGAGTGCGTGATAAATATAAATGGTGAATTAGTAGAACAAGTGAGCGAATTTGTGTACCTGGGAAGTGTGTTTACAAGAGATGGTAAGTGTGAGAAGGATATCGAAAGGAGGGTAAATGCGGGGAATCAAATTAATGGGGAACTGTACTCCTTTGTGAGCAGACAGGGCGTTTCACAAAAAGCCCGGCTGGCTGTTCACAATGGAGTGCTGGCCCCTACCCTGATGTATGGTAGTGAATGTTGGGTGTGGCAGAACAAGCATGTAAGTCGTGTAAATGCAGTTGAAATGCGCTCTTTGCGTAGTATGTGTGGTGTGAAACTGATTGATAGAGTAAGAAATGAAAAAATCAGAGAGAAATGTGGAATAAAAGAAGATGTAGTGACTAAGATTGACAAGGGCATGCTTCGATGGTTCGGTCATTTAGAAAGGATGGATGAAAGAAGATTGACGAAAGAGATATACAGATCGAAAGTGAGTGGAAGGCTCAGTTAGGCGTACTTTTTCGAATCAAATCGGAGAAATACTGGAAAAGGGCCGAATCTTAAGTACCCGAAACCGACGTGCGTGCATGACTCGATGTATGAATGTTGAAGAAGCGAAAGAAATTTGTCAAGATCGTAGCAAGTGGAAAGAAGTGGTCTCTGCCTACCCCTCTGGGAAACAGGCGTGATTTAATGTATGTAATGTATGTATGTATGTATAAATTTAATGAAAATCAAAGAAATCGACTTAAATAATCCAAAATAAATGTATTTCTTTAGGGGATTCGTTGTTTTAATTTTACAAAAATCCTTTTACAACACCAAACAATTTTAGAATTACGAGGGTGAATTTCGATAATATTTTACTATTTATTTATATTTTAGTAGTACTTAGTAGTAGTTTAAATTCACCAATTAAACAACAATTTTGAAAAAAATCTTCTATAGTAAATATGTTACTAATTTCTTAGAGTTCGGTTCCTCTAAAATTTGTCCCAGAGTGTATACTGTGTAGGTATTTATGTGAAACTGCGACCATTGCCTCGAGACACTCCGTACAATCCAATAACGTAAATTGTCGATAACTATTCGACAGAAATAGGAGCTCGAACGTTAGCGAAGTGATCTCAAAATAATGCGAGCTTTTTTTCGAGGACCCCTATAAATAAAGCATAAATAGAACGCTCGGAAACAGTTGAGATTTAAGCAGCTGAAAGGGTTGTAGAGGTACACTTCTTGTAATATTTGCTGTGTTATGTGTATTAGTAACTGGAGAAACGTGAGACAGATTTAGAATGTTCTATTTATCATATTCTGTTAAAGGATATAGGGATGACTAGATCTTTAATTGATTTTCACTTCTCATGCTCTTAAAATGTTACTTTATTTATCCTTTGCATATCGGGACTAAAGTTCCTTATTAATCTCTAGGGATGAAAGTTTTTTTTTTAATTACTTTGGAAAATCCTAAATATCAAATCAAGGTGTTTTTAATGAAGGATTGTCGCCATTTTCAGTAATTTTGTGTTGACAATTTTTGGTTAAGGAAATAACCTCAAAATGACAACTCTGAAAAAAAGTAAAAAAAAAGTGAAACACGATTAATGATTACGAATATGGATCTATTTAATTATATTAAGGATGAATTCATTTTAAAATGCATATTCCAATAAGTTTTAAAATAGTTTTCAAGTTTGAACCTGTTGGCTAAATAGGTATGCAAGAATAGGTACATTGCGCACCTGCTCTTACCTACTGTGCTGGTATGAGCTTTTATACCACATTTATATGTGTCGAATGTAAAGGGTGGCGCCACCAGTCGGCAGCCATCTGAAGTTAGTTTTTATACGTCAAATTCGTGTCAATCAACCATAATGTTTTTAATTCTTTTTTTTTTAAATGGCTACCAACAGATGGCGGCACCCTATGGCGTCTTTCTTACTGGCAACATTCTAGTGTTATTATGATGTTGGTTGACCTGTATGCCACTACCAACCATACGATCTAAGTCTGAATGATTGATCCGATATTGTTATTTCCGGTTAGTTTTGTTAAGTTGTCTGCTTGTATGACGTTTCCTTAAGTTTTAGTTTATAACCGATTTTATCTTTATTTTGTAATGTTGGCTTACTGTGGAAACGCAAGCGATTGGTCGAAGTTGTTTACCCCGCTTGGACATGGCCCTTGGCGGGAACGTTAGCTTAGAGGACGGGTTCTGCATTGAAATTGAGGATTATTATGTTACTAGCCGTGCTCAAGTTAACATCCACGCCGAGAGACTTGTCTGTTTCCCTGTAAAATTCCTGAAGGCTTATTCTGAAAGACTATTAGTAGTGCAGTTTCGTTATACGATTAAACGTCTCGAATTCCAACTCAATTCTTTGTAAACGTGTTAAAGGAAATAAAAGTTATTAAGTGTATGTCTATAGTGTTATCATTTTTATAAAGTCGGTAATAATCCATCGCTATGAGTGATTACCCTGACGAAGCCCAATTACCAACGCCGGCCTCCCCTGCCGCGACATCAGAAGTGGGATTGAATCCGACACATAGCGATGGGCCACGTGTGGATGAAGATTTTCTACGGACGCTCCTGGAATCCCAGAATAGGAACATGATGACGCTGATTAACTCCATGCGACCGGTCAGTAACCGAAAGATTATTTTACCGGAGTTTGATCCCAATAAGGCCGATGTCGATGCGCGTGCATGGTGCGCCACTGTAGATCTGTGCCTCCCTGAACAGGAACAGCAAGGTAACGCGCTTATCCTGGCACTCAGTGCCGCCTTGAAGGGCAACGCTTCGCCCTGGCTATCTCAGGTTTCTTTTGCTGGCATGACATGGGTTCTATTTAAACAACTTTTTCTGGCTCGCTACGGCTTAATTGAAACTCCTGCTGCTACTTTAATAAACATGCAGAATAGCAGACCAAACGACAACGAGAACATGGCGTCGTATGCTGCGCGTCTTTCAACGGCTTTAATGGCTCGATTTAAGGATATGACGACGGAACAGATCACATTAGCCATGGTATTGGCTCACGTGTCTCAGTTTGATGGGAGACTGCAACGCACCGCTTTTACTACGGAAATAAAGACTCGAGAGCAAATGCAACGCGAACTTCAAGCCTCCTGCTACATAAAGAGGAAGAACAGCGACTCTGCAAGTGATGGCACTTACAACAAGCGCCCGCGGCCTGCTGCTGCACCTCACGGGCCATTACGCTGCTTCACGTGCGGGAAAATGGGACATCGCAGCGCCGACTGCCGCTCCAGGGTTCCTAAAAGGTCGTATGATCGTTCTATTTCTCCTAAGGCTACTTCTTCAATCAAACGGGTGCCAAACGCTTTGGGCGTTAAATGTTTCAGATGTGGACTTCCTGGGCACTTCGCGAACAAGTGCACTGCTGCTTCTAACTCCGCTTCAAGCAAAAGTATTCCTGGCAACGGCGGCGGCAATTCCGGCGTGGCGGCTGGCAGCGGCATCCAGCGGCGGGTTGATTTGTGCTGCATCAGAAACCCTATTGGACAAATGACTGTTGGGGGTGAGTTGTTTAATTTCCATTATGATTCTGGCGCCGAGTGCTCTCTCATGAAGGAATCCATTGCTTCCAAATATCCTGGAAAACGTCTGACCAATACCGTAACATTGACTGGTATAGGACAATCATTGGTACACAGTTTAGTACAAATTGAGTGTCAAGTAGAGATTAATGGACTGACTTTAGAAATTGTATTTCATGTTTTACCAGATACGTGTCTTAGTAGTGACATTATGATTGGTCGTGAGGTTCTGACACGAGGTTTGAATGTCAATATGACTCATGAAAAGCTGACCTTCTCTCGCAGTGCTACAGTAAATTCTTGTTTGTTGGACGATTTGAACACGGGTGTAGTTTCGTTTGATAGCATTGTCACTGATGCACCTGCGGCAAATAAGAAGAAACTTGTTCGAGTGCTGGAGCAGTTCAGAACTTCTTTTTCAACGGGTATAGCTACTAACCGAGTGACTACAGGGCAGTTAGATATTCGTCTCATTGATCCCAAACGCATAGTGCAAAGGCGTCCTTACAGGATAGGTGTAGAGGAGACGGCAATTGTACGCGACAAGGTGAAGAGGCTGTTGGAAGCAGGTGTTATTAGGCCGAGCTGTTCTCCTTTTTCGAGTCCAGTATTGCTCGTTAAGAAAAAAGATGGGTCCGAACGAATGTGCGTAGACTATCGACAGCTTAACGACAATACAGTTGACGATAGGTATCCTCTACCTTTAATAAGTGATCAAGTGGCGAGGTTAGGAAATGCTAGGTGGTTTACAGCTCTTGACATGTTAAGTGGCTATCATCAGATCCCTGTCTCACTTGAGTCAATAGAGAAGACTGCGTTCGTCACTCCAGAAGGGCAATGGGAGTACCTCACAATGCCGTTTGGTTTGAAAAATGCTAGTTCGGTCTATCAGAGAGCAATCATGAAGGCATTAGGTGATCTTGCACACTCTTTTGTTGTGGTGTACATTGACGACGTTTTGATCCTATCTTCCACTGTCGAAGAAGGTATCGAGCGTCTTCATCTGGTCTTAGATCTCCTAACTAAAGCTGGCTTCTCCCTGAATTTGTCTAAGTGTTCTTTTCTGAAGAAGCGCATAGAATATTTAGGCTTTGTTATTGAAGATGGGCGTGTCCAACCTAATCCGTGCAAAGTTGAGGCATTAACCAAGCTTCCTCCTCCTACAACGATCACGCAGCTTCGTCAATTCATAGGCTTGGCATCATACTTTCGGCAGTTCATTCGTGACTTTTCGAAAATCATGACTTCCCTGTACAAACTCACGAGCAGCAAAAACAAGTCTCTTAGTTGGCAACCAGATCACGAGGAGATTCGTCAAAAGATCATCGCACAGCTGACCAGTGAGCCAGTGCTGATGATTTTCAATCCCGATCTTCCAATAGAGGTTCATACGGATGCGAGTGCTGATGGCTATGGTGCTATGCTCCTTCAAAAGGTCGGCAACAAACAACATGTGGTTTCTTATTACAGTCGTCGTACGTCTCCGGCTGAATCCAAGTACCATTCGTACGATTTAGAGACCTTAGCGGTCGTCAATGCGATCAAATATTTCAAGCATTACCTACAAGGTCAAAAATTCAAGGTGGTCACTGATTGTAATTCTGTCAAGGCTTCAAAGACAAAGGTGGACTTATCTCCCCGAGTGCATCGTTGGTGGGCGTATCTCCAATCTTTTGATTTCAGCATTGAACACCGCGAAGGAACAAGGATGTCACATGTCGATTGTCTGTCTCGGAACCCTATCTCTGATGAATCTGCGGCTTCGACCAGACGTGTAGATCAAAAGCGTGTTGATTTGGCATCTCTTTCTAGCACTTGGCTACAAGCAGAGCAGGAGAAGGACGAGGAAATCTGCAAGATAATGTCTGACCTGCAGAACGAAATCTTGTCAGAAAATGTTAGGAAAACGTATGAGGTTCGTTCCAACATTCTTCATCGCAAAGTTCAGAGAAATGGACGAACACGATGCGTGCCAATGGTCCCTCGTGCTTTCAGATGGGCAGTCATCAACAATGTCCACGAATCGATCATGCACCTTGGGTGGGAAAAGACCCTCGAAAAGGTATACGACCATTATTGGTTCCCGGGTATGTCGAAGTATGTTCGAAGGTTCGTTGATAGCTGCCTCACGTGCAAGGTATCTAAGCCCCACTCTGGACGGGTCCAAGCAGAGTTGCATCCGATTCCTAAAGTCGCTATTCCGTGGCATACAATCCACATAGACGCTTCAGGCAAGTTGAGCGGTAAGAATGATGTCAAGGAATACGTGTTTGTCTTGATAGATGCGTATACTAAGTATGTTCTCTTGGTTCACTCTAAAAAGATCGATAGTGTCAGTAGCATTAGAGCTCTAGATTTCGGCGTCGGATTGTTTGGTGCGCCAAAAAGAGTTATCGCGGACCAAGGCAGATGTTTTTCCAGTAAAGAGTTCTCAGACTTCTGTAGTAGTAATGGTGTTGAATTACATCTTATTGCAACTGGTGCTAGTCGAGCTAATGGGCAAGTCGAAAGAGTCATGGGTACATTAAAAAGTATGTTGACGGCAGTAGAGTCGAGCAAAGACCGTGCCTGGCAAGACGAGTTAGGGCGCATACAGTTAGCCATAAATTCGACTATTAATCGTGTCACTAAAGCGAGTCCTCTAGAGTTGTTAATAGGCAGGTTAGCTAGACCGTTAAATTTGATGACTTTGGATGACGAGGACGAAATTGACTTGGATGCAATGAGAGAGCAAGCGTCACGGAACATTTTAGAAAGCGTCAAATATGACAAGATCCGGTTTGACAGTAACAAGGCTAAAGTGAAAAAATATGTAGCAGGCGACTTCGTCTTAATTGAGAACGAGGAGAGGAACCAATTAAAATTGGATCCTAAATTTAAGGGACCTTTTAAAATTCTGAAGGTACTGGATGGAGACAGGTACTTGCTTAAATCGCTGACGTCTTCCAGAACATACAAATATCCCCATGATAGAGTCAGGAAATTTCCTGAGCAACGAATTCCCTCTGAATTAGATATTGTTAGTGAAGATGACGATATTGATAATGCCACTGAATCTTGAAGTTTTGATTATTTTATATTGCTGTGGTAATGCTTATCACTGTTTTACTAGTTTCACAATTGACGCTATGCTTTCGATAGACTGAAAGCATGCCCGATGGACTGGGTGTTTTTGTTGTAACCGCATCAGAAGTGCTGGAGCATGTAAGAAGTGCACGTTGACTGCTTTTTATGTGCAGTATACTCTTTGCGAGGAGTAGCATTTACGCGGCTGAGATGGTTGACTTCTGACGATGGGTTACTTACTGTGTGTATGGTCCGTAGGATGGACTAGCTTATGCCGATGGACTGGCACGTGCCGAAGGACTGGCGTTTTTTTTGTCATGTGTGAAATTGATAACATGTACTTACATGTTAAGTGTGGCATTATAATATCTGATTTTGTAACCTATTTTTTAACCATTGTTGCTAATCAAAAAGTACCATTTTCATTGTCATGACTTTGTCAGGTTAGCCGAACAAATTACTTTCGATTGCATTCTTGCCCACAGATAACACACCCGTGGACGGGTGAGAGTCAAGATAGCCGTGTCGAATGTAAAGGGTGGCGCCACCAGTCGGCAGCCATCTGAAGTTAGTTTTTATACGTCAAATTCGTGTCAATCAATCATAATGTTTTTAATTCTTTTTTTTTTAATGGCTACCAACAGATGGCGGCACCCTATGGCGTCTTTCTTACTGGCAACATTCTAGTGTTATTATGATGTTAGTTGACCTGTATGCCACTACCAACCATACGATCTAAGTCTGAATGATTGATCCGTTATTGTTATTTCCGGTTAGTTTTGTTAAGTTGTCTGCTTGTATGACGTTTCCTTAAGTTTTAGTTTATAACCGATTTTATCTTTATTTTGTAATGTTGGCTTACTGTGGAAACGCAAGCGATTGGTCGAAGTTGTTTACCCCGCTTGGACATGGCCCTTGGCGGGAACGTTAGCTTAGAGGACGGGTTCTGCATTGAAATTGAGGATTATTATGTTACTAGCCGTGCTCAAGTTAACATCCACGCCGAGAGACTTGTCTGTTTCCCTGTAAAATTCCTGAAGGCTTATTCTGAAAGACTATTAGTAGTGCAGTTTCGTTATACGATTAAACGTCTCGAATTCCAACTCAATTCTTTGTAAACGTGTTAAAGGAAATAAAAGTTATTAAGTGTATGTCTATAGTGTTATCATTTTTATAAAGTCGGTAATAATCCATCGCTATGAGTGATTACCCTGACGAAGCCCAATTACCAACGCCGGCCTCCCCTGCCGCGACATTATGTATATCTTGCTTGCTCCTTGGGTAATCTATTTCATTTATCTAAGGTGTGTATTATAATATTTAATAAAATAAATCCAAAAATAAACCTAAAAACAACTGGCCGTAGAATTTGCTGATATTACAATATTTTCACATGTTTCATTTAAGTGTAAAAATAATTTAAGTATATTTCTGTTTCAAAAGTAGTCTACTAAGGGCCCTAAGGGCGGAATTTAGGAGTAAGTAAGACTTTCTAGTTTGGTAAAATCGATGATAGATAATATTTCCGAAGGATTAATAATTACGTTTTTTAATAAATTTTTATTTAATACGGTCACTCTCTATTTTTTTTGGTCAATTAACTATTATTCTGTTTGAACCATTAATCACAGAGACACACCACGTATTTATAATAACTGGCAATGCTAATCTTCACCTTGAAATAAGTTTCTGTAAAAAAAAACTTTTGTTAAACCAACTTTCCTGTTCCTGTGCATGGCCTAGATATTGCAATATTGCATCGGGTTTACTCATAAGTAAACCCGATGCAATATTGCAATATCTAGGTCTGATTTGTGGAATAGGTTTATGAACCTATTCCACAAATCAGCCCAATATGACTATAACTAGAAGTTTAAAATTATCGAGCAAGATTTAAACTGGAATGAGAGACTTCCAAATGAAGCAAAGCAAAAATTATAAGCTTGAATAAATTATTCATTAAAAACTAAAGGTCTAGGGGTTTAAAGTTCTTAAAGGTCCATCAACAGACACAATATTTTTTGTTTGAAAGAAGGTATGGATTTACAATTAAATGTTTTTGTACGCCTTTGAACTTCAATATCTAAGTATTCCAAGTAATTATAAATATCAGGACGGTGGGATCATTGAACTTTATAATTTGTGAAAGCCTTTTGCTGAATGTAGATACTCGTAATTATCTCAATTTTGAACCCATTAAAATATCAGCACGAATTCAGGAGTTTTCCCAAAATAAGCGGAAGTGTTACCAAAATCCATTACCTTTCAAACAAGGATAACATACCTCGTGAGATTTGACTATAAATTCTAACAGTGTATTTTTTTAAATACACGAAACGAGAATTTATTTCTCCGCGTAGGGCTGTGAAATACTGTTTGGGGAAACTAAGACCGCCACCTCGAATTTGTTTGGACTACAATTTACCACGACAGAAAAGATGCTCTTTCAAATGAAATCATAGGTAAAGATTTTACAAAAAAGCTTGCTCTAACTTCTTGCCTGAGGCAAACATGGCGTATTTTTTTTTAACGGAAAACCGAGGCCGGATACTACGTTACTTTCAATCTGTTCAGTAAGTAAACCTGGTCACGTGAAGCAGAAGCAAGAACGAGTTGAAACTATTCTCGGAAGCATAAAAACATTTGTTCCACTGCTCACAATGGACGTCGATGTATTGGAAATTTTATCATGTTTTCGCTCGGACGCGGCGGCAGCAGCACCGCTATTATTTTTTATAAAAAGCTATTTTACCCACCTCGGATACACAATGTTAACAAAATTGTTTGCTGCATTGGTTTTCTACAATGTTGACAACGCGACGGGCAGCTTCAAATTCAATAGCAGCACATTTTCGTTGTTGTTTCATTTCAATATTTGCTCTTCGCATTTGTTAACATTATTGCCACTTCAGTGTTTTATAAAACAAGGATCTCTCGCTTTGAGGCCGGTTAGATATTAAATGTCACATTCAAAATGACCCCTAAATCATTCTAATTGTTAAAGTTGCTCCGTTACCGTTTACAGAGCCATGATAATTACCGGCTTTTTTACGGTAACCGAAGATCCATAATGGCATCCAACCTATTTCATCCTAACGAGGGCGACCTCTTGACCCAAATGGCTGTCGGTTTATATCTCAATTTCTCAAGAATAGTTGAAATTTCTCCATTAATCTTCTTCACAACCTTTGGACTGATAAATCATTCGAGAATTCTAAGAAATATTTACGGAGATTGTGGTTACGAGATGAATAACGAAAATAAATAGGCCTGTATTTGTATAAAGAACGATGAAAGATAATAATGCACGGAGGATTTCCTCTAACAACTTACAAATGGGATCAAACGATGGATGTAAAACAGTTAACGAAGGTAAACGTAATAAATTAGTATTTTGGTTGGGGCAACTCCCATTCTGGTTATCGACTATGATGATATGATATATATGACATGCGCTAAAGAGTCACTTTAGATATAAACAAGTATATTGATCTGTTATGACACATACATACATACATAAACTCACGCTTTCGCCTATCTGTTATGATATAAATAATAATAGATATAATTTAGTGATAGAGTAGATTTTTAGCCCATATTATCCTCTGTGTTTTTCCTCGTAGAACTAAGTTGCATTAGGTGAGCACCTTTTTGATAATAAAAGTAACCATATAATAAGAATATATAGCACCCTGTCCTAACATTTTTAGCAGTCTCTTTAAATTCAAATAAAAATCCTTTATTGAGCATGGAAGTCAAATACATTGTTTCAGTAAAGTTTTGCCTTATTGTAATAGACATGCAAAACACAAAAATAAAATTATTCTAATAAATACACAATCAGCAATTCAACTCACATCATTTTATTATATCAAAACCATAATAAATTAACATAGAATATATTAAAGCACAATAATTACTTAGCATCATTCATTAGGTATGTCAAATTAAATTAAACATTAATTTGTTGAATGATTAAAATATTCTTACAGCGAGTAAAAAAATATTATTTGATCGCCACTCTTACTATTAATGTGATATGGATCAAGATTTAGATCGTGCTTATAAAAATACATGATTTTTTTTTTTTTTTTTTATGCTACTCGGAAACTTTAACTATAATCCATCAAAAGAGAAAGCATAGAATCCGTGTTCTGTAGTTTGTATGGCTCCGCCAACCTAGAGTTCCGATACTTGGAGCCTCTATTCCTATTTATATGGATGGAGCCTTTAAGAGGGAACAAAATAATATTTTCTCATAGGTGGAGTGAAGTGTTGGACGGTGTCGCTTAAGCCCCTTTCTATGCTTATAAAGTTCTTTTTGTTGGTTATCGCTTGAAGGGGTAAAGACGAAAGTCCTTTCTTTTATTTGCAGGATATTAAAATTACTTTAGAAAGGGGCTGAGATAAAAATTCCATCCGGAGACCTGGGAATGTAGGGCCCAGCTTCTGCCGGCCTCGCACTGGCTAAAAACAGCAATGCCCCTTTACCTAGAGTATTAACTCTGAATGCAATATATGGCCATAGTCAGAAATATATCATTTTGGTCCCATGTGACATAATCTACTAGATTACTCGTGTCCTAATCTCGAGCATGAGCACTGATTCAGATTTAAATTCACTCATTACCAAACCAGCAATTTAGTATTACAACCTGCTCCTTGATTGTCACGGCGGTAATTTCTCAGGAGGCGTCGGGTTGAACACGACAAACTCCGCAATTTGCTTACATTAGCTTAATAACTGTTTTATTGTTCTTGGGTGTTTGCTTTTAGCGATGCTGCTGTTTCCTTGAGCATAATTATGTTTTAACTTCTTATAGTTATAACATTGTGATCATTAAGCGCCAAGGACTTGATTTTGTGTCCGATTTGGATGGAAAATGGGAAGCCTTGGTAGTGAATAAGTTAACCGTGGATGTAACCGCGCTCGATTGCCACATGAATTATAAATTTAACGGCAATGCACGTAATATTAGTTTTCGCTAACCACGTACATTTATTTTAGAGCGATCAAAGTTAAAAGAAATAGTGCCTTTAGTGTTGGCATGATTTTAACAAGTGTACTCGTATTAGACTTGATCCAGAAGCTTAATCTGACAGCATGTACATTGATACATGTAGACCTTTTTTTATAATGTCATAGTATTTAAAATTAAAATTACTTTAGAAAGGGGCTGAGATAAAAATTCCATCCGGAGACCTGGGAATGTAGGGCCCAGCTTCTGCCGGTCTCGCACTGGCTAAAAACAGCAATGCCCCTTTACCTAGAGTATTAACTCTGAATGCAATATATGGCCATAGTCAGAAATATATCATTTTGGTCCCATGTGACATAATCTACTAGATTACTCGTGTCCTAATCTCGAGCATGAGCACTGATTCAGATTTAAATTCACTCATTACCAAACCAGCAATTTAGTATTACAACCTGCTCCTTGATTGTCACGGCGGTAATTTCTCAGGAGGCGTCGGGTTGAACACGACAAACTCCGCAATTTGCTTACATTAGCTTAATAACTGTTTTATTGTTCTTGGGTGTTTGCTTTTAGCGATGCTGCTGTTTCCTTGAGCATAATTATGTTTTAACTTCTTATAGTTATAACATTGTGATCATTAAGCGCCAAGGACTTGATTTTGTGTCCGATTTGGATGGAAAATGGGAAGCCTTGGTAGTGAATAAGTTAACCGTGGATGTAACCGCGCTCGATTGCCACATGAATTATAAATTTAACGGCAATGCACGTAATATTAGTTTTCGCTAACCACGTACATTTATTTTAGAGCGATCAAAGTTAAAAGAAATAGTGCCTTTAGTGTTGGCATGATTTTAACAAGTGTACTCGTATTAGACTTGATCCAGAAGCTTAATCTGACAGCATGTACATTGATACATGTAGACCTTTTTTTATAATGTCATAGTATTTAAAGATTATTATAAAATGTATAGATTTGAAGATTTCAAACAAAATTATGCTAAAAAGGCTATATAGGTAAATAATACTTCATCACCTCGAGCATCTATTTGTCCAGTATTGAATATAATATGCCTCCCGGAGGATTTTCTGAGCGTGGGCGGAACAACATAGTTTTTCAAACGCTCCGCGCTCGTAAAATCACTAAAATAGGAAAATATCGTCGTAAAACCGTGTTTTTGGTGTTAAAACGTGCAGCTCGTGGTGTGCTAAGTTGTGGTGGTGTAGGTTTTAACCGGAAGTGTCACCTGGAAGTAGGATTGACCCGTAAACTGTAAGTTTCAAAAAATATTAATCTTCTGGCGCGTGCGCTGTCCGATTCCTATCGACAACCCCCGTTTTTTTTCACACCAAGAGTTGTCTTTTTGCACCCTACGTCTATCCCCAAAATTTTTGATTTTTCCCGTTTTTAATTTAAAAGTTATAACCAAAAAACTCTTTTCACTCGAGCCACGACACATAGGTAGGAACGTCCCAGGAACATGGTTTTTGTATTAAAACATCCGGCTTAACTTGCCGATCCTCGTGACGTTCGGCTTTTTTTGAAATTCGTCTTAATTTAGAAGTTATGACCAAAAATGTAAATTTTAATTTCCTCCCCCATCACCCAAAATAAACCGATAAACCCCGTTTTTTTTTTAATATTTCCTCTCTAAATCTAATTAAGACTATCTGTTCCAAACTACAGACTTTTTCGCTCGATAGTTGTTGGTTTATTGATTTACTTATTAGTCTTATTAACTGTCTCGAGGTCGCTCTCCGTCGCCAGTTTACGTAATTTCAAACCCCATTTCCACTTTTTTCCTGGACTACTTTTTCAAATTTTTCTTATTCCATAGGTTTCTTAGTGTCTCAAAATCTCATTTTTTGGCGGGTACAACTTTTTAATCAAATACACTAATTAATTACATCGCGTTTAACGATTCCAATTTTTCAGTTCACTATGCCCAGGTAGGTAGTTTAGTTTTATTTCGGGGCATCCAAATGCAAGCATTATTTTTTTATAAATAGACAGTCCTCACCTCTCTAAATATTTTTGTTTGCTGCGTAGGTATTTTGAGTCTCCTTCTGGGTCAAAAAGTTTTGTAACTCCCTTAGTTTCTCGGTAAATACCTAAAACCGAGCCACGCGCTCTTTAAGGGGTTTACTCTGGATGTCGTGTGATATATTCACAGATTCGCTGTAACGAGCCTTTTTGAGTGGTATATCGTTTATCTTCCTACTCACTTCCGTTCAAAAGTTACAGCCTAAAAACTGACTTTTGCGGCAAGTAGGTAGGTTCCGTGGAAAATTAAAACAATAGCTTTGAGTTCACCAATTTCCTAAAATCGACGTAATTTCACACCGAAAATCAACCCTGTTTACTTGATCGTTTATAAACATATATTTTAGGGACGTGTTCTGGGCTCCACTTCTAACCAATATGATCACAAAATTGTCAGACAGGAACTGGCTCACTACGTTTCAGCTTACAGGGACGACCCTAGAATAAAGCTAGCCCTGAATGGCAGCGTCATAGATACACTCCACGACAGTACTAGCAGCTTAGAACCGAGCCCCAGGCAGATAAACACATACATCCAAAATCAACTCATGAATGGTCATTGGGGCGGGGAGGATATAATTATCGCTGCATCAGAATTCTTTGTCTTAGACATTTACATTCACGGTGATAATACGCAACCTATAGTTTACAATGCCCCGGCGACGCTTACTGCTCCAGCTAGACCAATCCATCTGTACTTTCATAACCACTACGACAGCATAAGATTATACGATAATCGCAGCAATTATATCCCTATTGGTTCTACGGAAGGACCTAGCTATAGCATAGATATGGAAGTAGAGGGAAGTAATACCGTATCGAGTCCAAGTATTAACGATTCGATTGGCCCTCAAGAAACCGACACCACGGGACACCGAGTGCTCAGGGCAAGGCGAATAGAACGGGAACCGCTGGTTAGCTCCGGTGTGGTCTTCAACTTAGCAACGTGGAACGTCCGAGGATGTGCATCGTTACAAGACAAGCTAAATATTGATGAGGAGCTAATAACCCGTCAAATTAAAATTGCAGGTTTACAAGAAACACACCTCGCTAAAGGTACATTTTCTTCTAATAATTATAGTTGGATCTTAAACGGAGGAAAGTGCGCAAATGAAAGGAGGGGTATAGCAATACTTATTAACAAAGCAGTACAACATGAAATAATAAACACCTACAGCAATTACAACAATATTCTCGCGGTACATATTAGGCTACAGATACCAGGTCACGATAATTCTAGGGAAATATTATTCATTACTACACACATGCCGTCGAACTCCTCCACATATCTAGGTAAATTAGGGGCGTTATTACGTCGAGCACCCAAAAAGGCGACACCTATTCTACTAGGTGACTTCAATGCTCACCTGGGTAAAAAGGATGTCTTACACTTGTCGTCACATACAATATGTCGTAAGAACTTAATACATCAGGACTCCAACTTCAACGGCAGGCTTTTAACCAATTTCATAGAACACCACAACCTCGTGGTTAATAGTACTTGGGGTCGTCCATCATGTAGGGTAACCTGGAGAATGGGGACAAAAACTTCCCAGATCGATCATATCATAAGCAGTCGCTCCCATCGGATATTTTTTTAAACAATTAAAGGCCAATGGTCCAAGAAAGTTAGATCAGACCATAAGATCATTTGGGCAACAATAATAAATATCAGTTCTGGGACTTCGGGTACAACAAGCAGCAATAGGCTGTGCCTGCGAAAGAACAAAGACAATTGTATGACACAATTTAACTATAAAACCTTCAACTACGAAGCACTCCGATGCAAGGACAATCGAGATGAGTTCCAAGCAGAAGTTACTAAGAATCTCGTATCTTGCCTTGAAACAATCGCACAGAATAGTGGATGTAGTCATCAGAACCCCACTTGGGAGGAACTCAACAAGATCCTAATACAATCCACGCGGGTGATCCCACCTCACGCAACAGTGAGATCTAAGGAAAATAAGATCGCACAAGCTCAGCTCCAGAAGGCGCTTTTCTTTAAGAATAGATCCCCCAACGACCCTATTAGAAATAGAGACCTTAGAGTAGCCCGCCAAAATCTACGGAATATAAAAGAAGAGGACTACGAAAAGGAATGTGCCCTGTTTTTTCAAGGTTTGAGCAAGGCACATCGAGCAATAAGGATGAAGATCACATACAAGTATTTGCGTAAACACAGATTAAATCACACACAAGCTCAGAAAAGATACTTCATCCCTATGGCACGATGGATAACTGAACTCAAAAATTGCGAGGGTCTGGCAGTTTCTTTAATAGAGGACCCACCTAGCAGCGTACCGGATTCGGACGGCCCTGATACGGACGACATAATCCGAATAATTAAACGCTTGAGAAATGGAACAGTACCTGGTACAGACCAAATCGTGCCGGAGCTATATAAAGCGGCCCCCTTAGATTTTATTTCCCAGGTAAAGAACGTCATGAAGGAAGCTTGGATTAACAACGTAGTCCCAACGGAGTGGGCGGTCACAAAGCAGGTGCCTATCCGTAAAAAATCAGCGCCCAAGACCACTAGCGACTTTAGGAAGATATCTATCTGTAATGTGGGTTACAGGATCTACGCATATTTTCTATTAGAAAGACTAGACGAAGCTATTAATCCCATTGGTAATTATCAAGCGGCTTTTCTAGAAAATAGATCTACCGACGACCACATTTTTACCCTTCGCCGTGTCCTGGACATAAACTGGAGGGAAGGAAATCGGCTCTTTGTTGCAGCATTAGACATAGAAAAAGCGTTCGATAACGTCAACTTAAATGCCCTAAGGGACATACTACCAACGCGTACAAATATTCACCTTACCAATAGAATCGTAGAAGCCTGCATGAAGGAGAGAACATTCATATCCTGGTGCGGACAGAACTCTGAAGTGGTTCAAAAAGGAAAAGGGGTCAAGCAGGGATGCCCGCTGTCCCCCCGGCTATTCACCATTGTAATGGATGATGTTCTTCGCACCCTGGAAGAGGAAGATGAGGCAGTCAGGCTGGACCAAGACGCTGAAATCACCCTACCCCTTATACTTTCGTACGCAGACGATTTAATTATAATAGGCCCACACATATCAGTAATCGACCGAATAGTGAGAAAGCTGGCAGATCTATTAAACACCGTAGGATTAACAATAAACACGGCAAAAACTAAACTAATTGTACGGGACCCATGTGATATCTCAAAAGGAGATTTACAGCCTATATGCTTAGGTGGAGTGTCTATCCAACCTACAGATGAAATAATATACCTCGGTACTTATATTACATATACCCACAATAGAAGGGCCTTTATAAAGTCGCGATGCCAAAAAGCCGTAAGAAATTCCAAGATACTAACGCAATTTATTAAGAGAAACAAATCTTGGAAGGCAAAACAGTGACAAAAAATATTAAAGTTCGGCGGCTCTCGTATTACGGGCATGTGCTTAGACGCCGTAACCCTCACTTACTGTACGCGGCCCTCATGTATAAGGAACGCAGAAGAAAAATAGGTCGGCCTATATTTACATGGGAGGACTCTCTTGACCAGGACATACGAGAATACACTAACAAGAGTCGTGCCTACTGGCGAACCATTGCGGAAAATAGAAATCGGCTCAAAAAAGAAGCCGAAAAGATCTTTAAAAAACCTGAAACAGACACAGAGACAGAGCTCGAGGCTACTGAGGGAGCAGAGCAATGAAATATATATATATATATATAAAATCAAAGTTAAATATATATATATAGATATATTTAAATTTGATTTTTAATATTAGATTTCATTTTAAGCAGTCCATACCTTTAGTACATATTACACACCAAGTATTTTATCTATCTCCCTAATGCTGACTTAACGATGCCTGAATTCGGGTTGGCTCCACCTTCCTTCTCTCCCGTCATATCGACTGCAAACCCTACACTCCTATCCTATCTACTTGACTCTCCGGTGTCTCGGGCAGGTGCGCTCTGCCTGCGGCGGGCGGAGATGGTTGGTGCAGCAAAGGCGACGAGGCTCGCATGCCCTGATCGGTTTAGTATTAGTGGCTGGTCGGTGCGGGTTAAGGTTCTCGTGCTCTGCCGGCTCTTCGCTACTCTTACTGGACCGGTCGGGCGGGCGTGCTTCTCCCCGCTAGCCTAATCTAACATCTCCTCTCCGTCGCAGTCAGCGCGTACGGGTCCTTGCAGCAGAACTGCTGGCTGGAGGTGTCACCAGAACAGAACAGAACAGAACAGAACAGTATTGAATATATGCCTCCCGAAATTTCCTCCATATATTCCTAGATGACGTCTCTCTTCTCCACTTTCCTACCAGCTGTTGCCACAATGTCGTCGGACTATCTAGCTTTAGGTCTACCAGGCTGCCGGTTCTAGACCTCAACTTTGTAACTTTCCAGCTTCACGAACGTCCGAACTTCGCAGATGCCCTGCCTACTGCCGCTTGAGATGGAAAATCCGGTTACCAACATCTGTCAATCCGGTGTTTTGGCGGACAACCTCATTTTGGTTCCTGTCTCGAAGAGTGATCCGGAGCATCGCTCTCTCCATTGATCTTTGGGCAACGTTCAGCTTCCTCATACATAACAAAGTCGGTAACTGTCCCGGTTTCACACCCATAGGTGAGATTCGGTAGTATGCATTGGTTAAATACTTGACGCTTTAATTGTATTGGCATGTTTGACTTAAAGATGTTGCTCATACTCGTATTCCCAAAACTTGCCCATCCAAGCTGGATCCGTCGCTTAATTTTCGTTTCCCAGTCATTCTAAATAGTGATGACTTGTCCCAAGTAAATATACTCCGAGTCTATCTCCAGCCGCTCGTCGCCAACAACTATCCCAGCATCCTCGACCGACTCAAATAATACTCATTTAACCCTAAACAGGATATAAAAAATGATCAAGCGTGTGTATAAATAAAAATACCTCACCCGATGTCCAAAAGTACGTGATTAAGATTATGGAGTAATACTTAATGGTAAATTGGTCCGTTTGGTTTATTTTATCCAAGGGGAAGGAACACAAACTCTCAGTCCACCTGATGTTTAGTGGAATCTGAGACCCATAGACATTTAAATTTGTTATGTCACCTTTTTCCATTTCTCTTGACGCCGAACCTAAGCAATGTCAAACAAGATTGACATTTATGTTAATGTGATAACGTAGAAAAGCCAGTAGAAGTATACCTATACGTTTTTCACACGGTGGATAATACTCGTATATCTTTGAACAAACTATAAAAATTCCACTCACAAAAATAGTCCAGACATTTTAAACCACAAACGCTGTCTAGTACCGGGCAAATTTTAAAGTGTATTATTATCTGGGTAAAACTCTTAGCGAAAATAAAAATCATTTTAAAAAGAAGCAACATTAAATATGTTTAAATATTGATACGACAGAAGCCCCTTCTATCTCTGAAACTTTAATATTAGCACATCACACAAGTGCTTTATAAAATATCGTTTATTTTACTTACTTAACGTCCATGTAATACCTCTCACATTTTATTTGCATGAGATGGTAGGATACTTTAATTAAAACAGGTTAATTGTGCGTTTATGAATAAGCCTGATCTTCACTTGACCTTACTAATTAGAAAATATTAATTAAATAAACTTCATTTTTTAATTTGGCAGATAGTTTCGATTTTCCAATCTTAATGGATCGTAGCAAATTTACATTTTACTATACGTAAAACTACAATTTCGTTAATACAATCTTTTTCTCAGCGAGACATTTTCGTAAGTGACACAATATGTCAAATGAGCATCCTTCCGCGCCGAGGCAGCGCCCCGGCGAGCTGCCGGAGCGGATATCTCCCGTTTAACCGCCACTATTTCCGACCCAGAGACCATTTCATACAGCTAAATACAATATATATTGAAATATATGAAACATTTAAAATTTTGTACAGTTTTAGCGGAGTATTGTTAAAAAAATAAACCATCATGACATACTTATGCAGTTCTGTTTACGGTGAAAGAAAGAGACAAAGCTTATTTAAATGTATAGCTCTGTCCCTTACATTCATCATAAACTGAATTGCTTAGCCATGTCATGGTAACCCCCCAGTTAAGGAAGAGTTAGTGAGTAAACTAAATTAATATCTAATGTTACAAGTTTATAATCCTTTCGTAAAGACATTGTAAGTTAAACATCAATAATCATGTTGGCTATAAATAGTCAAGATAAATGATTCCGCACCAACCACAATATAAAGCTCTCGCAAAGAGAATAAAATAAGTATAACGTTCAAGTTTTAGTACCTTAAATAAGCAGTAATTCTGGGGTCCTAGTGAAAAAAGGTATAAGTCTACTGAAGATCAAGTGAAAAAGGCTTTTAGTCTAGTATACTCCGTTCATGTTTAAACACTTTTTTATTACGAGTTAAGTCGGCTTATACCCCTTTTTCACTAGGACCCCAATCCCCTTAAGTATTTAGTTTATTCAGTTTTTAGTCTTTGCTGTTATAGCGGCAACAGAAATACATCATCTGAAAATTTCAAGTGTCTAGCTATCACGGCTCGTGAGATATAGACTGGTGCCACACAGACAGATGGACAGACGGACAATGGAGTCTGAGTAATAGGATCCTTTGGGTACGGAACCCTAAAAACGGCGCAATATGGTGCAACGTCAATTTTTAATTGACGGGGCGCAGCTTCGTAAATTAAAAGTTATTTTTAATACTTACTAGCGACCCGCCCGCGGCTTCGCCCGCGTGGAATGTATTATACATATAAACCTTCCTTAAGAATCACTCTTTCTATTAAAAAAAACCGCATCAAAATCCGTTGCGTAGTTTTAAAGATTTAAGCATACATAGGGACAGACAGCGCAAGCGACTTTGTTTTATACTATGTAGTGATTCCTAGATATTTATTCATCATCCATCATCATCATGTCAGCCGAAAGACGTCCACTGCTGGACATAGGCCTCCTCCAAGGCTCTCCACTCAGATATTTATACATACATACATACCTTCACGCCTTCATTCCCAGAGTGAGGTAGGCAGAGCTACAGAATTACCAACAACTCTAAAAACTGGTTGATAACTCTGTAGCCACAATTAGCACAATTAGGCTAAGATATTTAACAGTGTATATTAGTGACAGGTAGCAAGCCCATATTTATTGTAATGGTAAAATAGGTAAACCTCATATTAATTTAAATTTTAAATGTTATATACGAATATCTTACGTTCAAAGGCTACTTACTACCCTATAACTTTGGTAACTTGATTTCAGTTTGGTAGCACGGTCAGCAATATGCATGCCATGAAACGACGGAATGAAACTATTATCTACTCGGTAAAACCATATTGCTTTTGAAATGTTATCGTATTGTTTTTAACTCGGCTACCATTACTGTCAAGTAAATAAGAGATACCATAACGTTGACTAAACGAAGCGTGTACGTAGTAAGTGGAATAGAGATAATGCACAAAAATGGAGATTTTAGCTACCCCTTCTGGAAAAATGGTACTAGTGAGGGGAGTTTCATAATAATATGAGGTTATAATAGTTATTTATGTAACTGGTACATAATTAAGCTTCTTAAAGTACATAACATAATTCTTTAGCTCTGCCTACAGCTCCCCGGGAACAAAGGCATGAGTTTATGTATGTATGTATACATAACTTTTTGTACAAGCTTAAAGTGATAGTGGCAAAAATAAACAATCACTTTTCTTGTATACGTTCCTCGATTTTTCTTCGAAGCGAAATCATTGTCATTATTCCGATTGGCGTTAAAAGTTAGAATTTTATTGCTAAATGTTTACAAATTGTGATAGTTACAAACTAAAATAGTTCTGACAATTTTATCATAAAAGTTATGGATGGAATTAATCAAATACTTTTTAGTAACTTAATAAAATTGTAATTTTAGACACGTGATTAGTTTCAAAATTAATTTAATATACAGTTTTTAATATACGTAACATTTGCATTTGCAGTCTTGTGAATGCGAATGTCTATGGGTCACAGTTTCCACTTACCATCAGGTGGCCTGTGTGCCCGTTTGCCTTCCCATGCCATAAAATAAATAAATAAAATAAATTTTAATTGGTGTAAAAATATTTTTAATGGTTTATTATACAACTTGGAATATCAAGTGGTCACTAAACGCCAAGATTGATATCCGAAATGACCGTAACCATGGTAATAACAATGCTATAATAATTATTATAGAACTGTTATTACCATGGCAACGCTCATTATAGAATTGTTTTCACGCTTCGGTTACGCTATAGGTGGTAGGTATTCTGATACAATTAACAATATCAATATTTTTATAGTCGCTCGCGTACTATTAGCGAGTAGAAAAAGAACTTTTCGATTAAGGAAGACATCGTGCACTAAGCAATTTAACGTCGCTAGTGAAGCCACAAACACATTAAGATTATCCGATAACTGTGGTCTACTGTGAGGCAATGCGCCTGGAAAAGTTATTAGTCAAAGCTAAAATTCCATATAATGTTACAAAATTGTGTAAGAGTCAACTGGATTAAATGTAGGTAATGTTTTAATGTCATCAGGGTTGGCAAAGCATTTTCGGTCTTATGATTGCAGTCTTTAGATTGTAGTCTTGAGAATATAAACGTCTAAGGGTCACAGATTCTGCTTTACAGCAGCTGGTCTATGTGCTTATTTGCCAACCCATGCCGAAAAAACAATGAACAGAAAGAGAGTAACGCCCGCGACTTAAATTGACGTTGTCCAGTCAATGTACGGTCACGAGCGTTCATTTGTGACCCATTTCAAAAAAATAAGCTTGAATTCGTCAATGTTATTAGAGATGCCAAATCATTTTGTTTGGCAAATGCATTTCTTGTGCAAACGCAACCTTATTCTTGTAGAATGTCAGATCAGACATCTTTACGTAAAATTAAAAAGTAGTGAGAGATTTCATGGATCATTAATACTTAAGGATTTGTATACCGCAGCGCAGTAAAGTAAATTCGGGTTACTATGAATACTCGAGTAACATGAAAAGGCCTTAAATGTAGCATACCTATGCATAATTATTTATTTGTGCTAAAGGATTAGTTTATCTAATTCCCCTCTCTTACCTTTTCGCCAATTAAAAATATTAAAATGATTAATATTATTTTGAACGCTGTTTAATGTTAGGTACCCGAGTATTGAAAGTCACCCGGGACTGTAATAAATCCGTATCATTTTGATACTTTTACCGTCGTATTCAGAGACAATTAACTCGATTATTTTTCAAACGTGTGTATAAAAACCGGGCAAGAGCATGTCTGACCGTGCTCAGTATAGTCAAAAACGACCAATCCAACAACACCCAACACGGGGTAGGTGAATGAAAAAAAAACCTCAAGTTACTTGTAGGGAAAGAAAATCTATTTTTTTCCAAAATTTATTTTACTTCTTTGTCAACGTGACTTATGGTATTCATGCCAAATTACAGCTTTCTTGAACTAAGAGTCTCTTAGCTAAGCTGCGGACGGACGGACATGGCAAAACTAAAAGGGTTCCAACTTTGACTACGGCACCCTAAAAATTATCACTAAATAACACTAAAAAAAAAACTACCCTATGTCCTATTCCAGGACCTAACCTGACTCTCTTTCTTTATTTAAGAACCATGCTCTTGTCGATAGAGTAATCACCAACCACTCCGGTTCTCCATCAACTGCTTGACTTTCTGGTATGACCCAACTTTAATTTTATCTCTTATTTACTCAAAGTAATTTCTTTTTGGTCTTCATTGGCCTCTCTTTCCTTTTATCTTTCCTTCTATTTATAGTTTTTAAGAAAAAGATCGTATCGTAGCAGGTGTCCTATCATTGTTCCTCTTCTATTTTCTATTGTTGTTAGTAAGTTCCACCTTTCATTTATTCTATTCATCACTCGGTCATTAGATAATTTGCCTATCCAACTTATCCCCTCCAATCTTTCTCTATCTCTTTGTATCAGTGCCCACGTTTCACGGGCGTATAAGGCCGTGCTCCAGTCGTACGATTTTATGAAATGATTTTTTATTGTAGTTGCTATTTCTTTTCTGAAAATGTATTTCTTATTGTTATAACCTTGAAATGATATATTATTGGCTACATCTTGCGTCACTGTTAATAATACTTCCGGGATTATTGATTTTTTTACTTGATCTATTATAATAATATTAGCTAGTTAAATCTAACCTTACCCAACCTAACCTATGTGTGTGTCATATTTCATGCCGATCCGTTCAGTGGTTGACGCGTGATTGAGTAACAAACATCCAAACATTTTGTCATTTTTTTTTTGTTAGATAACATTTATCGCAAAGGCACATTGATAAATTTGGGTTTATTTCTCAACTAACTATTTTAAATGACTCATTTTAACGGCATTTCTCTTAATAGGCTTATTTATTTCGGCAAAGCAATTACGTTAATTGACGTTTATCCGCTTGAATAATTTATTAATAACCAGTCTTATAACTATCAAGTTTTAAAATCCGAATGCTTTGATATGTTTGTGTTTATTTATTAATCTTGTTAAAAGCGAGTGATAATTCGTATTTTTTTTTTCGACGTTTGAGCACATTTATGTTTAAACACCTTTTAAATCTGAAGGATGCAGTCTGGACATGGCAACTAACTTTAAGAAGAAGATTATATTTTCTCAATTACTATCACGTATTATGTGTGTTCGTTTGCTTACTCTTTGACATAAACAAATATTCTTGACTGATGAAACATCAAATTTAGCGGAAACGTTCTTATTATCTTGTTATTAAATTAAAATTACCAACCTCTCAAGCGCAGCATATTAAGATGGCAGTACTAACTAAGCTTCAGAATTTGAAAACCAAGATTAAAAAAATAAAGGTTAATATATTCGGTGATAAGACCAATGTTATAAACCCTGCTCTTTTAAATCCTTTTAGCCGTTTAGCCTACATGGTTTATGAAGAAACAGACATAATATGGGTATATGTAAACACACATACATAAACCTAAAACACGTACCTACTTGGAGAGTCATGATTGACTGTTGACGACACGCTAGCCTAGTTGGTAGTGACCCTGCCTACGAAGCTAGCGGTCCTGGGTTCAAATTCCGGTAAGGGCAGATATTTGTGTGATGAGCGCGAATATTTGTTCCTGAGTCATGGATGTTTACTATGTATTTAAGTATATATTTCTCTATATAAGTATTTATATCGTTGTCTAGTACCCATAATACAAGCCTAGAGCTTAAATTGGGACTAGGTCAATTGGTGTGACATTGTCCCCTGATATTTATTATTATTATTATAATATCTCACTGCTGTTCCCTCCCCCCTTTTCCATCTTGCGCTTCCAAGTCATACCAACAACTCCTTTCAGCAGTTAAAGGAATTTAAAAGATACCGAAGTTCGCAGGACTAACTACAAACAAATTCAATAGCTATAAAAGAAAATGTTGCGTAAGTATAAAATAAGTTCTTTATTTAGTTGTCATTAAAAGTAGTAAAAAAACGTCATATTTTTCGTCATATCGTGGTGGATAAAAATCAAGCAAAAACAGGATTTAACCATGTATGTAGAATTTAAGAAACAAAATTTAACAAGAGCTGTTTGATAACCTACGTTGAAAAATAACCATTCTGACATAAATTTGTTCTATTTGGTAATCACGTATTTATTGCTACAACAGAAATCCTCATCCAACAGCAAATTACTTAAATAGCTTGTAAAATGAAACGGAATTGCGCAGTCATTGAAATTCATCAACGCTTCGGATCAGTCAGGATGATACTGCATTATGTGGATAACGACAGTTTCAGATTGGGTTGTAAAAAGCTCTGTGGCCTTTGTACACTGTTAACTCAATTATCGTACCAGTATTGAGTTATTTCCTGGTTTTACGTTAATAGAGTGAAATAAGCACGAAGTAGGGGAACATTTTGACCTACATATTCTGTTTAGTTACGAAGAAGAAGATTATGTTATCACATTCTTATGTATGCAACACACTTATCAACTTTTGTAACGCTCTGATTAGGCTGATTACGAAGCTTTGGAAGATTTATGGATTTTACGTTTTCGATTTAAACAGTCGATTGTTTCAAATCGCAATGGCGGTTGACAAAAAACAAGCTTAATTGAACTTAAATTATTCATGAGACAACAGTCGTGTGGTCCGAAAATTTAAGGCAGAATTTAGGTGACTATTTACTTATACGGGTAAAACATGCAAAAGGAAAACCACACATTACTGGAGTTTAAATGCGAACCAGGAAACTCACTCGTTTTTCTCCTAGCCTCTGATACGTGTCGGAGTCATTTAGAGAGATGAAGAGCCTGCCACTGAGATTTACGAGCAATTTTAGACCTTACGATGATAGCGTTATTATTATGAAGTAGTCGATTATCCTGTGGACGCTTAAGTTTTTACTTTACTGCAAATTGGATGCATTCGCACGTCGGATGCATAAAACGCAAGTAAAGGTGTCTTTTACGCCGTGATACGGCGTTATTGTCGAATTTATTATGCAAAACGAAGCTTCATCTCGTCAGTAGAATTTGTGTTTTTCTCGCTCATTTAACATTTAAACAAATATACACTTCGTCATTTAACAAACTCCTTCGTCTTTTTTACATGCTTTTCTGGTAAAATTACGAAACGTCGGAGTTGTAGATAGTCACAAACTGTATTTGTTTTAACGATGTTTCGGGACACGCCAAGTCATAAATATCGGTACACTTTAGTACCATTTCGCTTTGTCATGTTCGAACTTTGACGCAAAATTAAGGGTCAAAGCCACAAAGCGCAAAAGTTGATCGATTTTTATGAAGCTGAGTATCGTGTCGAAGATATTGTAATGCCAGTCTCCTGGCAATTAACTTTTATAAAAGAAGAGTTTTAAAAACCACAAGAAATCGACTCAATTCCCGATGTAGGTTAACCGACTTTTATTAGTAGTATTATTCCGATTCCAAAATTGATTGGAAATTCTCTTCACAACGCCAAGCAAATGCAATTACCACGCCATTGATTCCAGAATTTTCTCAAGGCAATTTCGCGGGGACGTTTAACTATTTACAGGTAAACATCGAAAAGCGTACCTAAGCGAAATCTCAACTATCCTGAAACAATCCAGTGGAGAATCCGATTCAATTCCGGCAAACGACCTTTCGGCCACGTATAGTTCGCAACTTTTCCTGGCAAGTGTTCGCGGTGAGCTGCGAAAAGCTATTTACTAACGAATCGCTGCAAACAGACAATTTGCGGACTCACGCGAAATTTGATCTCTCTCCACTCGATCTTGTTATCGAGAGACGGAGCTATAGATCCGCTGGTTACTTTTTCACAGGGGTTCGCCTGCTCGGTTACTGACAAGGCTACAAAGTAAGTATTATTTGGTTCGGTTGATATGATACGGTTACATTTTAAATATAAATAATTAATCACTCTGACTGATGACGAGTGATTGTTTAATGTATGTATGTATTTTAAGTACTTAAAACGATGCGTCGTTTGACTCTGAGTTTCTTGCGGCGTTTCTTGCCAGCAGTCGTCTCCTCTTGTGAAACGCTGGTAGATTCTTGACGTGTGAAGTGCCCGAGCGGCCTACTTACTGAATAAATCTCTTTATCTTTATCTTATCTTATCTGACTTAGCCACCAAAACTCGACTACAATGTTGAGATTCTACACGGTAAAACCTTATTGATTTTGACGTGTTATCGTTTTGTCAACGTTATGATAGTTCTTATTTCATCGTCATCATATCAGCCCACACCCACCCACTGCAGGGTAAAGACCTCTTCAGTAATGGCGGCCAAGTTAAAGACAGATAACAGGAAAAGGCAATATGGTTCCAATGCAGTAGCTCTTTTAAAATTACCTTTAACTTTGTACTTTACTTTTACTTGCTCTCATACGATCTTACGCTAGTGAAACAGCTTGTCCGAGCCCGAAAGAATTTTTAAGTGCACTGCAGATGGCTGTTAGTAGAATTACTTCAGTGCCGGTAATGATTGGAAATTCTCTTCACAACGCTAAGCAAATGTAATTACTTGCAAACGCCATGAATTCCAGAAGGTTCTCGAGGTAACTTCGAAGGGACGTTAAAACTACCTTTGAGTTTGTACTTTTCTTTAATTGCGCTCATGCGCTCTTATGTCAGGCGAACTGACTTTTCTGAACCCGAAACTTTTTAGCTAGAACTGTAGATAAAATGACTAATAGTTATCCCATTTTTTATCACATGTTACCAGCACATTGCATTGTTTTTCCGCTATGAACCACAGCCTGGCGAATGAGGCATTTTTCGACGTATTAATTAATCATCAAGAATCTCCTGAATCTCGACTGCAAACTCAACCCGAACACGTAAAGCACTAAAAAGTATGTCCCCAAAACTTCTGAAACGTCTTCCATCTTTGCCCATTGTCCAAAATATTATTCCATTCCCGGGAGTGTTGGAACGAGATGGTACGAGGTCTTGAGTAGACATTGATACATCTCCGCTCGGTGTTAGTTGGCAACGACGCCCGAATACCTATGATTCACTGTCAGGGCGTCAGTATTTAAGGGGAACTGCAGTTTGCCGTCCGTTCCCAATATCCAATTTATACGAACAGTTATGGATAAATCTCTCCTCGATTATCACTAACTTCGACTTTTTAATACGTTCTGGCAAACGATAAGTTTACTGACTATGAAATGAAATTAGGTAGCCTCTCCTATCTTCAGTAGGCAAAACATGATGTGGTTTGAAAGTTGGGAAAACTATCTTGAGTTAGCATTTTCTAATTCAAAGTAGTAATGTAAAAAAAAAAAAATTATGGAAACAAAATGGGCAAATCATTAGGATCAAATTGTCCACTGAACATATCGCAGGTTAAACCCAATAGTGAAACTAAATTACGAATAAAACTAATAACAGGGTTAGCTGGAAGAGATCCCGTATAGATATAGGTTCGCCTTTGTACAGTACCTATTGCAGTTGAGGAGAATTTACTTTTGTATGATTTCCTTTTTAACATAGTGTCACTGTTGGATTTAACCTCCGATATTTACTTCGCAAAACCACTGGTTCTTTAGTAAGGTTTTTAGTATTAAAACCTTTTTTGCAAGAAAATAAACTAACTCATTCATACAAAACATTTCAGTAAACATTCCCTAATTGTGTGAGTAACACAATAAACAACTTCCTGCTACAACAGAAAGTGTAAAAATAATATTTCATGCATTGTGACGAGGTAAAGTGCAAATTGAATTGTGGCATTCCGTGGCGTGACGTCACGCGTGGCGTGGCGCGGGCGTGCTTTCGACACTCGCCACTTTCCGACCCTCTAATCCGAGCAGTGCTCACTATACAATGACGATTCGCTGAATAGTGCAGCTGTTAGTTTAAATTTAATCAGATTTTACGAGTGGTCGGTACTCGCTGTAGTATCGGAATCCCAGTTTAAATTCGATGGCTCGGTAAACTTGCGAGCCTAGATAAATGGTTTTCGCAAACTTTAGCAAAAATAAAAGCATCTACGTAGGTAGGATTGGTAAAAGTGGAACGACGAATACTTTTATATGTACCAAATTTGTCAATTTTTTATAGTTCTTTGCTAATGTACTCGTGCTATGCAAATAAGTAGCCTTTCTAACCACGAGTTTGTTCTGTTAAGAGCAAACGTTTTGTAATAATGGGTATGTAATTGCTAACTGGTATCCATTGAGGTGACTGGAGAACCGGGCCTCTATTCCATATTGTACATACAGACATACATTAAATCACGCCTGTTTCCCAGAGGGGTAGGCAGAGACCACTTCTTTCCACTTGCTACGATCTTGACAAATTTCTTTCGCTTTTTCCATATTGTCTTTACCCCTATTGTTATCATAGTCAACAACGTTATAATAGTCCTTATTAATTTGACAGAAATGGTGGCCAGGCGTAAACAATACGATCGAGGTAAAACAAAGTAAAATAGGAGCCTCATTTTACATTTTAAACCCTTTTTAATGAGGGTTTCTTTAGAATGTTTGTAACATCGGTTTATTTAACACGATAAATTTACAGCATTATACACAAAATAAACTGATCGTGTACCATTAAAAAGAGCTAATTAATTAGAATTATATTTAATGCGTTTTGTGTAGCCAAAAAAAAACGTGTTAATTAAGGTACTTTACTTGAAGAACCTACATTTAAATTTTGCATAACAAAATTAAGATTATCTTTGCTCACCACTTTGCTTTGTTCGTCTGTAAGTATATTTCATGGACACAAAAAGTCTGCGAGAACAGCAAACACGGTTACTACTAACGAGCAAAAAAACTGATATAAATTTTAAGAAGTTTTAAAACTTAATTTAAACAAAATGCAGGAAAGAAAATTGGTCTTTTGTCTAGATTAAAATAATTTTTACAACATTAGCTGTGAAAAGTGTAAATTAGGAGCATTTTTTATCAAAATTAGGGAATGCACTTAATATGATAGTTAAATAAAATGAGAAAAGCTAACCATTTTTTGTTGTTAGATATAGACGTTTGCGGTATAAGGGCAGTGTTAAAGCTAACACAATAACGATTTAAATTTGCCTGATATTAAATCAGCAACCTTACTATAAGCGGAGACGGCGCGGTGCGCTACGTTCCCATACTAAATATGTACGCTCCACTACGGTTTCGTAATGGTTTTTAGTATGGAAACTCGCCGCACCGTGCAGCCTCCTTTCTCTCTGCGTTTATGTACGGCTTAATTGCGAGATTATTGTAATTTTTCTCGTGCAGTCACTCAATAAAAATGTTAGGCATACTTAGAACCTTGTCATTGTGAATGCCATTGTTATTGTCATACTTGTCATTTGATGTTCAGCTTGAAGTTTTTTTTTCTTTTTTTTTGGCATAGGAATGCAATCGAGCACACAGGCCACCTGATGGTAAGTAGAAACTGTGACCCATAGACATTCGCATTCACAAGACTGCAAATGCACTGCCAACCCTCAGGACTAAGATGGAATGCCTCTATGCTAGTCATTTCATCGGCTGTCTTATCCCCAAACCGGAACACAACAATGCGAACACTGCTGTTTGGCGGTAGGTTAATGGATAAGATGGTGGTACCAATCCGGACGGACCCTGCGCAAGGTCCTCCCACAAGTTTATTATGACAGTGCACTTCGTTGGGGTACCGTACATGCTTAACGACACAATTAAACACACGAAAGACCGAATCGCGTATTCTATTCATGTGTACACTTATTATATCCGAACATCCTGCATTCATCATTTTGAACTCTTTCGAGTAACTTACTTGCATGCTAGAAGATCAAGGTACTCGTTAAATATGTTTAAACATCTTTTACTGCATCCGAGTGCTCTTCCACGTTGCTGCGTTTCGATAAGGCTCATGTTTGAGGAACTAGCATTTGCTCGCTACTTTACTCAAGTTCAGAGGGTTAAAAGTTTACGGATATCTTGAATCCCGGGTATATCTTGAATCATCTGCAAAACGTATGTATTCCCACGAAATATGACCACGTGTCCCACTTCCACGCCCAGTTAAAATGGCTACCGTTGCATTTACGCAGAAATTTCCATATCCTGTCGTTGCTTTTCAATACTTTGTTCTTGCCTCACCCTCCCTCTTACCTTTCCGAGAGGCTTAGCTTCATGGCGAGCAGTTCCCAGAATCGGCTGCGGTCGAGTGCTAACCTCTCTTGCCTTCGCAGCCTATTTGTCGAAAACCTACTCCAAATCCTTCTCGATAGACTATGTCAGACTGTGGAACCGGCTGCCATCTGATATTAGGAAATCGCAATCGGTCGCATCACAACAAGGAAAATTTAGAGCACACTGGCTTGACTCCTTATGATTGTATACTGTCTTTTGTTTTATTATAATAATATTATTATGTATATATACGATGTACATGTCGCGGGCTTCATACCAAAGGGGCGTAACAACAAAACCCCTACTTTTCAGGAGAGACAAAAAACTGAATAACTTTTTTTCTGCTTAAGTAATTTTAATGTAACTTTGCATGTAGCCCTCGGAAATGATTTTTGTGAATATAGATTGCTTTATTCTAATGTAGCTGGTTTCTAAAGACTATTTTATGTCATTACGTCTTTTTAGCATGACTGAAAAAAAAACAGTTAATTTATTTTCTTTCAAAAAAGTCATACAAATTATGGGCGTAAAAACACATATTTTTTTAACTTCAGCTTTTCTATTTAAAATGCACAGAATCGTAATTCTGATTTTGTGATGTAATGATTTATCTGGAGGAGACCGTTCCTTTCAGTGAAAACTTCCCGGTAAATCGAGTTTTTTAAAATCTATAAGTCCATTTGACTTGACGATAATTTGACTTTTTTTGGTTTGTACATGAGACTTATGTATCATTAGTAGTTATTATTATAAAATCCAAACAAGTAAAATGTGTAAAAAAAAGTAAAACACTATCACATTTTAAGATCAATTAGCATTGTTTTAAAAACATAACTAATCGTATTTCTTATAAGTAATTTAAACATCCATAAGAGAAAGATATCACAAAAATAAAACAATACAAATTTTATAAACGTAAGAAAGAGATCTAAAGAAATGGTATCAGGTCTCTGAAGCGTCATTTTAATTCTAATTAATCACATAATACTTAAGTACTTAACTCTCTATTTTAAAAAGTCTCAACAAAAATTAAAACTTATAAAACCAAAATAACTTTTCTTGAAAACTAAATAAAATAAAATAATCAAAAATATAGCAAATTTGTAAGGATTTGTTATTAGTATTACAAGAAGTTATAAGGTAACTTCTTGTAATACTAATAAGAAATCCTTACAAAACATAAAAACATAATTTAAACCTCTTGAAAAACTAAACAAAAAATATTTCCTTGTGAATGCAAACTATCAGCAAAAATATATAGTTTTTAAAATATCGTTTCAGATCTTCTTGTTATTCTTTTGACATGACTCACTTTGAATCCTTCCCAGTAACTTTAATTTTATTGTATAGACTAGCGGCCCGCCAGCGGCTTCGCCTTGATGCAAATTTCTGACTTCCCCGGTGGATTTTTCAATTATTCACTTTCATAAAAACCTTGTCCTGACAAGACGAACACAACAAAAAAGAAATCACCCAAATCGGTTCAGCTGTTCTCGAGTTTTGCGCTTAGCAACACATTCAGCGATTCATTTTTATTATATGGAAGATAAAACCCCACTTTTACTATAGTACCTACGTTTAAGACATTAACGATTTTTTTAAGTACCTAATGTTTAAATGCTGGAAAGGGTAAAGCTACGTCAGGTAATTTAATATAGAAATGAATGCATTGACCAAAAAATGATTTATATACTTTACGGACGCGGAATTTTCGGATAGCGATTTTATTTTTATTTCTAGTATTTTAATTATCATGTATTTCAGAATTTTTCGTGAAAAAAACTAAATAATTACATAAATAATATTTTCATAAATAAATTGAGACGCTACAGTTAAGATGGTAATTTCTTTAAAAAGTTATTTTAAGGAGTCGTGGGAATTTAAGTTGTAAATAGAACGAATGTCCCTTTTTGTGGCACAAATATAGTTTGTAGCAAGTTTCTAATACGAGTATGTACCTATAAGGATGTTAGTGTCAGAATTTTTAATTTTATAACATTTGGTATGCATCTTTCATTATTATTTATACCAGCTAGTACTCTTATGCAGTAAAAACCAATCGGTTACATCAACGTTATTGCCCCACAATATGATTCCATATTGAAGCCAAGCTTGGGCAAAGGCGTGATAAGCACAAACTGCGGTCTTTAAATCAGTGTTTAATTTTATTTCTCTGAGAGCATATTATTATGCAAAACAAGATAATTTTAGCTGCTAATTTCCTATTTGAGTTTTTAGTTAAAATGTTCATCAATATGTAAACCGAGTAGTGGGCAGTTTTTACTGGTTCTAAATTATCATGATGGTAGGAATAGTTAATATTTATAGCAGGTCGTTGGTACGGTCTGAATTGTATTAAGTTAGTTTTTTGTAGCTTTATACTAAGGGTGTGTGATCTTCAAGCGAGCACTGCACTTTATTAAGCATATTGTTTATCTTTCGCGTATGTTCATACGCCTTTATGGCTTAACGCTTTCTGATGTACACATTTGATTTTTGTCGGACGTATGTGCATACGTCCATATGGTTTGACAGTTTTTAAGTGATAGATCTCCAAAAGGTGAACCGTAAGTTCATACGTCTCTTTACTTTGTCGAAATTATGCGACTCATAGGAAAAAATGTTCATACGCCCACGTTACGCCCCTTTCGTTTAACACATGTTTTTCATCCGCAATCATACGTCTTTAAGATTTTCGTAAATTTCTCAAAATCTGCTTAATTCAAAATTATGAAAAAAATTGACTAAATGATAAAGCTACTTTGTGATTGAATGGCATTAAAAACGAAAAATCGAGATTTTGTTGATACGCCCCTTTGTTATGAAGCCCGCGATGTGTATTTATGTCTTTGTTAGTATTTATTCAGAAAGTCTAAAATTTTAGTTCACGCAGTTTGCAGGCTGGAACAGATCCCTTAAAGGGATAAGTTCGCTTATATACATTCTGATTCTGTAATTATAGTATTTGATTTTCTATTTTTTGTACAATAAAGTGTTTACATACATACTTTTGGTTGTCTTTCAACGTGATTTTTAGGCTAAAATATACCTACCTCTTACGGTCAATACATACAAAATAAAGATAACAGTTAAAGAAAACATCAAGTTTTTCTAAGGGCTGTGATCGTCTACAAACACTTGAAAAAACAAGTGGCACCAGTCAACGATTTCACTTACGAAGAAACATTATTTTCTATACATTTTTTATTCCTGTTAGTCAATTGTAGGTTTAGCATTTAGTTTATTTTTGATACATTATTTTCACATACTATTTGCACTAAGTTACAGTCTCCAGCAAGAATATAAAATGTTTCAAATGTTAGTGGGTACTTTACTTGATTGCTAATTATTAATGTTAAGTTACGCCTCTTTTATTCGACATTACGAAATAAGAATTTACATTCAATTGTAAATGTGCGGCCACAAGAACATAAGTCTTTTTTCACGTCTATCCGACATTTCCATTGAGTTGTCCCAATACGGAACAACTGAGATAATTTCGTCCCTGTAGTCCCATGGACAAGCGGCACTAATATTTTTGTCTCTAAAAACCAGGTAGGTTTGCGTTATGTTCGTTTTGCAGCAGGCCCGAGGGGCCAGACCACCCAGAAAAAGGCACTATCCAATTGATTCCTGAAATGAGGAAGAATACGAATACACAACAGAGCTAAAGAAAAACAGTCTATAATTGTATTCGGTGATGACGGTTATAGGACTTTTGGGACTAAAATAAAATATCTAATTTAACTACTACATAATAAAATGTACTACAATAGTACATTTTCTCACTTAGATATATTTAGTATTTCCTTTCTTAGACTTAAAATTGCGTTGTCTAAACATTAAGTATTGTCTGTAATTAAATTGTAGGTATACTATGTAAAAGCACACAGTTTTGACGTGTTACTCTGTACTGAATTAGTTAATTGTAGCAACTTCACTGGTCAATGTGTTATGTAAGCTTTTCTGTAATCCGTTTGTGCCCAAATGAACATTAAACATAAATATTAGTGCCCCTTCTCCCATGGGACTACTTGGACGAAATCGTCGCAGTTGTCCAATAGTGGGACAACTCAATGGGACTAGTGGGATAGACGGTATCTTTCTGGTAATAAATTATGTTTCGTTTAATTATTGTTTTCATGTTCGCTTTATAGAGTATAATTTTAGGAGGTTTAGATACTAACATTAGGTACAAACACATCTATGGAATTAATTTAATTGTATTTTAATTAGAATATTGATTTTGAAGGTGTAAGGTTGCGTGTTTTCTTTTCGGGCTCTTATGGCGAGTCTTGTTTTACGCTTGGCGTTTGCAGCTTTGCATATTTGAAAAAGTCGCTTGTTTCTGGCATATCAAATGTACTTTGCAATTTGTTAATATCACATTTGACAAACTAGTGTTTGGCAAAAGCAGTACAAATACATACATTAAATCACGCCTGTTTCCCAGAGGGGTAGGCAGAGACCACTTCTTTCCACTTGCTACAAAAGCAGTTAAGTGAATTATTGCCATTGGATACAAGAACAAACTACGTGCAGACAAGGAAATTGATTCCTAGAACACTTTGGACTATGTCAAAGTAGCACTGAAAATAAAATCATAAGAAAGTCTCTTACATTTTGATTGATTACGTCACTATGACGAAGTCCAAAGTGGTCAAGGAAACATTTTTCTTTACTGTACAAGTCCTATATACATGCTAATTGCCGTAGCTTTTCTTGATCGCTTACCCATAAATCTATAAACACACTGACGTATCCCATCAAACACGTGCCCCCCTACGCACACACTGCTGATTAATTGCAGCATCTAGCCGCAGTTGCACTGATTGCAGCAAACATTAATTGTCACTAATGGATGACACGGTTGTGATATGATATCCATCTCGATTGCAATAAGATAGAGGTCTTTAACTGTGACTGTCATTTGAAATTGAGATGGATTTCTCTGCAAATCAATTGGCGATATAAAGTCTGTTTGGTGGGATATTAATTGATGTAACTTGAAAAATATAACGTTTTTGGGTCTTTACTGTGTTAGAAGATTGCTTTATATTTACTGCAATTTAAACAAAGCTAGTGGTCAAAGTTTTAATACCCGGTATAGGCATTTTATAATTAATAAGTACAATAATTTGCTTTCAAGTCTTGGATGTTTTCTATTGTTGGTTAGGATAGGCTTGATTCACGAGTAAATAATAGCGATATTAAAAAATAATAAGCGTTCTATGAAAATTCGGGATTTTGATCAATTCGTAATTATGACTCTTCGGAATAATGTAATGAGGTAGTGTATCTACCGATATAATTATGTAAATCATCGTCTAGTATCCATAGTTTGAGCCTAGAGCTTAGTTTGGGACTTGGCCAATTTGGGAAAAGTAGTTGACTGATATTTTATTGCTTATTTATGTTATGTTATTTATTTGTACGATATCAAAGTCAGTCTTATTTTATGAACCAAACGTCTTCCATTTTCCGTTTAATATATTTTTTATTACCATTCGCGCTACGGAGACTACCAAACAGATGATATTTGAATTTAACGCAGAGCTATTTCTGATTTGAATAAAATGCGAGGTGGGTATTCAACATTATTTATTTATCACACAATAAAATGCCAACTACCTACCTTATAAGTGGCTTTACTATTATAGTATAACACTATAATAGTCGAGCCATTCTAAGAGACTGGATTTGACAGCTGTAAACACCGTACAAAAAGTGCCCACATGTTACAACGACACCCATTTTATAGAACATATCACTTCGCAAATTTTTCCTCTCATATAAAGCAATTTTCTGCTAAACAAGTTATCTTAAGTATGATTGACGTAGATTAGGTTAAGTTAGACTCGTAACCATCACAAGATAACCTGACATCAACACGGGTTCAGCATAAAATAGCTTTCTATGAAAGGCAAATTCTGCGAAGTGATACTTCTATGAAATGAGTGTCAGTGAAGCAAGGATAAACCTTTAAAAAACATCTTATGTATTGATTTAAAAGCTGTCAAATCGTGCCTTGAAGAACGGCGCAACTATAGTATTTTTTTGTGCTCCATCAAGTGTTCGTTCGTCTTCGTTATAGTATGAAAAAAGTTTATAAGTGCAAGTAACTTAATCTTATTAATAACCGAATAAACGCGACAGTTCATTTCTTCATTTCGTTCATTACTGCAAAAGCTTTGTACGTCCAATTCATTACCTGAAACACAAATCATCTTTCGTTATCGGCTATATTTGTCATCGTTAGCAAGCGTTTTGTCGTTATTTAAATCATTATTCACTGGTTAAAGGACGCTCGAATTAAATACCTACAGGGATTTGCTTGTCTTACAAAACATATTTTACTGCCATAAGTAAATTATTTAGTCTTATTTTAATATAAGTACAGACATCTCAGGTCAGGCGGGTCGGGGCGAGGACTGAGGGGTAAAAGGGTCAATTAATGTTTTCTGCGCCCTTTTATAGTAGTTTCAGTAATTATAAAAATAATAACTAGGCGTATAACACGACGAGATTTCTACGCTAGAGAACCACATTATTCCGGATGGGCATATACAAGTAGGCAATTTTAACCAAAGCGCCATTCGTTCTATATATAATCTAAACTCCCGTGATTCCTTAAGACTACTATTTACAGAAATTAATATCTTGACTGTAGCGTCACAATTTATTTATGAAAATATTATTTATGTCATTAAAAATCAAGACTCTTTTGTTAAGAATTGTGATATACATAATTTGAATACGAGAAATAAAAATAAATTTGTTATTAAAAAAATTCGTGTCCTTAAGGTTTATAAATCATTTGTAGGTCAATGCATCCTTTTCTTTAATAAATTACCTGACGTTGTTTTAAAGTTACCATTTCCAGTACTTAAAACTTACTTGAAAAAGTCGTTGATGTCTAAAGCTTACTATAGGGTCGAAGACTATCTAACAGATAAAAATGCTTGGCCAACACCTAAATAATTGAATAATAACTTAGTCATAAAAAATATGTAAATATTGTATATTTATTGTCTAGGGGACACGGTTTCTGTAGGAGAATGTATCGAAACTTTTATGCAGGTTGTCTTGCACCGTCACAAGTATAACTTGTACTTTCTATTTTTTATTATTTTTATTACTGTTGCTTAGTTTTGTGACAATTCTGAGTTTTGACACATTTTCCTGCTCAACCGCGCATGAATGTATTTATTTTTTGTTTTATGTGAGATTCATTGTTTTATATAATGCTAGGTTAAGGTTATTATTATATAAGCAATATTAAAAAAACGACTGACTGTTGAGTTTCTTGCGGCGTTTCTTCTCAGCAGTAGTCACTTGTGAAGCGCTGGTAGATTTTTGACGTGTAAAAGTGCCCGTGCGGCCTACTTACTGAATAAACATCTTTTATCTTTTTATTTTTTTTTAACTGACGAAAAAATCTGAGGATGTTTTTTACTCAACCCGTTTTTTTTTTTTGAACGAACGCGAGTGCCTACGGATGCTAGTAATAAATAATCAAAGGCTTATGGTGCGTTCCTATATTCGAAACCGTAGATAGACTATTGACGACGTTAAAATTTGACATTTGCCACGTACAAAATGTGTCAAATTTTCACGTCTATCCACGGAACGCACCATTAATTGGTCACCCTGTTACAGTTAAGTACTCACCGCAACTTAAATACAACCTGCTTAACTACAACAAAATAGCTTAACATTACATTTTATGAGCACGTCGAACAAAATTGCCCTTCAAATGTTGTGTTCAACCCTAAAGGTGTCCTTATGTCAGTAGTTAAACTCACGAATTGTTAAAAATCTTAACTAATGGTTCAATCTCAACGAAATGTGTCAAAATTTCGATTGTTTATCGAATTTTAACAATTAGTTGAGTTAACTACTGACCAAACAACAGGCCTTAAGTCAGTACCCACACAAATAACCGAGTCGATGTGGTATTAACGAAGCGGACTAAATAGAGAATACTAATTAATAGAGGTCGCTACACAGCTTAATACCATAGACAATGTCGGATCGAAACGCAGGGTTTCTTAGGAGATTATAGAGCGGCCAGGCGGATAGCATGAATGAAAAAAAAATACAACCTGGACCTTGAAGAGCCTGAGCTTATGCACCAATACGAGTAAATCTCAATACTATTGATATTTATAAATGCCAAAGTTTTGTGTGTGTGTGTGTTAGTTTGTTACTCCTTCACAATTTAACGGCTGGACGGATTTGGATGACATTTGAAATTAAGATAGCTTATACCCTTGATTACGCATAGGATACTTTTTATCCCGTAATTTTTTTTTTTCATAAGAATAACGATAAACGAAATCTACGCGGATGGCGTCGCGCGCTGGTGCTAGTTCAGTTATATTACTTCGTTTGGACTTGCCTTTAGCACAATAAATGTGAACAACTCAATGGTTTTGTCATGAGGGGAGTTAAAGGAGACATATTTACTAGAAGATAGATGCATTAACAAAGTGAACTTAAGCACCCGCGTGGTTGTCAATTAGGTTTAATTTAAAATACAAAATGGCGAATTGTCTTATTTGAACTCTGTGAGACAGTACTTTTTAGTGCGACATAGTTTGTAAGAAATCTGAAACAAAATTATGGCGCCATTGCTACTTGGTCAAACATAATTTCTAATTTTTGTTCTCACTACCTTATCTAGTTGTATAAACCCATGCCTTATACTGGACGCATTTATGGAACAGTGAAATGCTCCCACGAAGGAAATCGATACGAGATGAGAGTTCGCAATTTATTATCTCATTAAAAAGAATGAAAAAGTTTTGGATTAATTACTTAGAAGGTTTTCTTGAAAGTTGCGATAATACTTTAAAATTCTAATTTCGAGCGCTGAATGGCAAGCTGGGAGATTATTTCCCTGGTAGCAATATAAAGAACTAGAGGACGCCCGCGTCTTCGAACGCGTAGATTTAGTTTCCAGCTACTCCATCTTTTTTTACCCATTTTTCTTCTTCTTAAAGTGCCTTTTCAACTAAATGAAGGTTGGCTAGCAGCTGCTGGAATTTATCCATATACTCCATTTGTTTTCTATGAAATGAAAATTCTGTGAAGTGATAGTGTCTATAAAATGACTATCTATAAAACAAGGGTAAACCATTGGAAAGACAGGCAGTTATATTTATGGCTATAGTAGAGACCATTATTCCGATATTTATTTAATTTTCTGTACATTAGATTTTTAATTAATATTAAAAAAGAAAAGTAAAATAACAATATTAATACAAAAAATAATAATATAAAAAACCTAGCTTAATTAACCTATTTAGTATACAAGCGTGTATACAGGGTTTTTGTTAAGTCGACCTACTTATTCCCCTCTAGGAGTTATGGGGGAGATCATTAGCAATCATTTTGGTCCTATATTACCCTACGCAAAAGTTAGTAAACTTGTCTGTTTTTGTGTCATTTATGTAGGATAGTCTGATAAAAAACATGTTTTTTTTTACATTTTGGTCTCGTATTCTTAAACGTGTACAGATAATTCTGCTTTTAATATTGCATAAGAACAGCAATTTAACCTTGTACAAAATATACAAATTTTTTATTACTTAAAGAACTTTATTTTTATTTTTGAAGATGCGTTCCTGACTTTTTCAGCAAAAAACTTAAATTTAAATTATCTCAGAAATGGAGCACTTTTGCATAGGGTATTATGGGACCACAATGATTGAAAATGACCTCTCCAATAACCCCTAGAGGGGAATAGGTCCACTCACCAATAACCCTGTATAGGCATTGGAGCCCATAATTTTCACCAGGGACCCAGTGTGCTCATCTTCTAAATGTCAAAATCACCCACAATACCATACTAATAATTAAATAATGGATTCTCATTCAATTATTCCCGCGATATAGTTTGTTAGTTTCAATAACCTTTGTATAACCGAGACATTCTCTTGTGTCTCATAATTTTAGTAGGAGCTAAGCACAATAACTCGTGCAATCGTGAATAGATGAGATCCCTTTGTGTAATCTGAGTGATCGGGTTTATTACATCCACATAACTGTTAGGAAATTCGTTGCCTGCAGCTAAACTGAATTAGGAAGATAGGAAGTCTACAATGAATACTATAAAATTTAAAAAGGAACTGCACCAATGGCTTACTAATAAAACTTTTGTATAGCTTAAATGAATTATTAATATGATGTTTATAATAATTTTAATGTAATAACCGTAACATGGATGAAATTCGAATGATACCTATGAAAAGTTTGTATTACGTTAAGAGACAAATCTGTAATTTTTGCATACCTAATATATTTAAACATGTAAACCTACCAATTGAAAATGTTAACACCTCACTGGTAATGTTTATTGCACATAAAATATTCTTATTCTTATTCTTAAACGTTTATGGTAATTTACCTTTGTGAATGTTGGCAGAGTTATAGGCACTAGGTCATATGCAGTCATCATAAGTGGTTTCTGTGCTCTGGCCATAAATAAGATTAGGTCTTTCTTCAATTCAGGCAACACGTTAAGCCAAGGACATTGAAAAGCAACTACTGCTAACTCGGTACTCTGGAAAAAAATAATAGATTTGTTCATTAAAATTTTAACAACAGTCTGTGTTTGATGCGCTTTTGTAGCTTAAACGTATTGCAATGCTTTTACCTAGTGTAAAGCTACGTTTTAATTTAGGGTATTTTGGGTGCTTTTCAGGGATCCGTACCAAAATGGTACCCTTATGGTGTGACAACAGTTTTCTCAGAAACTATAGACGCTATCAACTTTGGCATATTTGTATAACTTCCTTGCATGCGGGCATGGAGCAATACATAATGCTAATTTAGTAAAAATATTTAAAAAAATGCACTTTTTGATTTATAGCCAACATGAACAAAACAATACGATCCTCCCTCTCCCCCCTTATCTCCGAAATTTATTTTTCAAAAAAATTGAAAAATCCCGACGTATAGATAATTACCTACTTATATTGTATAGGAAAAATAAATTAAGGTATTCTTCCTCTTTGCATTTTTTGAGAAATGATAAAAATACTTTTAAAATCTGTATTAAAATATAAGTCAAAATGGACCTTATCTCTTAAAATATAAGGTTCATAACAAAATGAGTATTTTATTTTGCGGTTACCAAGCATATTATCTTAAATACGGAACCCTTGGTGCGCGAGTGCGACTCGCACTTGACCGGTTTATTTATTTATTGATAATAGGTTTGCTCTTGACTAACTCTTGCCCTTGAAGGACGAAGATTATGATGACGATGAAGCGATAAAGCAGCAGCTCATTAACATTGTTCCAGCCACTTCACAAGGCGGATGTTTTATTCCGAAAAGTATCTGACCGGCAAACTACGTTTTTACAGTTTTACACTTGATTTACGACGTCGACGATCGTCCGCCTGATGCGGTGGCCTCATGAGTCTCAAATGGATCCGGCCGACTAAAGTCGGGGATAGACGATTCCATCCACCTGATATGATGGCCGTATGACTCTCACTCAAACGGATACAGCCGACTAACATCGTGTTAGCACTAGGGAATGCAAATAACCGGTTATAACCGGTTTTAACCGGTTATTTTCATACAAAATCGGTTAGTAACCGGTTAAATTGCATTCTCTAGTTAGCACTAGTACGATCGCTTACAGGGCAATCACCTTTAAGGTAGCCTTATCGGATAAAGGCAACTTTATCGGATAAAGTGTTATTGTGTTCACATTGCATCACGAATCACCTAATAAGGCGGTCGTATTTCGTAGTCCGTCGAAACATTACTCGATTACGTTTAATTCATTGTCTGTAACAGCCGAGTCGCAAAAAGGATTCAACAATGAAACACCATGTTCTCAAATGTGACGCCCAAACAGTATGCCCATGAACTTCGAGTACCTACGGCGGCATATGTTTTGGAATATTGTTACAGACATTAGAATTAAAGTATATGAATGTAATTTACCTTTACGTAGACAGCGTTTCCAAAATAACAATCACAGAACAGCATGAGGATGAAAATTTGTAAATACGCTAATACCCATAATACGTTAACCAAATCGTTCGACGGCGATTCAATCTGAAATATTAACCATAGTTTACTTTTTTAAACGTGTTTGAATCCTAAAAATCATTGATTTGAAAAACTCCCGTGAAAACGTAGCTATATTATTCAAAACATGTGTGAAAATATAAACCTGAATAACACAAGACATTTACACAAACACACACACAGATAAAAAGAGTAGTAGAAGTTAAGTTAAATTAGTAGTGCCAGAACATATGGAACTGACAAAATTTTAAATCTGGACTTAAAACTTATACAAGTTCTTGCTAGTAGCCCTACAGTTGCTTTTCCACCAACGAGACAAGAATTTAATAAAAAAACTCAATTTCCTCCTGCACATCTAGGGTGGAGATGGTTTTTTGCCTAGTCTCGCCTCGCCTTGTCGGTAGAAATGAACCTTTAGATTAAAGTATACAATATTTTAGATAAATAAGAAACAATATACACAGGACAGAGCGCCTATAGAACCAAATCAAATCTACCGTTTACTGGCATGATAATCGTGTATCTGCATGTTGTTGTTCAACTCATTAAAACATTATTGGAGTATGACGTACCGAAAAGAATTGCACCCCAGTGGTGCAGATAATACACCCGTTCAATATCAGGGAGAGCGCGAATTGGCCGCTAAACGCAGCCTCAGCAGTATCCAGATAGCTAATAAAGGCAGAATTTCAATTTATCGGATACCAGTTCAAACACAGCATTAAATTTACTAAAGAATAGTGGATCAGCAGAAAGAATATCTGTGCAATGTGCCTACTTTATGAAAATAACTAAGCTAAATCAACACATTCAGAGTTTCATGATTTACCACGCGCAAACTAACCCGATATCCAATTTTAATAACATCATTACGGTTAATCTCTTCGTTTTTAGAAACAATATACAAACAGTTTTCAATCCACGACGAGTGCCACCAGTTAAGTTTACGAGACGGGCAGTGGGACACGTTTTTGTCAACTGGAAACAGTAGATTTAGAAAATCATCGATAACAATGTTAACTTAGACAATGTCCAGTGTCAACGCTTCCCGCAGTCTGTCCCTCTCGCACGCTAAGACATTTCAAGCAACGCAATAGATTTTAATGCAGTTTTCATCAATAGATATAGTGATTGAAGCGGAAGGTGTTGTTAATGTATAATAAATGCTGGTTTATGACAATCAAATACACTTAAGCAGAGCGAGAGTGGGTCGCTAGCATTATTATGAAATATACTCCCCGCCGTGTCCGAATGATCGCGATAATCTTAAAAAGTTATGACCGGGGTTTCATGTGGCTTTCAACATCAGTCAGATATAGTTTGGAAGATGTCACAGAACATTGTTTCACCCGTATATAAACCGTAACCGTAGTCGGGTCGCTTGTAAGTAATACTTAAATGTAATAATGTCCATTTCACGCGGTAAAATTTAGTTCAACTAAAAATACGTGTGCCCATCGTGAAAGTTTAAAACGTTCTATAAACGCATTTAAAAATACCGCGGTGCTTGTTCCGGACCTTGATATCTCTGGACACATAAATCTACAGTAAAATAAGGTTAACATCTGCCCCAATTAAATTGTTTCGAGCGAGAAACTCCCAATTACCTCGAAAATAGTTTCGTTTTAATACGATTTCAGTACAGTCCGTTTTATTTACAGTTTACATTGCACATTGGCGGTTTAAGTTAGCTGCATTCAATGGGTAATTGGTAATCGTAAAGTTTCCTGTAATTATTAATGTCATATCAATAAATACTATAAATAAATGTTTCAAATTCTGAGTAAACATTTTGGACATCACTTGGCCAATGTATTATCTGTGATTGCTTTATTTAATTTTTTATAGCTGTTTTAGTCAAAAAAGATATCATTTGAGGTTAGAAAGTTGTTTACTATATCTATTAGACAAGTAACAATGAACGCGGTATATTGCAAAATACCTAAATAATTAAGGAATATTTTAGATCTTTGGCAGTTTGAATTTTGAATGATTTAAGTGTACTTAATACAGAGGGCAGACGGCGCCAAGCGACTTTGTTTTACGCTATAAGTACTCCGCTTAATCTAAGATGATGCCTGTTACAGCTCATATAAACACGTATGACATTTGTTTCTGTAACTTTTCATAAATAATACTGTGGTATAAACTTATAGACGCCGTTCAGGAATTTAAATAATGAATCGCCTATTTTTAAATACCTACCTCACTTTTGAGTATAGTAAGTGATTGAAATTACGAAATAAGGCTGTCACAGGAATCATCCTGGATTAAACAGAGTACATGTAAAAATTATGCGGCAATATTGCGAAACTCGAGATATCCATGTTTGCGGTGACTAGGGAATACAATTTAACCGGTTATTAACCGTTTTTGTATGAAAATAACCGGTTTAAACCGGTTATAACCGGTTATTTGCATTCCCTAGCGGTGACCCACCGAATGATGGCGCGGTGGTGGCGCACGCAGCGCGCGAACGTCTCCTTGAAAGCCTCGTTCTCGCTGCAGTTCCCCTCCGCCCTGGCCGCCTTAATGAGCTCTTTCATGTTCTCAAAGTTGTTAATTAAAATGTCCAATTGCATGACTAAAATATTTTATTAAAGGTTATTTAACATTCATTTCTTACAAGCTTTTTTTATGTAGGCGTCGTTTTGTTTTTGTAAACTCAGGTCTCTCCTTGAAAAATAATGACCGATTAACAATCTTTTACATTTAAAAAAATATAATTGTGTGTAAAGTATGTCAATTATTTTCATTCTTCAATTAATGTAATGGCCCAATTATATTGCCGACTATGCCAACACGTAGCTAAAGTCATAATAAAATCGGTTCTGTTTTTGACCCAGAATGCATAATTCTCTTGAGTTTAAATTAGTTAAGATATGAAAATCGTTGTGCTTTAGTTGATTTGACTTTAGGGAGACAAATGGTATTCATTATTTTAGTTATATATAGCATTATTACATAATCAATCTTTACTGCGGGATTTTTTACTGCGTTACTTACTAGCAAATAACAGGAAAGACCATGATAATGTTTGTAACCCAAGGTATCCGGTAACAACTGCAGGTTTGTACAGAATCTGAAAGTATGAAAGATAATAGTTAGGTACAATTAACTACGTTCAAATTAACATTAATATTTCACAAAATAAATTGGAGAAAATCTTTAGTAACCTACAATAATTTTAAACTATTTTGGGTATTTTATTATTCATGAGAGATTTACCACGATAATGAGATATTTTGACGATGCTCTAACTGAGCTAATCATTACGTTATCTTAGATCATGACGAATTGATCCTTGTTAATGTCTGAAACTTAAGTTTCTTACTCTCTGGCCCCAGAGTAAGATAATATTATTCTACTAAGTAAGACAATATTCTTTAAGATGAGCTGAAGCTCACAGCTGGTCCTAACTGGAAAGGGGTTGCTAAAGACATAAATCGATGGAAAATGTTAGAGAAGGCCACGAGGCACACTGAGCTAAGAGACATTATTTAAAAAATAAATTCATTACAAATTAAGCTTAGGAAGAGAGGCAGGTTCATTGATTGATTGACTGATTGAAAACAATATTGGTTTTATTGTGGAACCTATAATAGCTAAAGATAAAGATAAAGATAAAGACATTTATTCAGTAAGTAGGCCGCACGGGCACTTTTACATGTCAAGAAAAGAATCTACCAGCGCTTCACAAGAGGAGACCACTGCTGAGAAGAAACGCCGCAAGGAACTCAGGTATTAATATTAGCTCAGCGACCTGTCCAACTGTTACTGTCAAGTAAATAAAGGCTATTGTTTCGCTGACAATACAAACATGCCAATGGCGATACGGTCTTACTGTGAAGAATAGAGGGCCTGGTCACAGAAAACCTTGTTTCCAATTATTGACAAAATAACATATGAGTGAATGAATGAATCACGACATACGAGTAATGAAATGTTCAATGGTTTGAATTCAGATATGAAACGTTGATGCACAAGAAAAGCGCAATTTTTGAAAATTATTTTATTTACGTTTCAGCACCCGACCAAAGGTTTAATTAAATTTTCCGGTCCCATTCAATATTTTCGGCAAAACTGATTTTAAATTAAATCAATCAACCGGTTGACTATGTGACAGTCATTAAACAAGCAATACAAAAATCTGGGTGGTGTCAATTTTGGACCACCGCCGCCAAGGATTTGTTTCATTAATTTTCATCATGCTGAACATGAACTTTTATTGTGGGCGAAAAAAATAAAAAAGTTGAAAAAATAATGGTTCAAGTGCTTCCATATCACCACCATCATCAGAGACCCAATTATCCACGTCCAAAATCGGGTGTGGAATGATTCCCGGTGACAAACGTAACTCATATTTCTTTCGCAATACGGCGAGAACTTATATAATCCTGGTACACCTTTACATAAAAAAAACAAGTAAATATAGTTCACAGAAAACATACCTGATAGATAACAACATAGTTGAAGTACTCCGGTTGATAGATATCAATAAATATTAGATCCATATTTACTGGCAAAGCTTGGAACCTCTTAAGTCCAGGCACCACAACGACGTGAACTGAAAGTTAGCAACTTGTGACTTATTCGTTTTTTTATTCAATTATTATTCAACCTAAAAATACGTTGATAAAGAATATTTCTTATATGGGGCCTCCTTATTATGTCACTTTCTTCCATAATTTTAATTTGTAAGTAAATTTGCCGTAATGCCCCACATTGTAAAAAAAAAACGTTTAAAGTGAGGACAGTCGGACAGACAGACGGACGGACGGACAGCAGAAGCACATTAATAGGGTCCCGTTCGGACAAAGAACCCTAAAAAACTTACCTGCAACATCAAGCGATGAACCAATATAGAAGCAAACAAAGAGCCATCGAGAGAATCTGATGGATTTTTCCAGAATGCTTCTATGAACTCCGGCGTGCTCGAAATCGCCGTTAACGAGCTGATCAATCAGCCGAGATAGGTGGGCTCGGCGAGCGAACATGTCCAGCAGCTTCAGGGAGGTCTGCGTCTCTGTCAGGATCAGGTTGATACTGGGGAAGAAGTTGATTTGTTCTAACATAATTCCAAAGAAGGCAGCTAACTACAATGTAGCAGTCGAAGCATTCTTTACTCTATTGGTAACCGTATTAAATTTAAAATGCTTTGCTCTTATTATGCAGTTAGCTGTTTATTCGACATAACGGCATTTAACAAAAGTTGATTGTTCTACTGTACTTCTGTGCTAGAGTGCTTTGGTGTTTTATATTACGCTTAGAAGTTAGAGGAAGATATCAATATCTGTAAATGTTAATGCTAACATAGTCCACCAATTTAACAGACGGTTAAGTCTTAATCAGATGGTTAAATAAATAAATTTGAAACCGTTAAATCGCTAAGCGTCTGTTTAATTGTTGGTCAACACTATTTGTTTGAACTATTGAACTATTTTTATTTATTAAAATTGGATAGGAGTTCCTAAAAGTATTTTGCTGATAAAATTATACTTATGGGATACCCAGTTCAAAAATTATTTAGTTTCACGCAATTTGTTTACTTTTATACTTAAACGATTCCTTTGATGTGAAATAGGAAGTGTTTTTTATAAAATTCGGACGAATACAGATCTGGGAATAATTGATATTGCAAATTTATTTTCCGCTTCAATTATTACGATTTCCAACTTCGTTTGCTGTTCAAGACATAATAATTGTTATTATAAAGAGTTAAAATGATGATTACGTCGAAGCAATCTCCTGTATCTGGAAATTTCCGGTCTTCAGTAATTTCACAAGGTATGCTATTTGCCCAATTGGTGGTATAATAAACACAAAGACTCCTGAGAGTATTTTTATGATCATTTGGGACCAAAAACTGAATGACGTCATAGAGTGAGGTATGAAGAACCATAAACCAAACAACTTCAAACTTGCGATATTTAAAGACACGTATCTGTAACGGTCAATTGACTTTAAAGTCTTCATTGTAGCGAAGACAGAACCAGAATGAATGACCGGTAGATTAATTACAATTAAACACATTTATGTATATTAGACTATTTGTAACACATTTTTTTAGTATTCCGTATACTAAATTGAACTTTTTCTAAAGACGGCACATTGAAAAATCATACAGGGGATTGTGGCTAAGGGTATTAATAAACTAAGGGTTTAAAATACTGATGTCGAGTGAGATAAGTTGGTAGTGACCATGCCTATGAAACTAGCGGTCCCAAGTTCGATTCTCTGTATGGGCAAATATTTGTGTGATGAGCGCGAGTATTTGTTTCCGAATCTTCGATGTTTTCTATGTACCTATTTAAGTATATTTTTTTTGTATAAAAGTAAGTTTATCGTTGTCTAGTAACCATAATACAAGCTAGGAGGAGGAGACTTGGTCATTTTGTGTGAGATTGTCCCCTGATATTTATTAATTAAACGAATTTATCCGAGTCTAGCTCAATGGATGCGAAAAGCACAAGACCGGTCTGAGTAGAGAGCCTTGGGGAAGGCCTATGTCCAGCAGTAGACGTCTTTCGGCTGACATGATGATGATGATGATGATCCGAGTCTCAAAACGCTTCCGAAATGACAGTTTGCAATGACTTGATTTTTATTATGAAGTGTCTTGAGACCAGTATTTTTCTCATATTAGTTGAGTTTAATGCCCATCTAAAGAGAAATCGAAGTAAACAGCAAGTCATAAAACCACTGTCATTGATTAATCTTCTCAAAACGAGCATATCAATGAAGATCTTATAATACGGCTTTAAAGGGCCGTATTAATAATGTAATCTTGACCGAGATGCCCGTCACAAGATACGCCGAAGTAACCGTCAAGCCATAGAAAAAGTTAATACGGCCCTAATTCTAGTCCTTTGTGCCTTTATGAAATGTGCAGTTGCATGGTTGGTCAATTATCGTACATCCACGTAATAATGATCAGACAGTTTAAAATGAAATGACTATGCAGTTCAATTAACGCTGACTGTAAAGGTCAGAGCTATAGGTAGTTATGTATCTCTGCCCTTCTCTCTCAGCGTAAACTGTATTCAGAAGCTTTATAAAGCTCTCATAATATCCCCCTGTTCAGGTTCCAGAGAGGGTTATTATGACATAGTTATGCAGTTCAGTTTACGCTAAAAGAAAAGGACAAAGCTATATTAGCTAGCTAGCTTTGTCTTTTACGCTCGCAGTGTAATTAACTGCATAGTTATGTTATAATAACCCGCAGTTTACCAAACAACGATTGTATTTTGAATTCCGCACACTATTACCACAGTATATAAATAAACCAGTAAAGAAGCTACGAACAAACGCTCGAAACGACGCACTCACACAGACGCACGCCTCTACGAGACCGCTAAGAGGATTTGGCGGTGCTGTCAGTCGCGTGTGTCGCGTCGAGCTCGAGACGAATGGGCTCCTTTGCATTTTACGCTTGTTCTTGAGAAAGATGCCACAAAAGTATTGCGTGGTATACGGTTGTTTGAATTCGGCTTCTTCAAACCCGGAACTATCATTTTTTAAACTCCCTGCTGGTGTTGAAAGGTAAGAATAAATAAAATATTTTTAAATAAAGAGCTTTTTATAATACGATGACGTGTTGCAAAAGTAAAAATTTAAAAATTGTTTGCAAAATCGATATCTGGGGATGTGTATGGTCTTCGACAACTAATCTGTTGGCAGAATGAGAAAAAGTAGCCGCCATCTTGAACTCTTTAGTTATTCAACCGATTGCTTCCGAAATCGATATCTGGGGATGTGTATGGTCTTCGACAACTAATCTGTTGGCAGAATGAGAAAAAGTAGCCGCCACCTTGAACTCTTTAGTTATTCAACAGATTGCTTCCAAAATCGATATCTGAGGATGCTTATGGTCTTCGACAACTAATCTGTTGGCAGAATGAGAAAAAGTAGCCGCCATCTTGAACTCTTTAGTTATTCAACCGATTGCTTCCAAAATCGATATCTGAGGATGTGTATGGTCTCCGACAACTAATCTGTTGGCAGAATGAGAAAAAGTAGCCGCCATCTTGAACTCTTTAGTTATTTAACCGATTGCTTCCAAAATCGATATCTGGGGATGTGTATGGTCTCCGACAACTAATCTGTTGGCAGAATGAGAAAAAGTAGCCGCCATCTTGAACTCTTTAGTTATTCAACCGATTGCTTCCAAAATCGATATCTGGGGATTTTTTACACCATAAAATTAAACAATAAAGCGTTCCGAACATGTCGTAGCAGACGAAAGTATTTTTCAGTGAGTAATTTGTAATAAAGGTTAAAAGCAGCCAATAAATAAATTAGGTTTGTTTATTCTTCAGTTTAATTTGATATTGTGGTAGTGCAGTCGCTAGTTAATCTGAAATGTATAACTAACGAAGAATAAAGACTTCTTGAAATGCTAAAGTTATGTTTATTACCTACCCAATTTTATCTGCAGGGGCTACTTTTACTGATTATGTTAACGGATTCGTTATCGGACATCACACAGATCTCCAGATATCGATTTTGGAAGCAGCCTGTCGAATAATAAAAAAGTTCAAGATGGCGGCTACTTTTTCTCATTCTGCCAAGAAATTCGCTGTCGGAAACCACGCACATCCCTAGATATCGATTTTGGAAGCAATCGGTTGAATAACTAAAAAATTAAAGATGGCGGCTACTTTTTCTAAATCTGCAACGGATTTGTTGTCGCAGGTCACACGTATCGATTTTGCACTAACTAGCTGAGATACAATAAACAAGTTTTTTTTTCAATTCTACAAAATGTTAGTGGACAACCCTTACGCTCAATTGGAGCGTAGGTATTTATCTTGAAAAGTAGGCCTAGTTTCTTTACTGGTTTATTTATATACTGTGCTATTACACACAGCTGATAGTGACAGCTGACAAATGAAAATTCAGTGTACATTGCGAAGCTTAGTTGAAGCTCAGTGATATTGGAACTCGTCGACTTTGTAATGTATACCGTCTGTCACATTTTGCCTTTCACTATGTGAAATAGTCAGTTGTTCTTGTAGCAACTGTTTTAGATCACGAGTCAATAAAAACTGCCCTTCAAACTGAGCACAAGCTAGTGTAGCTCTAACAAAAAATGTAAGAAACTTTCAATTTAAAATAGGGATCCCTAATTGGATAGAAATTAAGGATCGTTAGTCTAATAGGCTAATTATTTAATTAAGACACTTAGTTTTTTATATTGCTATTTACTGATCAGACCAAATTATTTATTTTTTAATTATGACGAAAAAATCCGTCAAGTGAATATTGGCCATAAGTAGCTTTTATATTTTTTCTCAAACAAATCGTTTGAGTTAGAATTAAAGCTTACCCTATTCATCTGAGCATGAGTAGGTATTCTACGCTTAAACCTACTGTGCAAAAATACTGTGATATTGTAAATGTATGTATGATGTAAACTTTTTTTGAAATAATTATACCTTGTCGAGTTTCTTACGCCGGTCCTTCTCTAAGCAAATGCTTTTTTTTTTTTTTTGCCTAATGCTTTTTGATATTCAAAGGTGTATTATGTTATCCAAACTTGAAAAATAAAGAACTTTGACTTTTACTTTGACATCATTCTCGTAAACCGTATAATTTTAGTACAGTCTGTAAGCACTCAGAAAGTGCCTTGGTTCTGTATTTCTCTACAAGTACAAACCCGAAGCACTTCCTAAGAAGAACTATCGCACTGTAAGTTGTTTTACATTATTTTTTTAATACATGTTATTTATTTAATAAAATATAATAAATAGACGGCCTTTGCGGAGCTATAATCTATAGTTGTTCTCGCAAAAACTCGAGAAAGGTCGACTAAACTAAAACTAAAACTGTCGTATTTTTGACCTTTATTACGATAAAGGACAAGGTTTGCAAGAAAAAAGTCTTTACCCGGGTGAAACCGGGCACGAACAGCTAGTATTATAAAATGGTACAGAATAACTCCTTTCTTTGTACCCTAAGCTATTAATTAAGTAAGTGCGATTATACTAAAAACGTTTACACATTTTTAAGCCGCAGGCAGCTGGCCAAATTTTTTAAACGGTTGTCGTCCATGTAAGTTATTTTCATTTCCTTTAACGATAACGTGATTACGTACGTTACTTACGACTAAGTATGCCATATGAGTAAAGACCGCATGTCTTATGTTTAAAAGCGTTAGTAGCAGAAACCACAAACCGTGTTTTATTTGAGTTGAATTTGTCTCCAAGAAAATTATGGTAAACAAGAATGTTTATTTTGTGTAACTTGGCAGTCACGATGTATGTTTAGATATTTTGCTACAACAATAACACTAGTGATTACAAGTAAAACAACACTTAGCCCACTTTTAAAGCAGATGTTACGGGCTACTCGAACTTTTTTAGTGTTAGTTATAGTAGGTTTAGTGAACCAAGGAATTCCTTTAACACTTTTTGACTCTAGTCTTAGGACATAATGTTTGTAAGTATGGACCTATTCCCTTTATTGTACAGGAATAAAAAAAATTAAAAAACAGGCAATATAACAATAAAACAAGTACAAAGGCAAACTAATATTAAAGTTCAAAAGAGGTAAAATATTTCTGGGGTCCTAGTGAAAAAGAGTACAAGTCGACTTATTATGTAAGATGGACTTATTGCGGTGTTTTATCTTTTGCCATTTACATGGTAGTAGGATTTTTAAACCCCACTAACTAACATATTAATAACCCTGCATCAACAGGACTGACGATGTAATTAACCTTCACATAATTGCTCAGCAGTGAACGATTAAATAGTGAATATAACTCTAAGCTTGGTATATTTAAAGTAAATTAAAATTTACTGTAATTATCTGCGACTCCGTCTGCGTACAAGTAATTTATCGAGATTACCTCGTGAACTGACCCATTTCCGGGATAAAAGTGCCATGTCCGCCTCCGGGCGTCTCGCTCGGTTTTCCAAGACATTGATCCGAAAAAAAAAACGAACAAATAAACACACTTTCAATTTTGTTATATTAGTAAGGACAAAAATGAGGACAAGAAATACTCCTTGATTACAGATTAATTTAATGATACCCGGTGCAAAATGCATTTCAAAATTCATCCGTGCGGCCTACTTACTAATAAACATCTTTTATCTTTTTTTAAATATTCATGCCGTTAGGTTTAAACAGCGTGGAAAAAACGAACTCCACATGGACACAAGCAAATTGAAAACAATAATGGTACTTAATAATTTATAGATCTTTGAAAATCCATGTATTGTTATGATATATTCGACTAGTTCAGTTCTTGGTTAATGCAGAGTTTTTTTTTTAAACAATACTTGTTTATTGTTTTAAAAATTAAAATAAGTCTCCTGTGCGTAAAATTTGCTTTTTCCAATATTTCAGGAGGCCTTCCATGTGACATTCGTTTTGTCCACCCTGTATACGCTTACAGTAGGTCACAACTAAGAAGCAATCAAATAAGTATAGTTTAGTTTAGTTTATTTATTCATCAATATAATATTACAATATAAATTGCATTGCAAAGCAAAAATTACAACATTACATTGAGATTGTCAAACATAAATACTAATAATCAAAGAATACAAGAATAATTACTCATTACAACAACAACAATATCTAATAACGATCACTCGTCCGATGTCAATATATGGACAATGATTAATAAATTTCAACACAATAATAAATTTATATTCCCAGCTCCATATATTCATCCACGGAGTATAATGGATTATCCAAATATATACTTACATAGACCTGAAACTTATCACCCTCCTTCATGGGTAGTCGAATTTAATGTAAACTCAACCAAAACACTTCCAAACTCTACACCACCCCGGAAGTTGACATCTGTCGAGATCGTTTATTTACTTTTACTTCCGTTTAACAAAGCAAATAGAATTCAAACAAATTTATCACAAGACACAGACGGATGTCTGGGACAACTTTACTACTGCCACCAACTTTTATGAATATTTAAGGTTTTACCGCTTTGCGCTTAGGTTATAAAGATAACCGAATTATATTTGTATCATACTGCTGCACCATAATGAAAATGGAATTTAAAAAAAAAGTTTAATTAATTGGTTTTGCAATAAATAGATTTAAGACTTCTAAGACTTTTAGTATAATTTTAAAGATATGCTGGATTGAACTGGTAACACTAAAAGAAACCAGGGAGAATAGTTTTAATAATTCAAGAATGTCAGATTAATATAAGAACTGTCACTTTCAAGTTTTTAACAAATTAACCTATTAACCTGGGGTTAACCTACGTGTAAGCGGTCCTAAGTATGTATATATAGATGATGCATAAGTTTCTATTAAAATGCACCCTCTTCTAAATAAATATAATAATTCAGTAAATTTCGGAGGTATCATTGCTAGATTTAGCATGTGCACCGCACACCCGAGTGGGATAAATGTATGCTACTTAAGCGGTGGTCGTTTGCCGCGTTCAGCCCACCGGCGTGTTTAATTTTGCACGAGCCGTATCTCGTCCCCGAGCCTTTTGGCTTCTTGGTGCCACTGTTTTGCATAAACGTGTCACTCCCAAGCTATGGAAATAAAGTTCTATCCATTTCTCCCCAGTCTCGCATAATTGACAGCAAAAATCATAATACCCTGCGGGGATGAAACTTGGCGAGTTATTTTTTTCCTTATAAAACTTTGACAACTGGTAACTTATAAATTTTGGTATCAAAAACAAATCAAAAGAAACTTAATTTTGATAATTATTGTCCACCATTTTATTCGGTTCGTTTTGTATAAGTATATACAAATACATTTGAAGGAAACATTTTTAGAGATCCGTAGTCAAACTAGGGACCCTTATAGTTTCGCAATGTCTGTCCATCCGCCCGTCCGTCCGCAGCCTAGCTCAGAGACTCTCAGTACTAGAAAGCTGAAATTTGGCATGAATATTCATATTAGTCACGCCAACAAAATGGTATAATACTATCTTGAAAATAATAATACGCCAATTTTTCGATTAAGGTATTAAGTAGTATTTAGTATTTTTATATTAAGTTTTAAAGCGCAAATTTTTGTTGTGGTCAAGTGTCCCCCCCGCTCCCTATAGCCAAAATTACAAATACTATAAATCTGAAAAATATTTTCAATGAAAGCGCATGTAACGAATTTAAAAGAAAAACTATCACGAATAAGTAGACTTGATTAATTCTTGAGATACAGACAACTAAAGTGTTTATACCTACTAAAACCATCTAAGAACAAATAACTTTAAATAGGGAAATATTTCTTACTTGTTTTTTTTTAATATAGTTTTTATGAAGAAACGGCTTCGAAACCCTATATAGAGCATAGTCAGACATGCTCTTGCCCGTTTCTTTTATGTGTCATCATCTTAATAATTTCTAAGCCGCTTGATAATAATATTTCACCCATTGAAGGTCAAATTACATTTAGCAGAAAGACAATAGAATAGTTTGGTTGTAGTTTTTATATGGGTCCAGTCGAACAGGCTAGGGGCGCGGGCATTCTGCCAAAGCCGATCGCAACCGTCCGTCGGCCGCTTTATTTTCTATCAGTTTATGGCGTGACAATTTCGCTACGCTCGTATTTGCGATATTACGTTTGACTGGACGATCAAATTTAGCTAATGCGTCCGTTACTTAAGTGTTGATCGTAAATAGAGTTTCACATAAATATATTAGCAAAAAGGATAATGTTTATTAAAACCAAATCATTTTAACATTCAATTATTATACAAGTCTATGTACTTCGTTTTGAGGTAGCTTCCCTTTTCCAAAAACAATATATTTTTGTTTCATGCAATAAAAATAAAGAATCATACTACCCTTGTCATAACCTACAGAGGGGTGCAGATAAGTAAATAAAATTGAATAATTTACGAGTAGGTTTTACCGCGGAATGTCACAGGCAGGGTGGCGTGGTATGTCAAAATATAAAATAAAAGGATGTGTCATGCGCAGTAGTGCCCGCGGCCGCGGGGCCCCAGTCTTCTCGCCGGCCGCGCTCCGTTCGAACGACAAGCGCTATGTCCCCGATTCGGACCCGAAACACGACCGTCCGAACGGCTCGATTAAAATTTTAAATTAAGAACTATGCCGTGCTTCATTCTTTGAAGAAAAGTAAAAAAAAAATCTTCGCTTCGCTTTTATTTTGCTAAGTGTCGTGAGAAGTGAACAAAACTTTTGCGGGAAGAACCTAGTTAAAGTTATCCGTTTACGAGCATAAGTAAGTTTGATGAGCATTGTTAATTATTATTTTTAACATGTTTAGCACGTTTTTGTTTTAGTTTCTGCTTTAAGGCTCTGTAGGTTGTTTATTAATTAGAATTACTGTAGAGTTCAAGTTATATCTAACCTTTAACAAATAACCTAAAGAACTTATTTAAAAATAGTGATAAAGTTGTGATATTTTATTACATTAAGTAAAGTTTATAAATTAAAATCATTGTGCTCAGATGAAATAAGACATGATCAAAATGATAATAAGAATACTTAGCAGTTCATATCTTGGATTGGTTAAGTACTTATAGGTAAGCGCGAAAATCCCTCCCCCCCTGGCCCCTCAAACAATATAAGTTTAACGCTTGTCACGTCATCCAATAATACGCCTCTTGGCATAAATTGCCAATTTTATCAAAAAAACTTTGAAAACTGGGTCACTTTCTTTCGCAAGTAGGAACCTACTGTCAGCGTTCCGATCAGATTTCAGACTTTTCCTTTGACATGTAATTTTAGAATTCCGTAGCCAAACGGTGCCTAACGGGATCCTTACTAAACTGTCCGCCTCCCGTCTGTCTGTCTGTCCTAACTTCAAATAGTTGTATCATTTAAATCGTAATAGGTAGCGGGTTTTTTCTTAGAATATTTGTTTTACGGCGGCTATACCATATTTTTTTTTTTAAAGTGAAATAATAAAAGTAATTCCCAATATGAGATTTTTTTTTTCAACTTTTTTTTATTTTACATAGTTGTGTCGTAAAAACGGTAAAACATACAAGCGTCAAATTGGGTACGATGAATATGATTATAGTACAAAAACTGCATAAGAATAACAAATACTAGAAATGGTCAAGTGTGAGTTGGGCTCGCACCGATTCGATTCGAAATCGAGTTCAAACCGGAATATAAAAATACCTGCTATGCGGCGGTACGGAACCCTCTCGGTGCGCGACATCGACTCACACTTGACCGGTTTTTTAAAGTATATCCTCAATTCTTCCTAAAATCTAAATGGAGCTTGCGTCACTTTTGTTTAGAGAATAATATTCATTCTCTTTATTTGAGGGATGTTAGTTTCCCCGAGGGATTGTATTCTTGTTTACCCTTCCTCTTTCAATAAAGTGAGTAAGACGGGGATCATCAGTCTTTGCCAATTTTCAGCATGGTACATATCAAATCTTCAGAACAATAGTGACATAACTCTGAAATCTTGAATTTCGAGTTAGGGCTCTATCATAATCAATTTATGACTTAAAGTTTGAAAGCTGAAATTTTGAATTAGGTCACTATCGTTCTGAAAGTGCGATATGCTGAAAATTGGCAAAGACAATGACAAGAAAATTTCATCAGTCAAAGTAGATATAGCCTCAGACCATATGGGCATAAAGTACACATCGATGAAAAGGAGCAATTCCTATCTACATTAAGTTGTAAAACTAAATAATCCTAAGTACATTAAGGAAGACTATGCAGTTAGGATTGTTTCGTTCTTCAAGTTCATATGGATAGAAGGTATTATACGTTTTCATCATTGATATAAGGTTATTAAGTGATGGTCCGGGTTTTGCCACCATGTTATCCTTTAACCCAGGGGTTTCCAAAGTTTCAAGGTAACAGAACACTCACAAAATTCCTTTTATTTTATGGAACCTCACATCAAATCAGGGGTAGCTGGGGAATTTTCCATAGAACAATCTTTAGGAATTGTTGGCACCCCCAAGCAGCAGGGTTCGCATTGTTGTGTTCCAGTGTGGCAAAACGACAGCCTGTGAAATGACTGGTGATTGGCATGGCGTTTCAACAATATAGTCCTCAAGTTGGCAACACCTGCGCAGTCTTAGGACTTTGAGCATTATTTTCCTGTTTTCTTTTTCAACTACGAGATGGAGCCGAGTTGACAAAGATAACCTAAATGGAAAGCTTCTGTGGGGATAACGTCGATACACGAAACCGGCTAAAGAAGAATAGACAATTTTTAAAAAAAGGTTGGATTATTTTAGAAAACGAAGCCAACCAGTGAGTTTTCAGCCTTACAGGAAATAACTAAATACGCCAGAATTGCGCGCATTGTAAAATAATTTCAAATCATTCAACATTTTATCAATAACAAGAGATGCGAATTTGAATTCAAATCCAAATGTTTTTATTTGCAATAGGGTTGCAATATTAATTAGGCCTCACAGATGCGATGGTTTTCGGGTAACTACATCTAATTTATCTTTTGGTTTTAAGTGTTATCACTGATCGATCGATAATGATCTACAGCAGTGGTCCTCAACTGAGGGAGAGGTCTGTAGCGATGTTCTTATAAAATTGCAGAATTAAAAGAGTACCAATAAATGGAGATTTTGAAAGCAAGTTGCTATGAACCATAATTCGATATTTAATTGTTGTTGTGTTAATTAATTATTCTTGTATTTTTTGATAACTAGTATTTATGTTTTGACGATCTCAATGTAATTTCGTATTTTTTGACATGCAATGCAATTTATATTGTAATATTACATTGATGAATAAATAAACTAAACTAAACTAAACTAATGGGGTAAACGATAACTTTCTATCCTTGTGTCTGTCTAAAGTCTAGACAAATAGAACTATAGAGATATTATGAGTAAACTACTTATATAGAAATTTTAAATGCAGATGTTAGTTCTTGTGTTACAATTGACCCTAAGTAAGGGTTTGACGACGCGCTGGCCTAGTTGGTAGTGACCCTGCCTATGAAGCTAGCGGTCCTGGGTTCAAATCCCGGTAAGTGCAGATATTTGTGTGATGAGCGCAAATATTTGTTCCTGAGTCATGGATGTTTTCTATGTATTTTAAGTATACATTTCTCTATTTAAGTATTTATATCGTTGTCTAGTACCCATAGTACAAGCCTATAGCTTAGTTTGGGACTAGGTCAATTGGTGTGACATTGTCCCCAGATATTTATTTATATTTTATTTATTTAGTTGTACCAGTAATGGAGACTCCTATTTAAAGTAGACAAAGCTAGCATTTTAATTGAACTAAATGTAACATTATATTCTCCTAGTTTTTGAAACATATTATAAAAAACACTGCTCAAAGCATATCTCTCAAGCAATAACAACATCTCTATACAACAAAAATATCAAATAATTTACATACATACATAAACTCACGCCTTTGTTCTGAGTTAGAAGTCATTATTTCTAAAATGGTATTATTGTCCCCGGTCTAACCTACTTAAGCAGGTATATAGACGAGCTTTGAACTCGTACTCACGAGCTTACGTTCCCCGTAAACAGAATACTTACAATGTACAGTTACTATTTCTGACATAAGTCCCAATTGATTATAATCCCAAATTATTTTTTCGATTGAAGACTTCTTTGATATTGCTCCTAGTATAAATGTAACTTTGCCTGAATATTCAAGCATTTTATGTTAAATTATATTTGCTAAGACGGCACAACGGCCGCAAGACCGGTCTGAGAGGAGAGCCTTGGGGGAGGCATATGTCCAGCAGTGGACGTCTTTCGGCTGACATGACGATGATGACGATATAAGCTAAGCAAAAATTTAAAAAAAAGTATTAAGATGTTCCCATCTAGAGTTCGAATAATACCTTAAAGATGACTCATTTAACCCTATTTATAAATAGTTAAAGGGCAATAAAAACATGGTATTGGTTTAATTATTTACTAAAGAACTTCATTTACTTATTCCTATCAATTTAAAACGGTTTCTTCCGTTCTCTAAACGAGTAATCATTTCGCAGATTCCTCCAAACGAATTTATCCTTCCTAATTGCTCTTATTAAGCATTAATGACGAACAAGAAATTATAATGTAGCTTACGAATAGAAAGTAAAATAATAACACGAAAATGAAATAAAGCTATAAGTATGCTGAACACTGAGCCGATGGTTGATAGGACTGTTTAGAAGAAAAAGACCTGCAGCGCCGATAGCAAATGATTGAGATGACTTTCTGTATTTGTTAATAGTATAGAAGAAAAAAATTACCTTAGTATATTTCACCTATGTTATTTAGAAAAAAATATAGCTATTTAGAAACTTCTCTTTTTTTACAACTTTTACAATGTAGACTATGTACGAAAAATATACATAAAAAAGGAACTAGAGTTCATTGGCTACCCTCGGCTCACAATCATGCTACGCGCGTAGACGCAGCTACGCTTTGTTTGAGTGACTTCATCGAAGCATGCAACCGTGCGTGTAGCCTCGTCGTGTGACGTAGCTGGCGCTTCGTGAATGTTAATACGAAGTAACAATACAAAGGGCAAAAATTAAATTCTTAAAAAACTAAGTCTTCAGATCTACAACTGTGTATACTTATTTATTTATTTATCAGGCACAATTACTAATTATAAACTTAAATGATAATATACATAAATCTTTCGTGGAATTAATTTACTAGTTCGTTACTATATTACAACCATGCAGGACATTTTAATAATGCTTATGTTGTACACTTGGTGGGACTTGGTCAGTATTTTCTCAAGTGGGGTAATCTACGGAATCAAAGCGGAAGTGAGTGCGCAAGCCAAGTTCAAAACCCGGTAATTATGCACCCCGAGCATTTATATTACGGATGCTCTGAAGCGACTAACTGTTTTTTTTTAAATTATGCTTCTTCTATAATATTAAGGTGTGGTAATACATAATACAAAACAATGCAATAGTTTTTTTTATTTAGGTTTTGTATTATTGTTTTATTTAGTTATAACAATATGTAATTTGCATTTTTGCAACAACAAAAATACTTTATTTTTGTATTATTTGATTTGTATTAAACAAATAAAACGGTTTTAAAATGATGAGTCAACTGACAATTTTTTTTTTAAATATCCAATTGTTTTGAATATTCGCTAACTAACAGCAATATACGATTGTATGAAAAGTAAAGGCAGCCATATCGTGTAAGACTAAGTGGAATTACAGACTGAGAAGAACAAGGAAGAAGGCAGGCGCTATTAAGTATCATCTTCTCATTCCTTCCTTAGGACGCTGTAATGCAATAAAGTGTCAACCCCCAGTAATATCGTTATGGGTTGTCATTTTATTGCTAAATAATTGTAGGATGACACATTTTTGCGTAACAGAGTCCTGTAAAAACTAAAATAGCGTTAAACATCAGATAAAACTACAATTTACAATTATGCTTAGACAATGTCACTATTAAACTAATTTGTATCAAAACTTTTCCAATCAAGCTATCAATATCCGAGCGATGACGCCGTTCAGAGGACATTTATTCGAACGTTTGAAGTTTGAGCAGTAATTGAATTTGGCCTATTGGTGCCCGAGAGTACGTGGAAAATGATTTAATGCTGCGGGGGACAGCTCGGATCCGCCCATTGATAGCGACCGGCTGCGCGCGAAGCGAAACCTAAGATTTCCTATGAAGATACGACTGAAGAGCTGTCAGGGTTAATAATGACATTTTTGACCTAATTTCCGTTGTATATAATATTTTTTATTTGGATTTTATTTAAGTTTATCCATGTTTCTGATTATTTTAATTATATCTTGAGCCTTTGAATAAACTTAAGTACACTTTACATGCCAAAAAACTTAATTATTTACGAGAACAGTAAGTATAAAAGATTTTCTTACGACTGACGAGCTGTCCTAATTTTCGTTGTTTTAAATATTTGTGATATTTTCTCAAATTAATTTCAGTGTCTCTTTACCTGTTTGTTTTCAAGATATGTTGAGTCTTTGGAAAGAATGGAAAACATTTTTCATTCCCAGTTAGACGGTTTCCTCCCTTCAAGCCAAATTTCTAGTTTCTGCAGAATTTTAGCAGCAAAAACGTTTTTGCCAGAGCCTTTGTTATGGCAACGCTTGAAACTTGGAATTCTGGGTTCACGTTGGCATACTTTGTTCGAAATCTCCAGACCAAGCAATATAATCACTAGCTAATATATCTAATATTTTAAACAGTACTAGCTTCTACCTACGACTTCGTTTGCGTAGATTTCGCATAAAGTTGTTACCTCAGGAACTTTTAAATTTTCCGGAATTAAATGTAACCTATGTGTTATTCCAGGGTATGAGCTATCTCCAAATTACGTTGAAATCCGTCCAGCCGTTGCAACGTGAAAGAGTAACAAACAACCATAAAATAAATAAATGTCAGGGGACAATGTCACACCAATTGACCTAGTCCCAAACTAAGCTCTAGGCTTGTAGTAGGGGTACTTGACAACGATATAAATACTTATAAAGAAAAATATATACTTAAATACATAGAAAACATCCATGACTCAAAAACAAATATTTGCGCTCATCACACAAATCCCTGCTCTTACCGCAATTTGAACCCAGGACCACTAGCTTCGTCAGAAGGATCACTGCCAACTAGGCTAGCCGTCGTCAGCTCGTCAGCCATACCATACATAATATCTTTTGCATTTATGATATTAGTAGCATTAGACTAGCTTTGCCACTTTTATTTTTATTTCTTCTAGAACCACCAAATTCTTTAGGACGAACATTATCATATTTATTACCCTTATCCAGAATAAAAACTATCCATGTAGGTACAACTAAACATTTCATTCAGCTTTATAAGTACATATACATCGTCATAATCTTTCTCATTTATAACGTGAATATAATTTCTTTACTCAGTAACTATTTTCAGAACGCTTAAATCGTAATGTTCGAGTAGCCTTCTACTCTATTATACAGGGTGTTGGGTCGCCACGTGCAAAGCTTTAAGGGGGTGACGACGGGATAGACGAGGTATTTTGAACATTGTTATGTGACTCAGACGAATTTTGGTAATTATTTTTACTGAAAATTCAACATTTATACAGAAAATACCCAGAATTTCAAATTTACGTTTTAATAATGCCCCAATTAATTATTATAATAATGCCCCATTAAACAAGTTCTTTCAAATAATACCAAATTTCGTCTAAGACTTATACAACTAAAACTGTTCAAAAATTTCGTAGACCAAGTCATGGATATCCCCGTGTGGGCGTTAATGGTCCATATAACGTTAATAGTTAAGTAAATATTAAAGTAGGATTATCTTGCTATAACCACTCGTTAAAACAATTAAAACAAAAGTTTGTTTCTTCTGCGTCATAATCTGTTTTTTCCAATAATAAGATGGTAGTAGATAGGTTGACCTCAGATGGACCTTCAATATCACCAAATGGAGAGGACCCCAAGGAAAAAGAAAGAGAGGAAGACCTATCTACGCGATGGGTCGATGACAACAGAAAAGTCGCTGGCCTAAAATGGTGGCAAATAGCTCAGGATAGAGAGAAGTGGAAATCTTTGGAGGAGGCCTTTACCCAACCTGGGGACCCAGATAAATGCACTTTTGTTATAAGATAACTAGAAATAAGTAGTTTAGCATTAAAGGAAAGAGAAAGCAAATTCTGTATAACTAGCAAATAGTACCTAATCAGTTTAATTATAAAATCTAAGATGTAATAAGTAGCTTATAGTTTGGTCAAATAAAGCCTTTTTTTTTATATTTTTTTATTTAGTAGATGACTCATAATTTGGTGTAAAAGGGCTGCTTATGCGTCAAAAGGGCAAAAAAGCAGCAGAGTTTAATGGAGGATTTTTTAAGATAAGATTAAATGAATGACCGTTACTTTGCACACGTTTTTGCCTTATACGTTAGTCAAAATAAGAAATTTATTATAATACATTTTTGATTTCACAGAGATGCATCCAACTTGGTGTTCGTAGTAGGAAATGAAGATGCAGACACCTATTTAATAACCTGACACTCAGCTCTGTAGGTTCTTGGTACCAGACTTGACACAAAGTTAGATGTGATGTATGTATAAAGCAAAGCGATTCTTAGGAGACTTAACGCTCCTTACTTGCTATTCAATACGCCTTTCGTGACTTTGAAGTTTCCCTCCAATTTATTCAGCATTATCGGCCTACCGAGCCGTATTTCCGAATTCTTAAAACGTTTTTCTAAATCAATAATGGGATTTTGTTGGCGCGGAACGGTCCCCGGTGCCTCGCTGCTTAGCGCAGCTTAGCTTACATTCTTCGCACAATCCGCTCTGATTGCACAAGTTCTTTTTCCGAGGCGTAATTTTTTTACTGCCGACGCCGACTACTAACTGCAAGCTACTCCTATCTCGGAAAAAAAACTCTGCGAAATCACAGCTCCAAAGAACCGGATAAACTCTATTGCGATTTAACAAGCCTCGAAATGAAAGTGCTTTAATTTCACTTCTAATTAAACACGGGATTTAGTCAACTCGATTCGTTTTGAATTTACAGCACCGGATTGACTAATTTCAGCGGACGGGATTTTGAAAGGGTTATTTGACGCGCGCTGTGATTTATTTATTATAAAATGAGAGCGTAGGATTTAAACAATTCGTTCAATCAAATGAAGTTTAACTGATGTGAAATGATAAACAAATAAGTAGGTAACTAAAATGGATTTGGTGGCATTAGCTAGGCAAATATTTAATGGGAATGTGGTGGGTGTTGTTCCTCGCTGCTGATTGTACGGTTTCGTTACTGTCTATTCAGAGCTGTTACGAGAGTCCCTGAATGGAATGTTTGCGTTTGTACACGGAATTTACGTAATAGAAGTTTCAATATTTTCCGCGTGGAAGCCTTCCCGCGAGCAGGCTGGGCCCGAGGCGGCTCAGGAGAGCTCAGGATACAGATTTTCTCGCAAGCGATGATTGCACAAACGCGTGTGTAGAAGTAGGCTTTCAAAGAGTGCCTTTGATCAAAGAGGTTTCTCGGTGTGAATATTTTTAAGGTCTTTCGTTTTCAACACTTCTGTAAACCAATATTTACGATTTCACAGACTGAAATAATACAAATAGTGTTTGTAACCAATGTTTTATGACAAGTCACTCAGCAATTATATTATATGTCTGACCACAGGTGAGCTCAAATTCAGCTAAGCTGTAAACACACCCTTTTCATTACTTAACTCAATATAATATATGCAACCTATCTAGGAAAATTGTCTAAATTCAACGAAAAAAATGAATTTGACTTGATTTGACTTAATTAATTTGAGTTTAAAATGGAGCATTAAAGCACTGCACTAAAAAGGCGACAGTGAATTTGTCCTCCCAAATTAATAAATGCGTTTTTTTAGAATTTCAGTTCAGAGAAAAAGTTAGCAGTTCTTAGAAGAAATGCCAATATCCCGTTGCGTATCTGGGAAACTTTTATAAGTGAGAATCCATGTTTTGTCAGTTCGTTCAGTTTCCAATGTATTGAAAGCTACTAATATAAAAGCTATAGAAATGTTAAACTACTTTTCAAGACGAATAACTAACTGGTTTCTAGATTTTAGTATTTATCGGATACTTGGGTACTTTAGATTTAAATGGTGTGATTTCAATTAACTCATTAAAGTACGTCGTGGTTAAATTATGTGCTATCTACACTAATATAACAAAGATTTTGTATTTTTGTATGTTGTAACGAAAAAACCCAAAAACTACTGGGCTCGATACAATAATTCATTCACTATTACAATGCTACATTATCCCTCAGTAATATAGGCTTTGTTTTTTCTGCTAGGGCAGCGTCTAGTTGTTCTATTCATTAAAATTCAAAATGAACGATTCAGCCTTAAATGGGTTAAAATAACGTAACAAGGTACTTAGTTATCATTATCTTCCATTACCTAGATACGATACGTAGGTATCGTAATCCAGTTACGATATTTCATCTCAAGTTTGTGATGTCATTCTTGGATATCAGACACGTTAGAACGGAATTCCAACCCAATTGATTTAGTGTATCCAATCTGGTTGAAGGGACTCAAGTAATCCACTTCAAATAAGGAATTAACTATATTCTAAAAGCCAATTTACATCGACGTAGGGTCCAATTAACAAAGTGGTCATAACATCTTAACCTTTAAGACTGATTCATCGTAGATACGTCGTAAATCAGCAAGTTTTAAAACGTGATGCTGTATATAAGTGTCACTTATACCGCATTTTAGTAATAATACAAATTGTTCTTAAAACGCAGTTATACACACGTTTGTATGACATAATTATTATTATTAAATAGCATTATTATTATGTAATACAAATGTGTGTACAAACGCGTTTCAAGATTAATTTGTATTTTGCCGTACAAACGTTTTAGCTGAGACATTTCCTCGGTTTTACAACTTCAATATGACATCTTACAGCAGTTTGTTCATAGAAAAGCTTTTAGGGTGACTACTGTACGACTAATCATAATTTAAGCTTTCAACGACTGTTATACTCCTAAAAAACAAACCATACAAAAATCATATGCACAACCATCCTATAATTAAAAGACAGAGCTTACGGTTTTATTGTTTCATAACATCTTGAGTTCTGACAGTTGTTCCGTGTGGTTATAAAAAAATAATAATGGAAATACTAGTATAAGCAATGCAAAAGAAGTGGTACTATAATTCCTAATGCAATTTTTTTATAGAAGACTTAACTTATTGTTATCGCTTCTAAATCATACCTAACCTAACCTAGGTATGACAATTAAATTATGCATTAGATCTTAAATAACTCCAGCCTAACTATCGGAAAAATAAAAATTTGGACAAATGAATATTCGGAAACAAGTTATTCGGAATTTTAAGGTGTTCCCTATATAAGAGAACACCTTACACCTACCAGCTAAGAGATAAGGTGCCAGAAAGGCATGGTCCCTTGATTTTGTTTTTATTTTAAATTCGTTTCACGACTATTCCCATGAAAGAGAAAGTATTGGCAACGACGTTAATAATGATACTTTAAAATAATGTTCACTTTTTAACTTTTTTTTGCTATGCTTCTGTTATGCTAATTCGAAAACAAAAGAGGTTTGAATTCAGGACTTTATCTTTGCCAATTTAAGGGTTACTTATGTTTATAAAGAACCCTGAAATAGTGGTGACGGCGTTGACTTAGGAGTTTTAAGTCATAAGGCAGCGCTTTTCGCTATATTATAAGTTTTTCACAAGTCATAACTAAAAAGATAAAAAAATGATATTATTTAATTTATTAAAATATATTATAAATTAACAATATTGAAGGAGGGCATTAAAATTATTCAATAACCTTGTAAAATTGTTCGAAAAAGTTATGTTCGCATTTAATAATTGTACTTATCTGATTTCTTATACCCACATCTCGTTTTACACTTGTAGATGTCGAGTCTGTTACTTAAAACTGTAAATATAATCGAAACTTACTATTTCTCATTAAATTATTCGACGAGTGGAAATGCCGATGATATGTTATAATTAAAACTGCTTCGCCGCGGTATCTCACGGACTAATTTGTCATACAAACGTCTGCGTTGTGATAACTCTACAGACGCAAGAACATTCGATACTTTTCTGACGAAATAGTCGTTTAATGTTTATTTTATGACAGCCTCGTGACTGAATGTCGCACCTTCAGAACAATAGTGACCTAATTAAGAAATTATAAATTTGGAGTTTGGCCTCTATAGTAATACATTTATGACTTTAAGTTTGAAAGCTAATATTTTGAATTAGGTCACTATTGTTAAATATTGTATATCGCGTCAAACTTAATTTGTCGTGTAATGACTGATGGAGATCTAAGAAACAGTTATTTCACCCGGTAGTGGAATATTCATTACTTACTTTTTAAAGTGAAATACTAAAGGAAGTCCCCATACAAGAAACGTTGTTTTTTCAAAGTATTTATACTTTGGTTGTATCTTAAAAACGATCAATCATACAAGCGTCAAATTTGGTATGATTATAGACAAACCCTGAAAAAAATGCCAAATACGAAAATATGGTCAAGTGTGAGTAGGGCTCGAGTTGATTGGATTCGAAATCGAATTCTAATCGGAATATTATAATCCCTGCTGTGCGGCGGTACCCACGGAACCTTCGGTGCGCGAGTCAAGTCACACTTGACCTGTTTTGAAACTTAAAAAAAATGCTTTACATAGGTTTTCTATGTAACTGGACACCGGATTGGTGGGGGCAAAAATGTACCAGTGCTAGTGATTCATTAAATGTCGACTAAGTTAATCGACATTGATAAAAAGCAATTTTTAATCATCATTATCATAAGTAATCGGGAGACGAGCTGTAGGTAGGCCTCCAACAAGATGGAGTGACGACCTTGTAAGGATCGCGGGAACGCGGTGGATGCGAAAAGCACAAGACCGGTCTGAGTGGAGAGCCTTGGGGGGGGGCTATGTCCAGCAGTGGACGTCTTTCGGCTGACATGATGATCATAAGTAATGGCTGAGTTTGAATAACTTGTAATTATTTGTATACCTCTTTTATTTCTACTTATCGCAACTATAAACGAACGGTATCTGAATCTGACATTGACTTTGAACTCAAGTCACTTTTGACAACCATTGAAATTACATTGAATATCAAATTAATTCAGTACTACAATATTCTTTAGCATTGCGAAAAATTGTGAACCTTTTTGTTTTTTAAATCGGTTAATAATGAGTCGAAAGAAAAATGATCGTTTATCTTCATGGAAAGCTGACTCACTTTTACAACTCACTCACTCACTTTTACTTTTGCAAGAAATGTAATAACCATATGTCACGAAAAAAGTTGTCGATAAACTTAGTCGATATTTAATGAATCACTAGCACTGGTACAATTTTGCCCTCGTCAATCCGGTGTATGAAAATAATAGCCCGACGGAAACCATAATTTAATTTCCTATTTTACTTCAATCAACTCGCCTTTATACATTGTCTAAGAGACGATTTCGAGTATTTATTCAAAGTATCTTCCCAGTTTTACTTCCAATAAAAATACAATATTACCTACGTAATTGGCTCGGAGATAACTTTTTCTTCTTAGTTCTTTGCGAGTGAGTGATAATATAAGTTAGTGGAAGTTTCTGCTAACGACGAATTAAGGAGCCCGAGGCGGGCTGCGAACCTCTGCGCAGTTTTCTTCGAACTATTATTACTATATTTATTTACTAGTAAAACATGTTTACGCAATGATATAACTTACTCTCTTATTTCATCTTCGAACTGTTTATTTTGTAGGTAAGTTCTTTGTTGTTTGTATTATTCATAATTGTTCTATGTTTTTGTTCTCAGGTCTCGGAGGGGAAGTTTGTTTGTGCCGTGACTGTACTGAAGTGATGATCTTGGTGCGCGTAATGATGTGAAAAAGTATAAACAGACATGATGAGGGTTGCGGCGCTAATGTGCTTGTTTGGTTACTTAGGTAAGTTTAGTTATTTGTTACATATTTCTAAGTTTTAAGAATTCTTTATTCAAAAATGATATACATATGAAAATGTAATTTTATTGTCATTATATTTTTGCCGTGTGGTTGCCGGCTTACAATTGTGCCACTCCATGTCTTCCCGTGGAAGTCGTAAGAGACGACTAAGGAGATAAAGGCTTGTAGTACTGTTAGGCGATGGGCTTGCTACCTGTCACTAATATACACTGTTACACACCTTAGCCTAATTATGCAAATTGTGGTTACAGAGTTATCAACAAATTTTTAGAGTGTTGGTAAGTTTATAGCTCTGCCTACCCTACTCTGGGAATGAAGGCGTGAAGGCATGTATGTATGTATATTTTTACAAGTAGTTACCAGACTAGATTTATTTCATTCAAATAAGGAATGGAATTAGTACAGTAGTAGAGTGGCATCGTGTATATTAAGGCCGGATTTGTACCTTGTCTATTTAATGTTATATTTAGACTGCCATATATGAATTGTCATAGCGATTAAAGTGACAAGGTACCAAAGTGTACACATATTTATGAATTCGACTGTACATGTACAGGGCTTCCGTAAACCATATAGCTTTTCACGTGTTATCGTATTGTTTTCAACTCGGCCGTCGTCACTGTCAAGTAAGGAGCTATCAAAACGTGTGTGTACCGTACCGTGTAGAATCTTAACTATGACCTAATGTGGTACATAATCATACGGCACTTTTTTTTTCGGATAAGTTCATATTCATCTTGCGTTCTCATTTAGCTTAACTACGGTTACAGAAGCCAACTGAGAAAGCGAGATAAATGCGTGCTTTTTTGATCAAATAATAATATAAATTCCTATTTCGTTTGTTAGTACTTTACCTCAAAAGCATAAAATCCTTGTAGCGATTCACCGGTTCGCATTTCACCTCGGTTGTACAAAATCTCAATAGCTTTTTTTTTGGAAGCAATTTTTCGTGTGGCTGGTCACATTAGTATATTTAATTTGTAGCATCTTATTTTCCGAGTAGTGCTTCACCATAATCGCATTTCACCGCGATCGAGTTTTGTTTGGAACGCTGTTTTATTTGACGCGTTAATTGCTTTTTGAAATAAACCTCGATAGTTTTATTTCTTGAATTTCATTTTTCGTGTAGTATTTTACCCTAGACGCATTTCGTCTCGATTGATGTTTGTTTGGGACTCTATTTAATTTGACGCGTTAATTGATGTTCGCACTAAAATTCCGTAACATTTTTATTAAAACGTGTTTTGTACCTATATTTTCATGTCATTATTTAGTCATAATCCCAATGAAATCCCGGCTAACGTTTCATTTGAACATGTAGGTCGTAGGTTGATATACATTAGCCTAAAATGTTGTTGTAGAGATAAAGTGCTACTTGGCGAACTGTGACATTAAATGCTCACGATGATATGCTATTAAAAAAAGCAAAACAAGTAAATTGCGAGTAAAGATACTGTCTAATACTGAAATACACGATTAGGATACAAAACGATAATTTATCAAACGATTGAGGTGAAATGCGAAAAAAACTAATATCCACTAAAAAAAATAAGATTGAGACGCAACGCTATACTTAAATGTACGATCGAGGTGAAATGCGACTAAAACTTATAGCGACTAAAAAAGTAAACGATCAAGATACAACACGATAATTAAATATACGTTCGAGGTGAAATGCGACTAAAACTAATATCGACTAAAAAAAATGAAGATTGAGACGCAACGCTATAGTTAAATGTACGATCGAGGTGAAATGCGACTAAAACTTATAGCGACTAAAAAAGTTAACGATCAAGATACAACGCGATAATTAAATATACGTTCGAGGTGAAATGCGAACCGGTGAATCGCTACAAGGATTTTATGCTTTTGAGGTAAAGTACTAACAAATTAATCAAACGGTATGTAAAATGTAAAACAAATATGTTAAACTTAGTTCAAATGAGTGAATAGTTATTTTGAGATTTTTATACGACAGCAACAACTTATATTTTTTGCACCTACTCGTTATAAAACAGATCTCACGACTGCAATGCACAAGAAAAATTAAGCAAACTTCACAACGATATTAAAGTGACGCAACATTGTTAGTTTCACATCAAATCACAAAGACAATTGAATTTGAATGAACCAGCGCCTTCTAAACATCTAAAATGTTTCAAAAAAGCGCCGTTGGAAATTAAGTTTTTTTTATTTACAATAAATATAAAAACAACAAAAGAACAGTAGCAAAAGAACAAGAAGTGGATTAATCCTAATGCAGACAGATTATAAAACACGACACGAAGGCGACTAAGGGAATATAGGCTTGTGGTACTGTTAGGCGATGGGCTTGCAGCCCGTCACTAATACGCTGGTAACCAGTGATAGTAATAGTTAGTGTTATAATAATTTATACTTATTATGTTGTGAGCGAAGCCAATTCATTCGTGCATACATATAAATCTCTCACAGGTTTCCGAAGCGCGTCTTAACCTCAAAAAATAAAAAAATAAAAAAACTTAGCCTATTTTTGTGCAAAATGTGGGTAATTTTGTAACTCTGCCTACCCTACTCTTAGATTACAGGCGTGAAGGTATGTATGTTTGTATGCGTTAAAAAACATAACCTAGTAATACTTCAAAATATTCAATGTCACTTGGGATGTACAGTACAGTACGCAGAAGCGATCAGACACTCGTTATGTAGGTACTAATTTAAGTCCCAGAGATGTAGTAATTCTCAAAGGGCCCAATTAGTGAAACTTCATAAGAGATGTAATAGGTTTTTACTGACACAAAGGGTGATGATGCAGAACTAACCGTATTTTTCTCTCAAAATTTTGCAATAATTGTTAAAGTTTTTCTTAATTACAGTTGTTACATAATGCCATTCACAGCTGACGGATTTAATATCTACTTAACTTTCCGTGACAAGAGGCAAAACTGAGATCCAAAAGTATGTTTGTACACTTGAGACCGTCAAAATAAATGTAAAGTCAGATTACTCGGAAGCTTATCCGTGGCTTCACTAAATTGAAATATTAAATCCCCGCTTACGGTGTGCTCACTTTGCTAACAGGTTTTAGGCTGTGGGGTTATTATCAACCGCAACGTGTGGGCAAAACTATTCGACTCCCTCTATTTAGTTCATCTATTTCTTAAGGTTAGCTTTAACTCCTTGTTCCCTTGATATTTATTATTATTTAATATTTTATCTAATTACTATGAGTATGAACCCGGAAAATGTTAAAGTCATAAAAAACTGAATAATTATTAAACCGGTGTAAAATATATCGTATATATTAACTAGGTACGAAATTAATCAAAAAAACACATGCCTAGGTAAGTAATGCAACCTTATAGCCAAGGCAATGATAATAGGAATAATGTAAGATAAGCAAATTTTTTTTTTAAATTAATGAACGTGACTTGATATGGAGATGACATTAATTTTATTAAGTATTAAGATTCATCTTTTTCTTTTGAGCATAATGGTGCGTAAGTAATAGGTGCTTATGTGGATGGTAAAAACTAGCGTACTAAGCCCAATGAGAACGTTAATGTACATATAAGCGAACCCTTTAGTTTTTATTACATAGATTTTTGCGACATTGGTGAATTACTTAGTTTTATTTATTTAAGTAATTTTAAAGGTCAACCTTTTCATATTTTCTAAACACCCTACATTTGTCGCGACTTATACGAAGTGTTAAAAAGGCTTTTGTTTGTTTTAATTCACAAAACTTGCAAATTTCATACAAAATTGACCTCATTCCCATTACTTGGAGGAAAATAAAAAAATAAGTTTTGTAATCAACCAATACCATTAAGAAATTCAAAAATACGTGGCTTAAACTTATACACGCACTAATATGCTACTCGTAATATAAACGCTCTAACCTAACGGATCAATTTATGCTCCTAGTTAATAAAACGGAGGCATATTTAAAAGCGAGTGGTCAAAGAGAATCAACTAGCTGGTTCAAAAAAAGAACACTTCACCGAGCAGCCTTTTAGTTTTAGTGAAAAGGTTGAATAGTGAATAGGGCATTACTGGACCAAGGAATTCTTGGTCGCATCGTCTTTCACAATCAGATCAAAGATATAGAACTACATTATACATTACAAACAAGCTTTTATCCGCTTAGAACTCATTTATCGCTACTCTCTCGGGAACTATTTTTTGTAGGGCGAAAATTATCGTATCACCAAAAATTTTTTACCAAATATTCTCAAAACCGACTGAGGCGCTAAGCCGGTATAATCACATAAAAAAATTGATAATTTTATAGAAAGTTTATAATTTGAAAGGTTATATTATAAATGATGCTTGACCCACATTCTGTGTCGTTTGCAACGGCAACTCCTATTTTTTGTCCCTTTGGGTAAAGTAATATAGATTTTAGGGTAACCTATCCTGAGTCCGAAAAACGTTAGCCCAAATTTTGGTTGGTCGAAAACCTTTCAACAAAATATTGTTCATCTTTTTTACTCGACTGCCAAGAAGGGCTATTATTATTACAATTAGTAACAAAGCACTTGATTGCCTTTTTTGTTGATTTGATAAATTGTTTCTTTTTCATTAGCTACCAATTCAGCTACGAGTATTATATCATTAATCTGATGTACTTAACGATTCGACTCGATTTTTTTTATGTGACGTTTTTGTGTTCAAAATTTAACTGTTTCACATTTCAATGGTTTGTCGGAAATACGGTTCGATTGTATTACTAGAGATATTAACTATTGACCACAGAGCCGCAAATTTCGAACAAATTATGTAGGTTATGGCGCTGGCCAGCCGCTGCCGCGGCACGCTCGCTTCGCTCGCTCTTTTTCGCGCGTTATGATTAAACATTAACCTCAAACTCCTCCTCACTACACTCAATTTCGCACCTAATTTTACTGTGCCAAATAGTTTGGAATAACCTTAACTTTGAAATGACAAGTTGGGCCTATTTTTTTATCTCGTCGTACATACCTACTATATCTACGTAACGAAGTACACGTATAATGGCCTTTTTTATCGGAGTGGCGAAAGCAAGCGTCCTCTCGCACTTACATAGGTGTTTCATAAACATGCAATGCAAGTCCTTAGATAGGATTTACTTTGTAAATCACGAAGTTACGTTATTTCCTTCCCGTTCTCTAAATTGACAATCTCGAATGACGAGTGAAAGGCATTCTTAATTTAATAGCAATAAACGAGACTCAAAAATAAAAACCATTTAATAGAAGCTATATGTATGTCTGTCACTGTCAAGTTAATTAGAATTATCGCTACTTTAACAATACGATAATATGTCAATTATTTTAAAGTAAAATAGAGTCCCTGCACATAAGAACGATACGAAGGATAAGAAAGATTATTGCTAAGATAATGATAGCTCGTGTTAGACTTATCTAAATTTAGTGATTACCAGTTATAAAGGGCTCAATATTGAAGATGGTTCCCATATGAAGCCGGTGTATGTAAGTTAATTCAAGAGGGGTAACTTGCCTGCCTGCTTTGTTACAGCGATAATATTAAACCAATATCATCTACGTAATAAAGGCTTAAAATTAATTTGAGTTTCAAGAGGTTATTCAAAATTACATAAAATACTTAATTTAGAATGTTCAGGTTATTACAAGATATAACAATAAAAGGAGACGAATTTAATGAAAGGTTATCGTTTCATACAATTTTGTCTGTCAGTGTAATAAGCTAATAAGATGAACATTGAGTCAATTAATAACTTGTTTACTGTTTAATCATCACTGGAATTCTGTGAATTTTGAAAATCTCATAGCGGAGTTATAACGGCCGCATTAATAATCTGAGCTTGAATGAGATGCCTACCTTAAGACACCTCAAAGTAAACGACAAGTCATTGAAAGCCGTCATTTTAGTCTTATCTTAGATGTACTATCAGCCCAATAGAACCCTGACCCACCGTAGAACTGTGTCATAGTGACGTTATGACTCAAGTTGTAAGAAGTGTCAAACAAATTGTTTTGTAATGTCACTGACTCACTGTGACACCGTTCTATGGAGGTCAGGGTTCCAATGGGCTGATAGTACATCTTATTCAGGTGCAAGAAAAAAGTGTAATCGATGCTAAGTAACAAATAATTCCCTGCCAGTATTATGTTATCTTCAAGGTGGCGTTTCATCTCAAACGTAGTGGTTAAGTAGTAGAAAGAACTTGTGCACGATTCGTCCGGGCCGTTCCTATTTTAGTAGATAATTTGTTTCCGATCAACAGTAGATACAACAGTACACTCACACAGCATCACTATCTGTGTAATAAAAAAATCTGAATGGTCGTTTTCACCGCCTGCCATTTACAACTTCCGCAGTTGCCACACAGTCTCTACCAAGCCGTAAAGGTTGCCCACCTAAAGTATGAGAACATCTGGTCAGCAAAATCAATCACACGCGGAATAGTATCTAATCTATCAGCTGAATCAAGTGATAAATACAACAATTTCCAGTTAAAGTGTAGGCTTCGTATCCCGAGTATACAGAGCTTGTACAGTCAAACCCACTTTTGAACCTTTTTGCAATGCAACAAGGTGAAAAAGTGGATATGTATGTAGGAGATGTCCCCTTGTAGTCGACTGTACGGTCAAATTCATACACATATACACTTTTCCAAGACGTCAGAAATATCTACACGCCTAGTAAAAAAAAACAGAATTAATTGAGACCCTACTTTCCGAGCCGATATTTCATATAGGGACCAACCGACTTTAATCAAAACTAGCCACGAGCTGCCCTAGTTAAACCAGCTTCCTATTAAACAAAACTGCTTTCGTATTGTTTTCAGAATCTGATATATTATTATACCACAATAGTATGCTAAGAAATCAAATATTGACTGTATTTCAGTTCTTAGCATACTTGGGATTGTAACTGTACTGTAGTTATTTAAAATGCACAGGTACACTTTAAAATACTTAATTTTGAGGGCGAGCGGAACATACACAATATTCAATTTCGATATCACCACAGAGAAGATACAAATTTTACACAGACAACACATATTGCTAAAAAATAATGTAGGCGGTGTTGCCAACACATGTCTAAGTTTGTTTGTTTCACTGTGTATATATTTATTTATTTGTGTGTGTATTCCTCAACCAGCAGATTTATTGGACACGAAAGGTTTAACGCTCGATTGGAATCAAAGCGTCCCTCGTCCGCCACCCGCCGCAGATCGATCCCAAGCGCCAAAGGTGGAATAAGGCTTATTAATTGATTTCGCGACCCATCCTCACTACCTGATCCCGTACCCATTAGCGCACCCTAGCCCCTATAATTTACGAAATGATCTCAATCAATTTCGATATACGCACGAAAACGAATGACACGGTATATTCATTGAAACATGTGAAATTGTGATAGATTTAACGCATCATTTTGCTCATTTATTTTAGTCGTCATTTCGAAGTGTGGCATTGACAGTTTGTTCATTTGGTCATTGAAATGTGCGCTGTGGTGGAAATGACGGTTAGTTAATGTTTTTTCTTGTAACGGAAACCATGTTTTAATGGTAAAACATGGCATTGATTACGTTTTTATAATTAAATAAAAATCCGTAAAATATTTTTTCTACCAGTAGGAGGAAGAATACACTTGAGTTATTAGGACCGAACTTTCATACCTATAGCTTCATAGAACATCGACATTTATTTTATCTGATGTTGAGCGACTTGTTTGAAAAAACATTCTGTTGAATATGTTTTTCTTAACAAATTCTTCAAATAAATATTTGCTGGCAGTTCAGACATGTTTCTAATTTATCGAATTTAGGTGTACCCAAGCCAAATTGAACCTTAAAGCCGTTGGCAGATGGAGCGAAGTCATTAGAAATGTATCGGAGACTCGTAAATTTAATCCGCATCATTAAGACTGAGCTCACATAGTTTATAGCGTGTTTACGAAATAGGGCAGAAACACATTTTTTATAAAAGCACGAGATTTACTAACGTCTTATTCATATACGCGAGATAGCTAAGGTGTTTGAAATACGTTGTCCTTATCTATTATTATGACATTCGAATTTGACAGAAAGGGACAAATAACACTGTCACTAAAATATGTTTGACATGTTTACCTGGGGACTTGAAATTGAGAGGGGATGTTCCTTAGGTACCCTACGGGAGCTCTTATTTTCAAATCAACCCTCAACGAGAAGAAATAGGGGGAGTAGCCAGTAGCGAATAAAATTCTATGCGAACCATCCTGCCGGCGTCCTCTACTAACGAATATGACCATCATGTACACAAATCACAACGTAAAATGAAAATAGATCATGGTCTACTTTGTTCAAAAATAAATTATTCATCGATTTAGTTATTTGACGTCATTTTATAACATTATTAAACTGTGTGATTTACATATACTTAAATATATCATAATTTTAAAATTGATCAAAAAACCAATTATTCATCGATTTTATTATTTGACGTTACTTTATTAATTGTGAAATTTAAGGAGGTTATAGTTTTAGGGCTTCCTCAAACAGTGTTCTCAATAACGGTGAAGTGTAACAAAGACAATAAGAGGGAGTTCGAAAACTGCCGATCATACGAGTACCAACATGCAGGAAAGGTAGACAAGGGAATTTCCTAATATCTAGGGATGAATCATTTTACTAACTAGACGTCTTTTTTTAATTACTGTTAGTCGTGGTTAATTAAAAAGTAAATGAATATGTTTTTGTGCCAATAATCGCATTATCGTCAAGATAGAACGGAAGGACGAACGTATGTGCCTGATGGTTGATTTTTGAATCTCATTCATTGACTAAACTTTACAAAACTATGAAATTATCACGCCTTTGCTATCATAATACGAATACCCACTAGTAAGCGAGATGGCCACATAACTTTACTGTTACTTGTAATGATCATTGAGATTCAAATATCGACTCCTTGGTATTTAAACACAATTTCGAAGAAAAATCATAGTAAGTACTTGTTTATTCAAATTCAGATACATATTTTATTACTGAATATAGTATAGTTAAACACGTTTACATCATTGAGATAAGATAAACAAAATAATTAAAAGCTTAAATTAAAATTTACATCTAAAATTAAGATGCGTGATTCAAAAGTCACGCAATAGTCATGAAAGGGCGCCGACTCAGCATGTGCTGCGCGCATTGCTGCGGCAGCGCATATTCTGCCGGGACCAGCCGAAGTGCGACACACTCAGTCACAAACTAGAGAACTCCATTCATCTCTAGCCATGTTTAACAATCACTTTCTCCAACTTAAAGTTAAACAAACCTATAACTTTGTGCCTTTTTTACATATATAATTAATTGTAAGTAATTACATTGAGATTTGAGGTATTGAACCAAATATGTGTTTGTCCTTGATATTTGTTGGACCCATTATAATTTTTTTTACTACGCATTACTTCGTTGCAAAATGTTTACTAGGTAGGTATTAAAAAAATGTCATAAAATAGTTTCCATAACACTGAAATTTAGGTAGATTGTTAAGGCGAAGATATCTTAGTTATTCCAATAATGCCTATGTCTGCCGTGTAGTTAGTACTTGTTTAAATATTTAGTGGATGTGCCAAAATGGAATCCAACTAGGTAAAATGGATGTGTAGTGATAGTGTTCAAAACATTATAATTATTAAACTTGTTCGTATGGTTGGAATAGGCAATTGGAACAAAACCGTTTATTTAGCTACTTTGCGCAAGATCGCTGTAAGTTTTAAACATACGATACGAAAACAAAATTAAATTATCATTGTAAATTTCATAAGGTTTTATACATTCAATTCACTTTGAGCGTAGCTTTTTAATGTGTCTATTTAGAAATTAAATGCTTATAAACTAAAAATGTAACACTTTTTAATGAAAAAAATAATAACAATTAACCTAAAGTAATTACTTACAAGTGACATTTTATGAGTATATCTTCAAAACCCTTAGGGCCTATTGTTTGATCAGTAGTTAAACTAACTAATCGTTAAAAACCTTAACTAATGGTTTAATCTCAAGGATATGCCAAGTTAACTACTGATCAAACAACGGGCCCTAAGGAAAAAGGAACTGAAAATTTGACACATTTCCTTGAGATTTAACCATTAGTTACGGTTTTTAACGAATTAGTTTAACTACTGATCAAACAACAGGCCCTTAGAACACAAGTTTGACTGAAGTGTTTAGTGCTTGGTTTGGTTTTGAATCTGTATAATTTAAAATTGTCAAGCACAATTTATTGTAGGTAGCCATGTATACATACTTATCATTGAGAATCCTAAACTCAAAATGATCCTTTGTGATTTTAGCACTCGAGCCATAAAATACTTCTGTGTTAAAAGAAGCAACAGCAACATATTTTCCAGTCTACAAAGACAGTTCAACCTTAATAAAGTACCATGAAGTTTCAAATAACTTTCAATGTTACTCGCAGATATTTCGCCGCCGCGTTAATCCGGACTAACAGTTCTCGCTCCGCAAGGGAGTTGTAATGTGACAGACAGACAGTGTCAGCATCCACAAGGGTTCCTTTATGTTCCATCAAAGCAGTCGTAATCCTATTTCATGATTCCGTGGAACCAGGGCCGTTCGTCAGCGAATCGCGACAAAATGGCGGCGTAAAATAAACGTGATGACTTGGTTGCAATCGACGCGTGATCGAAGGATTAAATTTATAAACTGTGGTTTGAAACGTAGTTAGTAGTTTATTCAATAGTCGTAGATGTTTATTGTTTTAAAGTAAGATAATTTTAAAATATGCTGTCATTGAACAACTCTGAGACCCTGGCCAAGATGCAAGCGCTAGTAACGTTTCTCTTTTCTAGCTCTCTCTCTCTCTCTCTCTCGGATGATATTTTCGTGCGTTGCGATAGCCACGTGGTCCACTGTCATCCCATACATTTTGAGTGATAGAAAAGAAAAACGTGAGTGGTATTTACATCTTCATTATTAGTTCTCTTATGAAGCAAAGGTTTTTGACAAGCTTCTTAAATTTGAATAACCCCAAAGAAAACACGACACGTGATATTCATGATCAGCATTAGTTCAAACGCGTTTAAATTCTACATGTGGGTACACCTTAGCCATAAGGTACTAATGCGATCAGATATTTTGTAAGTTGCCAAATAACTAAGTTACTTGATTTAAACCTAAACCATAAACCAGATACGGATTCAAAACTTAACCAAGCACTAAACACTTTAGTCAAACTTGTGTTCTAAGGGCCTGTTATTTGATCAGTAGTATCTACTTAGATAAGTACTCACGGGTTGAATGAATTCTTATGAAAAGGAAATAAAATAACTTCATTGATATTTTAACTGATGCGGAAACGTCACGTCACGTCACTCCAATTATTAAATTATTTGCTACCTCACTTGAGTTCACGTGCTTGAGTAACGTATTTCCCCATCGACATCCCGCTTACGCCACGCCAAACGCGGACTCATCGGGCAAATAATTAAATTAAGAACGGAAAAAGTCCTTTCCGCGAAAATACGCGAATAGCTACTCAGGAAGCACTTTTAGAAATGAAATAAATGACATTAGAGAAATTAGATTATCTTCTGGGTTTTGAACTGATACTCTTTACGCTGATTTAATTTTAGTTCGACTCCGTAAGAGAAGTGTCTATTTATTATTCAAAATTATTCAGTTTTATTATCACCTCGCACAGTAAACCCAAAATCATGTCACTACGCTTTATTATAAACTTAGTAACGTTCCAGACATTGTCATTTCAATTTAGTATCATATCATTTATTTTTTTAATGCAAATACGGTCCAGTTTACTGCTATGTTCGTTTAATTTTTGGTACATTCCGGTAGCGGGAGGCTAATAGGCTATATTTAATTCTATTGCATTCTAAGATGTAATATTAAGTTGTAAGGAAATAGAAAATATTAAAAAATAGAAAGTATTTTGATTTAAATTCATTTCAATTAGTTTTAAATCCGTATTTACATATTACTTGCTTTCCATAAAAAAGCATAGTTCGAAACAATATCGCAACCCTAGCACACCACTGACACAACTATAATGTACATTTATGTATATAATTATAACTACTATAACCAGAGCCCGGAATTTACGTGTTATTATTGAGCTGTCATAGTGACTTCTCATTTATCGACCTTCAGTTAGGTGTACTATATCGATATATGAAACTTTCAATATACTGTTAGTAGCTTTTCGTCAATAAAATATAGAAAAAGTATGATGATCAAAACATTTAACTTGTTAGCATGAACACAATTTTTGGACCTGAAATTGACAAAACAGCACTGGCTGAATATTGGTTGGTACCTTACCACTTGTTACCTTATAAAATAAAAAAATATATGTTTGTGATCTGTGTTTTATTATATCGATATTATTTGTATGTCTTTACCAAACACGGGACTTTATTGGGAGTCCCGGACCTTTGGATGGCGAACATGGAGCGAACCGAAGCCAACACGAAGAGGCCCTTTAGACAAGTTTAATTTAGTAAAGTGATTGGACACCAACCGGCGATTGTCCCTGAGTTCAAACTATAGAAGTATGCTCCCACGGACAACCAACGGTTAGTGTAGGACTATTTAAGAAGGATGGAAGTATTAAAATAGGCTCTATGAATGAACAGATATGGATTGGTGAACTAGGCTATTGATGAAACTACGGCGCCTGCCTGGCCAATGCTAATTACTTTGGTTGAAATGGCAGGCGGTGACTCGCCAACTCAATGGAATGGGCCTCCCGAAATAGCCGCATATATATAGCAGCAGGGAGGTAACAGTTCCAGAGGGGCTAAGGGTGGAGAGGTGCTTCTGGACTTTAAACGACCATAAGGTGCCCACTCACCACTTATGCAACACATCCACCCTTCGAGCATATAGCTCTTGCGACTCCACTCTGACCGGCCATTAAAGGCAAGCCAGAGGTGAGGGTCTGTTCCTCGTCATTATTCACTCCAGCCAGCCGGTGAAGGCAAGCGTGAGGTGAGGAACAGGACCTACCCTCGGGAGCATTCAGGTCCGTGGTGTCGCCACTCACCAACAGCTCGCCTCTAGCTGCCCTATTATTATTATGTATAACGGAGGTCGATAAATGAGAAGTCAGTAGCGTTATTCAGAAGTGCCACGAAAATTCCGAGTCTGAAAATTTCTATGACTTATGTATATTACTTGTACTATACAGACACTTCTACGAGTATAACGCTAAAATAATGTTATGCGTTATTTATGACATTATAGCACGATGTAATAATAGTTGCCTATATTATAACTGTGTCATTGACACACTTTCTATTAGACTTTGACAAGTACTTATATGATGTTAAATAAAAAACTTGGTTTAGGATTTTGGTGGCATATCGTGGTTCTAGAATCTATGGAGTCGCTATTTCCTGATTAGTTAGTACATAACACCTTGGTTATGATCTTCAGTTTTGCCATATTTCAAAATTCATTCAACACAAACAAATCTGAGTAGGTATGAATAAACGAAACTTAAAATGAGTTCAGTTTATTTTGAAATATAATAATACTGAAGGTCAAAATCATAGTGATACGTGTTAGTAACAGCAGCGACTCCATGGATTCTAAACCCACGATATGCCACCAAAATCCCCAATCTAGTAAACCTTCATCAACATAACTTTGACATAATTTTTATTTCGATATCGACTCGTAAAGCTAGTCTTGGTAGTTATTAAATTATAGATTTACTACGTTCGGAGGCCGTTCTCATATGAAATTAAATTAGCATACGCAAATGGAGGTGTTGAGGCCCTATTTCCGGATTATGGTGGGCTTACAAGCCAAGCCTTGCCGGCTTCTGTTTCAATCATCCGGCCGATAGTTCGGGACCGAGGGGCGCCGCGGGATATTATGATTTCAATATCGGACGGTACATTTCAATGTCTTCATCTATCTATATTTGAGATAAATTGAAAACTGGCCTTGTTTAGTATTTTGGTGCTTGGTTTTTACTCTAGGCACTACAGGTTAAGTATCATTGATCGATTGCCAGCTATGCTTTTCGTGATACATTGCATCGCTCCAATAGCTCCCGGCTCAATAATGTTACAACAGCTCGTCAATGGATAGTTACAAGCATGCGGGCTATTGGTCAATGAAACTGAGCCTTATTGAAGTATTTGTAATTATGCGTAATTTGCAAACATTTCCGTTTTTTTTGCAAGAAATCACTAATATTGTTATCGAAAACAGTTGAAAGTATTGAGAATGTTCTATTTTCATAAAAACCAAGAGTATTCTAATAAGTTACCAAAAAATTCCCATAGGAAAGTTGAATTAGAGAGGTTTCTTATCGGTGCATGCTACTTCTGTGAATTAATAAATTAAACAATAACTTTTAGTGATTCTTTCGTCTACATATACAGCCTTCGTCCAATCACTCATTTTCATTCCAAAAGCGTAATGTTTTTCGCAATTAGTATTATTTAAAAAAAAAACATTGGGTCTTTAGAGATATAGCTGGTATCAACGTTTCACAAGTTGAAGTCGACAGCATCGCTTGCAATTGGACGTAATGAAGGGTGTATTTCACGTTCTCTGTAAATTATTACGTAGGGCGGCTGGCCACTTGGAAATGGATAAATCGATGAAGACCCAAACACACTTTGAATAAATAACACTCCAAGATGGACCGCTACTTTAAAGATTTTCTAATGGTTCCTTCGTTAACGTCAACTTTTATATACAAACTAGCTTTTGCCCGCGACTTCGTCCGCGTAGAACTCGTTTATCGCAGTTAAGTACATTCATAGTTTAAAGTAATTTAATAGTTAGACGTCCTCCCTGGCCAGAATTATATCGACATAGCTTTTGCCCGTGGCTTCGCTCGCGTTAAGAAGTATTATTATTAATTATGTATAGTTTTTGCGGCTGTACTTTTTTTAGCGTGTGTAAAAAAATAGGGCCTTCAAATCTTCTTTGTACACAATATTCTTAACTAATCTGTCATTAGGCGCTAAAACAATCAAGCTACTGGGTGAACTTACTCGAGAGCAAGCAACATAAAACTGTCCATGAGAGAAGCCCGCAAATTTGAGAGTTTGCCCCTGAGACTTGTTTATTGTCATGGCAAAGCAGACTTTTAGGGGAAACTGCAATTGTTTAAATTCACCCAGTTAATATAGTGGCTTCCACTATATTGCGATGTAACGCTTTCACTTGCAGTCTCGTACCGTTACAAAGTTTTGGTGGTTTTAAATTTCTCAACAACATAATTGGAGTGCCCACATGCAGAACAGAATAAGCTTATGATAAGGCAAACCTGGCGGTTTCAATGAATTTAAAAATTCTACAGGGTAATTAGTAGCGTCATCTGTATTAACCACAGTATCAATCGAAGTATAGACCTTTTCTTCGCCCTCAAACGACATGAGCAGTATATCGTTGATAGCTGCTGCTTGATCGTTCTTTGGAGTAAGAACGGCACGCTCACATAACCATTCAATAGGCTTGTCATGTATATGAATAATGTCTGGATAAACTTTAGACGGTAATTCTTGAATCGTAGTAACAACTGTGCACAATTCTTCCGGGATGGTTATTCCATCAAACGATGGAAAATCACCATTACCGATGTTAAGAAGAAAATCTACCAGCAGACTCATCCCCGCCTAAATGTGCTCTCATAGTTTTAGAGAGCTTAAGAATATTAACCTGGGGCCACAAATTAGTTAATGCACGACTTTACTTCGTCAGCTCGGGTTCCTTTTGGCACCACTGGTAGAGTCTGCCGAAAGTCTCCGGTCAGCAAAACTGTTACTCCACCCATTAATTTTGTATCACCCCTTATATCTCTTAGTGATCTGTTTAAGGCTTCAATACCACCTTTATGAGCCATCGTTATTTCGTCCCACTCGATTATTTTTGTACTCTTACTTCAGCAAAATTACTTTGTTTGGAGATGTTGCAAATGGGAGTCTCTGCAGTGATTAAATTGAGTGGTAACTTAAAAGTAGCATGAGCAGTTTGATCACCTTCGAGTAATGTAGCAGCTATGCCGGACGACGCCACAGCCAGAGCAATGCCGTGAGTACTTCTTACTTTCGCCAAAGTAAATTAATAAGGAAGGTTTTACCAGTTCCACCTGGTGCGTCTAAGAAGAATATCCGACCGTCATTTGCGTCTACACTCGTGATAATTTTACTGTAAACTTCCTGTTGCTCGTCATTCAAGGATGCTTCATTTTGTCTTACTGCGTCTTCTAAGGCCACTGTATCGTAACTGGTCTCCTTCATGTACTCTCTATTTCCAAATTGTATTGATGGAATTGGCTGAGGTAATCCATACTCTTTAAGAGGACGGCCGCCTAATGATAATACGGCATCCTCTAATACCGACAGGCATTTGTTAAATATCAGGTCCGATGAGTGCTCTACATCCACGTCACCTTGCCTTTCCAGTTGTTTTTTAAAGTCCTCAGAAAGGTATTCTTTGTATTTTTCCCAAAGACATAAGGGGTCGGAAACCTGGCAGAACAATAAAATTATAGCAAAAAGCTCTCGAATCATATGCGGTGTTTGACAAAGTGCTGCCTCTTCAAGAGCTGACTCCAAATGACGATCATCTTCGAGTAGACCTAGAGCCTTGCACGCGGAATGGAAAGTGGGATGTAAGTGACCATCTACAGCTTTCAACGCTTCAAATGAAATTGGGCCTCTGATCTCATGTAGAAGCATTCGAAGGTGGTAGCATTCTGTATTGTTTGGATGAACAGTATGAACCCTACCTAGAACGTGTTCTTTTTTGACCCCTGACCATCCTTCAACATTCACTCCTCTCTTCCTTTTCGTTCCATTAGGTACTTACTGATAGGTTCAAATTAATACATTTACATCCTCCATCATCCCTTATTTTATTCCCATGGGGGTTGAATTTATCAAAATCCTATTTAAGCGGACGTCTTCACCAAAGTCGCTCCAATCTTTAATTTCAGTTCAATCAGTCGAAAATCTAAGAAGATTTATACAAACTTTCATCCCCTTTTTATCCCCTTAGGGGTGGAATTTATCAAAATCTTTTCTTAGAGGATGCCTATATCATAGTAGCTATATGCATGCAAAGCCTCAGTCCGGTCGGTTTAAAATTGACAAAGTTTCATACAAAGTTTCATCCCCTATTTTATCCCCTTGGGGGTAGAATTTATCAAAATCCTATCTAAGCGGACGTCTTCACCATAGTAGCTCCAATCTTTAATTTCAGTTCAATCAGTCGAAAATCTAAGAAGATTTATACTCATCCCCTTTTTATCCCCTTAGGGGTGGAATTTATCAAAATCCTATTTAAGCGGACGTCTTCACCATAGTAGCTCCAATCTTTAATTTCAGTTCAATCAGTCGAAAATCTAAGAAGATTTATACAAACTTTCATCCCCTTTTTATCCCCTTAGGGGTGGAATTTATCAAAATCCTTTCTTAAAGGATATTTATATCATAGTAGCTATATGCATGCAAAGTCTCAGCCCGATCGGTTTAAAATTGACAAAGTTTCATACAAAGTTTCATCCCCTATTTTATCCCCTTGGGGGTAGAATTTATCAAAATCCTTTCTTAGTGCACCTCTACGGTACCTAAGCTACGTCCCTTCCAAATTTCAAGTGCCTACGTTTAGCCGTTTAGGCTGTGCGTTGATATGTCAGTCAGTCAGTCAGTCAGTCAGTCAGTCAGTCAGTCAGTCAGTCAGTTTCTTTTTTTATATATTTAGATCAACTACATGAAGATTCAGAGAAGTTTGTATACCAATGGAGAAATGATCATGCTTAAAAAGCATGGAAATGTTTAAAGAGTATTTATGCTGCTTAAAAATATGGTTAAATATGTTTATTGATAAAAAAAAAAAAAAAACTAAAATACTACAAAACGTCTTAAAATTCTAACTATAAATAAAATAACCCTTGCAGTTCACCCGCTTGTGGCATGGTCCCTAAAATGCTGGCCGCGTTCCCCCTTTGCACAGCCAGACTGAGCCGCTGGGCAAAGAACGAGCCGGCTCTGGGATCACCCGCCGCCAAAATAAGTCTTTCCGACACCTCTTTAACAAACTTCTTGGTGTCGGAAGACCACGGACCCAAAGTTTCCATTGCAAGTGCCGCAAAAAAGTAATTATCTTTTAGAAAAGCGTATTTGCGGCATTTGATGGTCTGGGCACGGTCAGCGGCGGACCCTGGCTGACGAGCGGATCCCTCGACGTGAGACGGAGCTAACGTGTCCACGCATGTTACGTCCCACGCCAAGGCGCGGCCCAAACACCATGGCACCAAAGTGCAACCGTCAGGTCTTTTGCCATCTGAGGCAGAAAGACCTGAGGGCTCCAGGGTTGCCGGAATATTGGCTGTGCCGAGGGAACGTTTGATGATGTCGTTTAAGGAACTGTGCCTAAAAAAGCGGCCAGCGCTTAGGTGGCAAAAGAGACCATGCCGCCCCAGTGAGTTTACTTGCTGTCCTTGCTGACCACAAAGCCTACAGGGGTGTGGTTCACAGATAGGTAAACCCAGGCGTAGACAAACCGCCACCCGAAGAGTAGAGGGATCCAGAAGGGATCCCAAATTCCGAGAAGGGAGAGCGTGCAACCAATGTCCAGATTCCCGCTCAGTCACGGCTATCAGTCTAGCTCGTTCGGAAGAGACGGTGATGTTTGCTAGAAGATTTTTGTATAAAGATTTTACTGTAATTGAGTCCCAGGCGGATTGAAAAGTTTTATCATGAGGGGCACTCTCATCTGGGTTAAGTGAGATCCATTTAGTTTCAGCGACTGCCAAAGACGAAACCTCTACATCAGTGGTGTGTGGTATTTTAAGTATACCACTGATGAGGGTGAGCGTGCTATTGACAGACGACAGAAACGCGGGGAGTGCCAGGCTGCTAGTAGATCTTATGCCTATAATATTCAATAATTACACAGTTCAATATTGCGTTGGGTCTGTTCATTTGACCAAAAGTAGGTACGTTGGAAAACGTGTTATTTCGCAAAAAAATATTTGTAGTGAAACCATTGCATATTTTATTGGCTACAAGGGCTTATTAAATAAGTTAAGTTGGGTTGGGTTAGAATTCTGAGTGTAAAAAATATAAATTAACACGGTGAGAAGTACCTCTTTGCGAAATGAACGTTTGTAAAATCATATACCTATTTAGTTTCGTGAACCATGTTGCGTACCTATAACAGCTAAATTTCCACTTAGATACTCTTAGTGTCGATGCGATGTAATTATTTACATACATACATACATACCTTCACGCCCTCATTCCCAGAGTGGGGTAGGCAGAGCCACAGAATCACCAACAACTCCAAAAACATGTTGATAACTCTGTAACCACAATTTGCACAATAAGGCTAAGATGTAATTATTTAATACGGCTTATACATATTATACCAAATAAACCGTATTCATGTCAGTAATCAGTAATTTAATTAACCAACTCATCAGCGAGCTTAACAGTCTCTGTGATTACCACGTAATTTTCGAATAGACACTAACACCGTTCCCGCGTTAGAGCTATGAATAATGCACACGGGTGACTTACCGGGATACCTAGATCGAGGTTAGTTAACTACTTACTCACATGCGAGTTGTAAAATGTATCGTGTTGTATAGAGGACCTATGTGATGTAGTTAAGCGGTGAACTGTGGATTGTGTGAGTTTTAAGAATGATAAAAAAGTTTATTTCAAATGAAACGTTCATCCTACCTAGTATTAAGACGTTAGTGTTTGCGTGATCTGGCGTGATTGTACAAATTGATAAAGAATTGAAGAGCCGTGTTTTAATTTCGTTAGTGTCAGTGTTATTACTTTTTGTGATAAGGACACGAGGGGTCGTGGTGATAAAAAGGGAATACTTTTAATAAAAGTGCTCATTACCGTGATTCTATAAATTTTATATGCGACTGCCGAAAAGGGAAGGCAATGTAAAAAGAACTTTTTATGTGGTTCAAAAGTGTGTATGTTTAGAAATGTTTTTTTTTTTAATTTTATTGCAATAAACGGTGATTTTTTGCCTTTTCATGTTTGTGTTTGCACATTTTCAATGTCTCTTTTACCATTTCCCGTATTACGTATGTCTAAACTTTCATGTCCTATTAATTTTACAAAACCTTATTTTTAATTTAGCCGTCGATCCGGCTTATTTAGTCCCCTGAGTGCAAGACAACTAAGCCGCCCACAAACAAACACATCTTAACAAACAACAACAAAGTACTACCGGCTGCTTATACCTGGATACCTATCGGGATGCTAAGCTGGCTTTGGGTCCGTTTCAATGGACCTTTCGGGCCGATAAACCTAAATAAATCGAGCTAATGTACGCTACACCAATCTGTTCTTTGATCCTTGTAGAGGATTTCATTTATAAAGAGTTATAAATAAAATCCTCAATACGGATCAAAGAATCAATTGGTCACGAAAAAAAACATGTATCAATTAAAACTTAAAGCCTATTTGTTGACGCTCCAAAAATTATAATTTCCCAACCAGCACTTTGTCATTAATTATAGTTTAGCTTTCTTTGTTTTTCTTTAGTTTTTTATTAATTGTACCAAATTGTCAATGTTGTATTCTGGCAAAGTAGGAACTTATATCTAAATATATAAAAAAAGAAACTGACTGACTGACTGACTGACTGACTGACTGACTGACTGACTGACTGACATATCAACGCACAGCCTAAACGGCTAAACGTAGGCACTTGAAATTTGGAAGGGACGTAGCTTAGGTACCGTAGAGGTGCACTAAGAAAGGATTTTGATAAATTCTACCCCCAAGGGGATAAAATAGGGGATGAAACTTTGTATGAAACTTTGTCAATTTTAAACCGATCGGGCTGAGACTTTGCATGCATATAGCTACTATGATATAAATATCCTTTAAGAAAGGATTTTGATAAATTCCACCCCTAAGGGGATAAAAAGGGGATGAAAGTTTGTATAAATCTTCTTAGATTTTCGACTGATTGAACTGAAATTAAAGATTGGAGCTACTATGGTGAAGACGTCCGCTTAAATAGGATTTTGATAAATTCCACCCCTAAGGGGATAAAAAGGGGATGAGTATAAATCTTCTTAGATTTTCGACTGATTGAACTGAAATTAAAGATTGGAGCTACTATGGTGAAGACGTCCGCTTAGATAGGATTTTGATAAATTCTACCCCCAAGGGGATAAAATAGGGGATGAAACTTTGTATGAAACTTTGTCAATTTTAAACCGACCGGACTGAGGCTTTGCATGCATATAGCTACTATGATATAGGCATCCTCTAAGAAAAGATTTTGATAAATTCCACCCCTAAGGGGATAAAAAGGGGATGAAAGTTTGTATAAATCTTCTTAGATTTTCGACTGATTGAACTGAAATTAAAGATTGGAGCGACTTTGGTGAAGACGTCCGCTTAAATAGGATTTTGATAAATTCAACCCCCATGGGAATAAAATAAGGGATGATGGAGGATGTAAATGTATTAATTTGAACCTATCAGTAAGTACCTAATGGAATGAAAAGGAAGAGAGGAGTGAATGTTGAAGGATGGTCAGGGGTCAAAAAAGAACACGTTCTAGGTAGGGTTCATACTGTTCATCCAAACAATACAGAATGCTACCACCTTCGAATGCTTCTACATGAGATCAGAGGCCCAATTTCATTTGAAGCGTTGAAAGCTGTAGATGGTCACTTACATCCCACTTTCCATTCCGCGTGCAAGGCTCTAGGTCTACTCGAAGATGATCGTCATTTGGAGTCAGCTCTTGAAGAGGCAGCACTTTGTCAAACACCGCATATGATTCGAGAGCTTTTTGCTATAATTTTATTGTTCTGCCAGGTTTCCGACCCCTTATGTCTTTGGGAAAAATACAAAGAATACCTTTCTGAGGACTTTAAAAAACAACTGGAAAGGCAAGGTGACGTGGATGTAGAGCACTCATCGGACCTGATATTTAACAAATGCCTGTCGGTATTAGAGGATGCCGTATTATCATTAGGCGGCCGTCCTCTTAAAGAGTATGGATTACCTCAGCCAATTCCATCAATACAATTTGGAAATAGAGAGTACATGAAGGAGACCAGTTACGATACAGTGGCCTTAGAAGACGCAGTAAGACAAAATGAAGCATCCTTGAATGACGAGCAACAGGAAGTTTACAGTAAAATTATCACGAGTGTAGACGCAAATGACGGTCGGATATTCTTCTTAGACGCACCAGGTGGAACTGGTAAAACCTTCCTTATTAATTTACTTTAGCGAAAGTAAGAAGTACTCACGGCATTGCTCTGGCTGTGGCGTCGTCCGGCATAGCTGCTACATTACTCGAAGGTGATCAAACTGCTCATGCTACTTTTAAGTTACCACTCAATTTAATCACTGCAGAGACTCCCATTTGCAACATCTCCAAACAAAGTAATTTTGCTGAAGTAAGAGTACAAAAATAATCGAGTGGGACGAAATAACGATGGCTCATAAAGGTGGTATTGAAGCCTTAAACAGATCACTAAGAGATATAAGGGGTGATACAAAATTAATGGGTGGAGTAACAGTTTTGCTGACCGGAGACTTTCGGCAGACTCTACCAGTGGTGCCAAAAGGAACCCGAGCTGACGAAGTAAAGTCGTGCATTAACTAATTTGTGGCCCCAGGTTAATATTCTTAAGCTCTCTAAAACTATGAGAGCACATTTAGGCGGGGATGAGTCTGCTGGTAGATTTTCTTCTTAACATCGGTAATGGTGATTTTCCACCGTTTGATGGAATAACCATCCCGGAAGAATTGTGCACAGTTGTTACTACGATTCAAGAATTACCGTCTAAAGTTTATCCAGACATTATTCATATACATGACAAGCCTATTGAATGGTTATGTGAGCGTGCCGTTCTTACTCCAAAGAACGATCAAGCAGCAGCTATCAACGATATACTGCTCATGTCGTTTGAGGGCGAAGAAAAGGTCTATACTTCGATTGATACTGTGGTTAATACAGATGACGCTACTAATTACCCTGTAGAATTTTTAAATTCATTGAAACCGCCAGGTTTGCCTTATCATAAGCTTATTCTGTTCTGCATGTGGGCACTCCAATTATGTTGTTGAAAAATTTAAAACCACCAAAACTTTGTAACGGTACGAGACTGCAAGTGAAAGCGTTACATCGCAATATAGTGGAAGCCACTATAATAATACTTCTTAACGCGAGCGAAGCCACGGGCAAAAGCTATGTCGATATAATTCTGGCCAGGGAGGACGTCTAACTATTAAATTACTTTAAACTATGAATGTACTTAACTGCGATAAACGAGTTCTACGCGGACGAAGTCGCGGGCAAAAGCTAGTAAGTTATAAAATTTGTTCTTTATGTAGGCACTAGTTAAGTATTGTTTTTTTTCAATGAATGCCTTTGTACGTATGTCACTTATTCGAAAAGAGGTTGCATGTTTGCCTTTTTCATGGTCCATGCAAGATTTGATTGTTCCATAATTCATGTATAAAGCAGTCATTTAAATACCTTTGTAAAATGTGAGTTAAAGGATTGAAAAGCCTTTTATAAAAAACCTTTATAATTATTCGCATTTTGAACCATGTTAAGTTGTTATTATTTGATGCTATTGTAAATTTTTGTGTTTTGGAATAAATATTTTATTTATTTATTGAGGATTTCCAACAGAGGATACATCTGACTTATGATTATCTCTATTTTTAATCGTGATCGATGCTTACCCAATTATAGTAAACCGCATCATACGCCCGTAAAAGTTATACAAATTGAACTACAGCATGTTTTTTTTTATAGAAGATTAAAAAAAAACGAAGAAAGATATAACAACATATTATAATATCATAATACTATGATATAGCTATGACTTAATTGTGAAAATATAAAAAAAAAAAAATATTGTATCAATAAGAATTTTGACGCGATCAAAACGTTTCTCATTTCTAATGAGACTAGCTTAGCAAACTACGTCTACTGCATGATATACCAGGGTCCGTATTATGGTCTCCTTTATCGCAGTAGAACTCTCGCACTTAAAAACTGGTCAGAAAGGGACAAGTTTTATATCCACGTTTATCAACGTGATAAACATGTCCATAAATGGCAGCTGGCTTATTTTTTTCTTCTAAATTGATGCTTTGGCAGTAAATTTCTTATGCTAAGTATCAGATCGTGGACATGTTTATCACATCTATGACACAGCCGTATCGATTATTAGCGTCCCTTGAACGTTTCACGGCTGGCTGCGCAATTATTACTTCCCTTTATCACCCACAAGCACGCCGCAATAATATCTAACAGCCATATTTATGGCGTACACAAAACCACCATTAACCACCTTAACGGAATGAGAACGTAATATTTATTTATGGGACAGCTGCTCTGATAAGTATAAATACAATTATTGCGGTTGGAAAAGTATTTAATAACGCTTATTGGCTAAATCCATAGGGGCTATCATGAGATATTTACAGGGTGTTGGTAATACAAAATTAATATTTTACACACATCTTGCCTAAACTAAACCTACTCCTAAGTGTAATGCTTAACTAAATCCCATTTTATGGGCTTTATCTTTCCCCTATGTTTAAAATTAGATTGATAACATTGAGCGACAAGTATCACATTTAGGTGTAATGTAGGGTAACTACACTTTAGGCCTTTAATTATTAATTTTATTAGAAAGTGAACGACGGTTATAGAAGGCTTACTTAAACAACTACTGAGTAAATGGAATAGACTATTCCCTACTATCTGAGCCACATTTATATTTCCAATTTGAAGTCACCCTGTATAATACCCGGAAAGGTATAGGTCGTTTATGGGTCGCAGATTTTACTTACAATCAGGTTACCTAGTGCTTGTTGGCCTTCCCTTTCCCTTAACGTAACATACGCTATACGCCTTGTAAAATACGCTAACGTTTTAAAAGATATGAAAGATAAATCGTAAACAAAATAACATCTCGACAAATTGAGAATCTCTTCTTTTATGAAGCCGGTTAAAAACAACATTGAGATAAACACAACTTCGAAGAATAAATACAGGATTTTTTTACATCAATTCAAAGTGAAAAAGCTGAAACGCTATTAAACAACGTGGCAATTTAATTCGCAGCACACAAAAAATGTTGACTTGCAAAATACGCGTACGGACTCTTTCTCAATTTGTTATTCTAACATTTTAATCTTCTAGCGAAAGCCCGCTTTAATCGGAGCTAATTGGAAATTCAACGTTTAATACAGGTACTAAGCTGTCTGCGGTTGCCAGCAGCGTGTGTACATTGGAAAGATTAACTTAGATATGTGAATGATAAAATAAGTCGGTTAGGGGATAAGAAACGGAGAAATTACTAGTATAGAGAAGCTCCATTATAGGCTTCAGGATTGGCAACGTATTTGCAGTCTTGAAATTGAAGTCTTACGAATGCAAATTTCTAAGGGTTCCTGATCGCACTTACTTCTCCTTAATAAGCCTAATAAACTCTGAACTAGCTAGTATTCGAGATTGGGCAGCTAACTACGGGCTAAAAATCAACGCGAGGAAATCGCAAGCAATTGTTGTCGGTAGTCCACATTTTATTGCAAAGTTGTCTGACCTTTTGTGTCCGGATTTGGTATTCGACGGTACTATTATTCCTTTTTCTTCCACTGTCAAAAATTTGGGTCTCACAATGGATCAGACCCTTTCCTGGTCGGCTCAGGTTTCTGAAGTTAGTCGAAAGCTCTTTAGATCTCTCCACTCCCTTAGGCGCCTACAGAATTTTCTGCCCCTTCGCACCAAGATTACTCTTGCACAATCTCTTCTACTCCCTTTATACGACTATGGCGACATCGCATATATTGACGCAACTGAAGAGCTGCTCAATAAGCTGGAACGGCTTCAGAACGTGTGCATTCGGTACATATTTGGCTTGCGGAAATTTGACCATGTGTCTGATTTCCGCACTCAGCTTAAATGGTTGCCCATTAGATCGCGTAGGAATGTTCATGTCCTGTCGTTGCTATTTAATATCCTTTTCAATCCTCAATCCCCTCCTTACCTTGTCGAACGGTTCTCTTTCTTGGCTACCGGGTCCCGGAACCGCTTACGCTCGAGTGCCAACCTACTCCTGGCTTTTCCTGCTAGCAAATCCAAATCTTACTCTAAATCCTTCTCGGTACATTCTGTTCGTTTATGGAATAGCCTTCCAACTGATATCAGGCAATCACAATCTGTTGCTTCACTTAGATCTAGGCTGAAGAGGTACTGGCTTGACTCTTGTTCCTGATCTAAGACTGTATGTCCTTTCTTCCTTTCATACTTATATATATTATTTATATATGTATATATATATGTATACATACAATGTATATATTTATTTATTTATCCTATTTAATATATATATTTATTATACCTACATATTTATTTGCTATTATTATTTTAATCTTCTGTATCTTTTATACATTGTACGTTTAGCCATCCGTTGTTTTTATTCTTCTCTCAATCGCTCAAAGGTTAACTGGAAGAGATCCCTTATAGGGATAAGTTCGCCTTTGTACATACCTATCTTGTTTCTGTTTTATTTTTGATCTGTTATTTTCTGTTTGTACAATAAAGAGTTTACATACATACATACATACATACTTCTTTATCAGGTGGTAAAATTGTATTCAAAGAGAATACTATGATTTATTTCGATCATAAAAGTGTTATCTACATACATACATTAAATCACGCCTGTTTCCCAGAGGGGTAGGCAGTGTTATATAAAAGTGTTATCTTTTTCTATAATTCTCGTTTTAAAATAATTTTATCATTAGCACTTTACTTCAAAATTTAATGTACTTATATATATTTTCACGCCTTATTTAGCCTTTATGTAACCTTTGAACCATTTCCCGTGTTCAAATTAACTGATATTTGGTTAATAAAACCAGTGACGACTCGAAATGGTACATATCACTGCAATTAATGCGCTAAGTGCTCCCAATAATAATAATTTCGTGAATTAAAGTTAACCGTCCTGTTTGATTTTATTTAATAAAACATAATAACAAATTGAAAATGTTAAAATATACGTTTGACAGAAAACCTTAGAAATTCTTGAGTTTTATTACTAAGGTAGCGTAGACCTTTATAAGTAAACTTTATCATGCTAATAAACAAGAGAGTTATTCGGTTAATAAATGAATATTCAGAAACTTTGGGTATCAATTTACTAATATCAATTTACTGGGAGAGATTTAATTACCGCTTACAGAACCCCGCTTTAATTGGGCTGTCCCTTGGACGCTTAAGCGAGTTGGGCAAGGCTTTGAAAGCACTACACTTAGCCCAAGTGCTCACGTATTGCCTTTAACGAGGTTTTAGTAGACCGACTATCCATTACTCGCCGTCTAGCTCGGATTAGACGGACAATTAGCAACAAGACGAGATGAAGGAACCGTGTGTGCAGTGCATCATTGATTATGTTTCATTAATGCTACAATACATAGGTACCGCCGCACTCAGAGACATTTTAGACACAATTAACTCAACCTTTTTCAAAATAGTGTATGAAAAGTCTAAGTAACGACTTAACTTCGACGAATCTGAGTGCGACGGATAATTTAAACGCTATGTTAAAAATATATGCGGGTATGTACGCTCAAATGTTTAGGTAACTGTAGATTATAAATAGAAAAGCAATAATGTAACCTTCGGAAATGATTGTATTTAAAAGTAATTTAATTAAGGGATTAATTAATGTATGTATATTACCAAGTGCAGATTTAAACTTTGGTAACATTCATTATTTTCTGCATAAAGTTTAGCTTTTTCCCACCCCCAAAATCCTTCTAAAATTGTAAATCCCTGTTTCAAAGGCTACGGTAGCGCCGGCCGGGACTTAATGTTCGAGGCCCACGTTCCGGGGACTTTTTAAACAACTGTTTGTACATCAGCCTTTATCTGTGATTGTTTAACCAAAAGTGTATAAAGTGAACAAGGGTAAAAAATTATATGTATTAATTAACCATTTGTTTTTTTAAGGAACGTGTCGTTAGTCTCGTCTTTTACTAGGGTAGTCTTTTGAACGCTTGACAACTTTTAAAATGCTGAAATAATTGTTAATTAAAGCTTTATTTGGCTGGCGAGAGTTCTTAAATGTAGCCTTTTAGCGGCCAGGTATTGTTTGTTTAATAAAGCTCAAGTGAACACGTCGGCTCGTCCTCTTAGAGTGAACGGGATCCAGATCAAACGGGGCCGCCTTTTACAAGTTGTAAGGATCAAACTAAATGAACTCATTGAGTCCGTCGAGTGCACGCTTGCTCCTAAACTTTATACTTACTTATCTTTTACTAAGAGACTCAAATTTGACAAATTTATTGTTTTGCGTATCATCATAGAAAATAGTTGACTAGCTTAAGAACCATATCAATATACCATAAAAAAAATGACTGACTGCTGAGTTTCTTGCGGCGTTTCTTCTCAGCAGTGGTCGCCCCTTGTGAAGCGCTGGTAGATTCTTGACGTGTAAAAGTGCCCGTGCGGCCTACTTACTGAATAAATGTCTTTGTATTTGTCTATCATGTGACAGGTACTATAAAATCACCACAAAGCTGCAAAGGAACACTCATTCTTGTCCCGGAGTTTCAAAATACCAAATTACGTGGGTATTTTTGGGTAAAAAATATCCTACTTCCTACTAATATTATAAATGATAAATTTTGTGTAAGTATGTCCGTGTGTGTTAGTTTGTTACTCCTTGACGCTCCAATTGCTAGACGGATTTGGATGAAATTTCAAATGACGACGGTAGTTTATACCCTGGATTAATACATAGGCGACATTGCATTCCTGAACAAATAAAAGTTCTCGAGGGAATAATGATAATGAAAATCTACGCGGACTAAGTCGCGGGCAGAAACTAGTTATTATTAAATTTTGGCTATAAAAATCTTTGAAATTGAAATTGAAATAATTTTATTGTATAAAATGATAGGTTTAATGTTAAATTTGTGAATCGTAGAAATGAGCGAGAAGGGGAATTATGTTAAAAGGTTATACGAATTTTCCATCCTGGCTCAATAATTAAAGTTCCTTATGATAATTATATTAAATCTCACTGAGTTATAAAAATTATTAGTTTACCGTTTCAAAAAAAAAGAGAGGCAAACGAGGATGTAGGTTACCTGATGGGAAGTATTCACCACCGCCCATGTATTCGCAACTCAAGAACAGTTGTATTATAGTTTGTCCTTTGATACCGATCCCTGTTTTAATTTTTATAATTAACTCGGCGCACCTGTGGCTCTCCATGCCAGCGAACAAAATGATATTCTTTATTCTCATTTATTCTCACAAGAAACAGCTCAAGACCATTTTTATACCAAGAAAGTGGCTTTGTTAGTAATATTTAGTGTTCTTTCACTGGGCATGAATTTGCTGTTTCTTCATAGAAAATATTCAAATTTAATAATTAAATTTAGTTAATACAACCCGAAACATTTATCTGAATGATAATATGACTTTTAATTTGATTAACATTTAAAAATGTAAAAAATCCTGGTCCACCCAATACCATGTAAAAGTACCTACTTAATTTTTTTAAATATTTTTTCGCCGTGACTATTGCTTAAAGAAGTAGTACTGTTTAGTAAATTGAAATATTATTGACGATGAACCCACCAAACGCGCCTTGACGACGCGTTGGCCTAGTTGTTAGTGACCCTGCCTACGAAGCTAGCGGTCCTGGGTTTAAATACCGGTAAGGGCAGATATTTGTGTGATGAGCGCGAATATTTGTTTCTGAGTCATGGATGTTTTCTATGTATATAAGTATGTCGCTATATATGTATTTATATCGTTGTCTAGTACCCATAGTGAAAGCCTAAAGCTTAGTTTGGGTCTAGGTCAATTGGTGTGAGATTGTACCCCGAAAAAAAAAAGGCACAAGAAATGTATAGTAGGTACATAGGTTAATGCGAATTTTCCGTGCGTCTCTAATTCGAAATGAATTTAGCCTTTAAGAAGACTTTAAACTAACAATACAAAACTATTTTTTAACAATATTCCCGTAATTATCATTCCCGCAAAGCTTAATGAACCGCAATAATTCCCGCTGCATAATGTTAGGAGTTATTGAGAATAGCCGTAAAGAGGAACCCGGCGCCCGCTAGCACTGGTCTTAAAATTTCACCTCATTATTCGTATTTAATGATATAACATAATAGTACATTACTACAGACGCCGGGAAGTAGGTGGTTGCAGGCCGAGTTCATATAGACGGCCGAGCGAAGCGAGGTCGGATAGTTACGAGGCTGGCAACCCCTTTTCACGGCGAGGTATGTATAGTGCTTTTCTCAAACATATGCAATGAAATAAAAAAAAACATCACTCAAAAAACATTTGTGTAATAGGCATTAACGCGGATATTTTTGGTCCGAACCACACAGATACAAAAAAAGAACGATTTTCAGCTATTCAGCCTGTTCATAAAACCAGCTGTCATGGCCATATTAAAATTAAAAAAAAATTACTTCCCGGCCTAGGATTTCAATTTTGTATGAAATTCCTTTACAGTTCTCTCGAGTTGTTCCGTCGGGAACGTGGCACTTTGAAGCCTAAAATAACTATCATAACGCCGACATTACATAGTATGTTTGAGAAAAGAAAGCATTATTTCTTATTTATAATTTTCCCTAGATCGAAATCCAGTTCGGAAAAAAGGTGGATGATGGAATTCGGCTGATCAATATCTGTGCCAAATGTTAACTTATTAATGGTTTTTATCAGTAAATCCATATGCTTCTAACGCACCAAAGTTATAAATCCAATAAAATATATATAATTATATTATAAAATAAAATGCTGTCAAATATGATTAACCATTTTTGAAAAGACTTCTTTACTTACGTTTTATTTACTAAGAGGAAGTCTTCTTTACGTGCGAGTTTCCTAAGGGGGGGTACCATGACATACTAAAATAATTCAGTTTAGGTTGATAAAAAGGGACACAGCGGTGGCAGTTATACAGCTCTGTCCCTTTTTATCAATATAAACTGAACTGCTTAACTATATCATGGTAACCCCCCTGGGCCCGTATTAAGGTCGTCTAAAAGCATCCGTCACGTTCACACTTACGAACTCGTCAGAAAGTGACAGATCTACTACGACAATCCACATCGATAATCACGGCCCCCCAGTCAGTCATACCTTCCGTTGAGCCATGATACACCTTTGTCAATTAGTACCTTTTAATGTGTGCCAAAAAAGATCGTGTTTGTCTTATTCCCGTGGCTCGCTTCCCACTGGGCTGAATTCTAAATCCGCCTTTGTTTCTAAGCTCTTGCTGTTATTTTCTAGTACATATTGTTGACACACTGACACAGAACACTCCGCCATCCAACGATTCACCTGTACACACTGTGATGCTTGCATTCTCTGATACCTCGATTTCTCTTTGTCAGTAGCTTGTGCTCGTTGCGTCGTGCTTTCTTTCCAATTATAATACCCTAACAGGATCTCATGTAACATGCACAGTCAGTGTCTCATGGAATGAAACTGTAAAATAAATACCTTTTAAAAGTAGTTTCTGTGCAACCTCTTCAAACTATCCATGTCAATAATCGAACCGCTCGTACAAATAAAATTATAGCCACCTACCTACCTCTACCTGCATGAACACTAACCTCATTAATTATTCTTATCTGATGGATGTAGGGTCTCTATTTCACATTTTGCCCTTTTTGTTCCAAAAAACGAGCCGATTTTGATACAACATGCCACCTTACCAACTTTTGAGACAATATGCCACAATAGCAATTTTTTATTCAGCACGAAGACTCAAAGTTTGAAAGAAAAACGAGAAATGCTTTAGTGGCTTAGAAAGTATGGATTATTTTGAATGCGTTGAGGATTGTATAGCAAGTTTTAGAATCTCCAAAATTACAGCTATTTTTTGCCAGGGGAGGGGAGGCACAGGTGTACCACAAGGTAGCGTTCTTTACCAACATCATTAAAACCTTGATAACTCCTAACCTAATTATCATATTACAACGAAGTTAAAACTATATTTAGACCATGTATAAAATGGGCATTCTTATCCTTTAATATTTACGTCAAGTAACAAAAATCTCTCATAAACTTGCCTGCAAGAGCTGTAACAATTAATATTATATATCATAAATTATATTATTATTTAGAGTCGTTTCATTTGACGTTTCGGAGAGGAAAACATTGCAGCACAACAGATTTTTTGAATACAGCTATTTCCTTCAATAAACATGTTTTTAAAACGCAACTATGCAACAGTCACGTCTACAAAACAGTTTTTAATTTTACCATAAATATTAAGTAACGTCCAATTGGGTGCTGGTAACTCGTACAATACGCGCCGCAGTCGCCGCAGGGAAACTTTTTGAAAACAATCAAGCTCCAAAATTGCTTTTCACCTGCACGTGTAAACTGTAAACCATCCAACATGTGGTTACCTTTTCCAAAAATAAATTTGTAATTTTGAACTCTGTTGTCAACGGTATAAAAGCGTAAGAGGGCAATTTAGTTCCACATCGGTGGACGGACGAAATCGGCTTTCGTGCCTCAAAGGGTGGGTGCGATTGGTTTGTTTGTCACCAGCTTGTGGTGAAGTAAAGCAATAAAAGCATGCGGCTCTCGGATTGTTTTCAACGCTACTCGTAAAGGTTTTCTTCATAAAACCGTCATCTGCAAAACAAAGACAGGTACCTGAAACGGATTCCAGTGCCTGGTTTCCTTTGTATAGGATATGGATGTTTGAAATGATATTGCGCCAGCGTAGTTATGTTCTATATTTGTAAATGTTGTTAGAAACCAACTCAAAACACTCACTTTTTCTGTCATTACCTGTACATATTTCTCATTAATATTCTTCACTCAGCTTAATTTCGCATGAATGATAAATAACTAAACAGGTTTTGAAAAGGTATCAAGACTTGTATTCACAAGTTAGTCAAATATTATAATTTACGCGGAAACTAGTTTTCCATAAATAATATGCCTTCCTGGACTGCACTGAAGTCATTTTAATATGGCCGGGCTTCCGAGAAATCACGCCACTGCTATGCCTTGACCGACGTTTTGCCGAGGATATTTATGTCAAACACAGCGTTAACACAAAAAAGAGTATTTTTTCACTTCAGATGGAAAACTTTTTCATCATTGGTAAAATAAAAATTTCAAGCTTAATGCTTCTAATATTAGAGTTAACTCGTTTTATATAATTGACGTTTTGTCTTCACCAAAATAAAAATAAAAACATATATTCGTGACATACATAACAAAGAGCAATTTAACACGTACAAGAAGAAAGTAGCTACGAAATGGTCCCAACTAAGCGTAATGCTGGCATTAAAGTCAGCGCTGGTCTTCCGTTCCATTCCATATGACGGCTAAGAAAGTAGGCACTGGTATATCTTGAATCTTAATATTGTACTTTTGAGTATGCAATTGCCTATAAATAGGTCCCAGATCCCACTTACTATCAGGTGGTCTGTGTGTTTGTTTGCCATCTACATGCTCTAAACAAGTAATTCGAATGCGCTGCCTTAGTTACTTTAGGTTTTCAGGTGACCCTGATAGGTCAAACGAAGGACTTATGTTTGGCTACAAGCCAAAAGCCTTTCGCTAGACTGACAGCCAGTACGTTTGCCGGAGTTTTTACTTAAGACGAATTTATTTTTCCTCATAGAAAGTGTACGGAGTTTGAAAATAACTGAGTTAATACGAGGCGCGAAGGCATGTTTTCTTGTGCGCCTCGACTGACCCCAATTAGAGTGCATTGAAATAGAATGAACTCTTGGATCGTCTTGACTTGTTACGTAAGATTTAAAGCTTTTAACTCTTCGTTTTGCTTTTGGCATTTCGCTTAAATATGATTACTGGAACTTAAAGTAGAAATGAAAATGTTTTGAATTACTCTCTAATGCAATAATGTTAAGTGTAACACAAAATATTCTCACTTTAACAGACAAATTTTGTATCTCCTTCAGTATTTCTGTGTCTCGTTTGAGATAAATATTTAATATTTCTCACGAAAGTGTTCCTTTTGCTAGATATGAAATGAAGTGAAAGATAAGATAGAGCGTTGGCATAAAAAGGTATGAATGTGTAATTCCATTATTGGAACGGTAATTTTGTAAAAACATTGAGAAATATTGCCAAATTGTTTTCTGCCCGTCCGTCCTTATCTTTATATCGTATAATGTTAATCAAGATTCGATCTTGATTGACATTTTATCAAAATTTACTTAAAATATTTTCAGAGGGGTTTTCAATCTTGAAAAAGATACAGTATATAACATTAATATTAACTCTAGCATGTGGGGTCATCGGAACTAATAAATACAGTTAAAATATAGGGACCATGCCGCGAGCGGACCTACTAGAGGGGGTGTTCTTTTTATAGAGGTGATTATTATTTACATCTTTAATATTTGAGTAGCTTAGTTTTATTTTAATTTACTACTTGAATTTTTGTTAGGATTATATTTAAAAAATGGAACAAGTATTTTTTCATTTATTTTGTAGGTACCATTACTACACTGTATTTAAACGACAAATACTGAAAACACCAATCAATAATGTAGTTTGTAAAGATATTACGAGTATGTGAAACAAACAAGATAGCAAACTTCAGCGCTTCTTTTATTGCATGTTTTCGTACATAGCCGCGCGATAAGAACCTTTAGTAAGTACTCTATTATTAGTAACATGCTTATTAGAACCAAGCCTGTCTGCAAACAGCATATTTGTACTTTAAAAGTTTAATGCTGTTATTGAAATGTTAAATTCACTTATCATATTAAGCATTAAAAACATAAAATGGCTATTCTTCTAAACTTAACAACGTTGTGCTCGAATTAAATCCTTTCAAATGCGTACAAACATATTGTTCGTATAATTTGTAATCTTTTATAAACTGAAAAAGAAACAACATATTTAATGGAAAATGGCAAATTGATATTAAATGGTCGCTGTAAAAGAAATCCGGAATGAGTTATGAATGCGTACGGCTCAGTTATACGGGATATAAAAAGTCAGTCTGCGGTCGCCAGGCTTTGAGCCACAGTGCGACGCGGCTTAGCTAGCGGGCAATGTTCGTAAAAGTGCAGCCTTTTTTTAACACGTTTTGTAATTTTATCGACACATATATCGTAAGTCCTTTGTTATGCGTTCAAACCCCGTAGGAAATAACCAGCATTATTACAACCAATATTTTTTTGAGAACGTTTTTGTCTGTGGTAGTAGGCAAAATCTGTACTGTAATGTTATTACAGTATAGATTTTTGTAACGTTATGAGTTGAAATTTGGATCAGCTGCCAAAACTCAAGAGGGTCTCTATTCTGGTATGCATAGATATGAAAACAGTTATCGTCTCGAAACGTCAATTCAGTGTTTTTTTATATAAGCCGCATGACATTTGATCTCGAGTGACTTGAGAATGGGGACTTCATTCGTTAGTCTATGTTTTTTTTTTAAACATTCGTCTTGTCGGAGGATCGAATTGCCGTCATTATTGTTTTCACATTTGTTTGCTGTTACGAAAGTAGAATAAATGTAAACGTATGATATGTGTGTAGATAAAGTAGTGTATTCAACTGTACATAATTGGGCCTTAAAACGCTCGTGTAATCCTTTTATGCAACTTGCTGGCGCCCATTTCATAAAACGACACTCGTGTTTTAAGCTCTCTCATTATGCATCAGTTGCATAAACTACTATTGTAGTATTATGATTGACATAGGCGAAACGCGCGACACCTTAAGTTGTTGTTTTATCGAATTGTTATGGTTCGAAGGATACAACTTTTCTAGTAACTATGCATTGCATTACTATAGGAATCAGAAATTTGAAATTTCATCCTTACCATTTATCTTGTCAATATTTTATGGAGCATTTTCCGGCAATGAAATCTTCGACCTTTTTTAAATCCCCTGGGCACATCCGTTCTCCGAACACGACGAGGTTTCGAGTTCTTTGTAAACATATTAAGAACACGCTTCACAATATTCTGTTCTGAGGCGCAAACCCAACCTAAAGCTGGATAAAACCTGTTCACAAGGCCTTAACCGGCCTTAGCCCACTTATTTCACGGAGCCGATGTAAAAATACATCGCTCAAAATTGTCTATTATTGTCTTTTGCAAGGTCTGGCCAGATACGCAATACTGACTATTAAATTATTTATTGCTTCTATAACTTGTAAACAATAAAGGTAGGTAGGTAGGTAACGTATAACTAGTTACTCTTACCAGGTATGAGATCATTATGAACCTTGCTAGGGCACAGCAACTACCACATGAATAAATACATGAATATTTAAATATGTTTGTTTAGTTATTTTATCTGCTAAATATTCCTTTATGGTGTTGTAGCATTTTGGCACTTTATAGTTTCTTCAACATACATTACATACGAGTATATACAGCCACTCCTACATTCCCAGAGTGGGGTAGGCACAGCCACACAATAACCAACAACTCTAAAAACTTCTGTCCATGTATTCCATTTTTTTTTACTATTCTCTTTGTATATCTTACTGACAGATTGCAATCCCATCGCCTAACAATACTATAATTCTTTATTCCCTTAATCTCCTCATAGGACTTCCACTGGAAGATATGGAGTTCTACATTTACATTTAATATTAACAAACACGGCAAAGTTATAACCACACGTAATAGTTCCTTTAACTGTTTAGTCAATTAATTATCAACTAGTATTGATGTTTTGAACTTGGGTATTTTACTGTTCACTTTTATAGCTATGGCAAAAGGATTTGTGAGAATTAATAAGATTAAGGATAGTATTATAAGTTTGCGTCGGTTACTTAGTAAAGTTGTATAGTTTGCAGGTAGATCAATTCGGGTTGTGAAGAAGCTTTATATATTTGCGAACAAGTTAACATATTTCTTATTTATGTACACCGTAGAATATAAATCAGACTCTACCGGGTAGAGTCAGTGTCTTGTGTTCTTGGAAGTGTTGTCTGTGTTTTTTCGTATTAATTAATGTTCTACTGAGTTTTAAGAGAGAGTAAAAAAAATATGTTTGTCAGTGCTATTTCCCCACGAAAAAAATCCATAACTAAACCACGAGTAAACATATGCATAATGCGGTTGTTTTTTAGTCTCTCGAGTGTATATGAAAATTCAGTAATTTTGGATCTTATTTTATTTACATGTGACTTCCAATTCATATGTGTATCTATATTTATTTCGAGAAGTGTGCAATTTGATAAAAGATGAATGATCCAAGACGTTTGTTCAGTAAGTAGGCTGCACGGGCACATATCTGCCAGCGCTTCGCAAGAGACCACTGATGAAAAGAAACGCTGCAAGAAACCAGCAGTCAGTCGATCTTTAAATATTGCTTATAATATTATTACATATAATTTAAATTCTAGTCCGTGGTTTTTGGTGAGGATGGAAACCCATGAGTTTAGTTTTCGGAAAATTAATTTCAACATTATGGTCATTCATATAGAGTATGGTTCTATAAAGAATGGAGTAAAGATTATTTTTTAAGTTCTTACTATTATTACAAGTTGTAAGAAGCGAGATGTCGTCAACAAATAAGACGCATGGTTCCTCCATGATCTTTGGAAGGTTGTTAGTATAAACTAGGAAAAAGAGGCCACCAATTACACTTCCTTGTGGAACGGAGGCATTTATAATTTTCTTGTGAGATTGAATGTTAACAATCTCATACTCTTAATGTGCAATTAAAATTTATTTATTTTACAAATAGTTCGCGGTTTTTAAAATAAGATAAAAGCCATTGCTCAGCTAATCCACTATTGCTACCACCGCTTAAAATATGATTGAATCAATTAAATGTTCTCGAAGTAATGAATAAAAAATAAGAATCACAATATTTAGATCAATGTTTCTAGAAATGCAAATAAGAAGAAGATTTATTCAACACCTACACAATAAATAAAAGTTACAAAACCAAACACAAAACATTGCGTTGAAAAGCTCGCCTTCTCGGAAATCCACAGCGCTGGTTTTCAGAAAAAAAAACACTTAAAACTAGGAAGTTATTTAGTATCTGCTTCGTTATGGGGTTCTATTCTAAACCTCAATGCTTCATCGTAATGTCAACGTTATGATAGATCTTAACTAACATCGTTAACAGTAATGGCGGCGGGGTTGAAAACAATACGATAACATGTCAAAGGCCATATGGTTTTACCGAGCAGAATAAAGCACAAGAAAGATTCGGAACAAAGGAAGTTACGGTGTTTGTGTGAGATTGTTTGTCCGATGCAATTGCGTTATATTTGTACGTACTGGCACAAATAAAGGCGAACACAAGGCCAAAGCAATTTAGATGTTCACTTAGTAAACGCCACGTAGCTTTACAAAATACTTCACTTCTACTATAAGCAAGGTTTTTCTTATCCTGATTTTGCTTTAGATTCTTGTGGAAAAAAGTCGCCAGTCATGGCGCTTTAATCGCTTTATAATAATGTCGGCGGCAAGCCAGGCTTTACATCGTGATTGATGCCATAACATTCTTAATAATATTTTGATTACGCTTGAACAAATAATTGGGGACATTTGTGATTTTTTTTTTACAGTTTTTATAACAAACAAGCAAACAAGGGCTTCTTTCAAGGAGTTAAAAATCATATAGTCTTAAACCTGGGCCTCTATTCTAGACGGTAAAAACCGGGGCTATATTGGAATCCCTAATAGTCATTTGTCCTAATCATCATTTTTCCTAATTCATAGTTTGACCTAAAGCCATTTCCGCCTATTGTTTAAAACTTTTTAGTGTTGTATAACACAACTCTAACAGGTATTTTTGGAAAGCTTAGAAAGTGGTCCTTCTCAGTTGACAAGCAGTTTAGGACAATCAATAATTTAGGACAAACGAACGTTAGGACAAACGATATTATGGATCATGAATGACACCCGTTAATTGAGGATCCCTAGTTAGAGACTGAAAACTAGCAGTGTTATCCATTTAACCACACTTACTATGATGTATAACATTTGATTTAACTTATGCAATCCAATGTACTGTTTTGTGTTGATAATTAAAAAAATATCTCTTATTTATTGTATAAACTATCTCTATTCCAAATTTTATCCAAATCTATCCAGCCGTTAAAGAACACGTTTCTGAATTCCAAAAGAAATTCGAGAACGTGATGAGTAATTGAAATGTTTGTGAAGAAGCTACTTTTCATACTTGAAATTATATAGAGATACAAGCATAGCATTTTCTGCATTTTGATAGCGTCTAAATGCAGAAAAATAATACTATTTGAACTCTCACAGCAACAGGACACCACATTGCAACTACATATTTTTTATTAACCTCTCGAGTTCCATTAAACTTCAGAGCTACGAAGTGCTACGCCGCCGTAGAAATCTACGCCGTAGCACTTTAAAAGTAAGTTTTAAGAGCGGTTTACTTCGGTATAATTTTAAATACTAAGCTCTTATCTAGTATTTTTAGTACAGGATCTCTTTTTAGCTTTGGCTAAAACATATGTTTATTATTATTCTTTAAATACATACATACATACATACATACATACCTTCATGCCTGTAATCTCAGAATAGCGTAGGCAGAGCTACAGAACTTGTTGATAATTCAGTAATCACATTTTGCACAAATAGGCTAGATAAAAAACAACAACTTTTTTACAATCATTACTTTTATTTTATATAATATAGGTACTACAATTAAAAGTTAAAACAAAACTTATTTAAATTATTATTTGCTTATGTATAATCAACTTATTCTAGATAATTATACTTAAGTTGCATCAAGCTCAAAATGGTCTGCTTGTTATGCCACGGAATATTGTTTAGATGTATGATTTCAATGATACGTCACGTTTTCGAATTGCCTTTACTATCCGAATACGTGTTCAGAATTTATCCGTAGCACGAACCTGTAAAATAGACCAAATTCACGTATAACTCTATTACGATATGAAAGTCAACGTCAATATGAACTTGCTATCCAATTTTTGTACATTCGAACACGGGGCGCTGTAATTAATCGCCATACATATTTTCTCGATAACGACACGATAACCTTACTTGCTGGATTGAATGTGTTAGTTGTGTCAGTTTATCAAGTCTAATCGAAACTATACTCGTAAATAAATCCATAATAAAACCCGGAAAATATCAAGTCGTACGTAAAATTGAAAAACCGGACGAGAGCGTGTCGGAAGATACTTAGTGAAGGGTTCTGAAGCCGTTACTACAGACACAAAAATCTATTTATCTCAAAAATACCATGTGGAAATGTGCACTAGCAAAAGAGCGTATCTTTATGGCACTTACGTCCTTTTTTTGAAAAACGGAGTATTTCGGCAGTAACTCAAAAACGGTATGTTCGATCATTTAGAAAATAAGTTTCGTGAAAAGTATTTGTTAATATTATTATTATTTTTTGACTATCCTACTTTCGGAGCGTATATTTCCGAAAATATTCACTAAATCAATAAAATTGCACGGAAACCTTAAATTGTTTTTAGAAGAACTGTTAAAACATGTAGAAACATGTTGATATTTGACAAAAAAATTATCTTCTGTTACGTGTATTTATTTATTTATTTATTAGGTACAATAACATGTTGAACACCAAGCATTAAAAATTAAGATTATACAAATGACACTTAAATGGTAAACAACACAATAATGATTGTACACAGCATTTACATTTCATTTCGGTAAATAAAAAGTGAAGATGACAAAAATATGCAAAATTAGAAAAGTGGCTGTATCATTAATTTGGTTTTAAATTTGTTCGCGCTGTCAGAGAATATATCAATATCAATATCTGTGTCTAAGAAATTATATCTACGACACATCCTTAGGAGTGGAGCGTTAAATGAGAGGTTGTTGCTTGTAAAGGGCATGCTAAATATTTTCTGATTCCTTGTGATCTTTTTCTTGGCAATAAAGGATATGTAGCTAATAAGATCAGTGTCAAGGACACCATTCAAAATCCTATGTAGCGTCATTAAATCAGTCACATCACGTCTGTACTCCAAAGATGATAGGCGGAAATTAACTAACCTGTCGCTGTATTGAGGAATAGTGCGTCGCACACCTGTTAACCTGCTGAGATGCCGGACGAATTTAATTTGTATAGATTCAATGCGGCTTGAGTGGATACTATAGATTGGGTACCAAACACAGCTACAGTATTCCAGAATAGGTCTAACTAAAGAAGTGTATAAAATTACGAGACTTTCTACTTTCTTAAAAGGTCTAGTAGTTCGTAACACAAAACCCAACATACGACTCGCCTTAGACACAATAACATCATAATGGCCGCGGAATGACAATTGACTGTCAAAAATAACCCCAAGATCCCTAATTGTTGTCACTCTTTCCAAGGGAATTCCATCGATATTATATGTGAAATTAATGGCATTAAGTTTTTTAGTAAAGGAAATGCATTGGCATTTGTTAACACTTAAGGACATACAATTGGTTTTACACCAGTTGTCAACTGTGTTAAGGTCAGCTTGCAGAATAAAACAGTCCTCAATTGATTTTATGCAATGAAATATTTTGATGTCATCTGCATAAGCCAAGCAGTTGCACGCAATGCTTCTTAAAAGGTCATTAATGAAAAAGAGAAATAAAAGAGGACCTAAATTTGAACCCTGGGGTACACCAGATTCAGCTAAAAACGGGATGGACTCGAACCCAAATACACAAACTAACTGAGACCTACGAAATAAGTAAGATTTAAACCACCGCAGCAAGTCTCCATGGATGCCCAAGTGTTTGAGTTTTATCAAGAGTATGTGATGATTTACCCGATCAAAGGCCTTGGCAAAAACTGTATAGACTGAATCAATTTGGGTTTTTGTCTGAAACGCTAAGGATAAATGGTGCACATAAGTCAGAAGATTGGTTGATGTTGAGCGATTCTTGACAAAACCATGTTGACGAGGGTTAAGCATATGATTAAAATGAGAATAAACTGCGGACACTACTATGCTTTCAAAAACTTTAGAAAAAATACTTAGGCGGTAATTTGAGACCTCAGACTTGTCACCTTTTTTGTGTACGGGCGTTATTTTAGTAAGCTTCCAGAGATTTGGAAAGACACCATCACGGAGAGACTTTCTAAATATTAGTGTCAGGGGTTTGGCCAAAGCGTCCGCACAAGAGCGAATAAATAAGACTGGTAGAATATACCCCTAGATATATTTAATTTTGTTATTTAATTACCAAATTAAGTAGCACCTTATACAAGGCCTGTACTCTTTTAATCAATATACCTACATCTTGTAGTTTTTGAGTAAAGTGCCGATGATATACGGACGGACATGACGAAACTCTATGGGTTCCGTTTTTGCCATTTTGGTTTTTTACAGAACCCTAAAAACGGAGATTTCGTTATGCAATATCCGTGGCAGGCTTTATCTACGCGAATAAAATTCTCACAATACCTCCTATCTTAACTTCGAAACTCCGACATAAGCTCTATAGCTGACCACCCTAAATGAATAAAGTTCCGTTTAATAATGGACCTTTTGGCAGCCCGTCATCGCCTTAAAATTTCCAACGTGAGAAAAGGTTACTGTTATTGGCACCCGTCAAAATGATGGACGAGGTCTACGTTCTTTGAGTTGCGTAATCCTCGAGGGCCGGGACAGGCTATTGGGGCCGGGAAAAAAGGCTTTCTTGGACGACAAATTGCCTTCTGTCAAGCGGCCGGCTAACATGTCGATTACTACACGCTGTTCCAGTTAATCGCACGAGGCACGCACTGCGAGGGTTGGCCGTGGTTGGTGCGACCCCGAAGGCCTAGAGTGGCTCACATTAAGTATTGAGTCGGAACTGAGATTGAGTTACATAGGGTTGCCAATTTAAAAATGAGTATTTGGTTGAGCGTTTGAGAATGTTTAGGAAGAAATTGTGCTCATTATAAATGTTTCTAACTCATTTATTTATTCATATTGGTAAAATATGTTATGTTATAAGTAACGATATAATTATTGTTATTTTTTTACCGAACTGAAAAAGGAAAAAAACAAGCAGATATACATCAAGGCAAACTATTAAAAAACCCAAAAAACATTGGACTATTACTGCTCTTGCAAAAAGGGTCGTTATTGTATCCTAATGTTGGTTACTACGATTCGATTTCCGACTTCCAAGGATTTCGGTATACTCGCGGTATTATAATATGATAAGGTTCGTCTCTTTTCGACTCTATTTCAATGCCGTTCGAAAGTGACAAACCTTATCATATCGCGGCTAAACAATGATTGACAGGTGCAAACTTGGGTTTGGGTCCAAGTGCGAGTCGGGTGCGACGAAGGGTTCCGTACCATTATCTTAAATATTTCATGGAGCCCCCCTTAAATATTTATTTTATACTGTTCTTAGTATTTGTTGTTATAGTGGGTGTCAAAATTTCAACTGTCTAACTATAACGGCTCGTGAGATACAGCCTGGTGACAGACAGACCGACGGACACATGAAGAGCGGGAAGACGTACAGACGGTCAGCGGAGTCTTAGTAATAGGGTTTTGTTTTACCCTTTGGGTACGGAACCCTATAAACTGCCTTAAAAATGCCTAGTAACAAAGTTTCATTTGGTTCGGCTAATGTCCCTACGCTAGCAGCAAAATTTTGTGCTGATCCTTAGAGCATCCATTACGGGGAAAAGGGGTCCAAAATGTATGATTTTCTTTTTCTAAGAGTACGTTAGGTTTGAGCACGAAACAATACTCTAGGGAAGCTGGAAAAAACGGGTTACACGTGTACCCGTAATTTGAAACGAGTTCCCATATTTGCTGTCATTTGCGACATCATATTTTATTTTTTTGATTCGGGTAAAATTGTACAGTTGCTCATACATGCCTAAGTTTGCCTTTGTGTTTAAACAACGCAACTGGGTTAACCTAAGTCTAATAAGGCGTGTCAAACGACTTCTTTACTGACACGGTGGTTTAAAGTCACGCTGTTTTAAAGTAAAATAATTTAAGTTGCCCCATATGCTGCCACGCTGACACTCACTCAAGCATAAAAAAGGATGGCTTCATGTGATTCCGCGCGAAAAACGTGAGATGGAAATAGTTTTCGCGCAGCGTCAAATGAAAATAATTGCTGTTTACTGTAAACCGACAACATTTATCAATGAAATTGTTTACTTACCAGAATTGAAAAGTTTTAAGTACTCAACTATTAAATCATAAATAATTGCTAAAGGTCGGTTTTGAAGATTTTGCCAAAAACAAGCGAAAAAGTTGTCATGTTTAAAAATAGAACTATCAATGTTTTTGTTTCTAATCGTATTTTCACGTTAAGCAGTCTCAACAAAATATGACCAAGTTTAATGTATCTAAAAAACAGGCTTTAAGCTGTGGTTCCACTGAGGCGGAGATGAGCGGAGTGGAACGGAGCTGTGCCAATATTACATACATACATACATTAAATCACGCCTGTTTCCCAGAGGGGTAGGCAGAGACCACTTCTTTCCACTTGCTACGATCTTGATCTTGAACTGTGCCAATATTAACCAATAGAATCTAAACTTAGCAACAACTTAGAATTTCCAACAACTCTAAAAACTTGTTGATAATTCTGTAACCACCTTTTGCACATTTAAGCTAAGATTGTATGAGTGACAGTTTTCAAGCCCATCGCCTAACAGTACCACAAGCCTTTATTCCCTTAGTCGCCTCATACGTCATCCACGGGAAGACACGGAGTCGTTAATTAAGGTGTACAATGTGGAATCGGTAACTCTCACACTTACATACTCCTCAGAAAGTATCGTGTTTATTTGTCCACATTTTTCCACTGTGCTAAAAGCGACCATAATGCTCCAAGATTAATTACTAATATGGATTGTCTCCGACAGGCATGTCGTCAGGCGGCAGCGGCGACGGCGACGACATGTTCAACACGACACTCAGCTTAAACGGCACCGAGGCCGAGGGCCAGCCGCATTTCGACAACATGACCAAACGCGACTACACCGCCGCGGTCGGCCAGGCTGCCTACCTGCACTGCCGCGTCAAGAATCTTTCTGATCGAGCGGTAAGTTTTTTTCTCACACCTGGCTTCTTAGCGTGAACCCAATGCTGTGAGAAAAGATAGCGTTAATCGACTAAGGAATATGGAAAAGAATAGTAGTCAAAAGTGACATGATCGCTTTTTGGGCGTATCGATATGCTTTCCGAGAGGACTTGGCTAGCCATTTTAGTCCTTTGCGATAAACCACGTGACCAACTTGTCATTGCATACATTTCATGTTGATGGAATGGAAAACGCTAAGTGGCACATATGTATGGGTTTTGACATTGTGACAGCACTGATCGCTAATTTGGGCGTTTTGATATTCCATAGGGGATCGTACGTGAGGCCGTTTGGCTAGCATTTGGCGTTTCTTTGTGATAAACCACGTGACCAACTTGTCATCCCATTCATTTAAAGTCGATGGAATGGAAAAACTCTAACACCGTTTGGCTCTTGGCTAAGCCAACTACTTGGTGATATTATTTTACAAAAGACGGGCAAGAGCATGCTGGATTATGCTCGGTGTATAGATTCAATGCTGTAACTATACCCACTAAAAAGTATCTCGAAACTACAAGTATGAACGGATTTTCTATTAAAAGTTATTTCGTCGGTGAAACTGCAAAACCGCGAAAGCAACTTTTTTAATAAGGAGCAAAATGCACTTTTTTAATTAGGTTTATTTTGCTCTATCATAAATTTGTTAGTTACGCGGTTTGCAGTAACACCGACGATTTGGTGCTATCTTAGATGATTTTTGGTAGGTAGGTATAATCACTCTAGCCGCCTGTATCTCAGAAGCCAATTAAATCCACTTACCCTTGCCTACAGCTGCAACAGGTCTATGACCGGGAAATTCATATGCAAATGCAATACTGACTTCAATGTGCATGTGCATGTTTGAGACATGCACTAAACAAAACTCGATTGGTAAGGGCGCGGTCTCTACAGTCATTAATGACGACGCGCGCTAGCCTAGTTGGTAGTGACCCTGCCTACGAAGCTAGCGGTCCTGGGTTCAAATCCCGGTAAGGGCAGATATTTGTGTGATGAGCGCGAATATTTGTTCCTGAGTCATGGATGTTTACTATGTATTTAAGTATATATTTCTCTATATAAGTATTTATATCGTTGTCTAGTACCCATATTACAAGCCTAGAGCTTAAATTGGGACTAGGTCAATTGGTGTGACATTGTCCCGTGATATTTATTTATTTATTATTATTTATTATTAATGTACTATTATTTTTGATAGTTCATATTAAGTAGATTGAGGCAGTAAAGACCAACCTAGTCACAATTAGTTAACCTAAGTAGAGACCCTCGATAATACCAAAGAATATCGTAATATCGTCTCGATACGTAAACATTCGTTGGAGAATTCCGTGGTGAGGGCGAAGGGTCGCCAGATGCCCCGTTTTTTATGATACCCCGTTTTTCATGCTATGACAAAATAAAAATACGGATTATGAAATAAAAATCCGGTCAAGTGAAAATCGAACTCGCTCACTGAGGGTTCCTTACCGTCGCACAGTAGGTACTATTATATTCCGATTTGAATTCGATTTCGAATCGAATCAGCGCGAGTCCAACTCACACTTGACTTAATTCTGTAGTATTTATTGTTTTTCTTCAAGTTTTATACTACAATAATACAATTTGAGCCTTTTAGGTATGCTTTACCATATACTTTTTACGATACAAGAAAAGTAAAATCTCGTTGAAAAAAAACGTTTTATGTACCTATATGAACCCCCTTAATTACATCACTCGCTTTTTTAAAAAAAAACAGTTAATCCGCCGTAATAACACATATTCCGAAAATAAAAAAACAACTTGGTGTCTATTACAGTTCAAAATATACTAGAATTAAAAATTGCTGGTTTCCTACAAAAAATCCTTGTTTTTTTTCAACTGAGTTAGCAACTAAGCGTTTGTTGGTTTTCCGTTCGATTTTTGACCACTCTGCATTCGGTCGAATAGTCTGATTCCTTTGGCGATACCGCTTTGAATAGACGGCGAACGCCAATTAACGGTCATCGATGTCCGCTAAACCGTTCCCACTTAGCTAAATAAGGTCTTCGTTTTCCTGCGTAGGCCCAGACTGTACGCGACATTACGAGTACACTCTTTGACGTCATGTTTGAACTGCTGCACTAATCTGTCAAAAGGGTTAAAGAGACATGATATAAAAGTTTGCATCTACTAATATAAAGCCGACTGTATACGTACGGAAGTATTGGTCGTGAAGTCTCCTTTTCGACTGACTTCTAAAAGAAGGAGATTTTCAATTAAGAAAGTTTTAATTTGGTTTTCATGGGCCTTCACCTATTTTTGCGCATATTTGCTTCGATTTATGTATTGGATGTGTTTAGCGTTATTATTATTCAGAAAATCATAAGGCGACGTTGTGCGGTGATCCTCTGGCCTCCGTGAAGCGATGTACGTAGAACTTTACGAAGACCAGATGAGATTTTCTTGGAGCAATCCTTCCAAAGGCGATACGTGTTCAAACTTGAATTCGTCATTGTACTGCACATTTGAATGTTAATTTACTGCATATTAATGAGCGACACCATCTTGTCAAAAGCCCCAAGAGAATCGTGGTTAGCGTTACGTAATAAATAATTGTTGTGTTGATTTGTATGCCATAGAATAGATAAAGCCTAGTTTAGTTTTCTTTTTTTATATGCCACAGACTACATCAAGCTGCGTGGAGCGGTGTTTGCGCGACGGCGTTATGTAGTTGCGTGGCGTGTTTTTGTTTTTGCCTGTATTTTAGTTTTATTTTAGTTTTCTTTTTATTTTAATTTTCTTTTTATCAGTATCTTTGTGGTTTTTTTTGTGATTCGTGTATGATCGTGGCGTCATTGCGCCGTGACTTCACCAAATGGTCGCAACGGAAGACCAGCGCTGGCTCTGCCAGCAACACGCTGAGTTGTAACCATTTCGTGACAAACTGTGCATGTGTCCAATTTGTTTGTTATTATTTTATGTGTTCATTAATTTGTCACGAATAAATAATTTCTTTCTTTTTTTTTTCTTTCTTTCTTTCAATTCGACTAAACGTTTTTTTTCTCATAGTTTATGTTTTATTTATTATATAATTAGAGTTTCATTATTACCTGAAAGTATTATTTTATAAAGTTAGATAATTCATCAATATCAGGGGATCATCTTGCACATATCGACGGTGAAGTACCATGAACTCCTAACTGACATTTTGACGATAGTTACATTTTTATATAGATGCACTGTAAATTTAATTTGGCATCATTACTGAAGACATTAAAAAATAAGAAATTAAATGAGTATGAAACCAGTGTCTTTAGTAATAATGCCAGATTATGTTTAAAGTGTATCCACAAAAAAATGTAACCATCGTCAAAATGTCAGTTAGGAGTTCATGGCACTTCACCGTCGATATTCACTTTGTCCAAAACTTAGCTATAAGCTTTAATACTACGACTTATAAAAACCTAATATACGCAAAAAAACAGCTATGTTTCAAGAACTAGTGCTCATCCTAATAAATATTTACCATTTTATCAGGATTAAACCTAGTAGCCAGACTTAATGCTAACGAATCACGTAGTACCATGTTGATCACCGATATTGTTTTAATTCTACTTCGATTAAGCCCCTCTAGCTTAAAAAACGTACTGACACTATTGACATTATGACTTAAGGTCCCTAAAATACGGTGTCTTTGCGTATACAAAAGACAGGGTCATAGTAACAACATGGCGCCGTTTTTGACGCACATTACTTAATATACGCACCCTTAAGTAGCAGCAGTGCGTTTCCACCTTTAGGTACTGTCAAGTGAATGAGAGCTGTAAGGTGGAGTCTTGTAATTGCAACTGTCTGGTTATTGCAACTAATTTGAATAACTTCCTCTATGATCACTGTTTTTAACAAAGACAGGCGTGATATTGTTCTTCTATACTAAGAAATACAATATCAAGCTTGTTGTTGTTCAAAACAGTGATGCTACAGGGAGTTATTTAAGTCAGTTGCAATTACCAGATAGTTGCAATTACAAGACTCCACCTTAATAACGTCAACAATTTGATTACGATGTCGAAGCAAGATGGGCTAGTAAAATGTGGAATAGCCGCCCTAGTACCTGATCATATCAAACCCATATTCTCGCAAATAGGACTCATTTTTCGGAGTTGGTTCGTTTATTCAATAATCATATAATAATAAAATCATTTATTCAGACCAACGAGGATCTTGAGTTAGTAATACGAACAGAAAGATTTACTTACGGACTAAAGATAGTGCACACATGAATTCTTTATTTTATTTGCTGCACGTGAAGCTTCCAACAGTGCCTCACGTACTGACAGTTGAGCCTGCCTGCGAACACGCTCAGGAGGCTGTTGGCGCTGGCCCGCACCCTGCGCACCAGGGAGGAGTTGCGCTTGCGCATAGTAGCGTAAAAGGTGTCTCCTCGCGCGTCCGCAAACATCCCTGATGCGCTGCAGTATTGGGGCAGCCCCATCAGCATCCTAAACGCGTTGTTATACTGCACGCGCAGAGCGCTGTACTGTACATACATACATAAACTCACGCCTTCATTCCCAAAGTGGGGTAGGCAGAGCTTAAGAATTACCAACAACTTTTAAAACTTGTTGATAATTCTATAACCACACTTTGCATAATTAGGCTAAGATGTTTGCCAGCGTATTAGTGACAGGTTGCAAGCCCATCGCCTAACAGTACTACAAGCTTATAGTCCCTTAGTCGCCTCTTACGACATCCACGTGAAGAAAGGGAGTGGTACTATTCTAACCCGGCAACCACACGGGGGCACTGTACTGTTTCTGAGTATAATTTACCCACAGGCTGCTTGTATAAAATGTAGTATAGTAAGCTTTAAAAAGTGTGACCTTTGCTTCCTTAAACCTGCGAGCTATCATATTTCAATAATGAGGAAAAGTCGAGATTTTTTATTAAACAAAATAGAATATCCAAGATACGATTAAGTATAAAGCGGATAATGAAACTGCGAGATATTGGCAGCGTTAGTTATTAATAAATGAAAATTGTGAAAGTCATACCAATAACTTTTTATAACAAACAATGCTAAATCCTATTGGAGGGCGACGCCGGCCGCAAACAATTAAAGCAATCAATAACTCATTTCCATTCAGAGTTTATTTGTTTTCTGCTCACAATAAAGATTTTATGTATATTCGATTTGCGATTTGATATTACGCCTCTAAATCACACGAAACGTTTAATAAGTTTTCTTTCCATTCATATTCATACATTTCCAATTTTCCATTAATAATTTAGCGTCATTATTTTTAGTTGTGACTGGACAGCCAAGCAGCAGTGTTTGCATTGTTGTGTTTCGGTTTGGGGATAGGAGAACTGGTGAATTAAGTAGCACAGAGGTATTCCATCTCAGTCCTCGGGGTTGGCAACGCATTTACGGTCTTTGGAATAAATTGGTCTTGTAAATCGATTATAATGCTTTTTACCCGACTTTGGCAAAGCCCAAAAGGAGGGTTATGTGTTTGACTTGTATATATGTCCAAGTTAATGTCCGCTAGTAACTACTAAACGGCTAAACCGATTATTAATAAATTATACGTGGTTAGATCCGTCTTAACCACTATGTATGTATGTATGTATGTAAACTCTTTATTGCACAAAAATATAAATATAACAATATAAATATTAAAGTAATGTACAAAGGCGAACTTATCCCTAAATGGGATCTCTTCCAGCTAACCCTGAAGTTAATGAGTAAGGACAATGCATAGGGTTGGACACATAGCCATAGGCTATATTAAAATTATTTAAATATGAAATTAAAGCTTGCTTTTTGCTATTCTTGTTAGTTACAATAATCATAATAAAATGAGAGTATCAAAATGTTTACTCTTAAACTAATTTATAATCAAAAACGTATTTCATAATTAATTTAATTAAGAGCTGTTCAGAACTTATGAATTTCGAAGAAGATTGTAATTACCGCGCTGGTTCCAAGAAGATCTTGCTGAAAAGAGCTAGGAAAAGCCAAGAGTTTCATATCAATCAGGCACATTTTCGCTTTTATAACACAAGTCTGTTACATACTCGTATAACAAAGCTTAATCAACGCCAAATACTCATCATAAAAAAAAAAAGATACTCTCACACAACTAGCGTCATACAATTTTGCAATTATTTTAAGCGTCTAGAAATGAAATAGAAAAATAAAAAATACTTACGTCTAAAATTGACCAGCGCTTCCCAAGAGGAAAGAGACCACAGCTGAGAAGAAACTCAACAGTCAGTCATTCTGTAAATATTTCATTTATCTACATACTTTATGGACTCCATATAGGTACCCGTAGTCTGCCAAGGTAAACTTTGTTTTAGAGTTTCCCGAACTCTTCTTTTGACGCACAAATCATTAAAAACTTTTGGTCGCTAAGTTTTTTTTGGAAATAGTTTGTCAAGTAAGTCATGACTAGAGAAAGATGCTAGACATCAACTTTACGAATCTAATTTAGACCAGAATTAATTTAGATTCGGGATTAAAAGTTATTCTTAACGAGTACAATCAAGATCAAGATATATTTTTTATGGCTTAGATAAGGCATACTGATGGTAAGTGGAAACTGTGACCCATAGACATTCGCATTCACAAGGCCGCAATCCTAAGACTGCAAATGCACTGCCAATCCTGAGGACTAAGATGGAATGACTCTATGCTAGGTTTCACCGGCCGTCTTATCCCCAAACTGGAACACAATGATGCGAACACTACTGTTTGATGGTAGATTAATGGATAACATGGTGGTAGCGATCCGGATGGGACCTGCACCAGGTCCTACCACCCGCAAAAATATACTAAAAGTATACTAGAGGACGCCCACAACTTCATACTCGTACAATTATCTTCCCGTAACTCCCCTTATTTTTTCCCGTTGGGGGTCAATTGCTGGAATATCCTTTCTTAGTTCATCCCAAGGGTACCAAAGGAATACGCTCTCCAAATATCAAGTCCCAAGGTCCAGCGGTTGTGGCTTTGATCGATCAGACAGTCAGTTACTCCTGTATGAAGGAAAGAAAGAAAGAAAGAAAGAAAGAAAGAAAACACATTATGCTGGCGGTAAAACCACCGCTGATCTTGCGTTGGAACCAAATTTTTCAAATTATGCCCCTAAGCCAGCTAATAAGATTTTTTTTAATTCACATTTTTTACCCATTGTTTTATAATTTCCATGATGATAAGAATCCTATTTACGTTTTTGACAGTGTAACTATCTTTGTACGATAAATCACGTACTATACCTTAATCACATGCTCCGTCAAAAACGTGATAGAAGGAGAAACAAACGTATACTGACCTATTTACATTATAATAATTGCGGCACTTTAATAATTAAAAATAAAAATGAAACAGTTTTGGTATGTTTCTTAATTTGAATTTATTATAATTACCAACATAATATTGTGAGTACCTACCTAGTTTCGATTCTACCCACGATCAACACTCAAAGGCGCTTTTTCATTAGTTCTAAAGAACAAAAGGTGACCTTCTCATTCAAATTGCGCTGTAAGCTGAAAAGTAATAAAAGGTTAAGTTATAAATACTCTCACTCCATAGCCGCGTCCTGCCCACAATTATACCGTAGTTTTGTCTAGTCCTCTAATCTTCACCAAGGAGGGCTCCGCAAACCGGCTCACTTTGCATGATTATTTTATGTTTACAGAGATGTTTCTATAGCAATTATGGTTTTCATTCAACTTTGTATGAATCATTTTTGTAAACTTTATGGTAGCTCTTATGACTACTTTGACAGCAAAAGTTTTAAGAATGATTGTATTTTAATATGCTTGGAAAAATTACCTGTTGGAGTTTTTTGCGGCGCGCGCTTCCTGCAGAATATTGGTTTTGTCCGGAGCGTAAGAAGACTTATGCTATAATTAGTACGTGCAGAAAAGCCCTCTCCAATCTCTGCCAATTTACTCAATAAACTTGATATTTTTATATTTTGGTGTATCGCGAAAAATACGATCACAATTTTGGTGAAAAAACAATATCAACTTTCAAGACCACTTGATTTACCCGACTGCTGAAGATAGAGGGTCGATTTGACCTGTATTTACGTATTTAAGTACGTATTTATGATTCTATTTTTCGTTATTAAGGCTGAACAAGATAAAAAAAGTTACAAAATGTATGGAAATGACAGCATCATACAAATCAATCCTACACATTTTCGATAACGATACCTTTCCTGCACGCATTTTGTCTAAGGCTATATTATATCGTATCGTATTGTGAACGTTTTGATAGCTCCTATTTACTTACAGTACTTATTATCAGCCGAGTTAAAAAAAAACTATAGAAGGTCAAATACGATATCGTATTTACCGCCTAGAATAGAGGCCCAGATGGCTTAATTTCGACGAACAAAGTGTCAATGGTCTCAACAACGTCGCGAATGTCATTCAGTACTTGTCGCGTAAATAAACGGATTAGTGAATATTATAATTTAATACTTAATTTAATAATTTTGAGTGTTAGTAATAGAAAACGATCGTCTCTCTTGATTCGTGCGTGTCACCCAAGATAAGTTCGCAGCCCCTAACCACTCAGTTCCATATGTTTATAACATCATCATCATCATTTTCCTGCCCTTATCCCAAACTTATTTGGGGTCGGCGCAACATGTATGTTTCTTCTATACTTCACTATTAGTCGTCATCTTGGTAATCACTTCCTTTCTAGCCATATCATTTTTCACACAGCCACATCCACATTCATACTCAATACCTACTTTTCTAACGATATTTTCCACATTCCTCCGCATTACATGCCCATGACATGACAAACGAGTTCCACACAACTTTTCAGACAAAAAAGAGGAATGTTATAAGTTTTTATACCATTTATTATTTTAGTTGGCACCACCTGCCAATTTATATTTGGTTATCTTTTTACTTCGCTTCTTTGTAAGGTTGTCCAGAAGACGCTATTTAGCGATAAGACCGCGTGTTGACTCATTTTGTAACATATTTGTATTTATTTTCATTGCTTTTATTATACGTGGTGTTCAATATATAATATTTGTATTACACTGTTCCACGTGCGGCTGTATATCTGTGTGACTGGCTGTGGCGTCTTACCTCCCAAAGGGATAGACCGCATTTGAACGCAGTTTTTTTATTAACTCGTACTATCACGGACTTGAAATGTTGATCCACCACAGAAACTTCTCATAATGACAGCATCAAGTGACGAGATATAAATCACATAAGAATGAATCAGTTGTTTTATTCAATACGGTTCTATATTGGTTTATCAATAAGGTCCGTGACCGTACATGGGCTCTTAGGAAGGTTTAAACAATATCAGAAATTGCCTGGTTGATGCTCTGTCAGAGGTAGCCTTATATCGGGGATTTTTTATCTGTCAAATAGTTATTACCTAGCAATAATCAAGTTTTAAAATGAACAGTACAATAACGTTCTGATAAAAATACGAAAACCCGTCGTATTTCTAAACACAACATAAAAACAGGGTTCCAATATGAACAAGCTATCGATCTCAAACAAAAAAAGGCAACTAAATTAATAACTGCCAAAACTACTACAGCCAAAACAATCGGTAATGACCGTTGTTTATCACGTCTTGAAAAAGTGTCCAAAATATCTCGTGTGAAGAAACTTTATACGAAGTGTTAAGATAGCAAAAGCCATCCATCCATTATTATGAAAAACGAGGCGTCCCCGGGCTCTTGATGAGGGACGAAGGTTTTCACGCAGTTTTTGTTAGTATCTGGCAACATATTAATTATGTAAGAAGTAGCGTGACGTTATGAAAATATTTACGAAGCTTTTCTATTATTACATAGCGGTAGATCTATAGCGTACGTAACATTATTACGACGACGCGATGGCCTAGTTGGTAGTGACCCTGCCTACGAAGCTGGAGGATTTGTGTGATGAGCGTGAATATTTGCTCCTGAGTCATGGATGGATGGAAAGGACAAACATTAATTTTTACCTCGAAAAATGTAATATTTAAAACAATGCCTATCACCACCAGTTTACTGATGTGTCCCCATAAAACACACAGCCAACATTTTTTACCGAGCACCCTCATTACTATGTCTTTACCATTCACGGGACTATGGGAGTCCCGGACCTTTGGAAGGCGTACATGGAGCCGAAGCCAACACGCAGAGGCCCTTTAGACAAGTTTAATTTAGTAAAGTGATGTCGTGATGATAACCGGCGATTGTCCCTGAGTTCAAACTATAAAAGTATGCTCCCACGGACAACCAACGGTTAGTGTAGGACTATTTAAGAAGGATGGAAGTATTAACAATAGGCTCTATGAATGAACAGATATGGATTGGTGAACTAGGCTATTGATGAAACTACGGCGCCTGCCTGGCCAATGCTAATTACTTTGGTTGAAATGGCATGCGGTGACTCGCCAACTCAAGAATGGGCCTCCCGAAATAGCCGCATATATATAGCAGCAGGGAGGTAACAGTTCCAGAGGGGCTAAGGGTGGAGAGGTGCTTCTGGACTTTAAACGACCATAAGGTGCCCACTCACCACTTATGCAACACATCCACCCTTCGAGCATATTGCTCTTGCGACTCCACTCTGACCGGCTAATAAAGGCAAGCCAGAGGTGAGGGTCTGTTCCTCGTCATTATACACTCCAGCCGGCCGGTGAAGGCAAGCGTGAGGTGAGGAACAGGACCTACCCTCGGGGGCATTCAGCATTCATTCAACTAGCTGCCCTACTATTATTATTATGTTTTCTAATAAATTAAAGTATAGTTTTGAAATTCAAATATGGTTTTTGCTGTACAAATGAATACACAATATTTATGTAAACTTTGTCATATATAAAAGGTAGCCATTTTTTTCCCTTCAGTTTCTCACTCAAAGTTCAATTGATATCAAGTTATGTCATATGCCCTATAAATTGTGTGTTCATTTGTACGACAGCAAAAAAATACTTTGATGTCAAGAAAATACTAAATTTTATTAGAAAACGAAATAATAGTAATGACGCGCCTTAACTTGAAACATGAAGCGCTTCTGTGAAATAACACATTACTTCTAAACACAGCAGTTAGTTGTGTTTCTGAAAAGGTACAAAGAAAGCTACAAAAAGACAAAATTATTTCACTTCGCCTTTATTGCTCAGAATGGGTAAACATTTATCAATTCAGAAAATCGTACCCAATACCTGAAAGATTTATGTTATGAACTCCTTTTATGAGTAAAAGTAGCATCTAGCATGAATAATAGGTACACTAGATCTAGACCACTTTCGAAATACTACAATAGAAGACCCAATGTGTGCTTAATAAAGGTCACAAGAACTCTCAACTTGTTACAGTTTAGCATAAGAAACTAGACTACAATGACTAAAAACCGACTTCGAACTAGAATAATTCCACCCTGAGATAAACCTTTCAAGCCCTGATTGATAACCCTTCCTTCGTACGAGTATTAACTCCTATCATGAATACATATCGCACTGCCAGATCAAAAGAGAATAGTAACTCAAAATACAACTGTATTTTAAAATCAATTTTAATACAACGTCTATGAGCTTGAATCAAAACTATCTTGCAGTGTGAATTATGTTTTATAACTTGACTGGTAGCGGAAGTGAATTAAGAGTCACTATTTAAATATTATATCAAAGCGTTCTAAGCTTTCGATACATTATGTTAAAAGATTTTTCTTACCCATCTCATTTATCAAACTGGCATGCACTACACTCTAAGTGCACTTCAGCACGTAGAGCGATACTTTACTTTCAACGCCAATACCTCTTCATTGAGCCCATTTTGTATGGAAACCAGAATGTCCGGTATTTTGCTTTTCGCTAAACGGGATATATAATCAAAGGCAATCTAAGTGGATCACCGTGCTCATAAATTTGCACGTATAGAGACCCGTATTCGTTGCCTCTGTGAATCGTAAAGCAGAAATTTACGCCACTCTTACCCGTTTTATTTTTGAAAACAATTAATTAGATATGTATCCGCAGTTTGATTCCACGTATAAGTACATTTTAAAAGTCGACACTTGCTACTACTCTCTTTAATTTAGCCGAGTAATACAAAGTGGTTGTACGATTATAACCTAAGATACTCGGTTTGCATTGTGCAAGTTACTTAACAACCTTGTGTTGTTGTGACTGAACTTATGGACTGCGTTCTTCAATGCACTTTGGCTTTGATAATTAGGGATTTTTGTTCGTAAGTCTAAGTGTTTAAAAAATAGGGTAACATGTTTCCACGCCCTCCTACCAACGAACGATATTTTTTCTTATTACGTCTGTTTAGGAGTAAAATATTATATTGGCATCAAAATTGAGCACATTTCCATATACACAAAATTGACCTAAATCTAAGTCCCTATTGTTAACACTGCTGCATCAGATATAACGATCCCGAGTTTCTAATTCAAAGCACACGGTCTGATATTGAACTGCCGCCGGACGCACCGCACTACACCTGTTAAGTCTTCGATTCAGATCGTCTAATCCGATTTGCGCCTCGCAGAGTTTCATGTCTGCAGACAGCGCAGAACAGATGCCGGTGAGTTATTTATAGGGTTCTAATAAACTGTACCCAAAGGTACTGATTTATTAGGGTAATTTTGGATTTAGCTTGCGATTTAGCTCGCTTGAAATTCGTTTATTACTTTCACCACACTACTACTGTATAATACTGTGTTTGTATATTTACTTACTATAACATGTGAATAATTAATCCTGGTTCGGATTTGCCGGCGAACATTGTCATTGTCCAAAAGTGATTGAGTATTTAGGGTGCACTTAAATCAGTCTTAAAACTAGTTATCTACGAAAAGCAAATGAACGTTTAGTATAAAAACCATTTGTATAATCTTATGAGGCATACAATCAAATAACATAACACTCATTTATTATAACGATCATTTTCTTGTTATAATACGTTTTAAGTCAATTTCTCCTTACTAGGTTAATTTAGCTTAACTGTGACTAAGGTAGTAATATCTACTTTTGAACCTATGAACATTAGAATTTAAGAAAGTATTGCAATTTGTGTAATGCAAAATGGAAATCAGGAAATTCGTTTTTAAGCAAATCAATACACACCTGACTATTTTGGCTGTTAAAACCGAGTCTACTGATTGGTGTGATTTTAAATAAAATATTTTAAGTTGGGTAATCGGATTTTCACGCATTTTCAAAACGATTCAAATACCTGCTAATTATTGAACATTATAAAAACAAAACACGGAACAGCACAATTTAATAATAGGTAAACAGTGGGGCACGATACACGATTTTTTGGGTGGACTTGTTTGTTGATTATGATATATTGTAGCATAACACCGTAAAACCGATTTATGGGCTGAGTTTTAATTGCTGTGAAAATTGCGCACGTACGTAAGATGGCGAGAAGATCGTTCCGTATTACACATTAAAGGCACCTATCGGTACATCGGTATTATGTTCACGCTTACTTTTATTACTGCCTTGCTTATACATAGGCTCAAGGCATTAATTACACATGTTCTTCTGTTCTACGGAAGTTTTATGAAGCCGAGACCCTCCTGATCCGGGAAACTCGATTGAACGCACACGATACCGCACGCGGCACGTGCAAATACGAACGGCTTATCTCAAAATTAACTCCCCATTTCCATAGTAATCTCCTAAATACTTGGGATGCTGATGTTTCTAATACGTTCGTACTCACTGGTGACACAATACGCTCCGTACGGCTACCACGTGTTGGATTTTCGAGGCTATGAGTAAAGTAAAGTTATACATTGAAATATCTTGCAAAAGGTTTGGGTGTTTTTTAAAGGCCTTTATTGAATATAAACACTAATAACCGTTTGATTTTTTGTGCAATTAGTCCTAACTGCTCGTAGTTTTAAATGTCGTAACTTATTAACTTTTACGTATATAGATAGGAATATGATACATGCACCAAATTGAAACACATTTAGTTGTGTTACATACATACATACCTTCACGCCTGTAATCCCAGAGTGGGGTAGGCAGAGCTAGTTTTGTTAATTTTTGTTAATTTAAAAAAAAAAAAAATTTGACGAGGGGTCTCCTGTGAAACCGATTTAAAAAATAAAACGGGTAACCTTACCACAGAGTGATTTATCTTTCGGTCAAATTTTAATAATTTAAAATTTATGTGATGTGTTTAAAGTTGTGTCAAATCAACTGTTATGCACAACAGACACCCTTTTTAAAAACCTATTTTTCATCCACGACACGATAAAGAGGTGTGCTATGTGTTTGAAGCATGTGCGTGTATGTCTATCATTTTTGTTGTACTGATATGCATACAGTTTCTAGGTTGTATATCACGTAAAGTGTCATCAAAAACTGTTAAGCCAATGAAGAGCACGAGAAATTACCTCTGAAATAAGCTAGGGAAGAAATCTGTTAGTAGTTTTTTTAACTTAAATTGAATTATTTATAATGTGTAGGTAATTTTGCATAATTCTCTAGAATATACGTTTTATTAATGCCTTGTTGGTGGTGTAGAAACATTAGTATTTGTCCATCGGGCAGGATAAGCTCAGAAATGTGAAAAGATCTCGCTTGAGTGCCTTCGAGAGTTTTCTCATAAATATGCAATATTTTTATACGCCTTAAACCACAAGGCGCGTCAATATCGTCAACATAAAATTGAAGGAAAAATATAATCAGGAGGAAATTTTGCAACGAGGAAATTTATAACATACATTTTGAAATATTTTCCCTATGAATTGGATCGTTTATATTATCAATTAATTCATCTGTAAAAGACGAGTAAACGTACATTGGGTTTGTGGAAAAGTTAACTGAAATATCACTCTCATATTTGCTATAAAGAGAAGTTCAACTGAGCGTAAGTATCCCTTTTAAGAAAATGTTTTTATTATAATGAATATAGGGCAAACAAAATGAAAGACCGATGAATAGTAGATTCATAGTTCAAGGCGGCCATATTTGTTTTGCACAAATACTAGTCTACGTTCGACGACCCATTGTACTGGTATAACTTTGCTTAGGCACCATGAAGTAATGGAATTATAATGGCTTGGCTGTTCCATAAACAATTTTGGGTAAAAGTTGGCCGCGCAGCAACACATTATTTCCAGACAAGCCGTAAAAATGTGTAAACGCAGCAAAGTCTATTTGTTGGCCTCACGCGACGTTAAACGAAACATATTGCGACGCATACATTGGCATTGCGGCGAATCGACACGTCGCCGACATTCAAATGTAATGTTTTAAAAATGATAAATGAACTAGTAGATGTTTTTGGAATTTGAAAAGGAAATTATATATCCTGAGTCATATCGTGACTACATACATACATGCATACCTTCACGCCTTCATTCCCAGAGTGGGGTAGGCAGAGCTACAGAATAATTATTAGCTATATCGTGACTACTTTTTCAAAAAATAATATGATTTACCTACGCGTTTAATTTAAACAAAACGTCTTCTTCCAGACGACAATGGTGCCGGGTTCCATTCTAGGTATCAGCTAATATTTGTGTGATGAGCACGAGTATTTGTTGCTCAGTCTTGGATGTTTCCCATACCTATATTTAAGTATTTATTTCTCGATATAAGTGTTGATATCATTACCCTTAGTACAGGCCTAGAGCTTAGTTTGTAATTAGGTAAATTTGTGTAAGATTGTCCTCTGATATTTATAGATTCATTTATTAATGATGGGACAAGAGAACTGATGTGGATTTATTATTTGGGAAGACCTTGTGCAGGGTCCGTCCTGATTGGTACCACCATCTTATCCGTTAACCTACCGCCAAGCAGCAGTGTTTGCATTGTTGTGTTCCGGTTTGGGGATAAGACAGCCGATGTAATGACTAGCATAGAGGCATTCCATCTTAGTCCTCAGGGTTGGCAGTGCATTTGCAGTCTCGTGAACGCGAATGTCTATGGTTCACAGTTTCCACTTACCATCAGGTGGCCTGTGTGTTCTTTTGCCTAGCTAAGCCATAAAAAAAATGACTAAATAAATGAAATTAAAAACAAGATTCCGAAGAATTGAGAACCTCCTTTTTTTATCAATTAAAAGTACGAACCCAACGGAGACTTGAGGAGAACGCTAACCTTAAAAGGACATCGAATTAATTATTGTCCAAATTTTGTTACCCTCTACATACAAGTTACGCGAACGGATACCTAAAACCATAAAACAAATAGATAATAAATTCGAAATCGATACCGATTGAGTTGTCAGTGGTCAAACGGATCCTAACCGCTTATTGGCAATGCGGCTTAGCTCTCCCAGTGTGCAGGATTTGATTCCCGAACGACTCGGAGTAAGTATTGTAGGAAATGTCGCGTGCAAGTACTGCTCGAGAATAAAGCAAAGAGAATTGGGTCGAGGCCCGTACATTTTGGAACAAAGCCAGCTCTGGTCGCGATTTTGTTTTATTTTATAACTTAAATATTGCCTGACGTTGCTCCCCGGTTAATGATGGTGTTTTTCCATTTGAGACAAGCGCAATGTCTGGCTTTGCTAATTAGTAGTTCAGTTTGAGGTTTTCTGTGACTCGGGCTCTACATTACCTTCTTCTTAGTAAATTGTTAGTATGTTATTATAGCTTATTTTTTGTTAAATGGTTTTTAATGGTGAAATAGTTTCTCCAAGGACAAGGTAACCAAAGTATAGTCTGATATTCAAATAGTAACACCGATAAAAACTCCTAAAACCCTCGGAAACTTCAAAATACACATTAATACTAAATATTACAAAAAAGTAACCATGCTTTATAAGATAATATACGATTGGGAAGGCAAATACAGAAGTGTAAATCTAATTCGGAATGTTACGTGAATCGTGAATTTCTCATGAGACAAATTAAGTCAAACCTCATCGGCGTTGTATGAATTCCGTCTGTGAAGGTTCTGACTGCCATAAATATAATTCTAACCCTTGAGGGTAAACTCATTAAACTGATCCAACCGTGTAAATTATTAACCCATTCAAACGTTTATTAACTTGATTTAATTATTATTGTATGAAGGTTAAAGTGAATCTAGTTTTAATTGCTTTTTAAAGATATCTTCCATATCCGTTGGTTAACCTTGACGAAGGACCAGGCAGAGTGGTATGAAAATTAAGGTGTTTAACCTGCAATGGGTGAATGTGAGTTAAATTTATGATGATTATCTTCAAAACTATTAATAAGCCTGAGAATTGACGTTTATTGTTGAATCAGTGTAAAATCCTGTCAAATTGCAAAGGTAAAATAAAGTTAAAAAAAAATACACAAACCAAAATAAACCACTAAGAAATACATATAGAATCTTAGCAATAAATGTCAATGACTGTACGAAGCTTTTACCTTTCATGTTCTTTCATAACGTGATCTTAACAACTTTACAGCAAAATAAGAAATTTAATAATGTAACTTTATCCAGATCGCTTCGTATCATTTTTCATAGAAAGGAAGATAAATATTATTTACACTCGCGTTTCTCCCGGGAACGGTTAAACGTAAAAGCTGCAGCTTTATAGATATTATTTAAATATAAACAGGTTAAGTATATTAGACTTTATTAAGATCATAAGTTTTATTACAAACATTGGTTGTGCTTAATAGCTTTAAATCCAAACTCCTGAAATCTTTTACGATCAGTTTATGGCGCCAGCCGAAGCACTTAACGTTTATTTATAGCATAGCTTGAACTTTAACGCTAGATAATTATGACGCATAGGTACACATACATTGGCATATACTCTGTTCAATATTTATTCTAACTTATCTGTGGTAAACAAGATTGTAACCTCAGAGCAAACGTTTCAAACAGTTAAAACAGCCAATTCCCCTTTTCATCAAGCACCTGCTCAGGAGAAATCTTAATTTGTATCGGCTGCTTCATTAAATAAACATTAGTGGTTCTTAAAATGTTAATATGTTCTTTAGGTACCATATAACACAAGGCATGAACACATAACGGGTCAATTAATGTTTGTATAAACTAAATTCAAAACTAAAATTCACATAAGTATAAACAAACAAAAAAACAAATAATACGTCTGGTAAAATCTAAAAGTGGGACAAAATCAAGGCCAGCGAAATGTCATCTTTTCGTTTTGATGTTCAAATTACCATATAGCAGTAACTGCAGTTTTTATTGGCACTTAAATATGTTTCACGACATAAAACGGCCCGGTCGGGCGAATCTATACAACTACAATTGGATGCAAAGTGTAAAGTTACTGAAAGTGGCACTTGTTTCACGCGCTCGGCTAGTTCGCTTTCGGGTTTGTAATATAGAGTTGCCAGCAGCCAATACCGATAGTGGCGACAATACGAGTAGGTTAATTATCAGGCAAATTTTTGACTTTTGATAGGATGACAAGGGTTATTAAATTAATTGACCTAAAAGAGTAGGTTTTGTTTATTCGTATGAAAAAAGTGTTATTACATTTGGTTGGTCTCAAAGCGTCTTTGGGTCTTTGATATAAATAAATTAAGATCAAAGTTAAGAGTCTTTTAACATTTATGTCTTTTCAAGTTCAGATTAATTTAAACAAACCCCAAGGATCTCCACTACGGTCGGTTTTGTGCTTATCGCATCCTTCGGAATTTATTGAATATCTGTAATTGTTTAATATTATGAATACAAATTATTATCCCTAGCGTCAGTGTTGCCATTTGTTAAGTTTTCTGTTTAGTTTTAATAAAAGTAAGTTTAAACCAACTCATATTTTTTTGTTAGCTTCCTGAAACATTTGAAATTGTCAGCACTCTATACTAATATTACAAAACCATAGTAACTTTGTCTGTTTATTACGCTTTTACAGATAAACCCCTGAACTGTTCCCAATCAAATTTGGTATGGAGATAGCTTGAACCCCAAAGAAGGACAGAGGGTACTTTGTCCCGCTAGTAGCGACAAAAAACTGATAGTATTTGTTATAATATAATTTTAACAAATCGGACGCCTACTGGGCCGCTGTCCTGTGCAAAGCAGACACAGAGTGGCTCTGGCCTCGATTACACGCAGCCAGCCACGATCCTGCAGTGTACCCTTCACTTAACGAGTTTACGGGCGAATGGCAAAAGTGTATGAGCACTCACTTTTGATTTCGAAATAAAATATGTGTTCTACAAAAATATTCACGTTATTTTATTGCGATTCGAGTCTGTATATCTATCAAAATTATCCATATCGCAATATGGACCCTAACTTTATTTACAGTTTGACAAAAGTTCAACCCCGTTTGGCAATGACAATTATTCGTTGATTAACTATACGAATATTCAATTAATGCTATTAAATAAAAAAAATCAAATAAATGGGTGAATTTCAACAAGCGTCAAATTATCCTAATTTAGGTGGTATTTTTTATTTTGCCAGTAGGGTTCACAATTTTAAGTGTAAGGGACGTCATTAGTCATAATTAAAACAGTGTTAAAATGGCCCTTCATTAAACCAAGTCACATACACATACATACATAAACTCACGCCTTTATTCCCAAAGTGGGGTAGGCAGAGCTACAGAATTACCAACAACTTTTAAAACTTGTTGATAATTCTGTAACCACACTTTGCACAAATAGGCTAAGATGTTTACCAGCGTATTAGTGACAGGTTGCAAGCCCATCGCCTAACAGTACTGCAAGCCCTTATTCCCTTAGTCGCCTCTTACGACATCCACGGGAAGACATGGAGTGGTACTATTCTAACCCGGCAACCACACGGGTTTTCCCAAGTCCAAGTTAAACCAAGTCGTTTTAAGATATGTCGAATTTACTTATTATATACCACCAAAATTGCTATTATCCACCAAAATTACTTTTCTAAGAAAAACACACGATCCATAATGACATATCGGGATAGTTAAAATAATAATCGTTAGGGAATCATTCTTGTTATTTTTTAAAACCAACAACGTATTTTTTTTAAATAATAAATAGCTATTGTTTGGTGTTTATATAATTTTGGTGGAACAAGGAATTTTGACAATTTTGGTGTTTTAGGAAAAGCCACCAAAATTGTATCACCAAAATTAGAACTTGTATTTTTTTATTTTATTTAACGTGAATATTTATGTTTATACAAATTTAACTTCATATAGTTAAAAAAACACCATTAACATACTCAAAATAATTTAAACACAATTGTTTTTTTTTGTAAAATAACAAGTTATCTAAGTTATCACAATTGTAAGAATGTATTTCGTACCACCAAAATTAGATACTTATGTACTTAGAGGGAAGATGCAGCAAGACGGTATAAATCTTTCACCATCTAATCTATTGCTGGAACTGAACGAACGACTGACGCCATATTTGTTTGTTTAATCACTTTTCGTTCGTTTCATTTTAATATTCACCACCAAAATTGACTATTTCGCAAGGACAGTTTTATTTACACTGTTCCCAGTTTCTTTTTATTTGCAAATGCAATAATAGTAATATTTTATAATTCCTAAACTAATAGGGAATAGAGGTAACTAAAATAACAATCTAGTTGAGGCTTAATAACTTTGTACCACGGTATATCAGTGTATGCGACAAGTACTGGACACGACACCAAAATTGATTTTGGACTGTTTTTTTTTTTACGATATACATGATAAGTTAATAACAATTTTAACTTTAGCTCAACATGGTACTTTGTGTAAGATTTTCTAGAAAATAAATAGTTTTCCAATAAATGTACTTTACACCCCAATTATCACGTCCGCCGCTAAGAAATGTGGTTGGGATAATTACCCAAATGCTATTTTATTTCTAAAAAAACTGAGGTTTATTAATTTAGGTGTATCGCGACGTAATACACATTACAAAAAGTAACGGTTTTTGAACTCTGCAGAGTTAGCTTTGCCGGACTCTAAATAGCTTAAACAATGTTATGCCATGTCATGGCAGTAGGTACTGATGCTTAACCGTTCCCCGTCCGACTTAATTTAAAGTAGATAGCATTCGCAATTCACATGTCTGCCAGTTCTGCCTCGCATTCTTTATCTGTATATTCGTACACAGTTCAGAAATAACTCTGACAGAATAACTGCAGAACTATGCATAGTTTTAGTATGAACTTTGAATGGAGACAGTTTAAAAAATAAACATTAATATTAAATTATAACAATTTACCGCGTATAAAACTAGTATCCAATACGCAGCCGCATATTTTATAACCTATTCAAACTCTCATTTATAGCTAATGTAATTCCACATGTAAAACAAATGGGTATTATAAAAAGTTTTGTCGTGAAATGGTTCATAGGCGACCCAAAGGGCTGCGTATGACTCAACGGGCTTTATATGGTTTCATTTCATATCAAAAGAACAAAACAACGGTTGACAAGCTTACGACCTTCGTGGAACCTCAATTTCGACCGCTTACTGAGGCCTACACAGTGGTCCCACTAATCCAGTCGGCACCCTTACCATGAGTTACAATTAACATACTGGCTAGCGGGCGAATACTCTGTCCCTTGCAGACCTCAAAGTATTCTTATAGAGTGCGAGGGACAGAGCGTTCAACTCGCTACAGAGTACGTAATTGTAAGTCATGGTAAGTGTACTGTTCGGCACGGGCCCGGAAATACTTACGCTCGTAAGCCATGCTTTTACTTCGTTTAGGTATACTAATCTGGTCGCGACGGGGGCTGTCTATGGCTTGGTAAAAAAGTGTTTGGTAAAAATGTGGCCGCCGGTGAAATTGGCAACTTAATCCAATTTTTATCCACAAACACTGTGGCATAAAATGGTACTTCATGTTTAATATTGTTGTTCAATTCCACCTGTCATACGTCCAAATTTTTGTGCCAAGGTTTTCATAATGTGTGCGCATTTTTTTTAACTTTAAAACATAATTAAACAATTTTGTGAACGGCTCACTAGTTCAAAGGCTTGATTCGACAATTTAATTTTAAATATCATATTACATACAAGCATTTCAAAATTCACAGACTAAGGGCTTCATTCCACTCTGTAAAACCATATTACTTTTGACCTGTTATTGTATTGTTAACGTTTTGATAGCTCCTATTTACATGGACAGTAATGGCGGCCGAGTTGAACAATACAATAGCACGTGAAAAGCAAAATGTTTTGACCAAGTAGAATAGAGCCCATGCAGAATAAAAGGGGGATATCGATATTCAAAGATTGATATTTATTTCACGTGTTTCTTAACAATATATTTGTTACAATTTCTCAATGATAAATAATATTGGAAGAGCAGCGATTATGATTACGGAAACTCAGTTAATATTTACATTCCCAGGTTATCCCTTCAGACATATTTTTAACTTGTAAATCGGACGCACGTTCAGATTACCGCCTAAATTTTTAAATCACATTGAGTTTTTGCGGCATTTTTTTGTAATACCGTTTCCTAAGTAAAGGCAATCCTAAATTGGCCCATTTGCCGAACAAATGAGTCTCATTTATGTTTATAAATATTTAACACGTGCTAAAACGTATTTATGGACGGAGTTGAATAAACGATGTGGTTGGAAACATGATAATTTACAACTTACCGTGCCTAAGCCATTGTGTTTTATGAATAGTTCTAGAGATTTTACATATTATTTTAAGAACGAGTAAAGTTTTTAATATAAATTCTTAAAATCTTTTTACATCGTGCAATAAATTCTCCCAGTTGTTTTGATAAATAGCCTTCATTCATAACTCTTTTTACGTTTAGGATTTCGGTTTCAGGTTTTGCAAACGGAATAAATGGCACGTATTAAGCTTTACCTAGAGTTCCACGCGTCGGGACTTTGTAAATTAAATTTACTAGGAAAGAGGTCATTGAAATGTAAAAAAGTTTAATTCATTTTCTTAAATGGTATAATTTTTCATATTATTCAGTTAATACAGGGATATTTTCATAATTTGTTAACCGAAAAATATTAAAATGTAATTATTAACTTTAGAATGTAACATAGCTCTGCATAGCTAGTGTATTACATTAGTTTTAAGATTTCTGTGTCCTATAGTAGGGTTCTTGATGAACCTTATAATATTACACATAAGCATTTTTATATACAACTAGAGGACGCCCGCGACTTCTTACGCTTAGAATTAGTTTCCCACTACTCCCCCCCTTTTCTTAGCACCCCTAGGATACCCAAGTATTTTTATCAGTTTATCCAACATAAATGACAAAAATACAGAAAAAAAAAAAACTTTTGCGTAGGGTATTAAGGGGCCAAAATGATTGCAAACGTCCTCTCCCATAACCCCTAGAGGGGAATAGGTCGACTTACAAATAACCCTGTATAGATGATCACATTTAATTTGTTTAGTTTTGTTTATTAAAAAACTTGCCCGACTACTATTTTCTAGCGGCACGTTCTTAACAGTGATTGGTATCCTCTTGGGGAGTACTAACTACTGCCCCAATTCCTTTTATTCATACCGACTGGGAATATAGGACTTTAATAAATCATTCTAAAGTACTGTACGAGTAGAACCAGCTTAAAACGATCATGTTTAATATGATTTCCCGCTTAATACGCCGGTCCCTGCAACTTAAGTCATGTTTTCGTACGGTCAATACGATTCATCTTTCCATTTAATATGCCGTCTACGGTACTTGCAGATTTTCCTGGATACGCTTTCATCGGTGACAGTAAGTCTTCCTTTCGTTTTCTGTGCACCACTTTTGCTAGTTTATGAATGATTATTTGGTTATCTGGTAGAGAATGCAATAAAGGTTTAAAAATATGTATACGTAATAAAATAACCTACGAAGTTCAATTTAAAATTTCACTAACAATGCTTACACGAGTAGCAACCTGAACACGAACCTTGATAATGGTAATGATGATGATGAGGATGATGATGATGTTGATGTGGATGAAGAAGAGTCTACTTTAATTTTGTCGATTGCCAAGGCATTGTCGGTAGGTGATGACTTGATGAGTTATATATCATCTTTGGGAAACAGAAAAGCCGCACTGCAATACTCCAAGTAGTGAATTTAGAGATGTTGCGTTGTCCTATATATAACTGTTTTTTTTTTGTTCCTAGGTGTCGTGGATCCGTAAGCGTGACCTGCACATCCTGACAGTGGGAGTGCACACGTACAGCAGCGACGCACGGTTCGCGGCGCTGCACACAGATGGCACTGACGAGTGGACACTACGCGTGGCGCCCGCGCAGCCGCGGGACTCCGGCGGCTACGAGTGCCAGGTCTCCACGGAACCCAAGATCAGCATGTCGTTTAGGCTTTCTGTCGTAGGTAAGTTAAAGTATCTGCTGTTTTGGCGAAATACTATTGGTCGAATGCATCTCATATTTACCAAAGTCATAAGTTTTATTTTTGAATCCAAAATCTATTATTTACATCGGTGCCTTGTGACTATGCCGGGGGACTATACACATACATATATACCTTCACGTCTTCATTCCCAGAGTGGGGTAGGCTGAGCTACAGATTTACCAACAACTCTAAATAAATCTTGATAATTCTGTAACCACTTTTTGCGAAATATGTGGCGGACTATTCCCGTATTTTTGCGATCTTCCGATGGTATATTATGAACTTAAGTATAATTTATGTACCTATATTGGCTCTACCCATATAGTAGTTAGTGCGGGTTAGGAACATAAGCATTAATATTTTTTCCTCTTGGATGTTTTGATGATCTATAAAACGAGCTTTCCAAGTGAATGTTGGCACTAACCATGTTAAAAGAAAGTGAAAATTCACTAAAAACATTTATTTGCCAATAACCCCAAAACTGTGCCTTTTACTAGAGTCATTACATACATCACCATCACAGCACCATTTTTGATGCCAAGACCTTTCGCGGAAGAAAGTTGATAAAAATTTCTTTATAAGAGAGATTCTAAAATGATATCACAATTCAGATTATTGAATATAGCAGCGAAGTTATTATTAAGTTTGTCCAAGAAAGACCGAATTCTACCAAACTATCGAATTTCAAAAACGACTTTTGCTTCCGTTTAAAATTAAGTTAACAAGTTTTAAATGTTTTAAAAGACAGTTTGCCTGAATGTGATTCCGTATATATATGTATATCGCTCGTCTAGCGCTCATAAAGCATTACAAGCGTAAATGGTAGTTTGGGCCTAAATTAATCTATTTGAGGTGCCTCCTGATATTTATTTATTATTTATTTGACCTGGTTGCTCATATGTCGGTCAAAGTTTCATATTAATGCATACGAAGCAGCAAAATACTGTATAAGAATAGTTCACGAGAGAGAGTATAACAGTGCTCCTAACAAAAAAAACAACACAAAGAACTGATAAATAATCATTTTCTTAAAATATTATTTTCTCTTTCTACTTTTCCTTATCTTAGAAAAGCTAAGGTATGAATAATTAAAGCCACCGGAATTTTAGAGAATATCAACAATGTACACTTTTTCCTTCTAAAAGTAAAGAGCTTCATTCCTTGAACAACTACTTAATGCGGTTTGATTTTATTGATATCAACTCTACAAAGAACGGGCCTCTACTGGGAAAACCCATATGCCTATAAATATAAGCCTTTGACTTGATATGGTATTCTTAACGGCTCGATAGCTTTTTTAGGGTTCTGTACCAAAATGGTAATATACAACCGTTATCTGTCTGTCTGTATGTCACGGCAGTTTTTCTCTGATACTATATGTACCATAATCAGTGATCGGACAAATGGGTGTCATTACTCGAATTTTCTCTCGATGCTGGCCTGATTCCAAAGATTATAATTAAATAAATTAAGTTACATTAATTGGTTTCTTACCTGAACTTAAATCTCGATCCCTTGCAGGACAGTAAATAAATCATACAAAGACGTGAGGAGTGGCCATTAATATTAATCTACTTACTTAAGTTTGCTCCATTAAAATCCGTAGATTGCGAAAGAAGCTTTTCAGTTCAAAAGTTTATTTTAACCGTGAAAAGGAATAAACTAACCACTGAAAAATTATTTAAAAAAATCCTCTTTATTTCCTTTAATAAATCTACACAATAACAAGTCATTGTATTATTTATTTATTACTGCCTTGCAAAGGATCAAAATTATTTTAAGGGTAAGTACTTAATCAATAAATGTAATTTAATTTGTTTAATTAAAATATTTGGAGTCATGTCCATATTATTGAGAGTAAAGGCGCCCTTATTCCGATCTCTGAACATAATTCAGAAAAGTATTTATATTTCCGCAAAGAGGAAACATTCTTGCAAAATCATCGGTTGTTGGAGTGTACAGTTGGCATCATTAATCCGCTTTAACTCCCTTTCAATTTGGCTACGCAGATCAAGCGTGATGTGACAAAGCGACAAGATAAGTAATTATATAAATATTTATGGCGCTGACTCTACTACGTCTACGGAATCTGAAAGCTGTAAAATATAATTAAATGATGTTGGAATCAATCAAATACCTACGGAAATATTATCTTCTGCCTCTTATCTGTTGAACAAGACCCGTAATCACTCTGCCGGAAAGACGATGTTAATGCATCATTGTGTCGCGTACCGACCCATAAGAAATTGAAAACGAGAGGAATGGGCCCGCAATAAAATAAAATAAAAGGGTGTCTAAATATGAAGAATTATTTGCTTGAAAAACGGGACATATTTCTTGAGGCCATCCCACGCAAAAAAAATTAGATACTACAGATTTGTTTTTGGTATTGTTAGTTTGTATCGAACAACGCAAATTACAAAATCACTAAAAATAAAAGATGGTGAAATTTGTAGATATACCAATAAGATATTATTCAATATCAATGTACGAGACAACTAACGATTAATTATTGAATGGAAACCAGGGAGCAGGGAGGATTCATTGAAATTTCTTATTAGTTGCCCAATTGTTGTAAAAACTATCTCACACTAAAAACAATAAGTACAATAAGTACTATTAAGTAGTCCTTGTATTAGAAAAATTTGTAGAGAAGAGCGCCAATTAAAGTAACTTAAGTTAACATTTACTAAGTAAAAGTAAAAACAAAAAATTGTTCAAAAAGGGTATCAAACAATAATGTACAAGTAAACTAACGATCAATGATAGAATGAGAATCTGAAAGATTGATTAAATACTTTTCATTTTCATTGCTATTCCTGGAAATAGTTTTTGAGTGCAAAGAAGTGTGAAGATAATGATGTAACTCATTTACTTTATGTAGCTTTGCTCTGAAAAAGACGTTGGAATTTCTTCCATAATACCAAAGTAGGCGGCTAACTATATAGTAATAGTTTAAGCATTTTAAATCTAATTTGGTTAGCAATAGAGTATAAAATTCTTTACTACTACTACATTGCTTCCTTATTCTTCTGCCGTTTTTGGTATTACGTTAGCTCGCTCTGTATCACGGCCCTTCCATAGTTTTAGCTCTTTTCGAAGCGGATATTGAGAAAACAATGCAACACTCTGCACCGTAAACTTGTATATTTAACCCACGCGCTGCCAATACTTGCTTACTGGGCTGAAACTCGCGTTCCCATTGCAAACTAGCTTAGTGATATCATAAAAGTTTCGTAGTTATATTACTGACAAACGAAAGGACACATTTGTGATAATCAACCATAGAAACCAATAAGTATAAAAAACTGGTATGTTTTTAAAGTTGAAGAATGCATAGAAAATTAACAAACTCTGTAAAACGAAAAAAAGGCTAGTAGAGAGGAACATGCCAAGATCGTGTTGTTCATCCGATAACACAATTATTTGAACTATCCACGTATTTAAAATGTGAAAAGATTATTTATAACGGCTCCTACTTTTTTCACTTCCCTCTTAATCTTCTATGGAAGAGGATGCTTGTTAACTACATTGTATTTGTTTATTTTTTGTGCTCAATTGCAATTTGGTACAATAGGGTATTTATTATTACCAGATAATATGAATCAGCCAAATGAATCCCATTTCTAAAGGACTCCGTATCTTCAAACCATAAAGTATTAATTTTATAAAAATAAATAAACATATTAAAATATATCGTGTGGTTGCCGGGTTAGAATAGTGCCACTCCATGTCTTCCCGTGGATGTCGTAAGAGGCGACTAAGGGAATAAAGGCTTGTAGTACTGTTAGGCGATGGGCTTGCAACCTGTCACTAATGCGCTGGTAAACATCTTAGCCTTATTGTGCAAAATGTGGTTATAGAATTATCAACAAGTTTTAAAAGTTGTTGGTAATTCTTTAGCTCTGCCTACCCCACTTTGGGAATGAAGGCGTGAGTTTATGTATGTATGTATGTAAATAAACATATTTTATTATATTTACACAATTGGGATTGTTCATATTTTTACAATTACTTTTTTTTGAAACCATTTCGAGGAAGAGGGTTTTAAAGCCGTTCGGCATTATTCAGTTTTTGAAATACTTGTCTATTTCGGATATTTCAACAAAAGTATACAGGGTTATTGGTAAGTCGACCTATTCCCGTTAGGAGGTGATAGGGGTGACTATTTGCGATAATTTTGACCCTCATTTGCATTATACAAAAGTGAACCATTTTTGAGTTATCGCGTTTTTTAGTTTTTTTTTAAATAAGTCAGAAATTCAACTTGAAAAATTTATAACAAAAAAAGCATCAATTTAAATCTTATTTTTTTTTCTGATTTATGAATACTATTAAACACTGGTTATTTTTTAATATTAAAACAATAATTATCGGTCCAAATTTAAAAAGCGAGACGGAAAACGAAAATTTTTCAATATTTTTTTGCAATCGCTTTCCGCTAAAATGCCTTAAAAACAAAAAAAACGTTATGAAACTTGGCTTGCAGATTGTTTTAAAAACTTAACTGTTTTTTTAACTCTCCAAAAATGCATAACAACTAGGAACTTATTTAAAAAAAACTGAAAAAAAATGATCACAAAGGAAGCGGGCGGAAATTCGTCTTCGAACTAAACTAAGTCAGAAATGAAACTTCAAAAATAAAAAAAATAAAAAATACCAAATTTAAATCAACTTTTTTTATTTGCTTTTGTACAAGATGAAATTGCTGTTCTTATGCAATATTAAGAAAAATATTATCTGTACACGTTTGAGAATGCGAGGCCCAAAACTAAAAATTCATGTTTTTTATCAACGTGTAATCTGCACGCCAAATGTATTGGTAAATTTTTCTGTTTTCGTATAATTTATGTTGGAGTTTGATAAAAAAACATGTATTTTTTAGTTTTCGGTCTCGCATTCTCAAACGTGTACAGATCATTTTTTTTAATATTGCATAAGAACAGCAATTTCATCTTGTACAAAAGCAAATAAAAAAAGTTGATTTAAATTTGGTATTTTTTTTTATTTTTATTTTTGAAGTTTCATTTCTGACTTAGTTTAGTTCGAAGACGAATTTCCGTCCGCTTCCTTTGTGATGATTTTTTTTCAGTTTTTTTTAGAATAATTTCCTAGTTGTTATGCATTTTTGGAGAGCTAAGAAAACAGTTAAGTTTTTAAAATAATCTGCAAGCCAAGTTTCATAACATTTTTTTTGTTTTTAAGGCATTTTAGTGGAAAGCGATCGCAAAAAAATATTGAAAATTTTCGTTTTCCGTCTCGCTTTTTTAAATTTGGACCGATAATTATTGTTTTAATATTGAGAAATAACCAGTGTTTAATAGTATTCATAAATCAGAAAAAAAATAAGATTTTAATTTTATACTTTTTTTGTTATACATTTTTCAAGTTGAATTTCTGACTAATTTAAAAAAAAACTAAAAAACGCGATAACTCAAAAATGGTTCACTTTTGCATAACGCATATGGGGGTCAAAATTATCGCAAATAGTCACCCCTATCACCTCCTAACGGGAATAGGTCGACTTACCAATAACCCTGTATTTAACCTTTGTTTGACTTTCATTTTCGGCTTGAAGAACCTGTAAGATATTCCGAGGAGGGCTCCTCGGAATATCTTACGGTTAGGCGAAAACCGCTTGAAATAGTATGTTTGTAATAGTATATTTATCACAATCACTTTTTATCATTAGATATTATTTAATTGTTTTAATTGATTAGAAAATGACAGCCCAAATTTAAAATAATCATGTCATCCATAAAATATCTGCTAAATAAACAAAGATATTATTAGAACCAAACTATTGGGACGGATACAAAATTAATGAAATCTCTTAAAATAACCTATTCTATTGAAAAATAATGTAAAAACCGTGAGTTGTTTTTTTTGTCTATCCCAATTGTAGGCTCATATTGCGTGCGTATCAATAAAACCACTGCCTTTGTTATGTGTAGTACTTAGTATGTGAGTGTATCGTAGGTATTCAGCGTGATATTGGATTTCTTCTATACACTGTCCTGAACGACGAGAGCGAAATTCCCGCGTAAGAATGCATCCGGAACTCGATTTTTCTTACATTGTTTCTCTTATAAGAAACGGCGATGGAAATATAGACCGGTTTAGTAAACACGTTTGAACAATGGAACATCTAGTAGGTACTACATGCAATAGGGAATGTACATACATGACTTTTATTTCAGAGCTTTAATAAAAGCTGATTTATGTTACAAACAGAAAAATCATTTGAATAGCTATAAAAATAACCAAGATTTAAGCCAACAAAAATATTAGTTCCTATCTCTTTCTACCAAAACAGAATTAAACGTGGAGTTTTTGTGCCCGGCCTGTTACATGACGTCACAGTATATATCGGATCTCGCTGCCGAAATAGCGGTTTAATAGCCGAATTTAATTTTAATTTTACTTTTGGTTATATCTCTTTTACGTTATTTTCATATTTTGTTGAGAATTGCGATTTAAAAATTCATAATAGTCTCTGTTATAAAGTTTATTTAAAATAATAATGGATTATTACTCGTACAAGACAAACGGCCGCACTCAATGACGATTAAGTCTTTTCTTAGTGACGATTACTTATACACTAGTTTGAAAAAGAAACGAGTAATTGTCCCTAAAATATCTGTTGAGTACGGCGAGAAGTACCCAATATCTATACGATACAATGGCGGTGGTAGTACTACATCAACATTACGATTCTCTGCCTTTTGGCAAAATTATGTTTGGCAAAAAGTATCGTTGCCCAAACGTTTCATTTGCCAACCCACTTTTTTCCTTAAACTAAATAATTTTCATCGGCAGTAGTAAATAACTAGGTACATCAAAATGAAGGGTGCGCATTATCTATAATTTCATTCAACTAATCACGAAATGCATAATGACGATCATAAAAACCAACTATATAATTTTATCTGGCATACGATCAAATAACATAACACTCATTTAGTAATAATTTCTTCTAACTAGGTTAGGTTACGTTAGAACTATGAACACATCCATAGTTATGAAAGCCGTTAGAAATATTTATTTTTTAATGTGTAATAGTTTTCGAAATTATGCAACTTGTTTTATACATCATGCATGACTAGTATATGGATTGTTTATTATACAGATCGAAATTATGCAATTCGTGTTATGTAAAATGATCATTCGACCATTTGGTTTTATGCTAAACATTACACACCCCAAAATTACATTCACTACAATATACGAATAGATAGAGTCTACAGAGCCATGTCTACAATAAGTAATGAGCATTCGCGCGAGCCATATTAACGAGTCTTAAAGCTGGTGCCGAATGCTAGATAGTCTTAAAAAGACCTGCAGCCGTACTGCATAATTAACTACACTTTTAGTTTTACAAAGGCTGTATTAGCATTCGCGGACTAAAGGTTTTAAGACCTTAGAAAATGGTATATTCTTCCTGACTGCCTCCTTATTTAAATCTGGCTAATTTCTGCTACATTCGGTTTCATACAAAACTCCTGTTTGGTTCACACGTCGGCTGGCCTTTTGTATGCAAAAGAAATTGAGCGACTCACGACTTAAAAAAATAAGCTTGTCTGGTTTCATCCTATGTTTATACATTGTTTATTTTTTATGTCGTTTATTGTTCCTATACATTTCTATATTGCTATGCAATTCAAGTCATTATCGTCCAGCAGAAATGGCAATTAATCGTCTGTCATGTAGATGGATCACAAGATACACAACCCACAGAGATGCAGAAATGGATCGGTTTCAATAACCCTTTGACACAGACACAATAGATTAATATGTATAGTCGAAGCAGCATACCATTCATCAAGATCCTATAATTCTATAGACGATACATCCAGTACATGATCATATGATCAAAGAAAACTGTTTATTGATTTAAAAAAAAACTAAAATACTACAAAACGTCTTAAAATTCTAACTATAAATAAAATAACCCTTGCAGTTCACCCGCTTGTGGCATGGTCCCTAAAATGCTGGCCGCGTTCCCCCTTTGCACAGCCAGACTGAGCCGCTGGGCAAAGAACGAGCCGGCTCTGGGATCACCCGCCGCCAAAATAAGTCTTTCCGACACCTCTTTAACAAACTTCTTGGTGTCGGAAGACCACGGACCCAAAGTTTCCATTGCAAGTGCCGCAAAAAAGTAATTATCTTTTAGAAAAGCGTATTTGCGGCATTTGATGGTCTGGGCACGGTCAGCGGCGGACCCTGGCTGACGAGCGGATCCCTCGACGTGAGACGGAGCTAACGTGTCCACGCATGTTACGTCCCACGCCAAGGCGCGGCCCAAACACCATGGCACCAAAGTGCAACCGTCAGGTCTTTTGCCATCTGAGGCAGAAAGACCTGAGGGCTCCAGGGTTGCCGGAATATTGGCTGTGCCGAGGGAACGTTTGATGATGTCGTTTAAGGAACTGTGCCTAAAAAAGCGGCCAGCGCTTAGGTGGCAAAAGAGACCATGCCGCCCCAGTGAGTTTACTTGCTGTCCTTGCTGACCACAAAGCCTACAGGGGTGTGGTTCACAGATAGGTAAACCCAGGCGTAGACAAACCGCCACCCGAAGAGTAGAGGGATCCAGAAGGGATCCCAAATTCCGAGAAGGGAGAGCGTGCAACCAATGTCCAGATTCCCGCTCAGTCACGGCTATCAGTCTAGCTCGTTCGGAAGAGACGGTGATGTTTGCTAGAAGATTTTTGTATAAAGATTTTACTGTAATTGAGTCCCAGGCGGATTGAAAAGTTTTATCATGAGGGGCACTCTCATCTGGGTTAAGTGAGATCCATTTAGTTTCAGCGACTGCCAAAGACGAAACCTCTACATCAGTGGTGTGTGGTATTTTAAGTATACCACTGATGAGGGTGAGCGTGCTGTTGACAGACGACAGAAACCCGGGGAGTGCCAGGCTGCTAGTAGATCTTATGCCTAGGCCACCGAATTTTATTGGAAGAAGTGCTTGGGTCCAACTTGGAGAAGTAAAAGCTATGTTAAGAATTTTGCTAATAGTCATTTTCAAAATGTTGTCGATGTTATCAGTTAAATATTGGAATTTCCAAACCGGTGCACAACGAAGAAGGTATATGAATTTTGGGGAAAATAAACAACGCCGCAAAATATAAATAGCAACGTGCGGATTTATTTCAAAAAGTAAATCGGAATATAAATTATAATTGCTGGGATGGCATCGTCATAAATAGGAGCACCGAGAAGTGTTAGTGAAGATGGGGATAGGATAGAAATGTTAGGAAGGAGACGGTTTACTTTGTGTAAAAGGTCATTTTGGGCTAGGGCTGAAAGATTTTCTGAAATGAGAATTTCGCACTTATTATGGTTTAATAACAGACCTATATCAGAAAAACGATTGATGATGAGTTGCAGATCGGAAAGGACTGAGGGGGTATTACCTCCAATTGTGCCATCATCCAGGTACCAAATATTAAGATCTGAAGAAAGCTGCTTGATAACGCAATGCATGCGTTAAAACAGGTGTACTTTGCACAATTTCACTCTCTGATGTCGTACGGTACACTCCTATGGGGAAACTCCACGGATGCCAACAGAATAATGCTTATGCAAAAGCGTGCCTTACGCACTTTAGCCGGGGTGAAACCTAGGCATTCTTGCAGGGGTCTTTTGTTGCGCACCGCATATTGACGCACTACTCGGTTTATGTATTTCAAATAGTAATGTTCGTAAGGAATAATATTTCATCCTTCGCACGGGTGAATATTCCTGGCAAGGAGCTCCGCCACACCGGGCGTTTGAGGACAGTTCCCCGTCGCATGGCACTTGCGGGTAAGAACCCGCGTGTCATCGGTCCCACATACTATGAGCGTCTGCCCGCCAAACTTAAAAATGTACCATCTGACGAAGCATTTAAACATCAGCTGAGAAACCTTTTATTGGACAATCCATTATACTCCGTTGACGAATATATGGAACTTAAATTATAAAATTATTATTGTTTGTTTGACCTTTATTACTTTTTGTATATTAACGTCGGAAACTGACCATTTATTAGTTATTAGTTGTTTATTAATGTTGCCTTTGATTATTTATGTGTTTTTTTGTATTATTATTTTATTATTTGTATTAATGTTGACAATATCAATGTAATTTCATATTTTTTGACATGCAATGCAATCTATATTGTAACATTACATTGATGAATAAATAAACTAAACTAAACTAAACTAATGGGATTGATGGCTAGGCTAAAGATGACGGGACCAAGCGGGTCACCTTGTTGGCAACCGACACTGGATGGAATCTCATTGTTTTTGTACATTAATTTTGAAGGTGAACTGTAACATTGCCAAAGATAACCATATATTTCCGGAAGGTCAATTTTAATTTGATTTAGTAAAGCACAGCGATCAACAGAATTAAATGCATTTTTAACGTCAATTTTCACTAAAATATCAAAATTACTATTTGCCAAAAAAGTTCGAGTCGCGTGTACTGCCGCTTCACAGCCACCTTTCACTCAGAAACCAAGTTGAAGTGGTTGTAATTTTTCTGTTATACGGTCGCGAAGTTCGCGACAGCATATTTTGGAAGTCAAACGACGCAGCGTACTTCCTACTGCTATGGGCCGAATACCGCCGTCTTTCTTTTTTAGAGCTATTAGGTTGGCTCCATAAAGCACCGGAACTACCTCTGCACAAACCTTTCCTGATAACATGAGGTTGACGAGCGAAGTTAGTTCCTTCAGTAAAATTTTCCCGGCATCACCCGCAAGAGAGCTTGTAAGGTCTTTAAGATGTTGCGGGGTTATGCGGTCTAAACCGCCCGCAGAACCGTTGGGAAAGGAACACACCGCTTGAAGCGTGGCAGTATCCGAGACCTGCAGTGGCTGGTCAGAAACTGATGGAGGATCGGGTAGCTGGGAAGAGGCAGAAGGAGAAGGGTGTTTGTCTTCAAGTGCCGACAAAGTTGCAGGGGACTCCGGGGCCAAAGTATCGCTAGAAAATAGTACTCTTGTGGCTCCTTTCAGGTCTCCGTCGGAAATCTTATTTTCTATGAGATTAATTTTATGTTTGGAAGTACTGTGAGCGAAAGAAAAAGAACTATCTGAGTCTGTGGAGAGAAGAGGAGGGAAATTTGGATGTAAAATATTATGCTTTATTATTGATGTTAGATGACGGTTACCTTTTTCCCGGGGAATATTGAGATTAGCATACGTAAAAGTAAGTAGATGCTCCCATGAAGCGATACTATTTTCTGCCACCACTTTGGCAACACACTCCGCAAGACTTTGGGCTGCAGATGCACGCGCTCCCTTTGAAATTCTTCTCACAATCTTTGTACTTGCCCTCAAAGAAAAAAGAAGTTGGTGTAGTGACATTGGTGCTTGAACCTGGCTAGCCGCAGCGGGGTCTCTCTGTAAACTTGATTGTGGGGTGGCATCGATGCGCGGAACATGGATACGGGCACAATGAATTGTTAGACCCCGCCGACCTTTGTATAGCTTGTGGTCATTGCAAATAGGGCATTCGATGAGCGAGGACTGCAAGGAACTCGGTTGTGAGATCATTAAAATTAAAAACTACTTACTTAATATAGTACAGAATTAAAACTAAATAATAAAAACAATAAACAATGTAGCACAAAAACACATCTTGCACTGTTTATAAAAAGTTGACACAAAACGAAATGTCAAACAGGGGCCGCGCCATGGCCGCGCCGGGCTCACGGCCCGCGCAGGCCTAAAGCGAGGCACAGCGGTCAGTAGCAAGGAGGCGACGACCGAGCACAGGATTAATAAAACATAGAAGGACAAAACGAAGCACACAGCGAATTTCGAAATAATCTATTCGATTCTTTCAACTCCTGATTAGATTTGCGATATTCACATAAAATTTCGCAAATTCTGATACGTACAAATAAAAATATGTTTTGTACGCAAGTATTTACACTTGGTATTGTTCAATTATAATTTATTGAATTTAATTTATTGTATTTATTCACATGACAGTTGACAATGTTGACAATTGCAATAATTTGTTTTTTTTTATTATAATATATTCTCCGGCCTTCGAAATTTGACTATTATGATCAATAATATATTTTGTAATTGGTTTTTACGACGAGTCTAACATAATGTGTTCGTATAGTTATTGCAGTATGTGTTATTTCGTTTGCACTAATAACTGGCTAACTAATCAAGAAACGTGCCATTTTCAGAAATTTACTTTGTAGTAGGGCGTTTCTGGTAGTGTCTTAATCTAGTCACATTCTAAACACTATTGACATTGTGGAATACTTTTTCTTCATTATGATAAAAAATATGTTACTAGCTAGGTTAAGTTATTTATTCATTTCATTTCCATATAAATTTACAGTATACACCAATCACTTATACGTCACAGAATTACATTAAAAAAAACAATTTAATAATATACTGAGATAAGTATCTATACTAAATCGCTAACCTATTCTAATTAAATTCCATTTACAAAATAAAAACTTAAAACTTATAGTTTTAATCTTAAATTAAATCAGACAAGACAATTATTTACCTACATTAAGTGTTACGAAATTCAAAATTCAAAATTTAAAAATTAATTTATTTTAACTCGATGTGACCATCTTTTGCCTTTGCGATCGCTTTCTTCAGTGCATCCATACTGGCAGGCTTTCTTCTCCTAACCTTGCTCTCCAAATGGACCAGATAGAAAAGTCGAAAGGCATTGTGTGGACGAAATGAAATGTGGAACGCGGATTTTCAGCCATTCTTGGTTCACACGAGCTTTATGAGCCGGGGCCGAGTCTTGTTGAAATGTCCACGGTCTACTACCGAAATGTTTGCGTGCCCAAGACTCCAATGCAGCTTCCAAAACATTTTCCCGATAGTAAGTCGCATTTACTTTGACACACGGCTCAATTTTGTGAATTTGGTAACACTTCATATCGTACGCCCTGTAATACGTGTCTGACGAATGTGCTACCTTTATCGGTGAACACGTCGGCTTCCGGGACTTGGATGAGCATATTATTGAGCAGCGGTTGTTATGTCATAGTAATATGAGATTTATTTGAATAAATGAGAAATTTGAACTTCTGGCGGCGCTTCTTCTAAACAGAGTGGTGGAGACCTTCCGAGGTGCTGTTAGACTTAGACATGTAAGGGCCACTTGCACCAAAAATATTAACACTGGTCTGGTTTAAGACACTAACTCGAGGTAGTACTTAAACGTCAGATTCTTATTATTACCTGTCATTTTGACTCGAGTAAGTGCGTTAACACAGTGTTAAATTTATGGTGCAAGTGGACCTAAACGTCTCTACAGAGGCCGTAGACAAGATGCCGTCGTAAATGATTTCCGAAAACTGACAAAATATATTATCCATACCTAAGCGCTCGACACAATCGTCAGGTACATAATTAATATATGTTCGATAACGACAACGTTCTCGTAATGCATCTTGTTTGAAAATCGAAAATCGAAGTTAGCTCCATCCCTGTCACTCGTCGTTTGAGACTAAATCGAGAGAGAGAGAGATGGAGCTAACGTACCTTCCTTCGTTTTTTTTTCTGTGCTTTCGTTTAGTTGAAATAAGTGTTTTTTTACAGTGTCGAAGGCGGAGATCCTGTCAGGCCCGGAGCTGTTCGTGCGCGCCGGCTCGGACATCAACCTGACGTGCATCGCGCGGCATGCGCCTGACCCGCCCAGGTAGGTGATTCCCACAACAAACTCGCTCTACAACTCGATTGATGAATTATTACCCGGCAAGTTTAGGACTTACATTCTCAATATGTAGCTTAAAATTCACTCATTCGTATCTATGGAGACTATGACGACCTTGTGAAGATCGAGGGAACGCGGTGTATGCGAAAAGCACAAGAACGGTCTGAGAGGAGCCTTGGGGGAGGCCTATGTCCAGCAGTGGACGTCTAACGGCTGACATGATGATTCGTATGACTGTGCATTTTTTTTCGTTTTTTTTTTCCATTTGTATTTACATAATGCTGTGTAGAGCTAAGCTTGCAACTTATTTTATTTGTGCCAGATTGTCTTCCTGATATTTGTTGTTCATCAATAAATAAATAATTAAAAAATAATTCAATCTTTATAACGAAATTAATATGATATTTCCTAAAAAAAAAAACTGTTTGGTTTCATAAAATATTGCCATAAAGATCAAAAAGCTAACTATAAAATTAAAAATAGTTTCTTGTATAACCTTTACCTGTTTGACCCGTTGCTGTATAATTTCCCAGTGTGCCCGTCCAACTTCTGCTTCAACGACCGCTCGCCGTAGGAATGGCGCTGCCACGCCAGTAAACAACTTGACTTTGAGTTGAAGGCGAAACAGATCACAGAATGCATTAGTCCAAATGCCGAAACATAAATTAGTTTCTCCCAAGATGTTAACTGCGAAAGCTTACTCATTAGTACTGCCTTGTATTTACAAATGTATTCTACTTAGAAGATTCATATTATTTTGTACTCGTGAACATTTCACACACACAAAACATTAGCGCTCCGTTTTATATAAGAGTAGGTACGGTAGCTACATTGGAACCTTTATTGTAAATCGACATAAAATAATACAACAACCATAACACAATAACTGAAAAATAAAAATAAAATTAAATAAGACTAACTCTAAATATATAAATTAACCAAAACATTAAATCTAAGAATGGCCCCTGCGGCATTGTACCCAAGATGCTGGCAGCATTTCCTCGCTGGATGGTTAAACTGATACGTTGAGCAAGGAAACTGCCAGCTCTTCGGTCTCCCGAGACGTCAATGAGCCTCTTCGAAATTTCTTTGTGGTGAAGTAGCTACATTTGTATTTCTTTGATAATGTAATGGAAATCTTCCGCAAGATACCCAGCGTCTTAGGAAGACGGTGGCCAGGATCTCCATACTGCCTAAGGAGAAAAGGCGTATCTACTATATCAATTGTATTGAAAATTCAACCTTATTATAAAAGCCTTGAGAGTTTAATAAGCTTATATGATTTAATTGCAAATGCGCCTTTTCTCCGTAGGAGGGCAGCATAGGCCCGACGCCAGAACCTTTTACGATTTACTTGAGCATTTCCCAGGTCACAGGTCACAACGCGCTCCGGGTCGTTGTAAATGAGCGGTGTAATTGTGCACTTTACCACCAACGACCCTGAGGTCCTTAATTTAGTCGCCTCTTACGACAGGTATTAGGAATCGCAGCAGTATTCTGGCCCCGTAAATATTTTACATATCTACTGCATTTGCATCCATAGTAGCAATTAAAAAAAACTGACCTTCACGGACGGACCAGGCGTCCCTCGCCTGATGTAACTTGTGGTAAGACGAAAGAGAGTTGTGGAGTCGACATTAACATTAAATTTCAACTCTTACTCATACTCATTCGTTTATTTAATTGCAAAATTTAACATGAATAATAACTGTCACTTTTAGTACCTATTCATTATTAAATATATGTAATAATAGGTTGAAGGGGGACTTGACTTTATATGCTGATGATACAAGTCTATTTTACCATGCAAATTCCATCGAAGATATTATTCTGAATGTACAATATGATTTAGCACTCCTCAATCGGTGGTGGTACCAATCTAATCTCCTTACTATAAACATTGCGAAAACTAATTACGTTATCTTCTCTGCAAAGAACAAAAAAATTAATGACTTCTTACAACCTTCACTAAATGGGCAATTGATTAACAGGAAAACCCATGAAAAATATCTAGGCTTGATTTTAGACTCGCAACTTACATGGAAACCTCACATAGAGAAAGTTAAGGCCAAACTAGCGTCTCTTACGGGGGCACTTCGTAGCATTGCCGGTTGTTTCCCACGTAAAGTTAAAAACTTAATATATAACTCGTTGGTCAAACCACATATTGATTATTTAATTGAAGTATGGGGAACCGCCGCAAAAACTAATATAAGCAAAATCCAAATAGCACAAAATAAATTGATTAAGGTGTTATTTAACTTTGACTTCCTTACATCTACGGATTTTTTATACACTGTAACAAAAATAATGAATGTCAGACAAACTTACATATACTACATACACTTGCTTACTTATCCGCAAAATCCTCAATAAAAATATACAAACACAAATAATTTTTACAAAAAAACACACTTTCCAAAAAATAAAACTTAGAAATGCCGATAATTTAACACTACGTGCCCCTAGAACGAATTATGGAAAAAAGAGCTTACTTTTCGAAGGTGCTAAAATGCATAATAAACTACCAAAAGATGTGAAAGAGTCCAAGTCTATGTATAGCTTTAAGAAATGCTTAAAATTTCACATACTTCATAATCTCAAACTAAACCAATAGATAAAATATAATTCTAGTAGAAATTTATTTAAAATCACTTAACGCGTCACCATTAATAACGATAAGTCAAATAACTAGCTAATAAATAATTTTACGGCCATAAATATATTTAAAAAAAAAAAATATAAATAGATATTTTAAGACTTGTTGGTAATTCTTTAGCTCTGCCTACCCCACTCTGGGAATGAAGGCGTGAGTTTGTGTGTGTGTATATAAATATATATGTATATTATTATACTTAAAAAATGCTATATACATAATATACCTACACAATACGTACATACATACACATCCAAATAGCTTAAATAAATTATTTTTATAGTTATAATAAATAAACATTAACTTTTAGAAAACTATGTGCAGCAAAATTACTTGATTATTGATATTGTAAATTAATGTTACGTTAAAGCCGCATCCAATGAAATGTTATTCGTGTATGCATGTTGCTAAGTTTCTTATCTTTGTACACTAACGAGCTACGATGCATGACAATTGTCAGCTTACCTACATTTACCATTATTTTTAAAATATTTTTGCGTGTTTAACCTTAAATACTAACTTAGTTTTTAAATGTTCTCATGTAAGTGAATTGTAATTCGAATGAGAATAAAGTTTCTTTAACCATAATAATAATATATAAATGAAAATAATTTGGTTTGTAATTGTAATCTTTCGTTACTTAGTATGTGGAATTAATTAAACAAATGGTTAAATTTAAATGGTGGTTAAGAGTTGAATTTTAATGTTGATATCAACTTCACAGCTCTCTTTCGTCCTCCCGTGATATTATGTAAACACGGAACCCTGGTGATGACGAAGGTGATTGTTTCAGCTTCATCTACTGGTACCGCGGGCCGCACGTGGTCAATTACGCGCAGCGCGGCGGCATCAGTGTGGAGACCGAGCAGCGCACGCGCACCAGCCGGCTGCTCATCGCGCGCGCCGCGCCCAGGGACTCGGGCAACTACACATGCGCACCGAGCAGCTCAGGTTTGTAAGCCTGCTCATTATTAGAAAGGAGGGTAGAAAAGGAGACTTGATCTTTTACGGTTTAGGTAAGATAACTCGTTCAGCGCCAACGACCCGATAGGCGGGTACACTGTTCGTAGCAGTTTTTTTCTACATAGCTACAGCGTAGCACTCGCAGAAGAGTCTGCCAGTGAATGTGATAAGAAGGGTTGGGACTTTTACTGACATATCGTAACGTGTTTCCTTAGAATCCATGGACCTAGACCTACCTATTACTATTTCCTAGCAATTTCTTAATTATTATAAACATACCACTTTGATATTGGCCTTCAATATAGTCATATTTCAAATAAACTAAATACAATTTAGTTCAGTTTATCCATACCTAATAATACACACTTTAAAAGTGGAGCGAGCACTATAATGCAACCTTTATACACGTGGCCGTAGGGTTTTGCTCATAAATGATGTAATAACCATTATTTTATGTCATTAAAATAAATAAAGGGAAAACAAAACAAGGTCCTATTTATCCGACGTCAGGCGTCTTGTGATCACAAGCTTTCCTCCTCTTTATTTACTCGGCCGGCTGCGGAGGCGTCACTAATGCCTCTTAGACCTAATGGTCAACAGTTCCTATGTACTTTTGTCTATATGACAAATGCGTAATAACAACGAAATAAACATGTCAGCGTTTCGAACGTAAGTAGTGGGCTGGACGTATAAATAGGTATATTTTTAACAAATGATAAATTATTACTTTATGAGGAAAATTATGAACGGTACCTAGTTTTATTGTAAGTATGAATTTGTCGTATCCTATCCAGAATTAACAATTTAGAGTTATTAATATTGAATCAAAAATAAACTATGAAAACTTTGGTAAACTAATACAATAAGAGGCATGACAGTTTATTTGTTATTTCGTCCTCCACTCCAAGTTGTCGTAACGAATGACATCTAATCGAATAAAGAGCCTTCAAGCCATCTAATAACACAGCCAGCGCAACTTTAAGAGAATCCTCGTTCATTGACTTGACCTCTTAGTTTTATTAAAATACCGTTTTGACCTCCAGCAATAATTTGGTTAGTTACCTACGTTCAAACAAAACCTTTGCAGCCTCAAGAATTTAGCAAAATCATTCAATTAATAATTGTTCTACACTTTCATAAACGTAAAATGCTAATAATCCAACTTGGTCCAATTTCAACATCTTAAGTTAATAAAGATGAAATTTAATTTAAGCTTAAGCGGATGAAATTAAAGACGGTCGTAAAATTTTACCGAGACATTATCTCAGGACCTTAATCGACTGGCTTGCACCTCATTTGCAATTTAGAGCAGTTTGTTTAGTCACTTGCCATTTCATTGCTAAAGTCGCCATCAATAGAACTTGCAAACGATGTAAACAAAACCAAACGAACCAATTCACCATGATTACTCGATAATCACGTACTTTTTAAGATGAAGTGAGGTCTTTGCATTGATTTATACACTATATCATTATTTTCAGAACAAGTTTAAGATGAAATAACTATTCATTATACTTGGTGAATATTTGAGGTTATGTGTCAATCAGTACTAATTTGTTTCCATCGCTCACAAGTTCTACTAACGGCGATTTTACGTAAAACCTGTGACATTTAAACTAATAGCGCTTTCAGATCGCTGTCTAGTGCCTAACCGTTTACAGAGAAATAGTAGAACCAAAGTATAAATATAAAAGTAGGTCATCTCCGTCCCCTTCTTTCTGTTGCCGAGTTTCTGTTAAGTATTGCCGCTCGGGCGTTAGGGTCGCGTTGACGCACGCAACCAAACGCGGCGGCGCGGCGGCGCGGCTTCAAGTAAACCGGCTTGGTCTGTCTTGTTGAGTTTGCTTGTGGTTGCTTGTATACGTAATGCATATGCAAAGCCTTATACCTTTGTTTGAAGACGAACTAGTTACGAACTGTTTATATGTAGAAAGTCCATTATAAAATTACGCAAAAAAACTGTCGCTAAAAATTGTTTTATGACAAGAGTTTTTCTCGACGTGTAGCATTTCGCTATGCTATCTATAGAAAAATAGAAAATGATTTAGGTTTTGATACCTACTAATTGAAATGTTCCTATACCTTTACTATTTATATTTAACCTTCATCAATAATTCTGGGCTTCTATTTGACTTTGTCTAAGCAAAACACAAGCTATTTGGCATACTCGTTATATAAGCACATTTAGAATAAAATTAAAGACTGTTTTTTGTCATAATAACACTTAGCTCAGTAGTAGTTTATATCCAAATAATATTCTACTAAGGCAAGCCCCAGAATAAGGCTAAACCGCCACAGTAATCTTAGGAAAAAACTATTTTACATCGGGAGTCACATAATTTGCGGCTAGAAGGGTGTTGTTAAAACATCTTAAACGCCAAATAGCAGTAATAAAGTACGAAATAGCAAAGGTCGCCCATTCAGTGGCGACACACAAACTTGCTTAATTACCTAGCCTACGTATCGCTACAAGCCGAAAATAATTTGTGGCGTCTCTTCGCGTGCGATTAGCTTTAGGGGAGGTAAAGATTAAAGTAGTGAAACCTCACATTTGTCATTGTATAGCAATTAAATAAGACTTAAATACTATTACAAATTCACGCAAGGTCACAGACAAAAATCTTTAACTCGGCTTGCGTTTTTAAAAGTTCGCCTTTCATTTGTTTTAGGAATAATGGTGAATTAATATTAACGAAAGTAATCATCACGTTTTTTATTTAACATTCCTTTTTTCGGGTTTGACAAAATTAAAACACATTTATTACATGAAACCTGCTTCAGGTCTTAGGTCAACAATGAACAACTAAGAGATGAACCTTTCTATTTTTTTTCTAAATTTAAGAAATAATCAAAATACCTTATTACTTCAATAGTTTCAATTTTATAATTCATTGTCTAGATTAGGGCCTGTAATTGATTAAGTATAGTGTTTTACTGGTATACAAGCAAACTAAACAGAAAAATACTCCACGTACTTGGCATTACTTTCATATTCTACGTAATCAACCAATGGCGAATCCATAATAGATCCATAACGTGAAATAGAAGAAAAATTTGATTAAAGATGATTCAATGCGGCCCAAATCTCCCAATGGACTTGAACTTATATTTTTAGGTGACGCTATCAAAAAGAAATTGTCGTCCAAATTTTTTTTGCTTATAAATTTATAGCAGCAGTCTTTGACCAATCCGGGCACGAGGTATTTTTCCTCAGCCGTCCCGTCACTAATCTCTGTCCATAATTGTGTGAAAACCATTTGTCTTTTTCTCGCCCTTTTCCTCAAGTTCTACCCGTATCCCAACCTGTTTGAATTAACTATTTATTATTCTTCTCAATGTTATTTTAAGTATGTAAGTCCTTTTACTTACCCAGACAGATTTTAGGAAGATACCTACCCGAACATCAACTTCTAAAACTTTCCGAGGAAGCAGTAGTCTTTCACATGAGTGGTTTTATTGTAGTGCCGCAGCCATAAGTTTGGCTTTTTTCTGGTCTGTTCTTTTTGTTGATGACCGGAAACATCAGAGTTACTTTGGAAGTTCCGGTGACCTCGCAAGATTCATGATAATGGGGAGCTTTAATGCTATTATTCTTGTTTTAGGGTTTTAATTATTTTTAATGATGGTTTCCTGTTCATAAAATTAATGTTTTTTTTATAGATTCGGCATCGGTGGTGGTCCACGTGGTGAGCGGAGAGCGGCCTGCGGCCATGCAAAGCAGCTCCACTAAATCTTTTCTCAACTTTTCAACGATACTCCTCATGTTCTTCGCAATAAAGGACATTGGAACATACATCAGTATCGTAACAATACAATACTGTTTGAAAGAACTCTACAACGTTATTTTCAAGATAGTTTTTCCGTCTCATTTATTCCCAAGGAAGTGTGTTGCAAGATGACCATGTGCGTTCCAGAATAGTGTTGTAATGGAATAAAATTCTACCTTACAAGTTTTAACAATTGACTTAACATAAGAAACTGATATTAAAGAAACGAATTACTATAAGTACTTATCTTGTAAGTTCTATTAGGTATATTAATTTCAAAAATACTATATGCTGAAGTTTTATTTTACTCGTTAAAAGCTACGAAAACTAGAACATGTCCTAAATTATATATTTTATTTTTCACTTCTAAGAACATACAAATTCAAGAGCCCTGTATTTCTTTCTTGTTTACGAGTATATCCCACTTAAAAAAAATAGCTCCACCATTTCGGGTTACATCAGTTATTTCAAAGTGTTTGTAAGTGTCATTAAACCAAAAACGTGCCACTAAGTTTACGTTATGGTAGAGTTTTAAAACTTCATCTCCTAGTTCACGGAAGTGCTCAATACGTGTGGACTTAAGTGGTTCTTGAACACTTTGCCATCGATCGATAGTAACCTCAGCTCCGCTATATTCGAAACTTTGCGGTAAGTCTGACATTGCGAGCCTAGGCTCTAGAATTCCGAGCTAGGGATAAGTAGGTGGGCATGTGTGATGTGCGAAGCGATTTTGCGATAGGATCTGCATATTTAACTACGAAACTGTTACCTTCATCCTTAAATAATATTTATATTCAAATATTAGTTGTGAGCATAATAATTAAGCTTTGACATGAATTTGTTTTAATATTTTTTTGGGTTCCGTACAAAAAATAAAAAACGGAACCTTTAAAGGATCACTCGTGCGTCTGTCTGTCTGTCCGTCTACTACTACTGGACCAAATCAGGTGAAATTTGGTAGGATGGTGTAATCCTATGACCCAAGCACAGATATGCAAAGTATTTTTTTTTAATAAGGGTCGTTTTCGAAGGACGAATTAAGAAATTAAAAAAAGGTTTACCCTTACTGTGTTTTATATCACATGAAAGCGATAAGCCTCATTATGAAGATCTCATCTTTGTTATTATTGTAAAATAAATAGTTTTCATTTTATTCATGAAAGAAGACAAAAACTGACCATTTCCCCCTGATCTATAAATAGCATGGAGTACGTAGATGGCAGGGCCACAGATAATATACGACCAATACTGTAGGGCAGATAAGTACGCAAAGTTAAAAAGCGCTGGGCCGGTATTCTAGATGGTAAAAACGATAGCGTAGTTAATCTGTTATGGTATTGTTATGACGTCAGACGCCATTACTGTCAAGTAAATAAGAGCTATCAAAACGATGGCAATACAATAACAGCTCCAACACGATATGCTTTTTACCGTGTTGAATAGAGGCCCTGGGGGGTTATTATGACAGCTATGCAGTTCAGTTTACGCTGAGAGAAAGGGACAGAGATATAGCAGTTATATAGCTCTGTCTCTTTCTCTCAGTGTAAAATGAACTGCATTGCTACGTCATAATACTGGTCGTTAGAAACAATGTTTGGGATCATTCAATGAACGAAAATAAGTTTTTAATGTGTAAGAGTAATTTTTTTAGTTGATAAAATTAAATTTCTCTATTATTCCTATAACTCGAAAATTTGTTTTCTGAAGTATTATTTTGTAATTATCCAAGCATGTTTCAATAATTTACGAAGAAGATATTCAATACTATTTAATTACAACAGTAAATTATGAAGATTTACCAACATTGTGATTTTTAATAATACCTTTTACTTTCATGTTCTAATTGTTTCTTTTTACAAAGTACTGTTCAATTGTCTACAAATATTAAAACGGAGGCGAAAACGGAAATAACACAATAGAGCAACGAGAACAAGCCATTTGTCAGTAACGCCTGGGGAGAAATGAATTCCAAGACAATTCAGCGATTTGTAAATTAATATACCTAAGCGAAATAAATTCAGGTAGGTAAAATGTAAATAAATTTCGTTATTAAAAATGGTTTCAATTGAAGTTGTACGTTCATAAGATTTGATTTCAAATACGTAATTAATGTTACCAATCTGGATAATTGTTCATAATCTGTATTACTTAAATGTAACGAAAAAGTTTAGTACTAAGCTGCAGCTGTAAATATTTTGTAAATAAAACGATTTTATGTGTCGTAAAGTTTATTATTACGTGTAACCTTTTTCATGGTAATAAAATTCCATCAAACAAAGTAATATTGGATGGAGAAATGAGATAGATATTACTATCGAAATTAATGTTCAAGGAAATCGCTTTACGCAACTTTTTCAGAAACTTTCTTGTCATTTACGTTTTCTTTGTACTGAAAAATCGGTAAAGGTCGTTGTACCAGTTTGTGAATGTCACAAATTAGCCTTTAATTAAAATTATGCCAAAAATTTGCGTCATTATTTCGGGGTCCTTTGTGATTGCGGCCCTTTGTTCCGCGCCGGCTCCTATTGCATTAAACGCGGGGCCGTGAACGTAATTTACAATTATAATATAATCATTTTTAATATCCGTGAAGCTTATATGTGGCGCCGTGACAATACGACACTGTACGAGTAATACGACATGTTATATTATGATTATGGTTATATATAATGACATTTGTCTTGTTGATCACATTGTTTAACTACTTTACACATGTAATCACCTTAATCGTATCGCATCCACTAAGTTATCAATAACTATATATATGTGTATCTATCGGTTCTAATATTAAAAAGAGGAAATAGAATAGGCTCCAAATCTACTGGGTCGATTTGAAAAACTATTTCACCATTAATAGGCTACATTATCCTTGAGTAACGAAAGCTATGTTTTATTTTTCTGCGTGGACGGAATCACGGGCCACAGCAATAGTAAATAATTCGAAAGATGCTTCTTTAAGAGTAGTGGTCAAACAACAATAATCCAGAATTACATTTCAGAACGTTGTTCTTGTGTAGGATAAAATCCAGAATTCGACTGTGGCGCACCCTACATGACCGCCTGCCACCGGATCAGCTAAACTTGTGACAATGAATAGTGAGCTTTGTTTTCACTTTAACTATAAAATGTATCATAGTTACACAAATTAAAAGTCGCTTTGCACCTTGAGCCGATCCGGTGCCGAGCGGTTATGTCTGCGACAACCTTTCTATTAAGCGTGCGACACTATTAAATTCCGGCTTTGAACAAGAAGAAGAATGTAGGTCTGTATGTGTTGGACAACTATAAATAAAGAATAACTCATGCGTGAAATCAACAATGGGAATCTTCGTGTTAGCCTTTGAAAACAATGGACAAACTGGACAGGAAAATACTCACCTGTTTTTCTTTTGTGTATTTATGTTTCACTTTAATCTTCCTTTGCCAAGTGGATGAAAGAAAGAGACGGATCAAGGCGTTATATAAACTAATCATTAATGACATAGCTTTGACAAAATAAAGACAAAATGATAACAACACACAAACTCCCGTGATTGTAACAACGGGTACATAAAATAATCATTTTTCAACTTAGTACGTCATTTACCCATAAAAGTGTGAAATTTACTTAACAAAAGTACATTATTGTAGAAGCGGAAAATAGGGAATTGCCGCATGGTTAGCAGGCTGAGCCTTAGAAAAGCCTGCTAAAATAAGATTCAAAAGTTTCCGCAGAGGCATACAAACAGATAAATACATTCGTACAAAAGAATTTGACGAATTGAGAACCTTTTCCTTTTTTAAAGATAAATTATTACTTACAATTTCAATTTCACAAATAAAAACCGCCGTAGCCCATGGCTGGCCGTAGCCGCCGCCGCCGCCCGACGACCCCTCCGCCTTTTACTAAGTTGGCTTTAAGGGATTTTTTCTTGGTCCTTTTGGTCGTAATAGCAAATTACAGCATTTTATTAAAAATATCATTAAACTTTTATTTTATTCCTAGGTAGAAAATGAGGCTCTTCACGGCTCAGGGTGACCTTGTCCACAGTCTTATTTCGTCACCTTGGTCCACAGTCTCTTCAAAAAATCTTATGATGCGAGCGATGCCGTGGGTGTGTTACAATTTATTAATATTTGTTATGTTACAAACTCATCCTTTAGTACAGTCAACTACAAAGAGATGTATTGACTTTTGAACCTTATTACAATGCAGTAGGGTGAAAAAGTGGATACATCTTTTTGTAGTCGACTGAACAAACATCGTTATCGCAGGAGCAAAAACCAATCTATCAAAGAACACATATAGCAAAATGTCTGTTTAGTATAAACGGGATATTATGCCTATATCTGCAGCCTCTCAGACGTTCTTCATATCTCTATGATCTAGCATGAAGTTTTCGCTAGAAAAGGTCAATCAATATAGGGAAGCACGGGCAAGACGCATATTTTAAGGCAACGGGTAAAAAGTCACAAAGTAATCATCGATAAAACTGTAAAATTGAACATCGCATTAAGCCACGTTTGAGTCGTGTTAACATTGTGGACTATATACAAATGTGGACCAGTTAGCACTATGGACGATATAGGAAGTTAAGAATTTGATAAAATAAGTACTGGTCGGCACTGACAATGTCAAAGTCGCCCTGAGCCCTATTCACGACAAAAAAAAGCTTCCCGAGCATATTTGAAAAAATACTACACAACAAAATACCTACATAATTTATCGAGACACTTTAAAGCTGTATTTTATCAAGCTTAATATTTCAGAAAATTACCAGAAACGTTTCGTCAAATGAAACCGCGAAGGTAATATTAAGTACGCCACCGTTGACGTTAACGATGATTTGCGCCGTGACGTGTGATTTGCGATTTGAATTGACTAAGATTAGAGGGCTTCAAACCGACCTAACAGCTGACAACGCAGAGTCTGCGTAGAATACGAGCGAAGAAATACGCCGACAAATCCTCTATTTCCAGTTTAATCAGGCGTAAACCTGAAACTAGAACGCTTTCGAGTACCGTAATACATTTGTGTGGTAGTTTTGAACAACAACGCTAGTGACAGCTATGCCGCTATTACACAACTAATAGATCTCGTAGATAACACCTCTAGATATTGATGCATATAAGCAATATTATTGCATACGGGCGAGGTTACCGTGCCACTCAATTGGACTGTTTATCCTAGAGCCAATTACAAATTAATTAATTTATAATCCGTAATTTATAACATCACACTAATCACACTAATATTATTAATGCCATAGTTTGTGATGTTTATTACTACCTCACGCGGATACGGCTTCATCCAGTTTTGGGATTTCGAATGATGAATCTCATAAGTACGCTAAATTAACGCATGGGCTACTTTTATCTCGAAAAATTTTTTTTCCCGTGAAACAATCAACGCTGTCAAAGTCGCGAGTAGAAGCCAGTAATCCAAAAGTTTAAAGATGCCTTAACTGAAACAACCTTACGTTTCGACTAGGACTTTTTGGAATAGGTATGATTGTTCAAATAAAATACAAATATATTAATGAAACAAATAAATGTGACGTTAAGCTTCAACTCAGTAACAACATTTTATTGCAAGATTTATTCACTAAACGTTGTCTTTGGACTACTACGCCCCATTGGAACTCATCGGTTTGGTCCTTGTATTTTATCGCCACAAATGGAGGAAAAGAAAAAGACAAAACTGCAATTTATAAACCGTCCGTTGCGTTGCGTTGAGTATAGATTAAGTACGTACCGACAGTAAAGATGCATAACGCTAAGTAAGCGATTTTTGAAAATTAATAAAATGTATATTGACGTGAACTGATCACGTCGACCGCTTTTATAAACTCCATATATTACAAGTCGATAGAATATAGAAACGTTAGCAGCATTTAGGATCTTGGCTAAGCCTGATGAAGGGTTTTTAGCAGTGGTTACATATTCGTCAATGTAATTAGTTATGAAGTTTAGGTGGGATTGGAGGCATAGGTGGGATGTAGCTTTTGCAACTAGTGGCTTTAAGGTAATTAACAAACAGCCATAATAAATTGCCTGATACATTATCAAGAGTGATCATTCGCATGATAGTAGAAGATCTGAATAAAATACTACCTTCACCGGGCTGTTTGAAATAAAAAAATATATGTTAATTCGATAAATAGAATTATCTACCGACTTCACAAAAAGAAGGAGGTTGTCAAGTCAATCCGTATATTTGTTTTTTTTTTATATATAAACCAAATTTAATAAGTAAAGTAATGTGTGACGAATGGCTAGGCTAAAAAAAATCAGTCCAGTACATAATTAATTTTTTTAAAAGAACTTTAAAAATAAATGCAATTGGATGATTCCACGGGCGTTTCAACCGTCGTCAGTGCCCAGTCATAAATATTGAAATAATGAACTACACCAAGCTGCAGACTTTCATACTAAGATGTAGGTACTGTTACTTTATTTCTTGTCACGATTGATCGAATTTTAAATATATTATGGCAGATTTATTTGATATACTAATACTAGCGACTGACAGCGGTTGAAATGCCCGTGGGATCACCCATTTCCTCATTTAACCGCAGACAAATTACAAGCCAATCGAAAGTAGGTATGAGGCCCTTAGAATATGTAAACGTTAGGTTGACATTTTTTTTCCCATCATAACTATTGGGTAGACAGGTATAACCAGGAAAGTGGATACTAATAATTTGCATCAAACCTAGCGTTTGCTAATTCAATAGGTTTCATAATTTTAATTTGTATGTAATTTGTGTACAAGCAATTGCAATTTTAAAAATAACATTCTAATTTTTTTTATTAATTATAAATAGATACTGGACTGAAATTTTTCCGCCTACCTATTCGCCATAAGTACTTAACATATTCAATTTGATATAAAACACTTTTTATAGAAAAACAGCCCGGTGAAGATCGTTTCCTATTTGGATCTTAGACCATGAGGCGTTTAGGTCTATGCAGAAGCCTAAGATGTGGGATGGAGAATGGAGATCCCACAGCGTGTTTGCCTTCTTAGCCGCCTTTATTGTTAAGATAATGAGAGTTGTCAACAATAGGAGCAAAGATTAGTCAATGTTACTCCGATGTTGTCAACCATGTATCAACTCTAACTGTAAAGTAAAAAAGAGATGTCATAACGTCATCAAAATAAATACGATATCCAAGGAATATGGATTAATACGGTGTAGAATAGACCCAAGCAACACTTATCAAGGCGCCGCGAGCAAATCATTCCATCCAATTCCCGTATTTGAAACTGTTAAGAAAATACGTAGTTTCATTAAAGCCTGCAATTTCCCTGTACTTTGATCTTGAATGCCGCTGCCGCGAGCCGTGCGGAATGCTATCCGTCACGACCACGATTAACATTCAGCTCCTAACCGCGCCCTTGGGATTTCAGTCGTGAATTTACGTCTAGCTCAGTGACATTGACGGTGTGCGTGTCCATTAAAAATAATTGCGCTTCGGTGAAATATAGTGGTGTTTCCAGCTAATACCGTGCGCTCGATTTGTACGCAAAGAAAGGATCTTCGAATTGTCAACCAACTCGCCAGCTTATTCACTTTCCTAGTCAAACCACCAACTACAAAGGCTTTGCGTACGTAAAACATAGTAAAACAATGATATTCGATGATTCAGGAAATCGTAGAGATGTCATGACAAATTAATACCTATATTATGATCAATATTTTAACTAACCCTTCGTTAGACCAATATGGAGGCGTACTCACAAGAAAAAATATTTATTTTACTCAACGGTGTGGATGAGATTTAAAACTGGAAATGATTTGGAAGCTGTTAATGTTTATGCATTTTTCCTTTCTTATATTTCCCGCGGGAACACCTTAAAATTACGAATAACTTTTTTCCGAATATTAATTTGGCCGAATTTACATTGTTCCGAAAGGTACGTTATGCTGGAGCTATTTTAGATTATATGCATAATTTAATTGCTAAACGAAGTTAAGGTTAGGTTTGATTTATAAGCGATACCAAAAAAATAAAGACTTCTATCAAAACATTGCACTCGGAATAGTCGGAATCAATCAAAGATAAAAAAGGTATTTATAGCTGTAGAAAAGCGACATGATTTTTTATAACCTTCTTTAGTGTAAGTATAACAGCTGCTTTAATTCACGAATACAAAATGGTAATCCTAAAAATTTAAATCAGCTCAAATGCAAAACTTTACATCATTACGAGAAGTTTAGACGTTTAATTAATATTCAGAAATTGTTTCACTGAAAGCTTTTGCAAGGGTAAGCAAAGAGATTTTAGCGTCTCGAAAAACCAATTGTGTGCAATATTTTATAAGAAAAATGTCTGAAGGCGAGGCGCGTTTTTGCAGACAGATAATATGTTAAGATTACACAGTGCTCAAACAATGGGATTAATTGTGATAAACATTTTTTTCATGCCGCCCTGAAAATATTTACGAATATGCTTGTACATCTGTTAAGTAGAGATTTTTTTTAAACAGGTTATACAATATTGTGTATTAAGGCACTTTTATTTAATTTGCCGTGTACATCTTTGGTGTAGGTTTAGGACAAGTTTTGTATGAGGTTAATGGTGCCCCATGGTGGTTTTATACAACCCCTTACCTTTTCAAGGTAAGCGTGAACTAATATCAAACAGAGCAACAGTTTAAGATTTCGCAATACACCTAAGGTACGCTAAGTTTAATCTAAACAACAGGAAATTTCGAGATTTCTTAATGTAATTGTTATATTTGATGCAATTATTTATAAATATTTTTAGAATTTGGGTGAAGTGAATAAGGTAAAGTTAGAGGGCTAATATCTGGATGTCCGATGAAATAAAGGTGATGGTTGAATTGGGTTACTCGAGTCCTGCGTCACACTCTCCAAAGTGCATCTTACACAGAGGCCAAGAAACTACGACGGAGCTCAAGACTGAAGTATGTTGAGTCAAGTCCGATATGTTATCTAATTATAATTTTTTATAGATTCATTTATTATAGATATGCAAATGAAAACGAAAATGATGAGGAGAATCATAAGCTGCACATCATTGCTTTTTTTTTAATAATATAAATATATCACCCGTGTGGTTGCCGAGTTCGAAAAGTGCCAATCCATATCTTTCCGTAGATACGATGGTAAACATCTTAGCCTATTTGAGCAAAATGTGGTTACTGAATTATCAACAAGTTTTTAAAGTTGTAGGTAATTATGTAGCTCTGCCTACCCCACTCTGGGATTACAGGCGTGAAGGTATGTATGTATTGTATGTATGTATAAATATAACAGAGGTTACTCTCATACAAATTGACCTAGGCCAAAAATGAGGTCTAGGCTTGTACTATACGAAAAATACAAAATCATCATCATAAATATTTAGAAAACATCCAAAACTCAACACAAATACACCTACTCGCGCTCTTCACCCATAATTGGCCCAACCGAGAATCGAACCCAAGACCGCTACCTTCGTAGGCAGAGTCACTTCACTACCAACTGGGCTAAACGCATCGTCAAATGAAATACTAGTACCATTCGTGTATCAAAGCGACTCACTTCCTTCTTCTTTTTTAATGCGAACTGCTAAGGAGTGCAACTCGTTTCCTTTTTGTGTATTTAATGAGAAAACACTTGCGTAAACAGGCAGTTACAGGGCCTCTTTTCAACTCGGCAAAACCATATTGCCTTTGAAGTGTTTTGGAATTGTTTTTAACTCGACCACCATTACTGTCAAGTAAACAATCAAAATAATGCGGTGGATGCGAAAAGCACAAGACCGGTCTGAGTGGAGAGCCTTGGGGGAGGCCTATGTCCAGCAATGGATGTCTTTCGGCTGACATGATGATGATGATGATGAAACAATCAAAATGTTGACAATGCGGAAACGTCAAAAACAGTAAGGTTTAATCACAGGCCTGAACCAGTGGATTCCATTCTTGAAATCATCAGTCGTCAACGGCTCGGTAAAAAGTTCACAACCAAGTCTGTTGATTCGCAAAACTAAATTATCATGCCATTTACTGATAGTAACGAAATAATAAAGATACAACAATGGTGAGGTGTTTTATAGTCGATCACAAAGGCCACCATGCTAAGTAGAATCTGAAATCCATAGACATTTGAATTTTCATGGCTACAATCTTAAGACAGCAATCATAGGACTACTAAATTTAATGCATTGCCAACCGTGACGACTAAGATAGGATGCCTCTGCTAGTAATTTCATCGGTTGTCATATTCCCACGCAAAGTAAGGTAAGTTTGGTCGCCCTTAGCTATAAGGTATGAGTCGAGAAAGCAAACGCTGGCTGTTACGGACTAAATAAACCTAAGCAAGAGGCAGAGAACCTTCGCGTTAAGTCGGTAATCGTCGACTTCCGTCAAAATGATGTATCCTCTACGTGCAAACATTGTTAATGGAATAATGAATTTTATAATACAAATATTAGCTGTTGGTTTTCTGAAAAACGGCGAAATTTTAACAACAATTCATAATTAATTATCATGCTGTCGCAAATATGTTGATATTCAATTAATATTAAATCCATGCACGTCATGAAGTGGGATTTTTAAATACTTTTACTGTTAGATTTGGTGATCAAGCTCTTAAAATAATTAGCTTATCGTGTTATGTCACTAAAACGCAAAGTAAACCTATTTCCTAAAAAATATACTTATATTAGAATATAAGGCCCGGCGGGATAGGCGTCGTAAGCATTGGGCTGCTACCTATCTAGGAGAAGGAAAACTCCGAATTCAAACCCGGCGGGATAGGCGTCGTCAGCAGTGGGCTGCTACCTATCTAAGAGAAGGAAAACTCCGAATTCAAACCCGACCCTGCACAACCATGCGAGCACTGTTTAAAAGGTTTATACCCCAGGAGGGTACTGGCAATGCCAGAGAATCCCTCCCCAGGCCTAGCCTGGGCAGCCCTTCGTACTCTGGGGGGGGCAAAATAGTGCACGTATGTTCGGATTCCTCCGGGGATCGGAACGGCGGCGATGCCGTTTGCCACGCGTCACGCTGTGTTCGCAGGGGGGTTGGCAAAAAGCGGGCCGCTGAAAGCCGCCTTGCTACGATGAATGTTTGTGGAGGTATGGAACATAAATTAGATGAAGTATGTATGATGATGAAAGAGAGAAAGCTGGATGTTCTTTGTGTGACTGAGACGAAGAAAAAAGGGGTGAGTACGTCCACACACGGAACCTTGACGGCTTTGTGGTCCGGAGTTCCGGTATCCGAGCACGGTCGTCAGGGAGTTGGAATCGTACTTACAGAGCGAATGGCTGAATGTATGCAAGAGCATGAATGTGTGAGCCCAAGACTTCTCTGGGTGAGACTCAAGGTAGGTCTCACTCGTTTATTTGTAATTGGGGCTTTTGCCCCAGATACGAATAAATCAAAAAAAGAAAGGGAGGAGTTTTGGGAAAGTTTGCATGAGGTTTCAACAAAATGCAAGGAGAATGAAAGGATTATTTTGCTAGGCGATTTTAATGGTTGGACAGGTGTGCAAAGGGATGGTTATGAATCGGTACTGGGTAAGTATGGCGATGAGCGAGTGAACGAGAATGGCAAATGTCTTCTCAATGTATGTTTGGCCAAGAATCTCTGCGTGACAAACACTTTGTTTGATCACAAAGAGATTCATCAGTATACGTGGAGACGGCAGAATGAGAAGTCTATGATAGACTTGATGATTGTGGATGAACGGTTGCGTAGCAAAGTTGTAGATACCAGAGCATTTCGAGGAGTTAGCGTAGGTTCAGATCACTACTTAGTGGTAACACGAGTAAGGGGTCTGTTCACACGTTGGCGCCATCGTGTTCCCGTACCTACCACTGCATTAGAGAGGATAAAAGTAGAGAAACTGAATGACGAAGTTATACAAGATGAGTACGTAAGAAAGCTAAAAGATTGTTTTGAATGTGTTAATAAGATGAATGACAGTGAAATTCAAAATAATGTAAATAATGTATGGGAGATTATGAAGAATGGTATGGTCAAATCGGCTACTGAAGTATGCGGTGTAGTAAAAAGAAGAAAAAGCAAGACTGAACTTCCGGAATGGTGGGATAGAGAGGTAGATGATGTAGTGAAAGAGAAGAAAAAGTGTTGGTTGGATTTTGTAGCTGTAGATACAGGACAAGATCTAAGCGACAGAAAGAAAAAAGAGTATAATAGATCAAAGAAAAGAGTGAAAGAAGTTGTGGCTAGAAAGAAAGATTTACTGAATGAAAAGTATGATAGGAGTTTCTCTGACAACTTCCGGTCGAATATTAAACTCTTTTGGAGCTTGATTAAATCGGCTCGGGGGAAATCAGAGAAAACTAAATTAAGCGCGGTGAGGGATGAGTCTGGAGACTTAATATGTGAGGAAGAAAAAATGCTTGATAGATGGAAAACTTATTTTGAAAGCTTGTTTGAATGCGAAGATGTTTGTCTTGAGCCAGAAAGCATGAGTAAAGATGCAAGTAGCGAAGATGAAAGTGTGATTAGTATGAGTGAAATCATGAAAGCTTTAAAAAGTATGAAAGCGGGAAAGTCAGCAGGTTGTGATAGAGTGTCGATAGAAATGCTGAGGAGAGGAGATGGCCTGGTGGATAGTCTGTTGTACCGTCTTTTCAATGCATGTTGGAGTAGCGGCCGGGTCCCGGAAGATTGGGTCAAGGCCGTTATCGTCCCTCTGTATAAAGGAAAGGGGTCACAGCAAGACTGCAAAAACTACCGCGGTATCAGCCTCCTTAGTGTTGTCGGCAAAGTATATGCGAAGATTTTAATTGAAAGGGTATTGAATGTTACAAATGACAAAATCTGGGATGTACAAGCGGGATTTCGAAAGGGAATGGGATGTACGGATCAGGTCTTTTCATTACGGTCCATCACAGAAAAGTTCTTGGCTGTCAACCAAAAGGTTTTCTGTGCTTTTGTGGACCTGGAAAAGGCCTATGATAGAGTAAATAGAAAGGAGTTGTGGACGGTGCTGTCTATGTATGGAGTGAGCAGCAACCTGGTGCAGGCTTTGAGGTCCCTTTATGAGGGCTCCAGAGCCTGTGTCAGGATAAGTGGGGCATACTCGGCCTGGTTTAATATCTCTAAAGGTGTTAGACAGGGCTGTGTTGCCTCACCATGGCTGTTCAATTTATTCATGGACAGTTGTATGCGGGATTTGAGAGAGTATGATAAGGGTTTGCGTATGCAAGAGTTGCTAATCAAATGCCTCTTATATGCCGATGATCAAGTTATACTTGCCCCATCGGTACTTGAGTTGCAGGAGATGGTGACAGTAATGAATGAGGGATTTAAGCAAAAGGGGATGAAAGTAAATGTTGCCAAGACCAAGGTCATGGTGATAGAGAAGGATAAGGAGATGACTGAGTGTGTGATAAATATAAATGGTGAATTAGTAGAACAAGTGAGCGAATTTGTGTACCTGGGAAGTATGTTTACAAGAGATGGTAAGTGTGAGAAGGATATCGAGAGGAGGGTGAATGCGGGCAATCAAATTAATGGGGCCCTGTACTCCTTTGTGAGCAGACAGGGCGTTTCACAAAAAGCCCGGCTGGCTGTTCACAATGGAGTGCTGACCCCTACCCTGATGTATGGTAGTGAATGTTGGGTGTGGCAGAACAAGCATGTAAGTCGTGTAAATGCAGTTGAAATGCGCTCTTTGCGTAGTATGTGTGGTGTGAAACTGATTGATAGAGTAAGAAATGAAAAAATCAGAGATAAATGTGGAATAAAAGAAGATGTAGTGACTAAGATTGAAAAGGGCATGCTTCGATGGTTCGGCCATTTGGAAAGGATGGATGAAAGAAGATTGACGAAAGAGATATACAGATCGAAAGTGAGTGGAAGGGTCGGAAGGGGCCGCCCTAGGCGTACTTTTTCGAATCAAATCGGAGAAATACTGGAAAAGGGCCGAATCTTAAGTACCCGAAACCGACGTGCGTGCATGACTCGATGTATGAATGTTGAAGAAGCGAAAGAAATTTGTCAAGATCGTAGCAAGTGGAAAGAAGTGGTCTCTGCCTACCCCTCTGGGAAACAGGCGTGATTTAATGTATGTATGTATGTATTAGAATATACACCTTTTATAATTGAAAAAATGTGGAGGAATAATGCACTAGGAATACAGGTAGGTACAATCGACCAAATACCTATGACACACTAAGGTTGGGTACCGTTTGCACGTCATAATGACTAGGTTTTTACAGGGTGTAACGTCGGTGGTGTATCAAACCATACAATTTCGGTCTGCTTCATTTGATCTAGTATCGTCGTTACACCCTGTAATTAGATACGTCAGTTTAAAGGATTCACTATTTCAAAGTCTTAGATACCACTCACCTACCTTCAATGACTATGTACTCGTTTACCTTAACCTTATGATGATGATGATGTATAAGACCATTTTTATAACCGGCTGTACGGTCAGCTGCAAAATTGCATGGACACCTTAATGTCTATAATCCTGTGAACACGTGAGGTGACGTTCGTAAGAAACCACCTAGATGGCGTTGTTATCTGAGCTAGTTCAATTGTTGTTTGCTACAACTTTATGACGTTTCAGTATTACAATCGATAATTTCGCCAGTTAATTTAAAGGATCGTTGGCCGAGTTAGTTGACAACTTGCTAAGAAACGGGGCTACTCCGTAGGTCGGGAGATCGGGTCTGCCTATTGCCACCTGTTTCTTTTTTTAATTAATTTTGTTTCACATAATAATTATATTAATGTATTATCTTTTTAAATAATTATCATTTTCAAGAAATGAAACAACTTTTGTTATTTGAAATGAAAAACTTTATTTCTCATAATAACATTTTAATTTAGTCTACCTAACATATCTATTATTGAGGTAATAACTTAAGTATTCGTTTCCGAAATCGGAAAGAGATTGAAGTTTCACCACAATAACAAAGTAATTATTAACAAACAAAAATTAAACTAGAGATTGGGTTACCTTAACAGTCAAACGCATTATGTTAACTATGTTATACAGTTTTGATCTCTTAGGGCCTGTTAAACAATCGACAAGTAAATTTATCCGCCATTTAAAGTTGTCTCTCCTTGTCTATTTAAAGTGCAAGAAAGAGAAAGGGCTAAATTTATGTGTCTAATTTGCTTTACTTGCCGATTGTGAAACAGGCGGTTATATTTATATATAGATAAAAAATTAAAATTCGTGTATAAATGGTGTAATTTGTATGGCCACAAAATAGTATAGACACGCAAAAAGAGCGAAAATAATATTCAATTTTGTAATAATTACTTACGTTAACCCGATCTCCAGTCGTCCACTCGAATTACTTATATACTAAACTTTAATAACGAGTATATCTCCCACTCTGTTCGATTACAGTTTGCATTCGAGCACGCAATGAACCGATAATATTCTGACACAGATTGGAACCACGAATACTATCCCAAAATGTTTAAATAGTGGTCTTCTAAGGCTTTCGGAGTTCGGAGTCGGACAATAATATCCCATAAATTTTCGATTGAATTTAAATCCGCTGACCTTGAAGGCCAGGGAATAACCCTAATATTATTGTGCTGACCAAAACCACTCCCTCACACTTCGTGAACGGTGTATGGGACAGTTATCTTGCACAAACGTTATCACCGGTAACTCCTCCTCTGGATACACATTGCGAACGGTGAGCAACATGGTGTCCTCCAGCATTTCTACATAATGAACACTGTTCGCTCGACTGGGAAGTCTAACCAGTTCGCCTGGGTCAGCCGCACTCATCCATCCCCACATATTTACGGTTATACGACCAGATTCCATGTTGGGCACTACATGATTGTCATTATACCGAGTATTATTTCGGCGCCACAAGCTTAGTCGTCCGTGTTGGCTCGATTTAAAAGTCTTTTCATCTGTAAAGATGACATTACTCCAGTCAAAATTTAAATACTCCAAAGCGAACCTTGCTTTTTTATGGCTTTCTGTTAGCAAGGGTTTGACAGCATGCCTACGATACGATGATGCAGACCCTCACTGTGACACGACGAATAGTATCCGCACTCGTATTGAATAAACCAGCGTAGTGGGTTGTTGGTTTAAATCCATCTTCCTCATACTCCCTCACCATGGCTTGACGCTGGGGTGTGCTTATGAGTCGTGGTCTACCCGTTCTGTGCCGGGGTAGCAGATCCCTCCTCTTCAAACCGCCGTACCCATAAGACAACAGTTTTCCTCTAAAAAAAAAACAGTCATTTATAATAACAATTAAAGATATAAAATAAAATAAATAAAGACTAAATCGAAATTATTTTATAAAAAGTTGACCAAAAAAATTACTACTTACGTTAACACCGGTTTCTCTAGCGATTTCTGACAAATTTCTGCCTTCACTGTGCAAAGCAATTATTTGCGATCTTTTGACTAGGTCAATATTGCAACGAGAAGTCATTTTTTAAGGAAATTTCAACGAAAGTAAATCTATACAACAAAGGCAGTTGATTAAGCAGCTAACGAACGAACGAGTGTAAGTCTTTGTAATAATCACTCTGGTATTTATAAATCTTTAATCTACCCTCCTAGTAGTAATACTTAACGTGTTTCTGTGTCATGCGAAAATAAGCAAATCATAATAAACTGGTAATTAATTTCGACCCAATAATAAATGGTTTGATGGCCCGATGGCATAAGGCCGCCAATGTTCAGAACCCCGAGTGTCCCGGGTTCGATTCCACATCGTGGATTAAATGTTTTTGATAAATTTAACCTCTTAGTTTGGAATTGACTAATTCGTCTTTGAAACTACTTAAATCATCTACGAGTATTATACTAAAATATAAAATCAATGAAATAAAGAAAAAAAATGGTTGGTTGATGTATGCGGTTTTTTTTCTTCTTATTTTTAGATCATTAACTGCAACAACGCCATCTAGTAAGATCTTGTTGAACTACTACGAGCAGATAGATAGCGTCAGTTTGCCTCAGAGCATTATCTTTCCGAATTGTCCATGCACTTTTGCAGCCCACTGTACATCATATTATTACATAAATTCACATATTGTCCTTTAAAATAACAGTGGCTCGAGTTACAAAGTTACTGACTCCCATTCTAGAGTTTCTTGCGGTGCTTCTTCTCTGGAATGATGGTCTTGGCCGATGCGCTAATAGATTCACTCCAAGTTACCGACATGAAAAAGAGCTCTAATGAAGCCAAATAACGGAATATTTTTTTGAATTTTGAATCAAACTTAATTGAAAAGCTACTAGTCTCAAATTGTGTACCTATTTGAAAATTGTTCACACTCGTCGGCTTTTAGTTTCTGCACGAATAGTGTACAGTCCATTTTTAGCGAAGTCGAAGTTCGAGTACCATGACACTGACGTTTGTTCGTATCCAGTTTCGTTTAAATTTCGGCAAAAACTGTTTGAATCGAACTTCTTTTAATTAGTGCTTTTCTAAATTACAACGCGCAAAAAGCAAACGTAGTCATCTAAGGGCATAATATGATTTTTCACGAGTCAGAAAACAAAATCGAACTACGTGAACTGCAAGTAGAAATAAAAGGAGTACTTGCACTTATTTAGTGCCAAAAGCCAAATTTATATGCACATAAATGCAACTTTGCACAAAGTGTTTAACCATAATGTTGCCACAATTCACAAAATGAGCCCCGCAGCTGTTAAATTATTCCATAAAACGGATCCGCGTTAGCACTAACTTTATTATTATTTACTTTACAAACAATTTGGAGTGAGTAATATTCGTAAAAAGCCCGAAATCCGGCTTGAACGAGCATTACAATTTAGAATCTTAACGAGTTTCTCGAAATTTCCCAAGTTTTCGAGTTTCCTCATTCCCGCAATCATCATTTGAGCGTTCTTTACATATTATCAGAAGTAGGTATTCATTTGTTTATCTCAAACCGAATCAGCTGTGGGCGCCATTAACAGTTGGCCGGCGTCTACAAACTTTGGTCAGCTTGAGTAATTGGTTTTCAAAGGTTTCCATTATTGGATGACCGACGGATAAGTTTCCGGGACAGTAACTTCTGAAATATTAATGGCACCAAGTAATATCAGAAACATTATAACACTACAATTGGGAAGACAGTGTACAGTGCACACTGCTAGAATTAGGTACTGAAGAAAGTTTGAAATTGAATGAACTCAAATATTTATTCACTAAATAGCTACTCTTCTCTGGGGACTTTCCACGACAATAATGTACAATCTACCGGCGCTTTGGTCATGACCATAATTGTAAAGAACAAGCGCAACAAGAAACTCTAGCAGAAAGCTTTTTTTTCAATGACAAAATACATTTACTTACACTTAAAAGTAACTAACATTGAATATATCATTCCACCGAATTTTCAGCAAATCCTGAACAGGAACATCGTCTTTGAAGTATTATGGTATTGTTTTTAACTCGGCTGCCATTACTGTCATGTAAATAAGAGCTACTAAAACGTTGGCAACACAGAAAAAAGTCAAAGGGCGATGTTCGGGCGTTTCAACCGCCGTCATTGTTGTCTTCAATATATTGACGAAAATCATGATGACTACCAAAAACTTTTGATGTCGAAATCAACGGACCCGGGAGTAGTATCCATTCCATTGAAAAGAACAAGAAATTTACAAAGGTTATCTTGAATAATATTATATGCGAAGACAATAATGACGGCGGTTAAAACGCCGAATAATCACCCAAAAAACAATACGATTTCCCGGGTACATTCTCAGCCCAGTGATAATGTAGATGAGGTAAGATGGGACCACTTCTGTGCGTAGACTTTAAATTTGACATTCCTTAAAACGAGCGGCTCAATGTAGATCCGTTAATTATTTACTTAGTAAGGCCCGAGTTTAAAAGTGGTTACTTTTACAGTACCATTACAAAACTTTAACGTCCGCGGTGGAAATGTCTTTCGGTGAAACGAGGCGAGCAGCGAGCCCAGCAAAATACAATTATACTTAAAAGTAACATCGAATATATCATTCCCCGAGTTTTATTTCAACTATGCTAAAGTCTTTTTGTGTCTAGGAAATCCTAAACAGTGATAATGTAAGTGAGGCAAGGTGATATAGTATTTAATTAACAAATTTTAAGTGAGATGAGAGAAATAACAACTTTTAAGTGTGTCTTTAAACCAGCTTATTAATACGACCCTAGTTGTGAAGTGAGTTCTACGAAACGTTGCGTTCCGCGGAAGTAAATGTCTGTCGGCAAACCGAAGCGAGCAGCAAGCAGTAGATAGGTACCCTTAGTAGATAAACTAACACAAATTATATAAAGTTAACGCAAACGCTCTAACGATTTATCAAACCGAGGCAATTACGAGACATTGCATCCCGTATGCCTCAATCATGTTACGTATGCCTATGACGCGCGTGTATGCAAATTTGCATGCATATTGCAGATTCATGCTGCATTGTTGTCTTCAGTATTTCCCAGAGGTATCGCTAAATTATGTAAGCTAACAGTCAGCAAGCTGTGTCCCTGCAACAATTGGAACAATGAGCTGCGCCATGCTAATGAATAATCCATTACATCTTAATGTCTTTGTGTTTATGCGCCGGTATTTTTAAACAAATGAGCATGAAGTGTTGTTAATAAATTTCACCTGGTGGTTTACCCTCCTCTCTTTTCGTAGCAACCTTGCATAACTGCGAGACCAGGGGCGCATGGCGTGAACGTGTTTTGGAGGCCAATACACACAAGGGTCGTCGTAGAGTCAGAGATAATTAAACCGTGACGTTCAGTGATTCAGTTCAAAGTTGACAATCAATTAAAGGTTCATATTTGCGGCCAGGTGTCTTTACTTAAAATTAAGTAAGTAGGGTTAAGTACTAGCAGGGATTACATTTACTAAATATACAAAAACTAAGTTAAAAACCGGGAAATTAATTTTAAAACAAACTTAGCTTAAGATTTTTTTTGTAACGTTTCACCACTTAATTCTCACTATATAATATTATGCTATAAACTGCTCTTTACCAAGTTCTGGAAACTCGGGATCCCTGTAAATGTTTATCTTGGATTTCCGCAAACGTGGGCATCGCAAGAAACTGATTTTATAAGCTTCTACATCTTGGCGTGTTGGTTTTAAATGCAAATGTCACAAAGCGCCCTTAACTCCGTATTCTGAACTCCAAAACTACTTGAGCGCACAATGGTGGCTAGCAATAAGCCATTTCAGTGTCAATGCACTTGTCCAACTCAGAGTAAACATGGCTAGAGCACTTTCAAACTACACTTGTGCACTAAAATTAAACACTTTTGAACTCTACGCTCCTGAGAATAGAGATCAAACAAGCTATTTAGTATGTATTTGCATCGGTTTCGAGCGAGCAATCCTCGAGGAGCAATTTTTATAAAACTCCGAAATAGTTTGCTCTCGAGCGGTACTTGTATTTGAAACTTTAGCTCGGTGATTTTTGTTTAAGTGTTTTTTCATATGTATTTTGGTTCGGTTTGTTGGGAAATGTATTTACGTGATGTAATGCAGTTTCAATTGACACTTTTTAGATTATGAAAACATCATAGCCTGTAACTGTTTTAAAAACCTTAAAAAATATTGTCAAAAGATCCGGAAAAATCAAGCTTTAAAAACTTACCTGCGTGTTTTGACATTCTTGCGTAATTCTTCATGTTGTACTCTTACACATCTTGTACTTATTTATTAGGGTTCCGCACCAAAATGGTGAAAAAGAAACCTTTTTGGTGAGACTTTGGTGTATATATGGCACAGCAGATCGGGTTGTTGAAAGAGATTTGGATACCTCAATGTGGGGTTAGATGGACTTTGTTTCATACGCATTATAATTACGTTTTAAATGTGCATACATACATAAACTCACGCCTTCATTCCCTGAGTGGGGAGGTTACTTCTTGATAATTCTGTAACCACATTTTGCACAAGTAGGCGAAGATGTATACAATGTTTAAATGTGCCAATTACAATACCAATTAAGTATACACTTTATTTTAATGTATTCAACAGCTGTCTTACCATCCCCACGACCTTAATAGATAGTTGTAAAATACTGTGCGTTTTTGTGGTACTTTTTACTGCGCACGACAGTTTTATGGAATCAGCTTATTGCGGCAGTATATCCCAACCGCTACGATCTAGGTAGGACGCTAAAAAAAGACTACAAAAAATGATAAATAATAAAAATAATAAATAATATAAATAATTGGACGAATCTAATAACACCTCGTATGTTAACCGTTCGGTCTTATCAACGGAACAAAGCACCAATATATGCATACATACGTAGGTATACAGGTCATAAAACATTACATTTCATTCTTGTTTAGTCGGGTCAACAGACATTATGTATTTATCTACTTTGGGACTTTATCGATTTCTTATAACTTCATAATGAAGCGTTAACTTTGTACGAAAATGATTCCGTTTTGTTTTTCCCACTCGTATACAATAATCGATGGCTCATGTGATTTCTATAACCGCCTCATTTACCGGCCAAATCCAATCGCTAACATCGTTCGACACTGTAGCGATTTCAGTTCCAATAGAAATTTATCGGCAAAATCCTGGTAACAATGTTACCCAGGAGATTTGTGAAATGGTCTCTCGGGCACTTTGCCGCCAAACTTTACGCCATCGTATGATGGATAGAGTTGAGTATTCCATTTCAAAATTAAACTGACATCCGTGAGCGAGATTTGAAGGTCAAATACACGGGGGATTACTCTCGTCGATCGAAAAGAAATAAGTATAACGATGTACGTAGGTATAGAAGTTTTTAATATAAGGCAATTTAGGACACTTGGAGAAAGTGGATTGCCAATATGATTTCGTCTGGTTATGTAGGTAGTAGGTAGTTATACAAACATTATCACACCAAGAATTATTCACAAAACAGTTCAGTAGTTAATAATGTTCTGCCTAAGAAATCTTTTTTTTTATGGCATAGAGAAGGGAAACGAGCACACAGGCCACCTGATGGTAAGTGGAAACAGTGACCCATAGACATTCGCATTCACAACACATGCATCATCATTCGCATGCATGCATTACTGCAACCCTAAGACTGCAAATGCACTTTTAACCCTGAGGACTAAGATATCTGGCTGTCCGGCTGTTATATCCCCAAACCGGAACACAACAATGCGAGCACTGCTGTTTGGCGGTAGGTTAATGGATAAGATGGTGGCATCGATCCGGACGGACCCTGCACAAGGTCCTACCACTTGCAGAAAAAAAAGTTAAATTTTACGGTAGCTTTATCTTATGGAATAGGAAAAGCTAAATCGTTATTCGCTAATTGTTTTTTTTAGTTGTGTTAATCAAAGCAAAGCGTCTGCCTTTATCTTGGTAACATTTTAAAAAAGAATATTTTTACTTGCATTTGAACTAATACATTTAAAAGTCAGGATGATTTAGTCAAATCAATAATTTTACGCTATTTTTTCGAGGGTTCTGCTGGATTTGTCCACGTTGAATAAATTTATTCTGTTTCGGACACTTTTTCAAGGTGTGTCTTATATAACTATTATATATTATTATTATTATATACCCGTGTGTTTGCCGGGTTGGAATAGTACCACTCCATGTCTTCCCGTGGATGTCGTAAGAGGCGACTAAGGGAAAAAAGGCTTGCAGTACTGTTAGGCGATGGGCTTGCCACCTGTCACTAATACACTGGTAAACATCTTAGCCTATTTATGCAAAATGTGGTTACAGAATTATCAAGAAGTTATAAGACTTGTTGGTAATTCTTTAGCTCTGTCTACCCCACTCTGGGAATGAAGGCGTGAGTTTGTGTGTGTGTATTATTATTATTTACTCTGAGTTATTTACTTTTAACTTCATTTTAAAACGTTCAGCACGAGCATGTTTTAATATACACAACACGCGGTCTTGTCGTTAAATCTTTTTCAGACAATTTTAAACAGCTACGTAAAAATATAAAATGAAGCTACATATTTTAATTAATTTGCACTAGACATAATCATGTCAATTTACTCTCGTCACAAACTAGAGGTAAATTCATTTAATAATTAGCTAGTAACTAATGATATTTTTTAAACAATAGTGTCAGTGGACTTTTATCATTCGATTGGCTAAGTCACGATGCGACCAAATCGAGTTTTTTTTTATTTTCCGAAAAAATATTCCGACCCTCATTATTTCCCCCAATTCGGGAAAAAGTCAACCACATCTCAAAATATTATATCTTAATGTACATATACATATAGTCGACGCGCTGCTGGCCTAGTTGGTTGTGACCCTGCCTACGAAGCTAGCGGTCCTGGTTTCAAATCCCGGTATAGGCAGAATATTTGTGTGATGAACGCGAATATTTGTTCCTGGGTCTTGGATGTTTTCTATGTATTCAAGTATTTATTTCTCTATACAAGTATCTCGTTGTCTAATACCCATAGTACAAGCCCAGAGCTTAACTAGTTTGGGACTAGGTCAATTGGTGTGACATTGTCCCCTAATTATTATTATTTTTTTTAATGCTGAATGTGGACAATATTATTTTACTTACCAATTCTAAGCACAAATCCGCAGATGTCTGCACTGGTAGAAAAAAAATAAAAACAAAAAAGGAGAATACAATAGAGAGAGATGTCAAAGATAAGAACAATAAAGGAATATCGTGAGAATAAACGAAACGCTCAGACACCGAAACATTAAATAAACACGGAAATAAAGGTTTACGTTTAAACGAAAGCGGAAAAACTCCAAGAAAATGAGCTGATCAAATATAATATAATTTCTGGAGGCATCCCTTCCAAAACATTTACCGTCTTCTAATGGGCCTGTTTGGGAAAATGAAAGAGCGCGGAAAAACATGCAAAATGGAGTAATTTTACACAAAAAGCCAAGCCTTCGATGGAGAATACACCCTAAAATCAGTATATGTTGACACTTAAACTCATAGCAAATGTTACCAACCGACGATCAAGATAGGCTGGTTTAATGCGAACCAGCGTATTTAAGCCCCGACTTCAAACAGAGACTTTGTGTCGTCCAGTCATAATAGACAGTTCTCTAGATTTTTTCGATCCCGAGCTCAATGCCGTAGCTCGTAAATAATAGCAACAAAAAAAACTGTTAATTTACTGCTATCCGTCACATTCATTCTTCTTTAATGTAAGCCGCATTAATCTTATCCTGGTACCTTTACTTGACAGTTTCTATACACCCGTTAAAAATTGACAAATAATTGAGTACCTAAATACATCTTTCAGATTTTTGTATTGGATAAACTACTGGCTAAGGTTTTATATCTATTGGATAAGATCTTTATTGAAATTCTTTAACCCTTTACCAGATTAAGGGATATAATATGTCTCCCACATAATATATTGTATACCATAGTCCGGTTTCAACTCCAAAACAATATATCAAATCCTGATAATATGTTTTCATGATCTTCATTCACAACAAACAGCTAAATCCAATAATGTAGGTATCTTTGGCAGCCGTTTGAATTCACTTGAACGTTTTCGAGTTATACCAATTTAAAGATTTTTCCAATTTTTCACCTCTTTTGACATTGTAAGTGCTCGCATTTACTGGGATAGCTTTAGAATTTAGTTTTTTTTATTTGTGCGCGTTTATGAATAGTTTATTAAGATGATAGAAGCATTATTATGTCAATAACTAATGTAAAAGTTGGAAAAATACTGTAATATCACTACTATACTGACTTAAATTATCATCAACATAGTAATTTAAACTTTGAGCACCTGCCATAACTTTTTTTTACTATAAACAAAATGAGCAAATAACTTTAAAAACATGCGTATTTTATGCCAATTCTAAAATTTCGGTTTAATTTTCGTAAACTGGTTTCCGATATGTCTCGGGCTGCATTGAAGACACGTCGCCATAGTTCCTCTTCGTTACTTATTGGTTTTGAATAAATATTGTCTTTCAAACATCACCAAAAAAAAAAACATTTTACAAAGCGAAATCAACTTCCGTTAAGAGTGCCGAATAGTCGTTTCAAACTGTTCCACAAACAAAATCAGAGTGACACATGATATCTTAATGCAAAAAAGTAGGAATTCGTATCACATTTGCCAATAAGGATCCCGGCAACCAAACTAACAAATGAAACGCGTTTAGCCGCTTTGCAAGTTTATCATGTAAAAAATTGTAGGATAGTTATTAATTTATTGCAGTTGTAGCCCTGTGACCCAAACTACTCATAGTTCGTTACCTTGCGTTTCGTGCTTTACTCGTTGATTAATATTAAACCTCGTTTTAATAGCCGACTTTTTAGTTAGGTACGAAGTTAGGTAGTTATGTGATACGAATTCCTACTTTTTTGCATTAAGATATCATTTGTCACTCTGATTTTGTTTGTGGAACTGAAACGACTACTCGGCACTCTTAACGGAAGTTAATTTCGCTTTGTAAAATGATTTTTTTTTGGTTATGTTTGAAAGACAATATTTATTCAAAACCAATAAGTAACGAAGAGGAACTACGGCGACGTGTCTTCAATGCAGCCCGAGACATATCGGAAACCAGTTTACGAAAATTAAACCGAAATTTTATTCGAAGATGCCATTTGTGTCTTAGAGTCGGAGGGAAACAATTCGAACATTTACTGTAAAAACTAATGAAAATTAAACCCGTTTTTTATTATCTTTGAACCAAGGTCAACCAAAAATCAATCATATTCTTCAAAGGAGCACAAACAAATGAGATATCGTAGAGTACAAGATATTTTTTTAGATGATTAGCACTGATTTCCGAGGATCCATATTGGCAAATGTCATACGAATTCCTACTTTTATGCATTAAGATATCATGTGTCATACCATTTTAGAATTGGCATAAAATACGCATGTTTTTAAAGTTATTTGCTCATTTTATTTATAGTAAAAAAAAGTTATGGCAGGTGCTCAAAGTTTAAATTACTATGTTGATGATATTTTAAGTCAAGTTCATTACAGTATTTTTCCAACTTTTACATTAGTTATTGACATAATAATGCTTCTATCATCTTAATAAACTATTCATAAACGCGCACAAATAAAAAAAAACTAAATTCTAAAGCTATCCCAGTAAATGCGAGCACTTACAATGTCAAAAGAGGTGAAAAATTGGAAAAATCTTTAAATTGGTATAACTCGAAAACGGTGCAACTTTTACTGAGGTCATGTTAGGCTGGTTTGGTTTGTCTGAAGCTGAGAAATCTCCAGTGTCACTGTGACGTGCTATTTCTGGGACACCCTGTATGTAGTAGTGGTGTCAGGTAAGTAATAAAATGAATTAAGATCATGGAATCATATTTTCAGGGATTGATAATGTTTTGTAGGAAATTTGGAATTGAAACCGGACTATGGTATTCAATATGTGTATTAAAGTGTATGATAAACTTCCTGATAACCTGAAAATTTTGCAGGGTTTGGATTTTGAAACTAAGCTCACAACGTGGCTATTGCGACATTTGTTATATAGTTTTAAAGAATATTTGGATCATAAGGATTGTTAAAATTGTAATATGCTGACAGTTTAATACGAATTTATTTTGACATTAATTAATTAACTATGTGTAACTTTTTGTCATTAATTTATTAAAATATAATTGATTTTTATTTCTGAATCATAGAATTAGTACTTTTATGCATGAAATTTATTATATTCTTTGTTTTTAACCTTCTTTTATGTACCTAAATATTGTAGTGCCCTTTCAGGGCGTGCATGTGGAACTAACTTTAATCTAGAATAACAATACCTTTCTTTTCAATGTATGTGACAACAATAAATCATTGATTGATTGATTGAATATACTAGGTGGGTGACATATCACCCTTTGCCTGATCAAGAATATAAGCACACGTTACTAAACTGAATATGCCAGTTCATTACAATGGGCAATGGGAATACCGTATCCCACATTTATTTCTCTGGATTACAGGATCATATTCGACTTTTGTAAATATATTTTGTAAAAGACGTTCAATACGGTTGCATGTCTATATAATGAACTAATTACGACACGCTTGTAATCCGGGGCCTGGTAAAGGGTTAAACTATCCCGGAACCTGTTTTGTAAATTAGATAGATTGTGATCGATAGTATCTTTAAAATCAAACTGTAATATCACACATCACATCTATCATCTATCTATGCTACATCAGAGTATCTCTGAAGACTTTCAATTCTAGGGTGTAAAACCGTAAATCAACGGTTTTATTTTCACTAAAACGTATAGAAAAAAATTGGTGTCCATAGTAATGGACTCCAAACATGTTATTTTCGACGTAAGTACGGGAAAATCTGGTGTGTTTGGATGTGTTAATATTTTCATTCGTAGCCTGTAGAAATATCTACCAAAAATGTTGAATTGCATAAAGTCAAATAAAAGCTGTAGCTATGTTTTATAGCCTTTTTTGTTACTTATGAGTAATTAAACGCCGCTCAAGTGCGAGTAGGACTTGCGCAGCTGTTTGACTTCTTTTAAGGAATCCCGCCGTAACAACACATTCGGAAAAATAGCTGCTATATCTTACGGTTCCAAAGATACAGCTCTTTAGTTAGGACAGGGGGACGGACGGACAGCCTATACTTAACAATAGAGTCCTGTTTAATACCCTTTGCGTATGGAACCCTAAAAACAATGTGTGAAAAACGGCCTGTCAAATATTTTTATTATTTCGTCGATGATTCCAATACATGTTCTCGTATAGTAACATTTTGTTATGGGTATTAATATACCTACTGCTATTAACGACACCAAAAAACAATTTCCGATATTAAATTCCCATCATCGTGAACAATTATGAACCACTATGTAAAATTGCCTGTTTTTAGGGTTCCATAGTCAAACTAGGAACCCATATAGTTTCGCCATGTCCGTCCGTCCGTCCGTCCGCAGCCTAGCTCATAGACTCTTAGTACTAGAAAGCTGTAATTTGGCATAATTATACATACATATTAAGTAACGCCAACAAAGTGGTAAATTAAAATATTTTTTTAGGGTACCTCCCCTACACGTATCGTGGGGATGTTATTTTTTTTGTGGTCTACCCCATAGTGAAGGGATAGGTTTATCAAAATTATTGCGGGTTTGTCGAAACAATATTTCGATTAAGGTATCCGTTTATGGAATATTCAGCTTTTAAGCGCAATTTTTTGTTAGAGTCAAGTGTGTGTGTGTCCCACCCTACAGCAAAAACTACAAATACTTACTAAAAATCTGGAAAATATATTTAATGAAAGCACATATAATAAATTTAATAGGAAAACAGCTATCACTACTAATGCCCGGTTCCTATATTCAAGAAACGAATCGTTTTCCTTACGGGCAGTAGCGTTATGACATTTGCTACGTACAAAATGTGTCAAATTTTAACGAGACTTCACAACTCTACCAACGGTTTTGAATATAGGAACGCACCATAAGTAGACTCCAGTGGTTCTGGAGTTACAAACGGTTTAAATGTATATACCTACTGAAAACATATTTGCGGTGTTGGTAAACTGACCGTGACCTATGTCGATGTATGGGGATAACAGTTTTCCAACGGTTACGTTAAGTTTGTCGCGAGGTCTAATTTGTTTGTAGTAACGGCTTCGGAACCCTACGCCGAGCATGGTCCGACATGCTCTTTCCCGGTTTTTAATATAATCTTAAAAGGGACAAATTTGTGTGTGCGCGCTAAACATGACTCTGTTATTATCGTTTTATAAGGTAGGCGGCCAAGTGCTCGACATTTCAAAAGAAAATATTTACTTGCGTCGTGATTATTATTATTAATTTATACATCTACACAAAAACACATGTATTTTGGGAGACCTTTACTTTTGTTAAATGGAATTCGTTTTTTATGGTGACCATATCGAAATTTCTCAAAATGAAAAAAAAATACAGTAAATTTGATTGTATGGGTAAAGTAAATATCAGATACTTTTGCTGGCAAATAAGTTCTTTATTTAAAAATTGTCGTGCGAAATATCAAAGCCTCATATTTCTCATCGCTAAAATGAGGTGGTGATAAAAGTAATCTTAATATAATCTTATCTATCGCAAAGTATGGATGAGTAGCTACTAGTACAGCGACGAGCACTGGGACGTCTACCTTATATTAATAGCATAAACTTTGGCTTTATTGACTTCATACAAAAGGTAATTTAAATTGAAGCATTGATAGAGTGTCAAAAGTACTGAGAATTTTTACATAATATTTAAATCAGTCACCTAACAGGAGTATTCTTTTGGTAATCTATCATTGTCTAGAAAATGATTGATTAGGATTTGGTTCTTTTTGAAAAAGCCTTGCATATAAATAGGCTAATCAGTGTAAAAGGTATTTTTACGATTTTTTGCTAGTTGAATATTTCAATAATAACATAATACTTGTAAAGTTAGACGTACAGAGGGCTCTTTTCTACTTGGATAAATTATATTGCTTATAACATGTTAGTGCACTGATCCCCAAACTGGTATATATCGACCCCCAGGGGTCTACGACGATCTGCAAGGGGTACATGTGAGTGGTAAAAATAAATGAGGGTGAGAGAAAATGGGGGGTCCGTTTAAGCAGGTCGTGACTTTAAGTTTGGCTTTCCATTGATCTAATAATCCAAATCATACATACAAAGATTGTGTACCTTATCACTTCGGTAATAATTTCTTATAAATATATAAATAAACAAATATTATCTGTATAAATTTTCTCTGCGTGTAGTTTTTGACTTGGTAAAAATTTTTTTTGGCCCTAAATTTTCATTGTAGCCCGTGTCAATAGCGGACTAGACCTCCAAAGTTTATCCGTCCAAAAAATCCCAAAGATTTTTTGTTAGTTTTAACGTGATAACGTAAATATTAGGTAAGCAGTCCACTCAGAACCGAAACACATACCAAGTGGTCTATGAGAAAAAAAAGTTTGGGGACCTCTGCGTTAGTGTATTGGGGCTATTCCCAGTAGTCCGCACCCCGTAGTTTGCACTGCGAACTACTGGGATTTTTTTTCCCAGTAGTCCGCACCTCCGGCAAGTGGTGCGAACTACTGGGAATTTTTATTCCCAGTAGTTCGCACTGCGGACAAATGGGAAAATCAAAATCCCAGTAGTTCGCACAGTTTAATTCAATATAACTGTGTTCAATTTCATATGGTATTATAGGAGCAGGAATATAAAAAAGTAATTTTAATTTAACACATTTATTTAAAATTAGACTGACAATTTAAAAAAAACAAACACAGTTATATTGAATTAAACTGTGCGAACTACTGGGATTTTGATTTTCCCATTTGTCCGCAGTGCGAACTACTGGGAATAAAAATTCCCAGTAGTTCGCACCACTTGCCGGAGGTGCGGACTACTGGGAAAAAAAATCCCAGTAGTTCGCAGTGCAAACTACGGGGTGCGGACTACTGGGAATAGCCCCAATACACTAACGCAGAGGTCCCCAAACTTTTTTTTCTCATAGACCACTTGGTATGTGTTTCGGTTCTGAGTGGACTGCTTACCTAATATTTACGTTATCACGTTAAAACTAACAAAAAATCTTTGGGATTTTTTGGACGGATAACTTTGGAGGTCTAGTCCGCTATTGACACGGGCTACAATGAAAATTTAGGGCCAAAAATAATTTTTACCAAGTCAAAAACTACACGCAGAGAAAATTTATATAGATAATATTTGTTTATTTATATATTTATAAGAAATTATTACCGAAGTGATAAGGTACACAATCTTTGTATGTATGATTTGGATTATTAGATCAATGGAAAGCCAAACTTAAAGTCACGACCTGCTTAAACGGACCCCCCATTTTCTCTCACCCTCATTTATTTTTACCACTCACATGTACCCCTTGCAGATCGTCGTAGACCCCTGGGGGTCGATATATACCAGTTTGGGGATCAGTGCACTAACATGTTATAAGCAATATAATTTATCCAAGTAGAAAAGAGCCCTCTGTACGTCTAACTTTACAAGTATTATGTTATTATTGAAATATTCAACTAGCAAAAAATCGTAAAAATACCTTTTACACTGATTAGCCTATTTATATGCAAGGCTTTTTCAAAAAGAACCAAATCCTAATCAATCATTTTCTAGACAATGATAGATTACCAAAAGAATACTCCTGTTAGGTGACTGATTTAAATATTATGTAAAAATTCTCAGTACTTTTGACACTCTATCAATGCTTCAATTTAAATTACCTTTTGTATGAAGTCAATAAAGCCAAAGTTTATGCTATTAATATAAGGTAGACGTCCCAGTGCTCGTCGCTGTACTAGTAGCTACTCATCCATACTTTGCGATAGATAAGATTATATTAAGATTACTTTTATCACCACCTCATTTTAGCGATGAGAAATATGAGGCTTTGATATTTCGCACGACAATTTTTAAATAAAGAACTTATTTGCCAGCAAAAGTATCTGATATTTACTTTACCCATACAATCAAATTTACTGTATTTTTTTTTCATTTTGAGAAATTTCGATATGGTCACCATAAAAAACGAATTCCATTTAACAAAAGTAAAGGTCTCCCAAAATACATGTGTTTTTGTGTAGATGTATAAATTAATAATAATAATCACGACGCAAGTAAATATTTTCTTTTGAAATGTCGAGCACTTGGCCGCCTACCTTATAAAACGATAATAACAGAGTCATGTTTAGCGCGCACACACAAATTTGTCCCTTTTAAGATTATATTAAAAACCGGGAAAGAGCATGTCGGACCATGCTCGGCGTAGGGTTCCGAAGCCGTTACTACAAACAAATTAGACCTCGCGACAAACTTAACGTAACCGTTGGAAAACTGTTATCCCCATACATCGACATAGGTCACGGTCAGTTTACCAACACCGCAAATATGTTTTCAGTAGGTATATACATTTAAACCGTTTGTAACTCCAGAACCACTGGAGTCTACTTATGGTGCGTTCCTATATTCAAAACCGTTGGTAGAGTTGTGAAGTCTCGTTAAAATTTGACACATTTTGTACGTAGCAAATGTCATAACGCTACTGCCCGTAAGGAAAACGATTCGTTTCTTGAATATAGGAACCGGGCATTAGTAGTGATAGCTGTTTTCCTATTAAATTTATTATATGTGCTTTCATTAAATATATTTTCCAGATTTTTAGTAAGTATTTGTAGTTTTTGCTGTAGGGTGGGACACACACACACTTGACTCTAACAAAAAATTGCGCTTAAAAGCTGAATATTCCATAAACGGATACCTTAATCGAAATATTGTTTCGACAAACCCGCAATAATTTTGATAAACCTATCCCCTCACTATGGGGTAGACCACCAAAAAAATAACATCCCCACGATACGTGTAGGGGAGGTACGCTAAAAAAATATTTTAATTTACCACTTTGTTGGCGTTACTTAATATGTATGTATAATTATGCCAAATTACAGCTTTCTAGTACTAAGAGTCTATGAGCTAGGCTGCGGACGGACGGACGGATGGACATGGCGAAACTATATGGGTTCCTAGTTTGACTACGGAACCCTAAAAACAGGCAATTTTACATAGTGGTTCACCGTAATTGTTCACGATGATGGGAATTTAATATCGGAAATTGTTTTTTGGTGTCGTTAATAGCAGTGGGTATATTAATACCCATAACAAATGTTACTATACGAGAACATGTAATGGAATCATCGACGATCCGTGATTCCGTGATTCCGTGTCCGTAAGGTTTATAAATCATTTGTAGGTCAATGCATCCTTTTCTTTAATAAATTACCTGACGTTGTTTTAAAGTTACCATTTCCAATACTTAAAACTTACTTGAAAAAGTCGTTGATGTCTAAAGCTTACTATAGGGTCGAAGACTATCTAACAGATAAAAATGCTTGGCCAACACCTAAATAATTTAATAATTTAAATTAGTCTTAAAAAATATGTAAATATTGTATTATTGTCTAGGGGACACGGTTTCTGTAGGAGAATGTATCGAAACTTTAATGCATGTTGTCTTGCACCCTCACAGGTAAGTATAACTTGTATACTTTCTATATATATATATTTTTTATATTACTGTTGCTTATTAGTTTTGTGACAATTCTGAGTTTTGACACGTTTTCCTGCTCAACTACGCATGAATACATTTTTGGTGTTATGTGAGATTCATTGTTTTATATAATGCTAGGTTAAGTTTATTATTGTATAATATCATTAGCAATATTTAAAAAACGACTTACTGTTGAGTTTCTTGCGGCGTTTCTTCTCAGCAGTGGTCTCTTCCGAAGCGCTGGTAGATTTTTGACGTGTAAAAGTGCCCGTGCGGCCTACTTACTGAATAAACATCTTTTATCTTTTATCTTTTAATAATAAAAATATTTGACAGGCCGTTTTCTCGTCAGTCTAATTTTAAATAAATGTGTTAAATTAAAATTACTTTTTTATATTCCTGCTCTTATGATACTACTGGGAAAAAAAATCCCAGTAGTTCGCAGTGCGAACTAAGGGGTGCGGACTACTGGGAATAGCCCGTGTATTGTCAAAATTTTAAAGGTATTATTTACTTAACAAAAGCAATATGGTTTTACTGAGTAGAATAAAACCCTGTCCGATAGCTCCTTTAAAGGATTTTTACCTTTCTCTCATTCGCTCTCATTATTTGCGCGTATACGAGTCTTACTTACTCGCTAAGACTTCTTGCACTTTTTAGTTTCCACAAAAAGCACGTAACTAATTGAGTTCGAATTTACTTGGTAGTATTTTAAACCATTTTTTTTTTATCATTCCTGTGGTCACGACTATAAATAAAAGATACATTAAAAAGTGAACTATTTGCGATAATTATATAATTAGGGAATGTCTTATTCATTCCGAACATTGTTTACTGTAAAACCAGCAAATTAAAATGTTATTATTATTAGTTTTCTAACAATTAAGTGCTTAAATAGTTTACGTCACTTCAAAGTTACCACTATTTACTAAACCATAAACCATGACTCCTTTCAAACCCCCATATTTCAAAAACTCGTTTGAGATTAACGCATTTCATTCATAATAAAAACAGCGCTAATGCGTTTTTTATTTGGCCAAATCCTACATTTGGCCACGTACCAAGGTTTAAAAAAAATCCGACGAACAATAGCATCGAATCATAAAAAGCAGACACAATTGGTCGTAGCCGGCGGAATGGTCTACGTGGAGCGGACGAATTGCGGTGCGGCTGGAGATTTGCCGCCGTTTCCCTGCGTTTATGCCCACTTTAGGGCTGTCATCTACCCCCAATCTGACAGATAAATCCCTGCCTTTTCTCCACAAACACTACCCCTCCGCTGCGTATCGGAAATCCATTAACAACTACCATTTTATTCCACGCATCCCTCACGATTTCATATACTTAAAACAGTAGACTCTCAAGTTTTGTACTTGAATGTTAGTCAATTTTGTGGCAACCCTAGCGAAGCCACCAAATTACCGGGAATTCGCTCACAAAGACCGCAGATTCCATGTAACCGTGACTTTTCCCTGAAATGTAACGAGCTTTTATTGAATTATCAGCGGAAAGTTTTAATACGGTGTATTGTAAAAAGTGTGCTTTTGTTACGGGCGTGTTATGGATAGAATGAAGTAATGAGGGATGAAATAGAGTTTTGTGAAGGTTCAGCTGGAATTGATATGCCTTTTTAACCCTTGAAAGTAAGTCATTAGGGAGAGCTTGTGGTGCAAATGATATTTTGGGGCACATACGTATGACCTATGTTGTGATTGCTTCCGAAAAATACCTAATTTGAACTAATCGGAATTCGTACAGCTACAATTCGATTTTATAATTAAGAGTTTTATTTCCAACCATTTCCTGGATTTTTATTATCACCACTGTCTAGGTCACCTGTATAATAACAATTTACGGGTTTTATAATTAATCAAAGCATACATTTGTAGCCTAAAATCAAAATTTCCGTAAATAACTATACAATATATACATACCTTCTTGCCTGTTTCCCAATGGGGTAGGCAGAGAATAAGGAACGCTAGGTGCACCGGTCTAAATATACAACTTTCGCTTCCACTACATTCATCAATCTGTTCATACACGTGCGTCGGTTTCGGTTGCTTTTGATTTGGCCCTTATTCAGTACATCGCGAATCTGATCAGCGTACTAGTCTAGGGAGTCTCCTAGCTCCTACCGACATCTCCGTTCACTCTCGATCGCCATATATCTTTCGTAACCCTTCTTTCATCCATCCTTTCTAAATGACCAAACCATCTTAGCATACCCTTTTCAATTTTAGTCACTACATCTTCTGTCAATCCACATCGTTCTCGGGTCTCGCTATTTCGTACTCTATCTATCATCCTAATTCTAGACATACTTCTTAGAGCTCTCATTTCAACTGCATTAATCCTGCTTGCGTTCTAAATAACAATAATTTGTCGCATAACTTATATTGCAAATCTAATTTCAAAGATTTACGAGTATATTTATGCAAGGCCTAAGGCACGCCATTCTTCAATAAAGTTAACTGGTGTTATTTTGTAACAGGACATATTTGAACTCATGCGATCGAACTAACGTAACCTGACCCGTGCACACGTATGAATCACGTGATGAGATCATAAACTTACGATTACTTAGAAAACTTAGGAAAATAAATCTGACCAAAATGATGTACAATGTGTAGGTCATAGTTGTACAATAATGGTAGACCATACAATGGTAGGTACATTGTAGTGATGCATGCACAAATAAACTTGCCACCTGGATCATCATCATCATCATCATGGTGGCCATTTGGTGATCCAATCTTAGATAATCTATACTAGTCTATTATTATTATTATTATACTTATAAGTATTATAAGGATGGAAGAAAATGCGAATTGAGTGAGCTTGTATATACCCGACATGTAACCACCGGAAACACACAACTTTTTTGAAAATATACTTATTTAACCATTTAATAGTTACAGAAAGGACAAAGACGATAGAGGCATGCAACTCTTATATTTTAATATTGATACTACTAGCACAGTTTTCTTTGGCTTGACGTTTAATTGACTTGTGTGTGTGTTAATACAACGCTTAGACTAGTCCGACAAAGTGAGTTCATACGTAAGGGAATAACACCGCGCAGGGACTAAAACAAGCTGCGTCGTAAAACGCGATGACGAGCCTGATAAATTTATTTTACGCTTTTTTTATACGGATAGTGCGCTCAATTTATTCTGCATCGGTTTCGAGAACAAGAATAAACCGAACGAAATTGCTGAAAGTGATAATAAAATTAGCTTTCTTTATTGCATCGAAAAGACAAACGAGCACACAGGCCTCTCGATGGTAAGTAGGATCTCAGACCCATAAACGGATACACTACATAATTCCGAACGCAATTTTTGATAGAATACTTAACTTTTTGATATAGCTTATAAATCAAACCTAACCTAACCTACGTATGACAATTAAATTATGCATTAAATCTAAAATAGCTCCAGCGTAACATAACTTTCGGAAAAATTAAAATTCGGACAAATTAATATTCGGAAAAAAGTAATTCGGAATTTTAAGGTGCTCCCCCATAAACATTTGCAATCTTAAGAATGCAGTCCTTAGACTACAAAAGCGCTGCCAACCCTGAGTACAAAGATGGAATGCCTACATCGAAAAGGTACAATGGGCTTTCGTATCCAACAATTGAGAATTCAAAGCATACGAGTAGGATTAACTGACATTGCGTTCGCTTATGTCAATTCTTTATTTAAAAATATAACGGACGTAAAGTTTTAGAATTCATGTTACAATTATTTTAATTTGGTACATTACCTCAATGACCTATAAGTGTCGCTTCAACAATTGGGATTGTTCATATTTTTTCATTTCCTCTAACTATAAATCCATTTGGAGTATATCAGTCATAGAACCAATTTATTAAATTATATCTTAAAAATAATCTCTGATTATTGTTATTTTTGTAAACAAACTTATGACCTTTGTTTGACCTTCATTTTGCCGCTTTGTGGCAGAATTAATAGAAATCTGTGCCTTAAAATAAATCATTGATTCTTCTAGTTTGTTTATGCTCTATTGTCAGCTCTGATTTAAGATATAACGAACGACATGAGGCCATTTGCAACGTTAAAAGATGGCGGACGTGTAATTTGTTTTAGACTTTAATTTTTGGGTAATTAGGTGTTCAAAGTTCTTTTCTGATAGTGATTTGTACTTTTTATGCCTTAGTGTCGCACAGTGATTGAAGACTTGGACTTATTTCGTGTATCTGGCATCTTTCTTCTCGTTTCAAGTGGACTCGCAGTGGTGCAGAGGTTAAAACTATCTTGACCTCTGACCTACAAATCACCGTACAACGTTGCCCCCAATCTTCCTAGAGAAGATTGGATTGTGTTTTATACTCATATAAACCTTGACACTGGCGAAATCACTTCACGTGGAAGCCATATCCCTGCGGTAGTAGCTGTTCAAGTCGCCGCGGGGGCAAAAAAAAAAAAAAAAAAAAACGAACGACATTCCGTTCAATGTTTACGTTGATTGAATTCCGTATAATCTCTGCTCTCCTATTGTAATTTGTACACTTAATAAAATGGACTATAAGAAGTGCTTTATTCCTACATGTAAAAATGACTCGATCAATAGCCCAAACAAGCTCATTGTACGAATAAGGGAAGACCTAAGGGAAGAATGGTGTCGGCAAGCTAACGTGGAGTACTTCTCAGTTTACACCATGTATTGTTGCGAAGACCACTTTGATGTAAGTATATAGGCTAGTTATAATGGGTTGTATTCAATATTTAAAATAAATTTGTTTGCCTCCTTGTGCTGGCATACTTATCACTGTTAGTTAACTCATCTAAATAATAACATTTTCACAGGTAAAGGAAGACTTAAGGAACTTCAACACATTTAAGTTGAAAAACCGAAGACCACAGCCAAACTTCGTTTAGGCATCAATTTCGCGGATCAGGTACCTACTTATTTTAAAGGAAAGTCGTGGTAATTGGAATAATAGACACCATGTCATGTAGGTACCTACATATTGTGAATAGGATTTTAAAATTAATTATTGTTCTGTTTTTATAGTGTATACAGCAATAACATTAGCAACCAAAAGAAATATTATAATTATAGGTTTTAATTCAAATCCACAAACATTACCTCTATACTTATATAATATTAGTATATAGATTTATATAGGTTTAAGATCATTTATTCCCATAAGAATTTTTACAATTCACTTATATGAGATAAAAACATTATAACTGAGAGTTACAAACTAAATCTAATGAGCGCAGAGCTACTTACATTTTTTTTTTAATATAACGCTTTAATTCCAGGTTCCCAATGAATTAAATGAAACACAACCAAATGGTTCTGAACTTTTGAAAGTGTTACTAGACAAATCAACAGTAACAGGTAAAAGAAGGAAATATGATGATATCAACATGCCTGCCACGTCTGGTGTAACTGTTCCAGTCAAGGTATATTAAGATGTGACTAAAAAATTTAAGATCTTACCAGTGTACAGTAACTGTACACTGGTAAGATCTTAATTTTTTTAGTACTACTGTACTACTGTAGTACTGAGAAACTGTTACTCAGTGAGTGTAAGATCGCTGTTGAGATAATTCCTAATAATTTGCAATAATGTCATTGCCACATTCTATCCCCATCCACCACCACTATCCTTCCACCCATCCGTCCATTCAACCTTCTATCTAGCACTCATGAAGCAACACATACTTATTGTAGTAAAAATCAAAATCAGTCCAGTACTTTCTGAGTTCAGCCCGAACATATTGATTGGAGTGATGTGAAATGTTGGTTTATAATAAACTTTATAAATTAATTACTTGTCTCCAGGTACAGGTTGCTGTTCAAGCTACTGTTAAAATGGTTGACAAGGTAACCAATTCTAAACTTAAGAAAACCACTGTTGGAACTGCAGAAAAATACATGCATTTGTCAGATGATTTATCAGCAACCACAACCGAAACTCCTTCCTTGTTTGGCTGCACTTCCGAAACAGAAACCACAGATGTTGCACCACATAGAGACTACCAAAGAAGGAAAATAATGTTGGACATGATCATAAAGAAACCCAAAATGTATTTAGGCTTACCTAAATCGTACCTTTGGCTCATTGAGCACATAATCGAGAAAAGCTCACCTAAAATTGAGTACCTTAGCATAATTGTGACCTTGTTGAAAATAAGGCAGAATGATACTCTTGAACGAATAAGTGATGAATTCGAAATTTCCAGGACAAAACTATCAAATATGATTCTAACTGGTGTAGAAACTTTAAGTAACTTCTTTCAAAACTTAATCGTATGCCCATCACCAAGTGAAATAAAAAAAAAAATGCCCTTAGTATTTAAAATAAGATATTCTAATGTACAAATGATAATCGATTGTTTTGAAATACAAATTTCCAAACCATCCAACCCATTAAGGCAGGCACAAACGTGGTCCCAATATAAAAATTGCAATACAGTGAAATATTTGATAGGTTGTACACCTCAGGGACTAATAAGTTTTATTTCGAAAGGCTATGGTGGAAGAATATCTGATAAAGCGATTGTTGAAAATAGTAACTTGTTAGATATTCTTCAACCAAATGCTGTTGTACTAGCTGACAGAGGTTTTAAGGAAATTGAAAGTCTTCTAAATTCTCATGGTGTTAAACTTTTAAGGCCACCTAGTGTATTCACCGGAGTAAAGCAGACTCTAACTGAATCCTTGCAAAGCAAAGTAATAGCCAGTTTGAGAGTACATGTTGAAAGAGTCATTAGACGTGTTAGAGAATTTTCAATCTTAAAACCACACTCTACAGTCGCCTATAACTATGTGCCTTATTTAGATGAAATTGTAGTTATAGCCTGTGGATTAATTAATCTTCAAGGAGAAATAATAAAAAGTGCGTGATATATACTGTTTATTTCATTAATTCATCATTACCTATTTAAATGGCATATTTTTTATTGTTTATGTTTATGATATTTAAATAATGTAAATTAATGTGTATACCTACACCTTAATTGCTATTTAAAACACAAATCTTAAACCAAATGCTCTTCAATTTGAAACTACAAAATATGTTTATCTAACAGGGAAAGTTTTGATAAACTTTATGTTATGCCAAAAGCAGAACATTTTTTGGCAATGGTAGGTATATATTTTTCTAGCTTAATATATATCTTTAAGCTTTTCTAGCTATCTTTCCCAAAAATGTTCTGCTTTTGACAAAACCTTTGTTATATAAACTTCATCAAAGGTTTCCCATATTAAATGAACCTTTTTTGTAGTTTCAAATTGAGGGTCAGCAACACAAAAAAGACCCTTATATTTTTTGCATGCTAGCATTTGGCATTGGATTTGTGTTTTGAATTTGTTTTGAATGGCATTATTTTTAATATAGGTTTTAACTGCCTTTTCTGTTGCGGGACATTTTATTTCTATGACGAAATCATCAGTGACTCCATCAGGGGATGCTCCTGTGATTCCATTAATTTGTACAATGCCTGATTTGTTAATCTTAATGTCCAGTATTTTTTCAGTTTCATTGAGTACAGCAGTTTCTAATTTTCTGCCACGTCGTATTTCTTTGGTTTCGGGAACTTTGTACCCACCCAAAATTTGTTCCACTAGTGATCCATCTGCAGTATTGCAGTGGGCAGCTTCATGCAATTTTGATGCTGTCAATCTTTCCTGTCGTATGCTGTGCCAGTATTTGTTGTCAGATTGCCCAGTGGTATTTTTATTAATCTTATCTATTACATTTTTACTAATTATACTTGATAAGTAGTTTTTGAAACTTGTGTAGTCATGTTGTGCTGTTATTTCCACAAATTCTACTGTTAAATCAAATATATTAAAGCTTTGATGGAGCTGATTTGAAGACTTTGGATTGTGTTCATCACAACCCAGAATGAGAGAGTTTACCATTTTCCGTTTTTGACATTCCTCAATAAAACTTATCAAAACATTGGGGTCTTTAGGGCTCAATTTTGGTCTTTTGGCCTTGGGGAAAATGTCCTTGCTGGAAATATGTTCTGTGCGGGCCGTGGCGAGTGCGGGCTTGTTCCAATAGCACACCGTAGATGTAGAAGCTGGCTCCGATGTTTTATTTGCCAACCAAAATAGAAGCAGCAAGGAGTGCTTACATCCACCTGTACACAAGTAAAATTTTGGTATAAGTAACATTTCTGCAAAATGCTACATTCGAAATCATACATATTTGTACATCAGTCAAATATACACTTATATCAAATATGTATACTAAACTTAATTGTCAATAGTATGTATGTAATTATGTAAACTCTTTATGGCACAAAAATAACACAATTTAAAAGGGAAATTACAAGTGCAGCATCATTTTTTAATGTAAGCAACAGGTTTAGTAGCACAGCTTCTATTAAACTAATATGCTTTTTTTACAATCCCATCCCAGCTTATAAAATACAGAACAATTAAAAGAAGATGCATTAATTACTATCCAATTTAAAACAATACACACACATTTATTTATGTATGTATACATATTATTATTAATATTATATTTATAAACTGTGCAATACTTTCTGTCAAGTCCTTTCTAAGGCTAAAAAAACAGGAGTATACAATATCACAAGATCAAATTAATATACATTATAAAGGGATAATGTTGGTGATCTTGTGATATTGTTTCAGCAACACAATGTATGATTAAAAATACATATACATACATACATACCTTCACGCCTGTAATCCCAGAGAGGGGTAGGCAGAGCTACAGAATTACCTACAACTTTAAAAACTTGTTGATAATTCTGTAACCACATTTTGCACAAATAGGCTAAGATGTTTATCAGCATATTAGTGACAGGTTGCAAGCCCATCGCCTAACGGTACTACAAGCCTTTATTCCCTTAGTCGCCTCTTACGACCTCCACGGGATGACATGGAGTGGCACTATTCTAACCCGGCAACCACACGGGAAAAAATACATATAATAATATATATTCACCTGCTGATGCTGCACAATCAGCACAAGTGGAGTCGATTATAGACTCATTAGCTTCATCGATTTTGCACATAACTGTGTAGGGTTTCGTTGTGACTTTGTGTTCGGGAACAATTCTCGCCTGAACTGTGCACTCGCTTCCCGTTCGTCGCACTTGTACATATCCAACAGCGTTTTTAAGATAGGAATCACGTGAGGATCTGGAACATGATACTCATTATTAGCTGTTAACTAATTATAATAACACATTATTGATTATGAATATATGGCGCGTTTTACTAACTTCAGTGCACAATACTTACATGAGAATTTTTGCTCCTCTTATTTCAGCCAAATTGTGTTTATTGCTTGAAGCGATGTACTCCATTATAGCCACGTGTCTCACCATCGGCAAGTTACGAGAGTCGGCTTTAATAAAGTCACTTTCGGTCATATTTTTTAGGATTATTAACAAATCAAACTTTGAAATCGTAACGCACAGAGTTCGTGACAAGACCACAGATTATAAGGGTATGTCGACAAGACGTTGACGTTGACAAACCAGCAACAGTTTTTTTTTCAATAGACTTAGAGACTAAGACGTTGCAATGTCTTCCTAAAAACGATTAATGTAAAAAAAATTAGAAAAAAATATTTAAATTAAACGAAGCCACAAAATTCATAAATATTCAAATTAGTACCTTAAAATATATTGTATTTTCAAGTTAATGAACAAAAACCACACATTAAAAATAATGAACAATCCCAATTATAGTACATACCTACATACATAAACTCACGCCTTCATTCCCAGAGTGGGGTAGGCAAAGCTACAGAATTATAAAGGAATTTAGACCGATCATAAATACAACTTGGACCTAATGGTTCTCAAAAGGTCTCTATTGAATTGCATTAATATTTTCCCGCTAAATAATCTGTTTTTACTGAAAACATAAACCTTACAGAGTAATTACAAAAGTAAACTTACCTCAACTGGCTCACAGAGGTTTTAATGATACTCTTAAAAGTTAATCTCAATTATACGTAACGATAATTATGCGTAACATTACATTACGCACAAAAAAGCAATTACGCGTGGTGGTGGGCAAAGTGAAGTTCACAGGCTTTGGAGACCGCCGTTAAGGCGACGAGTAGGGCAGTCGTATTTCTATACTACCTTTGTGCAAGTTTTTACTTTGGTACAAAATCGGTTTATTATCTGTTTTATTAGTGCGTCTACTTGATTTTTTGATCTTATTATGTTGTGCGTAGTATGTAGGCGTGATCCTGACGGGCTCTTTTACTGCTGGACTCAGTGGATGCTAATGATTGACATTTTGACCTTCCCCAAGAGCCGACCGGCGCGGCGGATTCGAAGCGTGTCGGTTGGAGGCTTCTGAAGTTGTTGAAGTATGATAATGAAATATGAACACTGACTTCAGATTATCACATCGATTTAATTTTAAATATACCTATTTGGTTAACTAGTAACCAACACAAAAACGCGTCCGCAACCGGAACTTTCACGTGAAGCCAGCTACAGCTGAGAGCTGATTGATCGACAATACAAATCAATAGACATTACTTATCTACGACTATGTTCGGCAGCAAATAAGGCCTTAATACTAAGACGGTACAGAATGACAAAAATAAGAAATTTCAATTTTTAATTTTGCTATTTAAGTTTATTAAGACACAAACAAATAACAGAAAAATAATGAAAAACAAAATTAAATAAATTTAAAAAATGGGTTGATGCACTAAAAATAAAGGTAGATGCGAAATTTATGTACGTACAGCAACTAAAAAATAAAATCCTGCACAAAGTTAGTATGGAAAGACAGGGCCCTAACCGTGTCGCCTTAAGTCGGCGACCCGATTAAATCGTATTACTAAGTGATGACATTCAACACTGCCCTACGACACACCTAAGGTTACCTCGACCTTGTGCAGGGCCCGTCCCAAACGCTACCACCATCTTATCCCTTAACCTAGTGAAAACAGCAATTGTAACGTTGCTGTGTTCCATTTTGAGGTTTAAACAACCGATATTTTTCCATCCATCTTAGACCGCAGAATTAGCAATGCATTAGCGGTCAAAAGGTTTCAGATCCCACTTACCATTAGAAAGCCTGGATACCTTCACCGTGCCATAAAAAAAACCTGACCTAATGCCACCATTTTTAGAAAAACTATGATTCCTAACAGATATCGTTACGTGGCCATCAGTATTAACTTTCACAAACACTGAGTATTGCAACACGTTAGGCAAAAGAGAACAAAAGAGAACAAAAACTAAGTTTACTCCCCAACGGATAATTCATTAACCTCGACCGATCGCTAATGACTTTGAAATCATTATCACCGTTGTTCGGTTTGGGCCGGTAACTACTGCTGGGAACGCTTAGTCACAAATTCTAGGATCAGGCCGTGATGGAGCAAATTCTACAGTGCGCTAAATTACACCAGGGTACGCAACTGACAGAATACGCAGAATGAAACCTCATTTACACGATCGGAGCACACACGTAACCTAGGCAAGTTGTCATTGACCTAGTGGTAGAAAAAATGTATCGCGTAGTAAGTAGTTGGACACCAAATTGAATGAAATGGATATAAGAAGATGACCTTGGTTAGGTTGCGTGGTTGCTCCGACCTCGTAGAATGAGTTTAAATGTATGTAATAACAAGTTGAAGACCTCGCATTTGAACTAAAACACAGCCATATGTGTAGATAATTATTTCGTATTTTTGGGACATCATACTTGCTCCAGCCACAAGACCTGTCAGAAATTACAGTTTTCTATAACTTAACGTTATCTTAGACGTATATTAAAACGAACATCTCCGTTAAGCTCAGATCATTAATAGAGGTACGCCTCTATGTATGTATCGTGGGTGTAGTTCTGTTGTATTTCTGAAATTATCTGAGATTTTATAGAGTTTTTAGCTCTGAAACGAACTTGTGTGGATTTCTCAATTTCTTACGTTACATCTAGTTTGGATTTCTTTAATATTTGACGTGCTCAACACGTTTAATCTTGCAAAATTTGGTACAACAAGGGTCAATTACGATAAGCAGACGAATCACCAGGCAAAACTTAGTTAATATATGTCTTCTAATAGAAATAAACATCTAAGAAAACAACTTTCAGCACTTCAGTTACTTAGCGAACTTCCAATTAAAACAGAAACAGGCTAAAGTTGCAAAAAGGGCCGGTTCTTACGCTTAATAATTCAGTTTACTTGGAGCCAGTTAGTGTAAATGTACCTTTTTGTTACGTGTTCTTTATTATTAACAAATTCCGCTCCGCACTGTAGTTTTCTCTCCTCGCCAACCTCAAGCCAAATGAGCTTCAGCAAACAATGCAATTAGCACTAACCAAGTGTTAGTTTAATTATGCTATTAGTAGTTAGGACTCGGCTGTAGGTACCTCGGCTTAACGCAGATAGGTCGAATTTACTCCGTTATTTATTACTTTGTGCCTGGAAACCTAAAGCAAATATAAAGATTTTGGCTTGATACTTGTAGTTCTTTATAAATACTCGTGACGATAAAAAGAAAAAGATTTTACGGCACTTTAAACACCTAACTGTGTGTTTTCATCCATGTAGTCGCACATCACTTAGTGATTTGTTGTACATTGCATTGGTTCAATCAATTTGTTCATAAATTGTTCGTAAATTGATGCAATGTATTTGTCCTTGAATATTTACGTATTGTATACTAGTATGTAACAGGCTTGAGAAGATTACCGCGGCGACAGCTAAAATCATTGACTTGACATTTTACAAAGTCTGACAATATAATCTTAACCTATAATTCTTATTCTTTCCGTTTTCATTTATTCCTACTCTTCATTCATTGTATTTTAAAATGATAAAATATTATTTAATCCGTTTTACACATTCTTAAATTATTTTCACTTTTTCTTTATCAAAATCCAAGCAAATCCATTTTGTTTCAGCAAAAATATATATTTGAAAAAGTCTTTCAAATTGTTCACGTTATGTATGTCAATAAGCTTATTCCATGAAATATATTTTTAAAGAAGATAAGGTGTATCCCAATTTAATTAGGGCGAACCGTGTTCAGTTTGTTGTTACCATGTTTTTCGGGGAGAACCTTTCGCTTATGCTCAAGAGGTAGAAAAAAAAGGTAAGGCATCTACGTATATTTTTCTGTTTAGATATTATTAACAGAATTACTAAAAGAATCAGATTAATCTTTAGATACCGGATCGAAAGTCATAAAAACCCCAAAGGTTTTCATTTATCATTCAGGACTTTGTACTAGATTTCCCGAGATGTGTCATTGGCGTTTTGATTCCAGCCAAAAAACTAGGACGGTAATAAATAGCGTTCGTCCATCTGTCGAAAAGAAAAATGACCTTTCAAAGGAAAGATTTCCCAATCCTTTCTGTGCCCGTGATAACAGCTTTTAAGGGTTTTCTCTTCGTCGTATTTGTTTCTGCCCTTATTTATGACTAGACATCTCTGCGCGGCTGTTTATTGGCATCGATTTAAACCTTTTCCAATAACCAAATGAAATTGTTTTGCGACTGATTAATAAGTTACGTTTAATCAGATTTATATTACTTTTACTGACTTTATACGAGAAGTTGAGTGAAGTATTTGACGTTTATAAGTTACTGAATATTCAATACCATTAATTAACGTCTTGAGTAGGTAGGTATACGGCGTAATTAGTCAAGTTCCACTGTAAGTTACTTTGTCGAGTTCAACGGACGTTATATTTCAATATGCTATGACGCTATTTGCTAAATTGTAAGCTGCCGCGAATAGAAGGTTCGAGACGCAAGCAAAATTCATTAGAGGAGGGAGTGAGGATTCTTAATACTGTGTTTTATATGTAGAAAAAATTACGCCGATTTTACGACTGTAAAAGTTACGATTTGCTTTTTGCTTACAGTTTTATTAGACGTAACGTTAACTTTGACCTTACGTTTACATTGACGAAGCTTGCGCTAAGTCCTTGAGGTGCATTGAGGCAGCAATACATTGAAAGGTTGATTTTCATGTAGTTGAGTCTGTGAACTCTGAAAATATTCGTATTTTACTGGCATGGTTTTCGATCAATTCAAAGGACCCTATGTTTAAGCGCTGTTACTTACATGTCTACTTTCCAGACTCCAAATAATAGTCCTTCGTCATCTTCACTTGCACAAAGTGGTGCTTCAAAAACTGGATAGTTATAGTACTTTTTGCCGCCCCATTTTCGGATCATCAACCTCAATTTACTTTGTAACTCTATACAACGGAGAAAAACGCTTTTATAATAAAGTTTCTGCAAGCCGTAAACAAGTGGTATAATTTGAAACTTAATACAGCGGTGGGGGGGGCTAGGTGCTGAACTATCCAATTACAGAGGTCTTGATCAAACAGGCCGCGCAATCAGTTCCACAAACACCGAGGTGTCTCAGGACGTGACCTCTCCAGGGACGGAGCTAGCCCAGCTTGATAAAAAGAATTCTCGGCTCAACGGACTTCGCTTGACAAAGTTCTTTTAAGGCTGTTTTAGGATATTAACAGGCTGATCTTGAGTGATTTGCCCGTCTTAAGACGCTGAGTAACGATAGTTGTCTTAAATCTACTATGACGTGTCTACAGATATATCACACACGATAACGGGCTCTTTTCTACTCGGCAAAACCAAATTGCTTTTGACATGTTATCGTATTGTTTTTAACTCAGCCGACATTAATGTTAAGTAAATAAGAGCGATCATAAAGTTGACAATACGATAACACGTCAAAAGAAATCATGGTAAAAGTATTGGGATGCAAAACTAAAAGTGAACTAACAAAGAAAACCCGGCAAGAGTATGCCGTACCATGCTTAGTGTAGAGTTCCGACAGAAAACTATCTCAAAAAAACCGGGCAAGAGCATGTAGGGACCATGCTCAGTGTAGGGTTCCGAAGCCGTTACCAGAAACAAATTTGAGCTCGCGACAAACTTAACTTTGCCGTTAGAAAACTGTTATCCCCATACATCGACATAGGTCGCGGTCAGTTTATCAACACCGCAAATAAGTTTTCAGTAGGTATAAACATTTCAACCGTTTGTAACTCAAAAACCACTGAAGTCTACTTAGTACCAATTGAGCTAGTGCCAAACTAAGCTCTTGGCTTGTGCAATGGGTACTAGAAAACGATATAAATAATTATATAGAGAAATATAAACTTAAGTGCAGGTTGTGGTTACAGAGTTATCAACAAGTTTTTGGAGTTGTTGGTAATTCTGTAGCTCTGCCTACCCCACTCTGGGAATGAAGGCGTGAAGGTATGTATGTAAGTGCATATAAAACGTCCATGACTCAGAAACAAATATTCTCGCTCATTACGCAAATATCTGTCCCTACCGGGATTTGCACCCAGGACCGCTAACTTCGTCGCTAACGCGTCGTCGTTAATGGTTTCGTTTTCTAGTACTTTATTTTTGAACTAATATAACGAATGGTTTGTAATTAATACAAATAGTTGTATGTCTTATCACACGACGACTATTAAATTTAGGTTACACCCACACTAGTGCGCAAGTGGACTGTGGACTTCATAAAATTATTTCATTATTTCCTACACTTGACTCAACTTAAATTATAATTCTGAAATCGAGCCAATTTACTCTGTACGTTGATTTAAATTGAGACCAAATAAATGAACAAAATAATGGATTATCTCTCCATTTAATAATATTCCATTTGGTGAATCTTGGACAGTGTAATTAATTGAGGAATTTTCGTATTTACGTATCAGTTACGTGTAAAACAAAGAATTCCATTTCCCAGTTAATGTTTTTAAATATCATTTACGAACTTTGACCGATTTAATGGCATTAATGCTGAAAGTACTTAATACAAAATGTACTTTATTACGATTCATTCTTTGAATTCGACATAGTACATTCTTAAAATATATATGGGGAGGGGAAAAAAAACTAAATGAACCGCAACACGTATCACGTGGAGCTAAGTTAACGGACGTCACATGACATATCTGGCGATATCTGGTGACATCGCGCGATGTGTCCGCAGTGACGTCAGGCGAATTCTTTGCGAAACTTCGCACCACATATCGGGCAACATCACGGAACACGAGTCGCCGTGATGTGGCACACTCTTCATATGTCGCGCGATGTCACCAGATATGTTCGGCGAAGTTTCGCGAATACGCTCAACTTTGCCCGCCGTCGCTGCCAACACCTGTCATGCAATGTCGCCAGATATATCAAGTGAAGTCGCTCGACTGCAGTGTATTCACTTTTGTACTCAACTCCAGCAGATTCTGGCACCAGCATCATCTAGCCTTTGGCTTTAGTTACTTGTAATTGGTAACTGTGGTTTCTGGCCCCGCGAGACTTGCAGCGACGACGGGCAAAGTTGAGCGTCTTCGTGAAACTTCGCCGAACATATCTGGTGACATCGCGCGATGTGTCCGCAGCGACGTCAGGCAAAGTCTTTGCGAAACTTCGCACCACATGTCGGGCAACATCTCGGACGGAACACGTATCGCCGTGATGTGGCACACCCTTCATATGTCGCGCGATGTCACCAGATATGTTCGGCGAAGTTTCGCAAAGACGCTCATCTTTGCCCGTCGTCGCTGCCTACACCTGTCACGCAATGTCGCCAGATATGTCAAGTGAAGTCGCTCGACTGCAGTGTATTCACTTTTGTACTCAACTCCAGCAGATTCTGGCACCAGCATCATCTAGCCTTTGGCTTTAGTTACTTGTAATTGGTAACTGTGGTTTCTGGCCCCGCGAGACTTGCAGCGACGACGGGCAAAGTTGAGCGTCTTCGTGAAACTTCGCCGAACATATCTGGTGACATCGCGCGATGTGTCCGCAGCGACGTCAGGCAAAGTCTTTGCGAAACTTCGCACCACATGTCGGGCAACATCTCGGACGGAACACGTATCGCCGTGATGTGGCACACTCTTCATATGTCGCGCGATGTCACCAAATATGTTCGGCGAAGTTTCGCAAAGACGCTCATCTTTGCCCGTCGTCGCTGCCTACACCTGTCACGCAATGTCGCCAGATATGTCAAGTGAAGTCGCTTGAGTGCAGTGTATTCACCTTTGTACTCAACTCCAGCAGATTCAGGCACCAGCATTATCTAGCCTTTTGCTTTAGTTAGTTGTAATTGGTAACTGTGGTTTCAGGCACCACGAGACTTGAAGCGACGATGGGCAAAGTTGAGCGTCTTCGCGAAACTTCGCCGAACATATCTGGTGACATCGCGCGATGTGTCCGCAGCGACGTCAGGCGAAGTCTTTGCGAAACTTCGCACCAAATGTCGGGCAACATCAAGGAACACGTGTCGTCGTGATGTGGCACACTCTTCACATGTCGCACGATGTCACCAGATATGTTCGGCGAAGTTTCACGAAGACGCTCAACTTTACCCGTTGTCGCTGCCGACACCTGTCACGCAATGTCGCCAGATATGTCAAGTGAAGTCGCTCGAGTGCAGTGTATTCACTTTTGTACTCAACACCAGCAGATTCTGGCACCAGCATCATATAGCCTTTGGCTTTAGTTAATTAAATATTAGTAGTAAAAATAATAGTTTTAAAGCAGTTAAAAATTGTATGCTATCTTAACCAACACATGCGCAGGACATTTGTAATTCGAAACTGTGGTTTCTGGCCCCACGAGACCTGCATCGCCTAGTATTTTTTTAGTAGTGTTTTTACAAAGGAAAGCTTAACTGCGTGGTACGCGCCGCCAATTGAGAGTAAGGTAAACAAATTTAATTGTTGAGCAAGCATAAAACCCTGTCATTATGACAGGTCGCGTCAGGATAAGGAAATTTATCTTCACCTTTCTGCGATAGGGTTCTATTAGTTGCTCAACTATTCAAGTGGTTGACTGTACCACCAACTCTGTACTGGGGCTCTGTATTCTACCTTGATGCTGACTTCAACGTAGAGCAACGCAAGTGTTTCAACGCATCGTGTGGTATGTTGTTCTAATTTATATCGTCGGCCTAAGTTGTTAACCTGCCAAGTCCCTTTTTAGGATTTAGCAGGTTTGAACTTTATTTCATCTATTTAGAATGCAAATCTGCTAAATCCTAAAAATGGATTTGGCAGGTTAACAACTTAGGCCGACGATATGTAGAACAATGCTGCGGCGACGATGCAACGCACAGGCATCACTCGTGTAGCCTCTAAGCCCGTCTTGTTTCGATAAAGCAATCAACTGATGACGCAATAATATATCTTGGGGGCAAATTAATAAACTCTAATCTTGACTGAGACGCCCGTTCCAAAATGCATCAGAAATGACAGTTTTTAATGGTTTGAAGTTTTTACGTATCTTGAGGCGGGCATGTAACTCAAGTTTAGTTTATTACTGCAGTTCTTATAGTCAAGTAAATAAAAGCTGCCTTACAGTCAACCATGTGATTACGATGTCGAAGCAAGACGGATTAGTACCTACAATGAGGAAAAGAGTCCCTGATCCACGAAGTTCAGCAATATTTCAGGTATCATGAAATACGAGGATAATAGCATTTAATTAAATTACTTCCAGCATTTAAGTTTGTAATTCACGTTAACTTTTGCTCGCAGCGTGTATGCCCGCTGCCTGTTAAAACTATATTGGGCTATTTTAGTTTTAGTGCTATATTCGGTTCCTGATAGTAAAGCCAGGGCAATCAGAGTAAAGCAGTGCACCTTTACATGATGGAAAAGTGAAAATAACATGGTCTCTATTCTCCTTGGTAAAACCATAATGCTTTAGTTCAGTTATTATTTCATGAAAAAAAAACAATACGAATTGCAAAGTTTGTGTCAAAATCAAATATATTCCCATCATGAGTATCAACTGACAGCTCTTATTTACTTGACATTAACGACCGAGTAAAAAACAATACGATGACTTGTCAAAGCAATATGGATTTACCGAGTAGAAAAGAGCTCTAGCATAGAATGTGTACGTAACCAGAAAAACACAGGGTGTACCTTTTTCACATCGGCATGTTACGTACTTTTTGCAACTACCTATGTGCACTATAAGCCTGACCAGACTGTGGGTAAAGAAAACAGAAACTGGAATGAAATGAAATGTGTTCGTGTACGTTTCGGTCTTTGTGCTGGCGTTCCCGCGTACGAAATCAAATCCCGATGGCAGCAAAAAGGTAGCTATTACGAGTAGATCTTGGTTAGTTGCAATGCATAGTTGCGATGGTAAACTTATCTAATTAACAACAGGGTGTTAGGGTTTTAATTTAACTTCTTAAAAAGAATAGAAAATAAATATTTTAATTGACACAATACCATAAAATACCAAAAATTAAACAAGATATAAAAGTATGACAAAGTAAAAGAGAGTATCAAATAGGATGATGCTGTGGCGTGGCGGATCACGACCCACTACGCTGGTTTTCAGTGGCTCCTAATTTTTTTTGCTTCTGCTGAACTATTTCTCATTATTGGAATGAGCAAAAATTGGGAATACACATGTGAACCCGATGTAAATGTAATATTTTAGTGACTAAGAGCTGATCTTATAATCTGATGAAATCGAAAAGTGGAATAATAAAGTCCGCTATACCTTCTTAAAGTAGACCCACCGACTTTACACTCGTTATTTAGTTGTTTAGTCTCACACATACAGTCATCAGATTCTCTATGTACTGAATAAGGGCCACATCAAAAGCACCCGAAGAGGAAAGCACCACCCGTACATGAAGAGGTTCATTAATGTAGAGGAAGTTAAAGTTGTATGTTTAGACCGGTGCACCTGGCGTTCCATAGTTTCTGACTAAGCCAATAGGAGACATGCGTGAAGGTACGTATATGTACGTAGTTTAGTCTGGACAAACAGACGGCTAATAAAAAAAAATTGGCAATACAAAGCTTGTAAATACACGTTTTTTTGACAGAAATCCAATATTTTAGATGAGAGGTAAGAGTAGGTTCTTAATATAGTACATCGGCAAACGCTATTCTTACTTTGCCAAAGTACACTTACGACCGCCAACTAATCTTGACCGGGATGCCCATTACAAGATACCTACGTTAAAGTAAACGTCAAGCCATAGACAACTGACATTTTTGACGCATCTTGAGACGAACATTACAGTCGAGATCAGCTTATTAATACGGCCTTTAGTGAATTAAGGTCTAAATTAACAGAGACTGGGGTCTTATTGTACTTTGTCTCTACAAGTAAATAAGAGCTATCATAAAATTAACTATACGATAACATGTCAAAAGCAATTAAGTTTAGCCAGAACATAATGCAGCCCCTTATATATTCTCCCTCGTAGGTGAAACCACAAGACCAGGAGCTGTTAACATAATGTTTCAGATGAATAGTTTCGAGCAGTTCCCTAAATAATTACTGCAACTCCAGCTGTCTAGTTAGCAATATAGCGTCGGAAACTACTTCGTTAGCTCAATTCAGCGGTTATATTTGCCAACATCAGCGTTAAGTACCGTTATATGTTGACCCACGCGCTTATGAAAACTTTTTGAATGTAGGGGTCGTAATATGCTGATTATGCTGAACTTAACTCTGTTGAGTGGGCCAGTTTATGTTATAAACTTGGCTACCGAATTTATCTCAGACATGGATGCGGATTTTCAAAGGTTTCAAAGGCTGGTGTTGGTGTAATTGTTAGGTAATACATCGGCCTAGTAGAAACGTATGTTCTTTTGAAGACACTAACGTGGTCTGCTATCAGTGCTATCATTACAAAGTTGTTTTTTCAAACGTCATATAAAACAATAACATTAATTGTTAATAATTAAGTATTATTAGTAAATGTATCGCATGTTTTTCAACGTTACTGTTATTAACGTTAACAACGTAATTCAAAATTAATATTAATTTCACTGTTAAAATTACACACAATGTACTATCAGCCCAATGGAACTCTGACCCAACATAGAACTGTGGCACGATGGCGTTATGATTCAAGTTGTAAGGAAGTGTCAAGCAAATGTTTTATAATGTCACTGTGACATCGTTCTATGGTGGGTCAGGGTTCCAATGGGCTGATAGTACATTGGGTACATGCAAACCAATTTAAATGCGATAAAGTATCACTTACATTTTAATATTCAAACCGAAATTAATTATAATAATTGAGGCGTTTCGTCCCGCATCCCCATCGAATAATTATTCGCGAAATAATAAACCATAAACTCGTGTAAGCAACAAACGATCGGCGAATTGTGTTCGAAAATCAAACCTGAGCCGAAATTTAATTATTAACGCAATAGCGATGAAACGATATGGCCGCTAGGCTATTTCTTAACGCAATATCGAAATCGTTTCAACTGGCTTTTGGATACGACCGAATAAAAAATATTGACCTGAATATACGTGGGTTTGTGTCGTACAGGGCCTGCATTTTAGGCATTAAAAACCATATGGCTTTTGTCCTATAAACGTATTATCAACGTTTTGATAGCTCTTATTTACTTGACAGTGCCTAAAGGCGACGGGATTGAAATCAATACCATAGCAGGACAAATACGATATGTATTTTTCCTACTCCTGTACTTTTATCTGTCATTTATATAGTCACGAACACTAATATAAGAATATAGATAATATGTCCGCAGAAAATTCCGTAGAAAAGTCTATCTAGTCTATTCCCCTTAACAGCACTTGTGCTTTTTTGAGCCAAAACGATATGCCTAGCTGCCAAAGCTTACACCTAGGTTAATTTGACCAATCAAAATACTTCACCAAATTAAACCACCAATCACAATACACATTGACTGTCAATCGGAACGTTAGGTTCTTTTTGGTATGTAAACTCTTTTACTAATTTAACTCTTTAAAAAAAACATTTTATTTGGTATCAACCAACCAGAACGCAGCTATATTAAAATCGACCAATCAGGTAAAAGAATTCATTTCTCAAATAATTAGGTGTTTTTTAGTCCCTATTTCACAAGTTAAATCGATTGTGCAACTTTAAAAAAAAAAATGAAACCTGGCAAGTGCACATCAATTTAAAAACGAAGTTAACCATAGACACATATTTTGTTGTTTTCGAATGTTTCTCGCTCGTTTGTTGTTCTGTGCTTCGTTCGTTCGTATTCTAACCTAGGTATATTAATTTAATTTTACATTTTATTTGAAACCTAGTCGTAGAAAAAGTATTGTATGCAACGGTGTATAACTAAGTCAAAAAATACTCGTGGCGTCTTGCTTTACGATGTTCGCCTGCGGCTCACATCGTAACCACACCACTCGTCTTTTTTGACCTCTCTTATACAACTGTTGCATAAACTACTATTACCGCTAAGAATAGAGGCCCTGATGTAGAAACAGCCACACAAGTGTTTGCTATTAAAGACAGAAGTGAGAAAATGTAGAAAGAGATAAATATAGATTTTATATAAGAATCTCATGTGCACGACCGAGACAGTTTTTCTCTGTTTATCTTAATTGGTCACTCAGCTGTGTGTGGATTGTTTTTATTATTATTATCTTGAACTATGTAGTTGGTAATCTATACCGTGACTACTTCACCCGGGCACGGGTAGCTATGCCCCAAGGGGGGGCATGCTGAACCCTAAGTTAGAGGTGCGGTGGTGGTCGCATCTCTGGAGGGGTGCCTCCATCGGGTGTCAGGCCGGTCGAGCGCAGCTCGGCCGGCTGAGTATCTTGAAGGACTTCGTTTTCTTCGGTTGCTTCCAAGTGTTCGGTTTCTTCGGTTTCTTGAGTATGTTCGGTTTCTTCGGTTTCTTCGATCTTCTCGATCCCTGCAGTGATGCTATGAGGCTCAGGTCCGGATCTGGGGGGGCGGCCACGACGTCCCTGGCGCCGAAGCTTCTTGCGGTCTTCAGTGCCCTCATCCACTGCGAGTTGGATGGGATCGGTGGGATCGAGCAGGATGTGCTTGGGGCGCCTGACGGGTGCCCCGAGCGCAGCGAGCACGTCGGGATCGGATGGGGTGAGTTGGGGAGTGTAGGAGGTGGCACGGACTATGAGCGGGTTAGGGTGGTGTGGGCCTTTATCAAAGAAGCGCCTAGACGCTTCCTTGATAGTGTGTCTGATCGACGGGACGCCGAGGTCCCTGTGCAGGTCCGCGTTGCGAACAAACCAAGGGGCCCCCGCGACCGATCGGAGAAGTATGTTTTGAAATATCTGTAGAGTGTTTATGTGTAAGTCGTGGGCGTGTGCGAATGCCACGCTGGCATATGTGAAAACCGGTCTGATACATACTTTGTATAGTGTTAGCTTGTTGCGAGCGCTGAGTTTACTGCGTCGGTTGAGAAGGGGACCGAGACGACTCTTGATCATCTTGGCCCTGTTGAGTACTATTTGGATGTGCTGACTGAAGCTCAGGTGTCTGTCCAGGGTCACGCCGAGGTATTTGACCTTTGGTGACCAAGGAATGGGTCTATCGAAAAGAACGATATTCTCGAGGTGGAAATGGCGGAGGGACGGGTAAAACCAGACAGCCGCACTCTTCTCGGGGTTAACCTCTATCCTCCAGAGTTTAAACCACCGACCTAGGTCGGTGATCGCCTCCTGGAGGTAGCGCTGGATGACGGAGGCGAGTTTGTGGGTGGTGAAGAGTGCGGTGTCGTCAGCGAATAGGGCAAGCTGCACGTTGGGATGGCGCGGGATATCATTAGTGTATAATGAATAGAGGATGGGAGAGAGCACGGACCCTTGCGGGACCCCGGCTCTGATAGGATGGGGGCGGGAGAGCGAGCCTTCCACTCGGTAGCGAAAGCTTCTGTTACTGAGGAAGCCCCTCAGTATTAGGACTAGCCCAATGGGCATACCCATAAGCTGAAGCTTATAAATAAGCCCATTGTGCCAGACCTTATCAAAAGCCTTCGCTACGTCGAGGAAGATAGCGCCCGTGGGAATTCCTCTCGCGAAGGTGGAGAAGCCATCCAGTATGTGCTCCGTGAGGCGGTGCACCTGTTGGACGCATGAGTTTCGGGCTCTGAAGCCGAATTGCTCGTCGATGAGGATCGAGTTGGAGCTCAGGAAGGAGTGAATGCGGGATAAAAGGACCCGTTCGTACAGCTTGCCCATGGTGTTAAGTAAGCTAATAGGACGATAGCTGGAAGGCTCGGGGCGTGGTTTACCCGGTTTGTGGATACCGATCACCACTGCGGTTTTCCACGCCTCGGGGAAGTGACAATTGGACATGCAAGCGTTAAAGATAGCTACAAGGAAGAGAAGTAGAGCGGAAGGAAGCAGTTTGAGAATATCGTTCGGAATGCCGTCGGCACCCGGAGCCTTTCTCGGTCGCAGAACCCTGATCAGATCCTGAACCTCCTCGAGTGTTACGGGAGGGAGAGGAGGGTCGGGAGGAGGGAAGGAGGCACGTCTGTGTACTTCGGAGTCCACCCACGTGATATGGGCCTCGTCCGGGTACAACGTACTGGGAGAGCACTGCGACTCGAGGCTGGCGGCAAGGACGTCTGCCTTGTCGCCGTCCTCGAACGCAGGGCCGGAGTTGTCGGGATGGTTTAGAGGGGGCATTGGGGAGGCTGTGTCGGATTTGAGGCACCTAGCCAACCGCCAATAAGCGAGGTGACTAGGTTGGAGGTCGGATAACAGATCGTTCCAAGAGTCGTTTCTCAAAGTCGCGACGCCGGTTTTGACCTGGTTTTGAAGCGTACGCAGCCTAACTCTATTCTGTTCGGTCGGGTAAGAGTCGTATTGTCTGGTCGCGGCGTTTTTGGCCCTCACCAACTCCCTCAGCTCTCGAGTGAGCGGGGGACGTCTGTCCCTATATGAGGGCACGACTTTAGCGGAGCTTTTGAGCACTGAGCTGAGGTGATCGGTGAGAGCCCCAATCGCCTTGTCCGCGTCGTCGGTACTCGTCAGAGTCTCCGTTAGGTCAGTGAGGTCGGTCGGGTCGTCTTGGAGTCTGTCCTTGACGACCTTCCAGTCCGTGATAGTCTTGGTCTGGGGGAGCGAGTCGGAGGGGAGGCCTAATGTTAAAACAACAGGTCTGTGGTCGGAGTCGAGTTCGTGTCGCACTTCTATAGAACGCAACACGAGTGATACGTTCTTTAGAAGTACTATGTCCAGTATGTCGGGTCTATGGTCAACGTTGTGGGGAAAGTGAGTGGGTTCCATTGGAGCTATGAGGTCCACTGAAAGCTCATCCACTATCCCGTGCTGTCTTACACCGTTCGTGTTAGTGATATTCGTATTCCATGCAATATGCTTCGAATTAAAGTCCCCTGCCAGAATGACAGAAGGCCCTAGGGCTAGAAGAGCTTGAATGTCGGTCGTGAGTATGTCCTTGTTCGGTGAAAGGTAGACTGACGCCACTATGACCGAGCTATGCCCGGTCATAGCGAGGCGGCAGACTGACACTTCCAGATTAGAAAGGGGCGGAGGGTCGAGAGGGCAGCAGTGAAGGTTGCGTCTGTAATAGATTAGGGTGCCCCCTAATCTATTGTCGAGTCGATCGTTACGAACAGTCAAGTAGTTAGGTATACAAAACCTGCGCGTGCTCGGTTTGAGAAACGACTCCTGTACAAGAAACAAGTCTAAATCGTTATCTTTGATGAAATTTAAGACAAGCTCCTTCTGACCCTTAATACCGTTGGCATTAAAGGAGGCGAGCTTGAGCGATCTAGGCTTAATCTTCATCGATCCGTTATCCATTAAATCGGGAAATGGGGGCACGGCCGCTAATACCGGCGATGACGTGTCTGTACTCTGTCATTAACTCGATCATTCGGAGGCCCGATGCACCTCGAAGCTTCTCCTCCAGCACGGCAAGGCTCTCGCTAAAAGCGAGCGCCCGGCATACTAGGGGATAAGCCGAGAGGTCCACAGGGGGAGAACCACTACCACACATCTGAGTCATCGCCGGTACCTTCGGGGGCGCGGGGGATGGGGCAGGTTGGCTAAGTCTAGGAGGGGCGGCGGCCCAGGGATTAGACTTAGCGGGTGCGGGACGTGTAGGTTCGTAAGCGGGTGCACTTCTGAGTGGCGGAAAGTGTACCTGGCTACTGAGAGCGGGCCTAGCGCCCTGTGAGGTCTGTGGGTTGGGTGGGTGCGAGCTCCTCTGGCCCGCCCGACCGGTTACTCGCGGAGCCTTGGGGCAGCCACGGTAGTTAGCCGTGTGACCCAATTGTCCGCAAAGTACACAGCCGGGAGGGTCAGGGGTGCCCTTAACCCGAGCACACTCAGAGGTGCCATGATTGCCTAGACACTTAACGCATCTAGGCGTCCCATGGCAGTTCTTCTGACTGTGCCCGTAGTTCTGACACCGGTGGCACTGGGAAAGCGCAGAGGTCTTCCTAGGAGGCTCAACGCTGATTCCCGACAGTTTTGACACATGTGTCAATTTAAAAATTTGTTTACCCTCCGGGGTATTGTCGCTAATAACTAATATGAGGTCTAGATTGCCCATATGTTGGTTTTTTAGACGATGAACCTCCTGGATAGGGAGGCCCTGACTGACCAGGTCGAGTTTAATGGTGGCGGTGTCTAGCTCCTTCGGGACACCTCGGATTACCGCCCGCAGGACTCTGTCCTCGGCCGGGGTAAACGTATGATACGCTACCTTGCGCGTGTTCAATAGACGCGTAAGGCTTCGGTAATCCGAAATCTCCGCGACTTGCACACTAATCCCTAATACAGTGTTCCTAGCACGTGTAAAGCGGATGTTATTGGTCGTGATGGCCTGAGAGAGGGCGTCCCACATCCCTTTGTTATGAATAACAATGGGCGGGGGAGCCTTGAGTTTGGGTTGGGGTTGAGAAGCGGGAGTAAGAGTGGACGACTCACCAGTGGTCTTTGAGGGCACACTCTCGTTGCGGGGCCCTCTAGGGGTCTTAGCCGGGCGCTCGCTGGGAGGCGGAGATAACGCTGCCTTCTTCTTTGAGGCCTTGCGGTGGGACACGGTGCTCCACTCCTCGTGGGCCGTGTCCATATCGACCGTTTCGGAGGTCGAAGGAGTTAGTAGCGCGCCTCTTTCCGGGCTCGATGACAGTCTGCGTGTGCGGACTAACTCCTTTTTCTGGGTCGGTGGAGAGCGCGATCGTCCGCGCTGGGACTTTGCCTTCTTGGCGTAGGAGTCAGGGGCGGCGGTGGATGCCACGGAGAATGGCGCCACGAATGGGGTTCGTGAACGCGGCCGGGCCCGCATCTTGGGGTCCGCGGCCAGCGAGCTGCGACGGGCAGCTCGCAAGTCGGCTTCCGCGACCTCGCGGACGTGCAAGCGGCTTGCTTCGTCGTCCGATGATTCCGAGTCAACGGAGATCACGGGCGGAGCGTTGGGTGAGGAAGGAGAGGAGGTCGGGAAGTTTGGTTCCAATGTCGGAACCGCATGAATAACCGCCCGCGGCGGCGGCGTCGGCGGCTGAGCACTGGCGAAGCTCATCAGAGCGGTCAAGAGTCCCGCGAACTGTGGCACACTCTCCTCGAAGCGGAGGAGAAGGTCACGGACATCGGGTCCAATGCCGGACGCGCACTGGCCCGGAACAAGGCACTTTTCCATCATGGAAATCACGTGAGTCACTGTCTTAATTATTAACGAGTCACTATCTCAATTAAGAGCAGCATCACTGCACAGATCACAAGCACTTAACACAGCACTGCGATCCAGCGCGTCGGAGCGAACTCTACGACGGCGTAGGCGACGGGGGCGTAGCGCATCGGAGCGCACTCAACGATGGCGTAGCGGGGCGTAGCGGCGGGAGCGACGGAGCGGTACGTGTTCACACGGCGAGCGCAGAAACACCAAAAAAAAACGAGTCAGTCCTGTGGATTGTAGTGAATAATTATATGATATAGTATTTGGTCGGAAAAGTACGTAGTATGCTCTCTCAGTCGGTTTTACTACCAATCGTAAAGTTTATTGAAAAAGCAAGGTGAATACGAACTATTTCTACATAAAACGATGCATGATAGTCGTTTTTTTACTACTTAGGTATCAACCTGCTTAACATTACAACAAGGATAATAACTATGAGTGTTAATGTTAAGAAAAACTATAAAAATAAAGAAAATGAAAAGACCTAGGCTACCACAACAACATTTACGACTAGCTATAATATTTACCCTTAGTAAAACACCGTCACGAACTCGTACCTATTTGTGTCAATTTACTTAATAACTGATTAAAAATACTGTAACGTTGAATTACTTTGTGATTTGACTATTACCATGTGATTTGACTTTTCCTTCATATTAAATAAGGAAGAAAAGGAATCCGGCAGTCGAAGCTTTAGGCTACGTGGAAAATTTATAAGTAAATGTCAAAAAAATCTCTAGCGAACCACTGACTGACAGACAAATCACTATCTTTAATACCGCTGACCCAAGGACTAAAATCTTCTTTTCATATTACACGTAACCGGTTATTTCATATACATTTTTATTTATTTATTGTTAACAACCTCGGGCTCGAGCCCTATGTGCATTGTCAACCCAGAGGATTAAGATGGAATGCCACTTTGTTTAATTTCACTAGGTATCGTCTCGGATAGTGTGGAAATGCTTGAATTTCTCAGATCAGACTCGGAAACTGTGCGAAGACCCTAACTGTTCCCCAATTATAAACAGTTTCTAAGTGAGCAAGGTAGTCTAGTCGCATAGTTTGTAGAATTCAACAACACTAGCTTTAGCACAAACATTTCGATCTTACGTCATCGTTTTAGGAACATAAAGGCGATTCGAAAACGTGTTCTAAATCTAGCACAAATCCCTTAAACAGACCCGTTTCCTTACATTATTTTACGTATATTTTCTTAACTACTTAATAACGATACGAAAGTCAACGTCAATATCAACATGCTATCAAATGTTACTTCTTAATACAATCACGGGGCGCTGATTCCAATCGCCATACACATTGATTCGATGATATCACATTAACTTTACTTACTCTATTTAAAGAAAAATATTTTTGCTCCAGTTACATGAGTATAATAAAAAGCGATACGTTTAAACGCCATCAATACCTTGAACAAATTCGAATAGACGAAGCTCGACGCAATTAATATGACAAAGAATAGGATCACAATGAATGATAACGATGTGTACAAATTGGTTTGCAATTAGCATGAATATACACAGCGACCCGCAATAATTTGTAGGCTGTGATAATAAAGGATCATTTTATTTCCAAGACGCACGCAGTGTACTCAAATTACAAGACTCTGCCATACTTATCTTTAATATTTAGGGATGGTAAAATAATAATAAACAATAAGTATCGTTCAAGACTAAAAATATATTGCTTATGCTTATTTTATCTCAAAATAGTATACAACATACAAACATACCTCCACACCTGTAATCCCAGAGTGGGCCAGGCAGAGCTACAGAATTACAACTTTAAAAAGTTGTTGATAATTCAGTAACCACAATTTGCACAAATAGGCTAAGATGTTTACCAGCATATTAGTGACAGGTTGCAAGCCCATCGCCTAACAGTACTACAATCCTTTATTCCCTTAGTCACCTCTTACGACATCCACTGAAAGACATGAAGTGGCACTATTTTAACCCGGCAACCACACGGGGAACATTACAGTAGTTAGTATATATCAAAATAGCTTTTTCTGGTAAAATCAGGTAACTATGTTTTTTACTGTTTTATTGTTCTACATTACATTTACCTTCCGACGTTAATATTACTTATCAATATAATATCTTTGTTGGCATATCAGTTACTATAAATATTCTCCGAAATTATTATTTTTTGCTAATAAAACACCTTTTCTTTTGCTCACGTTGAAATCGTTCATAGCTATTCTCTTGGAACTTCTTACATTATTGGCGATATTTGCATTATTGGCATTATTTGAGGTATGTCCGTCTTTGGTTATAATAAATGACTGTACCGAGCAGTTGAGGCGTTGAAACATAAAGCCGTCTTCATGTTTCAACGCCCTCTTATCTATAATATTAAAATATGTATAAGAATCAATTTTATAGTCATGATAAATAACAATATATTATCAAGACGAAAATGTTCTATTATTTGAACTTTTCAAACGAAAATTGGTGTCAAACAACGCGTTGAGCGGTTTAAATTCAAATATTTGATAGCAAAGTATCGAGTAACAAGAGCGTCTGCGGCAAGATACTCGTCATGTACCGTGATTGAATCCCAAGTGGTCGAGCTCTTTTTACATACACTACGCCTTTCTCGAAGCTCAATACACTTGGGACTATATCATATAGGTTAAACTAGCGATATGTCGCTAATCTGTATTATAATAAAACTGAAACATTGGTTAAGATATAGTGTTAAGGTGTGTCTTACTTTAATTGGCTGACTTTAATTTAAGTTTGGTTTAAAGGATTTCGAGGAACTAAGTACTATTATGGATTTTGGATTAAAAGCTTACGATAGATTTACCTACACGATATATATAATATAAACTGTTTTTATCCAACGATGCTGTAATGACAACAGCTGGATATTTACGACGTTCTAAATACGCTCCATCTAGTTTAAACTGAGGCAGTTCCGTTTTATAGCTTTACGCCCTAGGCAAAAGTCAGTCGATCGGTTGTCTGACCGGAGCCGGAATTAAGCCTGATCCGGGATTTATTCTACGTTCTTTTAACCTCTCTTGGTTTTGTACGGTAGAGCCGCATTATTGGCAAGTGAATATGAGCTGCTTTAATTTTATCCATCAGTTCGAGAACGATATAGTTAAAAAAATAGAAATAGAGGCACTGGAGTGGCGGAAATAAAAGCACAACTTAGCCTATTTCTATGGTCAATTTTGATGAATAATATTTAGACAGACGCCCATAAAATACCTACGTACCATAATATTTTGTATGTTTATTCTGGTCTTCAATTTATTTAATACAAGGAATGTAGCGCATATAACATTCCGTCTGGTCACTTATACCAATTTAAGTCAATTCGCTACCGAGTTTAAAATCCTTTTACATACTATGAATCACTCTGCGAATACCATTTTATAGGCAAAAACTCTCATTGAAATACGTTTATCCACTCGGAAGCAAGGATTTTTCAGACAGACCGGCTGTTACCCCTAACATGGCGTTTGTTTCACTCCAGGTTCAAATCGAGTTAACTTGTCTACCACGTGATAAAAAGAGTAAGCACAAAGTAAAGTATACTCAGGTGCAGGGGGAGATAAAAAGCACTCACCTTAAGTTGTATGCACACGAGCTCCACCAAAATGCATCACTCACGAGACACTTAAGAATGTAACACTCATTCGTCTAATAAGTTTTAGCATATATCATCACCGCGTGCAGGAGACGAGTACGAACGGGAATGAAATAAAGGGAGTCTTTGTGAGCACTCGACTGATAAAAATTATGTTCTTAAGCCTGTGTAGAGGAGCACGAATACCCGCCGGCCCGATTCTGGACGCAAAAAATACAATTTTTATTTTTTTTACACACTCTCACTGTGTCTAACATGACGTGGAACGTGGTATTAGTGACTTAGTTATAATTATTGAGTATTTCATGTAATTACTCAAAAAAAAAGTTTTTACTCTAATCTTTTTTTTTCTTTTTGGATGTCAATGCCACCCTATGATTTCTAAGACACAACCTTACGTGTAACCTAGCACACCTAGATCGGTTAAGGAGGAACTCATATCATTGTATTGTTTCCCACAGTTATGTATAATGTCTCATCGTTAACAAATATTTCACAGAACTTCTTAATATAACTTTTTCAAACGTGTTTTGGGCATTTGTGTATACGGTTATCTCATCGTTAGCAAATATTTCACAGAACTTCTTATTATAACTTTTTCAAACGTTCTTTACCCTTGACGACATCCCCGATAGGTGAAATTGGCTTCAGACGCACGGCAATGTGTCAAAGCCAAGTTCGCAAAACGAAAAGGGTTACGCACTGGCCGCCCGTGTATAATTTACGCCAGTATAATTTGAAGCTAACTTTTACCCATCATAACTCAAATTAAAATAGAACTCTCTAATACATGGTTATTTAAGTTTCCCCTAATAGCCCTTTTTCCTAAATTTAAGCTTCTATAGCTTCCTAATATTGACTTCCAAATATCTGTTTGGCTTTGCTATCAAAACTCTTCAAAATGCCTTAGAAATTTGAAATTTGGTGTAAAGGTTACAAAGCATATCTAGAAAAGAAATAAAAAAGAAATATAATTTAAGTGTTTAAGTAACCGATTAAAAATTTGCTATAAAAACTTGAATATTTACTTAGTTATAAAAACTAATAAACTACTTTAAATGAGCAAAGAAAATTGTCAGAACATTTCTGCAGCTAAATTTTAAAGAACCAACTTCTATGTAACTTGGTATCATTTTTAGGGTTCTTTAGTCGAACTAGGAACCCTTATAGTTTCGCCGTGTCCGTCCGTCCATCCGTCCGTCCGTCCGCAGCCTAGCTCAGAGACTCTTAGTTCTAGAAAGCTGTAATTTGGCATGAATATACATATTAGTCACGCCAAGAAATTGCTAAAATGAAATTTTGAAAAAAAAATTGGTGTAAACTTAACGTGGGTACTTATGTATTTTTTTTCTCGTCTTCCCCATATTGTGCAGTGTCTTTGGATGGGTCTTTCAAAAATATTGCGCGTTTGTGTAAACATTTTTTTGATTAAGGACTCCGTTTAAGAAGTATTAAGCTTTAAATCGCTTATTTTTGTTAGAGTCAAGTGTCCTCCCCCCTCCTACAGCCAAAACTACAAATACAAAAAATCTGAATGAAAGTGCATATAACGGATTTTAACGGAAAACTATCATCGGCTAAGTAGACATGATTGGTTCCTGAGATACAAGCGACTAAAGTGTTTATACCTACTAAAATCGCCTAAGACAGCACCAAATAACTATGAATAGAGAATTATTACATACTTGCTGATTTTTAAGATACTGTTTCTGAAGTAACGGCTTCGGAACCCTACACTTAGCATCGTCAGACAAACTCTTTCCCAGTTTTTTAGATTTATAGGCGAAGCTGACAATCTGGTCAACACTTGTATCGAACTTGGCCCATTTTTTACATTGATATTTTTGGTGGAATACTTTTATTCGAATATCTATAGGAGAAGATTTCTAAGCTTTGTTTTATATAAGCTATAATTGACATTCAAATAAAAAGGTTAGGCTTCAAAGAAATGGATATCAACCCATCTGTCAATTTCGCCGTTTTGACTCCGGTATGATTATATGGATGATTTCGTTCGAAGAAATGCAAAAAATTGATTGTTTTTTATTTAAATAAATAATAAACCCAATCTGTTTATTCAGGTTCATATCATCATCGTACATCCAGTACTAAACAAAATGACTCAAGAAAAACAAACTAATTGTCCTAACGCTCTCAAATTTACTGCGTTATGTTTCTAATGATGTAGAGAGTTTAAGTTTACTTTGTTGCTACACGACCCCGCAGTCACCCTGTATACATGATAAGTAACATTCCTTTGACGACATTATCCAAACAGCAGTTGGGTATTTTTAAAGCCTGCTTTTCGTTAGACTTGTTTATTTCCATACTAATCTGTCTGTACTTATTATTAAAAAAGTAAACAACAAATCCCAAACACAACGTCGCAACTGTTTATCTTTTAAAATAAAACTGTAATGAAAAAGTCCTGTCGCAGTTCCCCTCTGAAAAGCGTTAAATGATAAAATTACCGAGTCATTACTTCAACAAAGCGTTTAAGAGTAGCAAATTTGTCACCAGCCCCATCAGAATAGGGGCGCAGGTAGAGAGCGAATATTACACGCCATAAATTAGGAGAAGACACCAACCTTCCCTCAACCGGCGTATTCTTCGAGCAATTGTTCTGGCACATGATCATAAGTTGGCGACACGCAAGTTTGTACGCTATAAGTGTCAAATTGTGTGAGATAAGACTTTATTAGGTACCTAGTCATCCGCGTAAAGTTCATTGATCAGTTTTGCAGTAGAACGATTTTTTTAGGGATTAAAAGTATCCCTGCGTCCTTTCCCGGGGCGTAAACTCCGTAACAATTTTTAAAATCGATATACCCATGCAAGCTCAACAAGTAAAACAGGCAAACTCACTCTTGCCTTAATTATAGGTAGCAAAAGAAAGCATTTCAAAATTGATATTGTAATTTGCAAGAAAAAGTTTTTTTCATAGATACATTCATTAGCACTAATCCCTATAAATTACAGCTCAATTTTAATCGCCTATCGCCGAGAATATACCGTATTTATCTACAAAATAATTACATCTAAAACCAATCACAATTTTGACTGTACTATCAACAAAAAAAATTAAAATCATCTAAAATACACTAACAAAAAGTTTATCACAACAATTCTAGTGCCAATGATATTTTATACCAAGATACGTCATCTGTGCGCAAAAATGTTCCTCAAAAAGGAAGGTAATTTACCTTACTACTGTTTAGTTGCGTCACGGCCGCTGACACGCACGCATCAAAGACAATAAAATGTTACTAGCGAAATGTAACAAATATATTTCGTAAAAAATGCCGTTTACTGTTTTTGGAGATTATACTGTAACTGTAAAAGCAAGAAAGGATGTCTCATTTCATTCGTAAGTACCGTAAATATTTTTTACATTTTGTTTACATCTCGCCATTTTATCATTGTCTGATGCATCTAACTTTTACGTCTTTTACCATCCATTCGTTTTGCATCCGTTATACTTTTACCTGCACATTCAAATCTCTAGCCCGTGTCACAAGCACTTACAGGATAAGGAAGAGGAAGTCATAGAGATTTACAGCCGAGTTCGTGACTACCCGCTGGACCATTACCGAATGATAAAACCCAACTGGCTACTGAAAATATCTAGAAGCTAGCGAGATACGGTTAAATTTTGCCTAAAGTTCACATGCGATACAGAGTTTAATATGCGAGTAACTTGTTATAGAACCGCAGTAGGGTAATTTATTATGTTTAGTTCCCTTGTGTGTCAATCTATTACGTAGATTGGCTTTCAGTCAATATCTTTCCAGTTTGATTAATTATGGCAGGTTAATTTCATCAGTCTAGAAGCAGGGAGCTCGACAGCAATATCAAAATAACTTTGGTAATGGAATATGAAATTTAAACGTTTGAGACAGGTATGGTATTAGTTAGCGAGCTAAAAATTTTACTTCTGCATCTAAGTATTTAGCGCTACTTTTTTTGTACACACAATATGTATTGAACGTTTTAATATGTCTACTTATTAGTAGAGTGTTTACCGTTCTAATAAAGAAGAAAGAATATTCTTAAAAAACTAAATAAAAAGCAAGCTTTAAAACCCGACTGGATCTTTTGATACTTTGTTCGATATATGTTAAAAACATTAAGGCTTGTTTCTCAAACGACTAGTTAAGTTGTCTGCCATTTAAAGGTAACTTATTTTAAGTGTAAGAAAGGAAAAGGGTTAAATTTATCTATCAAATATACTTTATTGGTCGATTGTGAAACAGGCGTGAAAACACATAAAATCCCATCCAATGGTCAACCCATTGAGTAGTTACGAGGCGACGTCGGTACGGACATACATACATACATACAGATCAAACACATAACACTTCTTTTGGGCGTCGCCACAGGCAGGTAAAAAACATTCCACACTGACTTTTCTCACTAAAATAATAATAAATGTCAGCGCAAACACCATCATTATAATATGATACGTTCCTCTCATTTCGTGAAGAACCGCGATCAGGCCATGTTAAATTATTTGTTATAAAACAATTATTCTCGGCGGAGACCTAAATGGCGCCGGCGGCCTTTACGTCACATCGCATTGTTCCAGCTCGCAAGTCGCCATAATTCCAACACCCTTCAATTAGCCGGTGACCGTCGCACCCGGCCATCAACAATGCACAAAGTAAATACATAAATGGCTCGCAAACCATTCGTACAAAACGAAATAAAAACCTTATACGACTTTAATAAATTCAGATGTAATTAACATCAATTATTTTTTAGTCCTTTTGACAATTTCACGTTCAATTTCAGGCAAATGCTCTGTAATAGGGTAAACAGGTGCAGTTAAGGACATTTTCACTTTCATAAACGTTTTCGAGGGCCGGCCGGGTAAAAGGGTCGGACGCTGACTTAATAAGGTAGGGTAGATCACTATAAAAGTGGTCTCGCCAGTAATAATGCAAACTCCCTTTTTTACGATTTATTCTAACATGATGTAGGTAGGCAGGCACTGAACCTTTCTCGCAGAGTCCATGTATATCTTTATAATTTCATTCGATCGACTTCAGCGTGAAGCGTTGGTCGCGCCATAAATTAGATGTAATCCTCCCACTGAACATTCGGTTAGACGTATATTTTTCGGAATGTAAGCGTCTCTTTTTCGACAATTGAATTCGTTTTGGGGGGATGTACGACTTCTGATAAAGTATGTATGTGTAGTATTTGGGGGAACCGAGAAGGGAGAATTCGTAGAGTGGAAATGTTGAAAATACAGTTTGAACAAAGTTCAGTAGTTTTGAAATAAGATTATCTAGTAAGACAGGTGCTAGATTGCATTTTAAAGCGATTTATGAGGTAAACGAGTTTTCAATGCGATTATGTTTTGAAGTATAAGTGTCACGTTTTTACCAAGGGACAGTTCAAATGTATTTTTATATGAGGCTAGCTTTTGCCCGTAACTTAGCCTGAACGGGCTTAGGACTTCTTATACCGCCGGTGCTTGTCATTATAGCAAGATAAAGAGGTACATAACAGTTTAAAAATATCTCAAGCTTTTCTTAACTTATAAAAAGTTACTCAACACGAGTCTAGTATATTACACTTGAACAATCAACAGACATCGGACAGACGAAAAATCAATTAGTGTCGATATGCTGCGGTGCTAATTTAATATAGATAGGTACCTACAAGTCATTATTTTAACACAATCCATTTAATCGTCATAATCGGTTGGTAATTATTGATTGTCATTATTTACCATTTAAGCAAATAACCATAAAATAGTACATTGTGTATTAAGGTCGGTAAGTAAGGAATTACGATCGAGGCTCTAGTAGAAGCCCGAAGTCGAAGACTGAGGGCTTTCTGAGTCGAGGTCCGTAATTCCCGTACCGCCCGTGAAACTTACAATGTTTTTCATCACATTTGCGAGTAAATAAATAAAATTATAGGGCAGAAAAAACTTATAATACACAAGTCAGCACAACTTTCAGTACGAATTACTTGAACTTAAAATCAATCCAATCAAAAAATGCATGTACACGTTGTTTTTTAGGCTTTTCTTTTGAGTATTAAAAATAAAATTGTTATGTTTCCTAGAACGTAAACGAAACCCTGTAGGTACTGTCGCATATTGCCAACTATATATATTTTTTTTTATGTCCTCAGTGAGATATGTTTAAGGAAACAACTGTATCTAAATAACTTTGTAAATTAGTTCATAAGTAAATAAATAAACAAATACTAAAGCAGCTCAGCTATGAACCTGCTATAGCTCCGTCCCTTTCTCTCAAGCTAAGCTGAATTGCTCTAGTATGTCATAGTGACCCCCCTGTTATCGTAATGTCAACGTTTTGACAGCTCTTATTTACTCGACAGTAATGGCGGCCGAGTTAAACACAATACCTACCATAACACGACAAAGATGTTTTTTTTCCCGCCTCAAATAGAGGCCCTGTATAAGTTTATATGGCGGTCAAAGTTCAGTGAAATTCTGTCTCTCGTTCGTTCATCATCATCACGTCAGCCGAAAGACGTCCACTGCTGGACATAGGCCTCCCCTAAGGCTCTCCACTCAGACCGGTCTTGTGCTTTTCGAGTCCACCGCTTTCCCGCGATTCTTACAAGGTCGTCACTCCATCTTGTTGGAGGCCTACCTACAGCTCGTCTCCCGGTCCGCGGACGCCACTCAAGAACCTGTCTCTCGTTCGTTGCGTACGCGTAATAGTGCTCAAAATATTTTTACAAACATACACATGATAATTCAATGAAAAATAACATAGCACCTGCGCCAAGGCACACTGAGCGTCCCCTGTATACGCTACGCGGAAAGAAAGTATTTATTTAAAATCTTCACATAGTATTAAATAAGGTCGCTTCAAAGTACACAACGGATTTTAATTAGGTTTTAATTAATATATAAATATCAGGCGACAATGTCACACCAATTGACCTAGTCCCAATTTAAGCTCTAGGCTTGTATTATGGGTACTAGACAACGATATAAATACTTATATAGAGAAAATATACACTTAAATACATAGTAAACATCCATGACTCAGGAACAAATATTCGCGCTCATCACACAAATATCTGCCCTTACCGGGATTTGAACCTAGGACCGCTAGCTTCCTAGGCAGGGTCACTACCAACAGCGCATCGTCAATTAATAGATAGAGTGGATAAAGGTATTTATGTATAAAAAATTCAGGCTTATGTACGGGTGCTACAGAAAACTCACCTAAACCAAAGCATCGAAGCAAAGCGAGGGTGGGTAGCTATTATACGATATAAGGAATATAAAACTATTAAATATTCCGAGCGACGAGCGACAGGGCGCGCCGGTCCTGCAATTGAGGTGCAATTGTTTACGCGCACCGATCTCTATGTGTCCCTCTCATTTGTATACAAAAGTGCAAAAGAGACACGTCATACTAATTCGCCGTACGACAAAAAATACCGGTCAAGTGCGAGTCGCTTGCGCACCGCGGGTTCCATACCGCCGCACAGTAGGTATTATTATATTCCGATTTTAATTCGATTTCGAATCGAATCGGCGCGAGAGCAACTCACACTTGACCATGTTTTAGTATATGTTGTTTTTCTAAAAGATTTGTACTAAAATCATACCGAATGTGATGCTTGTATGTTATACCGTTTTACAATACAACAAAAATAAAAATATTATTTCACTTTTTTTTTCATTGGGTAATAAAATAAATCTGCCGTAAAAATATTCTGAAGAAAACGTTATCTATCTTTAAATGATACAGCTCTTTCTTCTTTTCAATAAAAAAAAGGTTACGATTGACAGACGGACGGACAGCGTAGGCATATTAATGAAACTAAAGATAGAATTACAAGTACCATTGATTCAACGACAATTATAATGAGGTTTTTTACTACTCAACAATATTATTCACCGACTGCAGCAAAGTCCAGGAAAAGTGCTCAGTCCAGCATTGCACTGCTGTTAAGGTTACATATAGAACGTAAACCTTATTTAGATAACTAAAATAAACGCAATCAGCCAAATAGATCCAATCGGCAAAAATGCAGCCCGGAAAAGATTTTATTTGTACAAACAAAACTAGAAACTGTAGCGGGAGTAACGTCGGAAAAACTGGCTTCGAGCGGGCTAAATTGAAATGTAAATCAAGCCCGCCCGTTTCATGTTTGCTCAATTCAATTCACACCTGATTACCGACACCTACAATAGACTGCAAATAGATCGAGAAATATTAAACCCACATTCTAGACGCGAATAGTTAGGCAGATGCAGTTCTCAGGAAATTGCATTTTAAATTCGTTGCATTAGTCAATGTAAGTATGCCAAACCAGTTTATATACAATCAAAAGTTAATATTTATAGCGTTGCATTATTTAAAATTATTAATGACTCTAAGAAAAATTTACGAACACAAAATAAACATGACTTACGTATAGTTCAACCCACTAGCCATATTCTTCTTCTACTTCTTTCTTTGCCCCCGCGGCGACTTGAACAGCTACTACCGCGGGGATATGGCGTTTCCACGTGAAGTGATTTCGCCAGTGTCAAGTATATATAATTATATCAATATAGCAATAAAACACAATCCAATCTTCTCTAGGAAGATTGGGGGCAACGTTGTACGGTGATTTGTAGGTCAGAGGTCAAGATAGTTTTAACCTCTGCACCACTGCGAGTCCACTTGAAACGAGAAGAAAGATGCCAGATACACGAAATAAGTCCAAGTCTTCAATCACTGTGCGACACAAAGGCATAAAAAGTACAAATCACTATCAGAAAAGAACTTTGAACACCTAATTACCCAAAAATTAAAGTCTAAAACAAATTACACGTCCGCCATCTTTTAACGTTGCAAATGGCCCCCCCATATTCTTCTTCTTCTTCTCTTTAGTGGCAGCCATAAGGATTGTGCCAATGTCAGTTGCGACTAGCCATATTCTGAAAAAGAGTACTTATGTGACTGGGATTAAAATATTCAATCATTTACCGAAATGTATTAAAGCAATAGATGGTGCAAGGTTTAAAAAGGAACTTAAGGAATGGCTAATAACTAATTGTTTTTACAACTTGAATGAATATTTTTCTGTTAATTATTAATAAAACATTTATTCCAAACGAAATACTATTATACGCCCGAAATGGGCAAGCTGTTGATTCCATACGCTGTATTTACTTCACAACATTTGTACACAGTTATCGACAGTAAATAATTATCTATATCTTATCTTATCTCAATTAAGAGACTCATTAACACCTTAGAGTGAGCAATATACATACTGTTTCGTTTCGGTTGGTTTCGGCAGCGTAATTATTTTATTGGCATTGGAATATAACGGTTCCGTTATTTATTTTCGATACTTGACCGTTTTCATAAAGGTATACACCTTTATAACGAAGCGGTATCGTACCTTTAATACTGTAACGAAAACGGTCCCTGCCTTTATCACGGTGGATAAGGTATCCGTCACTCTCGCACTTATGCACGAGTCGGAAAGTGACAGATGTTTCATCCACGTCTATCCACATCGATAAACACGACCATAATAGGCCCGCAGTTTAAGATAAGAAAAGATAAGAATAGACAAAGGTATTAACCATTAAGGCCACTAACAGAAGCCAATGGGAGCAAGTCGTCCTTTCCAAAATTAAGACATCCATTAATCACGTTCTCCAGCCTTGGAGAAACGATCAGAGAGAGAGAGATGTTTTTTTATGTCAAGGTTACACCTCCCCACTCATTCTTGAATTTTGGCCGAAATGGTAGAAAACATTTTGTCAAACTTTTATTGAGTTCGTTTGGATTTGGTTTCAAATAAATTACCTACTTACACTACTACATAAAAACTAATTTATTGAGAACATATAAATGACAATAAACTCTGCTATCAACCTCATTAAGAGAATTGTGAAGCTAAAAAAATCCATACATAATGCTATAACTTTTCTCTCCCTTTAAATCTAGTAAATTTTTTAAGATTTTTGAATATATTGTAAATAGATATCATGAACTTCTATGTCTGTACGTTTACTTTTCCAAGAAAATATTCCTAAGAATGAAACGTATTTAAAAATCAAAAAACAGAAACGTACAGTCTCGACGGATACAGACGTCCTTGATAATAACTACAACATATTAAAAAATCGTGGAAATCGGACTTGATTCAGGGATAAGTTATTGCTTTGATGTCATTATTTAATGATTGCATGAGTCGAGCCACTAATTAATTCGCGAATCGCTTAGATTACGAACCAATTTATTTTAATGAATAAATTAATCAGGCCTAGTATTGATGGGTCCGCGTAGCGGATAAGGTTACATTGAATTAAAATAGCTCCATTCACTAACGTTACTACCCGCTAAGTAAATTGAATGCTGATGAAAATGTTTCGTAATGAACACACCTACATAGAATGAATAACCGTTTTTATGTCTATGGTTTTGGTTCCATGAGATTTTCATATGATGCTACTTTTTTGAAAATCCCAGTTCGAAGTTACGCTATGGCAAATACTTTTCCACTAAAAATAATCCACAATCGTTTTGAAAATTAATGTTTTTCAACAAATTAATCAACAATTTTCAAAACACTTATTAATTAATCTTCTGTAATCGAAAAAATCTGTACGAGAATGAGAACCATTGCACGACCATAAACTCTGAATAATAATAATGTTGACTGCACTAAAACAATTACAAAACTTATTTGTTGCGTGTTAAGACATCATAGTAATAACAGTATTCTTACTGCTTTCAGGATTATCTTCTATCTGCCTAAGTACTGGTCTTCAGAATTAAATTAATTAAGTAAGAAACTCTCGGTTTTACCTTTTATTCATGTTAAAATGTACCCGTGACATGTCTTTTGTTTTTTTGCCAGGGACATCATGTTTATTTTAAACGATAAAGGACCACTTAAGCTTGGGTGCATGTACCTTGGGTACCTATTCTACTGAACTACACTTGCTAATTGCTAACCCTGTCTTAAATTTCTTGTAGCAAAAATATTATTACCTATATTAGGTTTGTCGTTGATGGAAATTACTTTGTAGAGTCCTTAAATCACTCTGATGAAATTATTCTCTCCGAATAGACAACCCCCTACAGGTAAAATAACATAAAATAAGGCAAATTAGTCTTCTAGTTTGTTATTTGCAACAAACATCCTGTACAGTCTTCTGCTCGCTTATTTTCCGCACAAGTTTATCCACATTCATTCCAAAACACATTTCACACCTTCAAAGTTTTAGCTAGCGCAGAAATTGTAGTGTCGTACTCGCTTCTGAATGTTTAGTGCATGCAAAATGCGGTTGGGAATAATATTTGATGCAAGTCTTAGTACGTTGGACGCAGCTTTTGCTAACTGCGTTTAATTTGAGCAATTACCTAGTTTTTTTAAATAATCAAACAAGTAAGTGGTTAATTATAGTAGAGAAGTTTTAATTATAGTTCATCGTCATGTCAGCGGAAAGACGTCCACTGCTGGACATAGGGCCTCCCCCAAGGTTCTCCACTCAGACCGGTCTTGTGCTTTTCTCATCCACCGCTTTCCCGCGATCCTTACAAGGTCGTCACTCCATCTTGTTGGAGGCCTACCCACAGCTCGTGTCCCGGTCCGCGCACGCCACTTAAGAACCTTCTGACCCCATCAGCCATCAGTCCTGCGTATTATAGTTAATTATAGTTATTAAGTAAGTAATAGCTTAAATTATAAAAATAGCCTAGAAAAATAAAGTTCTAATTTTCAATATTTACTGACAACAAACAGCTACGCATTAAGTGCGAGTCGGACTCGTGATCAGTAAATAGGTATAATCAGAGCCGCACAGTAGATACCAATATCTACTGTGCGGCGGTACGGAACCCTCGGCGCGTGATTCCGACTTTTAATTGCCCTTTTTTAAAAGTTAATGCATACGAGTTACTTACATACATAAACTCAGGTGTTCATTCCCAAAGTGAGATAGGCAGACCTACAGAAATACCAACAACTCCAAAAACGTATTGATAATTCTGTAACACATTTTGCACACGAGCAGTGTACAGGGTGCCTCTGACCTTGGGGCTTTAAATGCATAGATCAATTCTACTCCTGAAACTAAACTTCTTTTGTTCTGTAAGTTGTTAAAAATATGTTCAGTTTAAATTTATTTTTTATCATACAAGTTAAATCTAATTTTCAATGTACGCGATCCAATTCTCCATTTTCCTTTAGCCCTCGTACCAAGGTAATGTCGCCCCCGTACCATGAGATAGTGATTACATGGCCAGTATGTAATACACTGATTTTACAATTAGACTTTAACAAATTTAAGTTATTTTTTCATGTTGCAGAACAAAAGTAGTTCAGTTTAGCGAGTAGAATCGATCGTTGAAATTAAAGCCCCAAGGTCAGAGACACACTGTATATATTAGTGACAGGTTGCAAGCCCATCGCAACAAACCTTTATTCCCATGGTCACCCCTTACGACATCCACGGGAAGACATGGAATGGCACTATTCTAACCCGGCAACCATAATACAACTAAAGTTTACCGTATGAAATCTCACACGGTATAGGATTTAAAGAAAAACTTTGTTTATTAGGAATTTGCATTGGCACTAATTACTCATCTGGACTTTGAGCTTTAATTCAGATGGCCGCCAGGAAACTTAGCATACAGAGTGGTTTGCTCAAGGCTCGAGGTTCCTCCGTCCAGCTGATCAAACGCCTGGGTGACCATGACAACTTAATCAACATCTCGGGACGAAATATACGGGATGGTCCTCAGGGACGGTACTATAGGACGCAATTAGGCTTATGAGCACACCGGGTTGGAAATTTACGGTAACGAGCAAAAATAACTGGTCACTTTGTTCAGAATTTCAGTATAAGGTGAGCCTTTTGCTTGTGATTATAGTTTTTCAATGTGATTACTTAATTAATTTACTTAGTTATTTTACGTTTCGATAACTTTAGTAAAATTGATAAAATAACATAGCATCAAATTGTAGAGGTACGTACTGTCGAATAAATAGAATGCTGGGCAACTGTGGAATTATGTAACGTGTAAAGTGACGCAAAAAAACAAATCCTACAACGTTTCTCAGTGCCTTTTACTTTTACTTTTGAATCTAGAGTTAAGACTGACAGTTACATACATTTTGACACGACTTGAATTAAAATAGGGTCTTGCGGTAACCTTCGGGGAGGGAAGAAGGTAGATTGAAAGATGTCCGACTTTTATACTGTTTACCGATTTACTTTACTCACTTGCATAGCTGGGCACCGTTAATCAAATAGTTAACTTCGTTAATTGTTAATCCGCTACAAAAAAAGTTAGCTTCGTTAAACGTTAAAGCGTTACATTTCGGAAGAATTAACGCAAGTTAACGTTAATCGTTAATCCGTTAATATGTGTAAAAAAATGCATTTTTATATCGTTGCGTTAGTGAACTAATAAAACGTGTTGGTTTAGGTTCTGGAAGTTAACAGGATAGGAACAAAACAAAATACAAAAGGGCATAAGGTGCATATTCCCTTTCATGTACATTAACATGTTGAAGTTCTCGTCTGAAAGCGAGGCTCGTTTTGGAGTTAAAATGTCTTTACCCGTGGAAAACAGACGTTTAACTGCAGCGCTTGAGGGTATAGCAGTATTGTATTTAATGAATAGATTTATGAACATCTGTACCCCGAGGAATGCAGCATCTTTGAACGAGTCTTTTGATTTCATGTCCAGCCACATTTTAACGAGACTTTGCGCTTTACTCTTTAAAGAGTTGGAGCTCTTTGGTTTTTCTATAGACTGAGTGACTAAGTGAATTGAAAAAGTCTTCCTTTTCATCATCGTTGTTTCTCACACTACACACTCGCTGCTACGCGCCGCCCGGCACTTGTCGTTTCATACTTGTCTGAACCTGTTTTTCTTGCCGCGCCGCGGTGCCGTTCGGTAAATAGTAGGCATTGGATTAACGATTAACGGACTTCTGCATATTAACGGAAGTTAACGTGTCCGTTAACATTTTAAAAAGTTAACTTAAAAGGCCGTGCCAGGATAAGCTAAGAGATTTTGCCCCCCTTGAGTTTGGGGTTGTAATTTTTATAGATTGTGTGGCTCTGCATTAGTAATTGTTTTGCCAAATTTGAGCACCCTAAATATCATAGTTTTCGTTTAAAAAAAAAAAAAAAATATTTAATTTTTCTTTGATATTTTTTTTTCCTGTTAACCGATTTTAATGAGCTTGGCATATAATGTACATTTAACCAAGATGATCAAATGGCCATAATTATATTTTCATTATGCCATAGAAAAAAAATTAAAAAAACCCATTCAAACTTTTCAGTTTTTTTTTTTTATCACTTCCATGTTAGAGACCGCTCTAATTTTTTCACTGGTAAAACTCCCACTAACGTCCTATAATATGTATTTTTTTCAAAATTTTTGCTAAGGGAGAACATGGAGTTATCTTGACATGAAATTCTTTACATGAGCATTTCTAAAAAAGTTTGTACATTTCATTCACGACTTTAATTTGCAAAAAAAATTGCAGGTTGGTAGAGTGAATGAAGCTGAGCCTAAATAACATAGTCTCCCAAAATGTCCTCATACATTTGTATGAAACTTTCCTTTTTTGTTACCATGAACCAAAGAAAGTTAGTAACAAAAAAGGAAAGTTTCATACAAATGTATGAGGACATTTTGGGAGACTATGTTATTTAGGCTCAGCTTCATTCACCCTACCAACCTGCAATTTTTTTTGCAAATCGAAGTCGTAAATGAAATGTACAAACTTTTTTAGAAATGCTCACATACATTTCCTAGAACCGCTATAATTTAAATCGGAATGATTGCAACCTCTTTAGAGGAACGTACATGTTGCATATGAAATACTTACTGGCCACTTACATTTCAACTTTTTAAAGAAGTAAAAAAAAAGACAACAAAAAGAACTCCTTCCAATTGTCGTGCGTTGGTAACATAATATAAACCATTCCAATATGAATTCATTATCAAAAACCACTGCAATACAACGCGTTTTCCGTAAAAAAGTTAAAACGCTGTATTGTCTCGCAATGAAAACAATTCTGCAAAGTATAAACGAACAATACGATTTCTTTAATAATACACTTCCAATTTTTGATCAGGTAAATGTCACAAAGGCATATTGTGCATTTGTATAGTAATTAATGGGTACTTAATTTTAAATAGGTAGTTTAAATAATTAGTAGTAAAAGTAGTAGTAGTAGTAAAACTCTTTATTGTACGTACAAACAAATAATTACCTATGTTTATCCACGGATATGTAATTTGGGAGTCTCAGGTAGTATAACTTAACATGCATGTCTTCAATCTAAATGATAAAAAAACATAGGTAATTATTTGTGTGTACTTACAATAAAGAGTTTACTACTACTACTACTTCTACTACTAATTATTTAAACTACCTATTTAAAATTAAGTACCCATTAATTACTATACAAATGCACAATATGCCTTTGTGACATTTACCTGATCAAAAATTGGAAGTGTATTATTAAAGAAATCGTATTGTTCGTTTATACTTTGCAGAATTGTTTTCATTGCGAGACAATACAGCGTTTTAACTTTTTTACGGAAAACGCGTTGTATTGCAGTGGTTTTTGATAATGAATTCATATTGGAATGGTTTATATTATGTTACCAACGCACGACAATTGGAAGGAGTTCTTTTTGTTGTTTTTTTTTTTACTTCTTTAAAAAGTTGAAATGTAAGTGGCCAGTAAGTATTTCATATGCAACATGTACGTTCCTCTAAAGAGGTTGCAATCATTCCGATTTAAATTATAGCGGTTCTAGGAAATGTATGTGAGCATTTCTAAAAAAGTTTGTACATTTCATTTACGACTTCGATTTGCAAAAAAAATTGCAGGTTGGTAGGGTGAATGAAGCTGAGCCTAAATAACATAGTCTCCCAAAATGTCCTCATACATTTGTATGAAACTTTCCTTTTTTGTTACTAACTTTCTTTGGTTCATGGTAACAAAAAAGGAAAGTTTCATACAAATGTATGAGGACATTTTGGGAGACTATGTTATTTAGGCTCAGCTTCATTCACTCTACCAACCTGCAATTTTTTTTGCAAATTAAAGTCGTGAATGAAATGTACAAACTTTTTTAGAAATGCTCATGTAAAGAATTTCATGTCAAGATAACTCCATGTTCTCCCTTAGCAAAAATTTTGAAAAAAATACATATTATAGGACGTTAGTGGGAGTTTTACCAGTGAAAAAATTAGAGCGGTCTCTAACATGGAAGTGATAAAAAAAAAAAACTGAAAAGTTTGAATGGGTTTTTTTAATTTTTTTTCTATGGCATAATGAAAATATAATTATGGCCATTTGATCATCTTGGTTAAATGTACATTATATGCCAAGCTCATTAAAATCGGTTAACAGGAAAAAAAAATATCAAAGAAAAATTAAATATATATTTTTTTTTTTTAAACGAAAACTATGATATTTAGGGTGCTCAAATTTGGCAAAACAATTACTAATGCAGAGCCACACAATCTATAAAAATTACAACCCCAAACTCAAGGGGGGCAAAATCTCTTAGCTTATCCTGGCACGGCCTTTAATCCGTTAATCAAAATGTTAACTTCGTTAATTAACGATTAACGGATTAACGAGTTAATGCCCAGCTATGCTCACTTGACACTAGCAAAATCACTGCGGTGGACCGCCATTAATAGAAAAAAGGAGAAGAAGAATATTTAACTCGAAACAAGTTTTTTTCTGCAATTTGTTGCCCAATTTTGATAGCTGTATAGTTTAACAGTGCCATGGAAATTAATACCGGATTTTATATAAAATACTCGAGTACTAAAGCAAAGTCATGCCTAATAACTATAACAACCATTTTAGGTCCCTAAATTTTACCTAAACCTTTTATACTAACTTTTGCCTTTGGAAAAAACCTATTGAATTGATAAAAAGCCCAATATAATGGCGACCTCTTTCAACGCCGAAAACGGTTAAGCCTGACCAATTTTTACTAAACCTAGCTAAGAACCGATTAAACCAGATTTATACTAAAGAAACCGGATCCTATCGTTGCGCGGTTCTTAGAGTCCAATTTGACAGCTGTCAATGCAGCACTGAATATAACCTCAAACACATATTTTATACTGACTTTTAATAGCACGGTGCAACTATAAGCCTGCCTGTCCAGTGGTCCGGTGGGCGAGGAAAATATTAACAAATAGGAATAATTTATTTTCCTAGCCTCGCTCAGCGCAGCTCTCCTATTGATGGATTTTTTCTCGCTCAACACACCGCTCCAGTGGACAGGTAGCCTAATCGGTCCATCCGGTTTGGTGATAAGACAGCCGGGGAAATGACTAGCAAAGAGGCATTCCATCTTAGTCCTCAGGGTTGGCAACGCATTTGCAGTCTTAGGATTGCGGTCTTGTGAATGCAAATGTCTATGGGTCTCAGTTCCCACTTACCATCAGGGGGCCTGTGTGCTCGTTTGCCTTCCTATGCGATAAAAAAAAAAAAACTATTTGGCATCATAGCTCTTAAACATATAGATGCACAGACACACGACACACAGATACACAGCCACGCAATAACCACTCTGCGTGCGTCGGGGGTTAAAAAATACCACATCAAAAGACTTAATTGCTTTTTATACATCCTGTACTTATCGCATTATCCGCAAGGGGTGCGGACTTCACGTTACGCGATCCGGTGAATCTGGCTGCATATTTCAGTGCACACGCGAGCGAAATGACCGTTATTATTTTAAATTGCATTGCACAAGTGTCCATTAAATGGAACACGTGACAAGGCCGGTAGCCCGCGGCAGGCCGTTGTCGGTTATGTCTACTTTGTTTTCCGTACTAATTTAATGATACTGTTGCGTAAATTACTATTTATTTAGAAACAAACCGATTGAAATATTAAATGATTTTGTGTATTAGAATAAATAAATAACTATTTATGCAACTGGTACATAATGAAGCTTCTTAAGGTACTAGTGCCAAGGTTAGACCGTTAGATTCCGAGCGCTCTAATTACAGACACTAGTACCTTAAGAGGTAGTTATGAACCGTAGCATACATAATTTTTGTACAAGCTTATAATGATAATGACAAAAATAAAAATCTGTAACTTTTATCGTATACTGTACTTGATGTTTCTGCTAGAACAAATTACTTGTTAGCAAAGTCATTTTCATTATTCCGATTGGCGTTAATAGTTTGTGAATTTTATTGTTAAGTAAATGTAAAAAAAAAAACGTAAATTTTAAAAGTTATTAAAAATAGTTCTGACAATTTATTACAAAAATTGGAATGCCAAACGAAACGCTATTTTGTTGACATCCATATTGAAAGTAACCATGGCAACCAAATAACAATTCGATGTATATTAACCATTTATTTTTTAGTAATTGAATAAAAATGTAACTTTATACATATAATTAGTCTCAACATTAATTTTGTTTTTAATATACGTAATTGTAATTGGTATTAAAATATTTTTAATGGTTTAATATTATACAGATTAGGATCCGAAGTGTTCACTAAACGCCAAGACTTATATTCGGAATGACCCTAGCTATGGTAATGACAATTCTACAATAATTATTATTGAACTGTTATTACCACATAGCAACGCTCATTATACAATTGTTTTCCCGATTCGGTTCCGCTATAGGTGGCATTCTGATACCGTTAACGATATCAATTGCAGTTTATAGTACACGAGTAGAAAAAGGTATTTATGAAATGTAAACTGTTTAACGATTTTCAAACACTGACAATAAGTATGGAATTCTGTCATGGCCCCAAGTCCAGTTCAATAATATGGCCCAAGGTATAACTTGACATTTACTTTCACATATCTTGAGACTTGCATCTCACACAATATGTTGATATAACCGCTCCATATAGTTCGATTTATTGTTCAGCCCTTAGAGAACATCCACTAGGGTCCCAGGAGTTTGAAAAGGATTATAACCTCAATAGTTGTGTGATCTCAACCGCCACACGCGCTAATCTGACGGGGCAGCTGCACTGGCTACAGCTTAGAACTTCAGAGACAGGCCGTTCCAACAAGGGATTGTAGCAGCGGTGTAACCACCAGTGGTGTCACTTGATAGCTTTTGAGATACGAGGTTTTGATTGTGAAGGTGGAGCATTTTTTTTATTGTTGTTAAGGCATGGGGTCAAGTGGGGTCCTAATAAAAATCCAAGTTTCATTTCAAAGAGAGGTGCGAGTTGCTATCTTAAATTGAATAGATAATATAAAAAAGTGCCTCCACAATTGACTTTTCGACAAAAGTGTCTATTAGAAGTATAAACAAGACAAAACTGTGCACAGTTTGTGTATACAATAGATAGGTAATAAAAAAGAACAAGCGGTAGAAGAAAATATTTTTTTATACTTATTCAAGAAAATTGCTCATTCTAAGATAGAAAAAAACGGCAGCATCGTGATTATCATGAATTTTGTTCTGTGACATTTGTCTTTGGTTTAGCTTTCTTTTAAGAATGCTCTTTCACTTTCTGTCGAATTCAAAACTTACAATGAAAGGTCACCAAAGTCAAAGTCACCGCATACTCGCATTTAGGTTACTTTTTTTTTTTATGTCATAGGAAGGCTAACGAGCACACAGGCCACCTGATGGTAAGTGGAAACCATGACCCATAGACATTCGCATTCACAATTCTCTGCTAGTCATTGCACCGGCTGTCTTATCCCCAAATCGGAACACAACAATGGAAACACTGCTGCTTGGCGGTAGGTTAATGGATAAGATGTGGTATCAACCCGGACGGACCCTGCACAAGGTCCTCCTACAGCAAGTAAAGTAGTGATATTGTGCGTTAAACATTAAAAAGAGTAAGAATAGCAGATAGCCTTGAACTTATTTTGCACCAGGGAAAGGGAAAAAATGGATACAAATTAATATAATAATTATAGGTTTATTTTATTGATCCGTTAAAGAGATAAACGAGTAATTGTGAATTAAGTAACAAAACCTCAGGATTTGATATAGGTAGGTATATTCAACACAAATAAATTTAACCTTTACTTTTTCTTCACCATTCTTATTTTTCTCAATCACTTAAATGCTAGCCGGCAGCTAGCTTAAACTAATAAGTTCGTTTATATACGTCCCTTTTTCGTTAAAACTGCATTTCCTTTTTCTTTTTACTTACATAGTAACTTTATGCTTTCCGACCAGTTGCATCAAAATGTCACCTGACAAGCACTCTTATAATTTGTCTGCTAACTTTGGCCCTAATTCTGATCAGTCACTGTATCCCCGTCGAGCTGTATCTTCATTATTTTTAAGCTGTGGACAGAAGCTCATGCATGATAACATTGCAGTAACCGGCCCACAAAGTAACTAGGTAGTCTACCAGATAGTTGGCTAACAAGTTTATTCCAAGGTAAATTAAGAGTTAAATCATTTGTTCTGTTCGTGTTATAAATTTTCAGCTAATATGATAAACGCTTGAAACATAAACCCATTAGGCCTAATATGGTCGCCGTGAGACACGTGAAAGATGGATATTTAATAAAAATATAGAGTAACCCATCTCAGAGGGCCCAGTCAAGAAGAATATACTCTAAATTGGCGATTTTAGAAAATCGACATAAATTTATACATACATACATACATTAAATCACGCCTGTTTCAAAGAGGGGTAGGCAGAGGCCACTTCTTTCCACTTGCTACGCTCTTGACAAATTTCTTTCGCGTCTTCCACATTCATACATCGAGTTATGCACGCACGCCGGTTTCGGGTACTTCGGCCGTTTTTCAGTATTTCTCCGATTTGATTAAAAAAAGTACGCCCAGGGTGGCCCCTTCCGACCCTTCCACTCACTTTCGATCTGTATATCGACAATATATTATAAATTTATATCGACTCAAAATGTATAAAGGTGACATAAGCGGTGAATCTGAGTCAGGGGCCGCAAAACGCTGATAAAGCATCTGTCACTCTCGTGTCGTGTTCGGAGGTGACGGATATTTTATCCACATTTTATCACGCGATAAACGTAGCATATTAGGCCCCAGGACTCAGATCCACCGCTTATGTCACCTCCATACATTTCGAGTCAATAAAAATCAATCGTTAGCAGCGTTTGCGACTTGGCTACGCCCTCTAAACTTTTAATGCGATTAATGTTATTTTCACATCTAAACCACTGCTGGAACGATTCTATTGAAGTTTGGAATGGAAATAGCTAAAACATAGGAAACGAGTAATCCAAAGCCCCTTTAGCTATAACTTTAGCAAAAACCTTTGAAAATTATTAAGTGAATTTTGACATAACTAATTTGGAAAAAAACTTGAAGCAAGTTCAGCTTTTGTCAGGCCAGTATGAAGTCATCACGTCGTTTCACAAAAATCTTATAAGATGCAACAATTTTTTTCTAGAGTTAAGTCAACGTGTTCCACTTCTCTTATTATATTGACGACGCGTTGGTCTAGTTAGTAGTGACCCTGCCTACCAAGCTAGCAGTCCTAGGTTCAAATCCCGGTAAGGGCAGATATTTGTGTGATGAGCGCGAATATTTGTCCCCTTCATGGGTGTTTTCTATGTATTTAAGTATATATTTCTCTATATAAGTATGTTTATCGTTGTCTAGTACAAGCCTAGAGCTTAGTTTGGGACTAGGTCAATTTGTGTGAGATTGTTTCCTGATATTTATTATTATTATTTATTGGCATTATTGCCTCATTTCGTGTTTTACGAAATAATCTTAATTATACAAAGGAAATTATATTTTCAATCACTTCCTTGCAGGTACCTATTAATTACAAGGACGGAACGAAATCCGATTTACGAAGCCAAATACCAATTACGTACTTTTCTTCCCTTTTTAATACTCAAAATGAAATACGAGCTTGAAATTTTCCGCTCTCATTTTATCATAATAAAACTTTTTATTTGTTATTTAGGAATCGTTGAAATAATGTTCCGAAACAAGATAACATCCGATTGAAAAACTTGCAACACAAATTGAAACTCTTGATAAGTTATAAGTTAAAAGGTCGACTGGCTTTTCGAGATAGCGGGACGTAAAAATCATGTCAAAACGTAAATTGGGGACTCAGTTCAAAAGCACGGGCTTAGAGATAACGCCGGAAAATTAAGGAATCGTACGATACAAGATGCGGCTGGAGGCGAATTTAATAAATTGCGGAATCCCTTATTAAGGGCTTTGTCGATTACTTTTCGTCCCGCGAATCAACAAAAAACAACAAAGTCGTTACGCACGTATCATATTTAGCTTCTACCCTACAAGGAAAATGTTGCGTAAAATACTGAAATTAATGGTAGCATAATAGTATATTGTAGAAGGAAGGGAAACGGAAATCATTGGCGAGCGAGAAGGCCGAATCAATACAAGACAAAACTATTGCGCGGATAGTATTTAAGTCTAGAACAGCAAGCACTGCGAAGTAAATCCTACTTCGACATGACATTAAGGGCCCGTTATTTGATCAGTAGTTAACTGAAATAATGGTTAAAGTTCGAATATCGAATCGAAACTTTTACTCCGACTTCGATTCCATCAAAAAATCGTGCTCCAGTGGCCCAGTGGATTCCAAAATCGAAGATACGTACGTGGATGTAATAAAAATTATCGTTTTTCAACCTAACACCAGTATATTCTGAACTCCCATTTCAAAGTGTTGCTGGGACCCCGGGGGGCAATATAATGGTTAGCCCATGACTTCAAGCTTAACGCTGTCTAAGAGAATAACACCACAGAGAGCACTAAGCTTTCTCAGCGATATCTTCATAGACGGAACCCCTCTGAATAATGTAGCGCGCAAATGCGAGCTGCGCTTAGCTGTCGAACTAGTTGAAAGTCTGCAAATAAGCCTTCTTGCTTTCCGATGCACTTTCTGGGGACGCATTAACTGTGTGTGCTATATTTGTGTTATATGGGTGTCTCTCGGAACCCCTTATAAATAGAACGTTTGTCCTAATGTATCGTTTGTCCGAATTATTGTTTGTCATAACCTGATTTTCAACTGAGTCAGATAACTTTTTAAGTTTATCAAAAATACCTGCTGTTATAACATAACAACACTTAGGTATATAAACATACATAAATATTGTATGTTTTGAGTCTTGGAAATTTGCTGTACGCATTTCTCTTTAGTATGTTTATCGTTGCCTAGTACCTTTAGTATAAGCCTAGAGCTACGTTTGGGACTAGATCAATTTGTGTGAGATTGTCCCCTGATATTTATTATTTATATGATTCTACCGCGATATTTTTTTATTTTTTTTTATTATAAACTATAAGAAAGTCTAGAGTAACTTTTAGAATCACATGAAATCACCAAAGCTTATACGATTTTATTTTCAAACATTTATATTGCTTTATTTCACCGTAAAATTGAATTCGTATAGTGAAGTGTCTACACGCGATTTCTACTTTAGTCGTTTTATCTCTGAAGCCAGGAATGAGCCTTTATTTAAAGGAAGCCTTGTCTTTGGTCTCAAGTCCTATAAGTTTATCTGAGTCAGTATCTAAAGTGTACCTATACGATGTGTGTGATATAATGTATTTATACGATGTGTGTGTTAAAATATTTTTGCAAAAAGAAGTGTTATGTTTCAATTATTTGTCTTTGTGTGTGCGTCTGTATAGACAGTCCCGCCAGTACAGGCCGCTGCTCATTTAATTGTGAGTTTGTATCCCACAGGTCGATTAACTAAGAGTTATAGCAGCTCTCAAACGAGTATGGTCAAATCTACATCTCACTTTGATTTTACTGGACATAAAAACAAAAATCTTTTTGCACCCTCGTGTTACAATTTGTCATCGTTATAATGGTTTTCTATCAGCAACAGCAAATAAATAAACCACAGGAGCTAGGTCGGGCGAAATTAAAAGCAAACAGTGCTAGCAGCCATCATAACGATTCACTAAATGATTATAAGTATGTACCTACACGACTCTTCTAATGTAAATAGGCACAGAAAAAAGTCTTGTTGTTTGTGAGATAAAGTCATAGAGTTCATTTCTAAAAACGGAAAAAACAAATGTATTCACGTGAATCAGTCACTTTGGGTATAAAGAACCAAATACACATATCTCAAAACACATATATTCAATTAAGTGTCAAAAAATGTCGTGTTTTCTAGTCTAGTCTACGATACTACATTTAAATTGATAACAATTCACTTTGAAACTAGAATAACCCAATATAAAACAGTGCTTTAAAATAAATTCAAGATCTCAACTTTAACTATGCACTTTCAATGGAATCGGTTTGAGGTTCGAGCAAACTAAAGTATACGTATCGAAGAAAGGGAAATAAAATCTTGCTCTCCGCCTTTGTAATGGTAAGCGATAAATAACTCTTGAGAGTCTTGTTCTAAAGGTTATTTTCCACCGGCGAGGTGAGACGAGACGAGACTAGACAAGAATTGAAATCCCGCCGGCCCTTTTCCATCGAAAATTGCCAACACGAGCCATCGCCAGCTCGTGATTAATATCAATAGAAAAGACAAGGTTGCTAGCTCACGAAACATTTCGAAAATTGTGTTTTCGCTGCAGAGTTAAACACTATGTGTCAGTAATACAGTTAAATACTCGTATTACAACGAATATTTCAATTCTCGTGATGCATATCCTCGACTCCATAACATCCACCAAATAATTAAATTCTGACATACAAATTGCATGCTTATAATCCAACCAATCCTCGCCTCGTTTATGGAAATTACCGTAAGGGTGCGTTTTCACTCAAGTGAAGTTTAACCGAGAAACAACACTGCGAAGGAAACGACCAATTAGATTGTTCGTAATACATATCATGTCTCAATTTCTCACCTGAGTACCGATTTCCACTTTAGTAGGAACGCACTCTTATACAAAGTGCTATGCTCGCAAGATGGCAGTAATAATTACTGTAGGTATACGTGGTATAACCTAATTGGGACACTTGGCTAGGCGATACAATGGTAAGGGTTGATGGAGGTTGCAGAGTTGTGACTGAGATATCTGGGAATTTTTAGCTCTTTGTGTTTAATAATTAATTAGTTAGTGATGTAGTAATATAAAACATAAAAAGCACATGAAAGAATTTCAGCTCAACCGAGTTTTATATAGGTTTTACTGCAACATAAAATTCCATCCATCTTTGCGTCCCTGAATATGGTTATTAATTTGTGGTAAAATTAAGTTAGTTTAGCTATTGGTTGTAATAGACACTGCATACAGAATCTAACCCTGTAACAGATAATGGCACTCTAGTCATAAAAAACTTTTATCTAATTTTCGCTATTCGAAACAAAACCGGTACCTACATAAGCACAAGTGTATTTCAATATCTACAAAAGGTATATTTTTAGGTAGATCTTTTGCTTTCACTATTAGTTTTTGTAACCGTCTATAAACGATCCTTTTAGAGAAATCAATCCGTACGACTTGGAAACCATTTCTTGTGAAATATAAAGTCGGTGATCGTTTAGCTTTTCAAAGGTCAAATTATAAAGGTAAAAGTTATTTAATATTAGACATTGTGGAAACTTGCTAGAATTGTTATTCCGGGAGGGTTATTATGACATAACTATGCAGTTCATTTTACGGCGAGTGTAAAGGACAGAGCTACATAACTCTGTCCCTTTCTCTCAGCGTAAGCTGAACTGCATAGCTATTTCATAATAACCCCCCAGATCGGTAATGAAGGCATTTATGACGTTAAACGACCGCACTCGGAGTTAATTAATGGTGAGTAAGTGATGATTTTTCATACATTAGTACCCCTACTATGAGTTACAATTACCGTACTCGCTAGCGAATAGAATGCTCTGTCCCTCGCACTCTATAAAAATACTGCGAGGTCTGCGAGGGACTGAGCATTCGAATTGGTAACGAGGACGTTAATTGTAAGTATTGTAACTCATGGTAAGGGTACAGTTTGAAAAAGGAACGATTTAATTGTATCTTAAATGTCTCTGAGTACCGCTTTTAGACTTACTAATTAATGACAAAGTGAATAATAGGACTGAATTGTATTTAAAGTCTAAAAATTCCAAATCATACTGTTGCTGATATTTTAATTAAAGACGTGAATTTAAAGCACGGTTGGTACCTAAAGTTCCTTAACAAAACAAACTTGTTTTTTTTTATAGTAGAGTTTTTGATAATATAAATTATAATCAATCCGTTTGCGGTTTTTTTCGTAAAGACTTAAGAAATGGTGACACATAAAAGTCATTAACAAAATCACATTGCAGATCCGTTCCTGAATGCGTGAAGGACAAACCAACAAACTCTGTTTAGTATTTTACCATAAGTAGAGTTACGTTTTACTTCAAAACCTGGTGCTCTGTTGCATTAAATTCAACGGTGAATATCAGGAAGCCCAACGGACTGTGCATGTCCATTGTTACATACCGAACTGCGTAACTAAGTTGTACTAGACTGGGATTCGCTGCAGATGTACAACATACCAGTCCCCGCGCCGCAGTCGGGAGTTTTACACAGTTTTCGCTTCGGTGACCTTTGTCTTAACGGCCAGACTGCCGTCCTACCAAAGAAGACGGTTAACTGCAATGTAGTAATCAAGGCATTCTAAACTATATTGGTAAGCACACTAAATTGAAAATGCTTAACTATTACTATGCAGTTAGCCACCTTTTTTGGTAGGACGGCAGCAGAGTAGAACACCCCAGCCTACGGCCCGAAACCGGCTCATTCTCCCAGAGAGGGGATCGACATAACCAGCGGGACTTTAACTGATACGTTTCCGGGCTGGTGCCGTGGCCAAAAATGTAGCCCTCTTTTTCACTATTCATTTAAATTTAAGGCTATTCTTTTAAGACTACCACTATAATAACAAGATGCTTTCAAACGAAGTAAAATTAAGGAACACGGCTTTTGCCAAACAAACTCGCAATCGCATTCGTTTTTCCGCTGTTCCGCCGCATTGTTCCGCTTTGAAGCCGATATGCAATATTGTAACGGATAGGGATATTCACAAATGCATATGTTTAGTCTTACCCTCTCATTCATAAACACGCAATAGCTAAAGTGTCCCTGAAATATGCTCCGTCGTTATCTATCTATGATATTTGAATTTGACAGAAACGAACATCGAATACTTTAACTTAAAATAGGTGTTTTGTGCGTTTATCCATAACGGGGTTAGTCTCACGTTGTCAAGAAAGAGAAGGAAACAAGAGCAACATAGAAACCGATTGGTTACAAAACCGCTTAGATTAGACAACGCCAAGTTTAGGCAAACTAGTCTAGCACGAACATTTGAATTGAATCAAACCTACGTCGCATTTTTTTATCGACTTGTCTATTCGAAAACGTTTTCTGAACCTATCCGTACCACGAACTCCTAAACCAGACTCACGTATTCATATACAGTCTATGAGCACTTAAAAGGGGTTGCATCGGGTTTGTACTTATATGTATAAGAGAGTGGGAGACAAAGCACAAACACGAAACACATTAAGAGCTATCGCACTGTATGTATACTTCATCTTTAGTACTCTGTGACGGTACAAAAATCAACGTCAAAGTCAACTTCTTAAAATACGGACACGGAGCGGTGACAGGTACCAATCGCCACACATTTTCTCGATGACGACACGTTAACGTTACTTACTCGATAAAATGTAAATGTTCGTGCTCGGGGTACTGGTTAAAAACTGTATGCTTTACTGCGGTGAAGCTAATTAAAACTAGATTGTGAACTGTAATGCACCGCGTCCGTCCGGTTGATATGAATGTTACTACGGACGGACCCCTACAAACTACAGAACTGCCGCAATATGGAAATCCGTTGTTCTCAGTAAGTACCTTTTTTAAATATATTTTTTAAACATGAAAGGTTTTAGTGGTGGTTTTAGATGTGGTAGGTCCGTCTAGGTCACTACCACCGTCTTATCCTTTTACCTACCGACAAGCAGCAGTGTTCAAATTGATTTGTTTCCGGGATAGGGCAACCGGTGAAATATATGGCATAGAGGCATTCCAACTTAGTCTTCAGGGTTGGCAATGCATTGCGGTCTCACTATTGTAGTCTAGAGAATGCAAATGTCAATTTAACATCAGGTGTCTCGTGTGTTTATATTTATGTCTACTCTATGACAAAAAATAAACTTTAATAGGTCAGTGTTGTGACTTAAAAAATATAATTATAAAATATGTTTAACATAACTCTGCATTGTGTACGTGTTGGTTTTGAATAATAACACCCAAGGATCAGCTAAATGCAGCATTATTTAGTAAGAATGTGAGTTTTATGACTATTCGATCCTGTAGGTACCTACATATTATTGGAGCACTGTATGAAACGCGCTTGAATTGCTTAGTTGATTGCTAATAATTACCCAATGATGCCTTTTTAAAAGGAAGCTAGTACTAGTAGTAGCTCTGCTGGAGTTTCTTGCGGCGCTTCTTCTGCGCAATGGTCTTGTCCGAAGCGCTAGTAGATTCACTCCATATTACAGACGTGTAGAAGAGCACTCATGTGGGCAATTTACTGAAAAAATATTTTGAATTTGAATTTGGAATAATTTAATGTATACTTGTTTGTGAAAACGCCCTAGTATATGAGCGTTACTACGGACCCCTGCAGCGCTACCAGAAAATGTAAATTCCTTGTCCCGAAAGATAAGTTTGTAAGTTTTTCGGTTGCAGTTTGTTTTGAGTTCGGAAGCTGCGGTAAATGGAACGGAGTTGCATTATGTAACCACGTGCTGCAACTTCGTTTGTTCGCGAAAACTTGTCCTCGGAATGGAAAGTAGGCCAATTATTGATAGTTGTTTCACTCGTATTTTTGTCAGAAGTGAAGCGAAATAAGAGGTTCTCGTATGTGTGTGTACTTATACGGTAACCCATCATTTTATCGAATTTCACTTCATCGATTGTATCATTTCATCGATCACTATTTTCTGCTGAAACCATGATGTTTTCAGGATATATTAATAATAATTACCTCGGTTAGGTAAGGTTAGAATTGTCTACCCAAAAAAAATTACTAATGCAGCGAGTAATGCCTTTCGATGAAATCTTTTTAAGTTAAATATAAAGTGCGCATTAACGCGTCAGTGGTAGCTGTTATGTACCGTTTTTGGACGAAAATCACGGGTTAAAAACCGTTTCTTACCCGTTTTTTACAGCAGCCTCGCACTTCCTTTAATATTTTTTTGTCAGAAACTTTATGTACTGTGCAATAAAGTTTAAATAAACAAAGTATTGTGTACCTGAACTATCAAACCATGTTACTTTTCTTAGACATTGGCTTTTGAATTTGTAACATGTATATTTTGAAATATTTAAGTCTTTCTTCTGATAATTATAATTTAAAGCAACTGAAATGAAATCATAATTTTAAGTAATCCGGTTTCTATTAATGTACACTTTGGAACTTGATGAGCACTTAAGGAAGACGGAGAACCGTAGAGCGAAAGATGGTTGTAATTATGTAGGCGGAGGGAAATACATACATACATTAAATCACACCTGTTTCCCAGAGGGGTAGGTAGAAATAAATAAGGGAAATAATTATTTTTATAAAGTTTAGGTATTAGTTTAAAATTAAAGTGCAGAGGAAAGATTATTTTATCATAATTATACAGTACTGCCAGTTTCTAAATACTCTTTATATTAATCTTTGTTTTGTAGGGTTCCGTAGTCAACAAAGAACCCTTATAGTTTCGCCATGTCCGTCTGTCCGTCTTTCCGCTCCGTTTTTTACATTTTAACATTGAGTGAGGTTATCAAGAAAGAAAGAAAGATAATTATTTATTCGTGACATACATAACAAAGAACAGATTAACACCTACAAGAAGAAAGTAGCCTCGAAATGGTCCCAACTCAGCGTAATGCTGGCATTAAAGTCAGCGCTGGTCTTCCGTAGGAACCATCACTGAATAGCTCCTGAAAATCATTATGTACTCGTAGGGTAAAAGAACCGATATTGACCAACTTAAGAGCGTTTTTGGCCACTCTAAATTTTAACTAATATCTTAAACATTATGAAATTACATTAACATTTTTTTATTTTATCTTTATTAATCTTCAGTGTTGACTAATTATGAACATTAATTTTAATTTTACAGTATTTTGATACTCATTTCAACCTTAAGTACCCAAAAAGGGTACAGTGGCCACAAACGTAAGTAAAAACCGCTTTCGACCAAATGATTTTCGACCAAACAATCGTTAGGAAAAACAATCATTATGCCATCCGATATAGACCCGTAGGCATAGCTGGGCATTAACTCGTTAATCCGTTAATCGTTAATTAACGAAGTTAACATTTTGATTAACGGATTAACTTTTAAGTTAACTTTTTTAAATGTTAACGGAAACTTTAACTTCCGTTAATATGCAGAAGTCCGTCAATCGTTAATCCAATGCCTACTATTTACCGAACGGCACCGCGGCGCGGCAAGAAAAACAGGTTCAGACAAGTATGAAACGACAAGTGCCGGGCGGCGCGTAGCAGCGAGTGTGTAGTGTGAGAAACAACGACGATGACAAGGAAGACTTTTTCAATTCTGTCACTCAGTCTATAGAAAAACCAAAGAGCTCCAACTCTTTAAAGAGTAAAGCGCAAAGTCTCGTTAAAATGTGGCTGGACATGAAATCAAAAGACTCGTTCAAAGATGCTGCATTCCTCGGGGAACAGATATTCATAATTCTATTCATTAAATACAATACTGCTATACCCTCAAGCGCTGCAATTAAACGTCTGTTTTCCACGGGTAAAGACATTTTAACTCCAAAACGAGCCTAGCTTTCAGACGAGAACTTCAACATGTTAATGTTCATGAAAGGGAATATGCACCTTATGCCCTTTTGTATTTTGTTTTGTTCCTATCCTGTTAACTTCCAGAACTTAAACCAACAGGTTTTATAAGTTCACTAACGCAACGATATATAAATGCATTTTTTACACATATTAACGGATTAACGATTAACGTTAACTTGCGTTAATTCTTCCGAAATGTAACGCTTTAACGTTTAACGAAGTTAACTTTTTTTGTAGCGGATTAACGATTAACGAAGTTAACTATTTTATTAACGGTGCCCAGCTATGCCCGTAGGCTACGTTTTAAAGGAAAAGGGATGAGGCAGTTTTTTCCAGTACCTAACCCAGGCCGTGCCTGAATTACGAGCGCGATACGGTTTAAAATGGTTGATGAATGCGCCGCGCGCGCAAACAAACCGCCGCGCCGCACGTAGCGCCGCGGTGCGCTTACACTGCCGTGCTTACTCCATGTTATTGGAAACGATACCAAGTGGTATAAATATGTACTAGTGTATTTTTACCGAAAGTAATGAGGTTTTTTTAAACATCGAGTAGATACAGCTAGGTAATGTTAGGTTAGTTTTATTACAATTCTCAAAAATAACGGTAACACCATAAAATCATATAAATTGCAATAATTATGACTAAAACACATGACAAAAGTAATTGAATTAGACAATATAGATAGACTCACAGGTTGGCATCTAGTCCGTGGCCAAACAAACTATTTTTATTACATTTATATGTAGGTATCTTAATAACTATACTTGAATTGTTAAGGTATTTAACTAAATGTAAACAATCCTAACCGCGTGGCTCTGTTCACAACAACAACAGCCAATCAAAACTGTTTGGTCGAGCTCTGACGTATCAGTGTTCTACTTCTATTGGCTGACGAACTATGTCACGTGGTTTTTTTGTTTACATTTACTTAAATACCTAAACAATTGGAGTATAACATCTATAAAGTATTTACGGGAGCCTTTCGTTTCGTCAAAAAGTTTTTGCCAAACTGATTCATTTCCTAAACATATCATTTGACCAAACTGTTTTTTTTCCGAAGCTTTAAATATTTCAGGATTTATTTCAGGACCATCGTGTAGAACCCTATAGATTAGGTTAGGTTAATTTTATAAAAATCCTGTCATATTTACAGTTTCAGAAAAAAAAGCTTTGGTCCAAATAATGTTTTTGGGAAATGAAACAGCTTGGCAAAAACTTTTTGACAAAACGAAGGTAACTTGTGGCGATCGAGTAACAAGTTATATTTAAAACCGGTTCGCAGCGCACGCGTATTGTAGGCACTTTGCGAAATTTTCCTCGTACAGAGATTTATGTGTTCCGGCGGGGCAGTTGGCACTGAAAAACTTAAAAAATCTATCTACGTGTACCCGCGCCGCGCCTGATTACATTACCTCCTACCTTCCACTGCTAATGGAATTTAAACATTTGTAGTTGTAGTTTGTAGTTAAGAGTTTTAGTTCAGCACAGTTTCATTTTAGAGATCAGTGGAAAATCTGTGTTTTAAACAAAAATGTCCTATGATGGATGTTTTTAGATAGTGTTATCAAGAAGAGATAAGAACGTATATAAGTACCTTTTTTTATGTCATAGGAAGGCAAACAAGCACACAGGCCACCTGATGATAAGTGAAAACTGTGACCCACAGACATTCGCATTCACAAGACTGCAAATGCACTGCCAACTCTGAGGACTAAGATGGAATGCCCCTATACTAGTCATTTCACCGGCTGTCTTATCCCCTAACCGGAACTCAACAATGCAAACACTGCTGCATGGCGGTAGGTTAATGGATAAGATGGTGGTACTAACCCGGACGGACCCTGCACAAGGTCCTCCCACAAGTACCTGTCCGTCTATCTCTCAAATCCCTTTGTGCCTGAAATGACTGAAGCTATCGAGCTGATATTTAAAATAGATATTTCAGAGGAAAACGGTCTTGATAGACCAACGGACTGCCCGGCGGGCAATAAAGTCAGAATATAGGGTTCCGCACGAAACTCTAAAAGGTAAACGCGTGAAAAGACAAACAGAAACAGCGATACGTATACCTTAAACAAGTATACTTACTAAGGATTTGTACGAAGGGAGTTATAAATAAATAATGTTTAATTCTTTAAATTTCTTGCAGGACAGACAGATTTTGCAATTATAATCACTTAATTACATCTAAATAATTAGTAAACTAAACTGATGCATTTGGCGTTCGTTATCGTTATCCAAAATGTATAGGATTGACGTAAGCTGTCAGACGGTCGCGTCGAGCGCCTACGTCGATTCCATACGTTTTGTCAGTTTTCGAAAATCGTTTACGTTAGCGTTAAGCAACTAGTCTAGCCTAAAAGATCGCCACAGATGACTATTATGCCACGATTTTATCAGTCTCCTGCCGGCAAGATGGACTTTTTTTATGTAAGAGGTGGCAAACGAGCTATGTGAAGTGATCGCCGCTGCCCATGAACGCCTGGGGAGTTATTATGACATAGCTATGCATGCAGTTCATTTAACGGTCAGCGTCAGAGCTATACCAGTTATAACTAGGCTTGGGACTTTTGGATGCTCGCTATGGTTCTAGAATCCACGGAGTCGCCATTATGTTAAAATATTTTTTTAGAAGTCAAAGTCAAAGTGGATAAGTACATACAACTTGTATGTATATAATTACCAATAATAAAATACTCTATTGCTAGTAAACAAAATAAACTAAAACAAATAATTTAAGTAACATTAACAAAAATGTATTTTTCAATTTTGATGAGGTATACAGGCTTTTTGAATCAGTGCATCATAATCATCATCTATTACTATTTCATGTTCATCATTAAAATGGTAGTAAGAATGGATCACTATTATTTTTTCTATATTTTGCGGGGTTAAACGAGTTCTGGACCTATCAAAAACTCTTTTGTGTGTTGAAAAAGATCTCTCCACGTCCACTGATGTTAAAGTTGTATTCTCGAGAATTTTTGCCGATTCGTCATCTTTGTGGTGCGTTGTGGTAAAATTCGTTGATGTAATTTTAAATTTTATCAGAATTTGCTTAAAACGTGTTTAATCAAGTGACAATTTATTAATCAAGTGTTTTTTTAATTGCTAAAATAGATGTCAGTCAGTAGTCTGTCACAACGCAAGTATCAAAGAGGATGCATAATTAAGTAAATCGTACCTATATTTGCATATCGCGTCACCTGTGAACTGTGACATGTGTGTGTAATAACTAATTTTATGATAAAATTAATTGCAGTCATAATAACGTGGTTATTACCGATCGATATAACAGCGTAAATCTAACATGTTTTATTTTTACACTTTGACTTTGACTTCGAAAAATTATATTTTAACATAATGGCGACTCTGTGGAATCTAAAACCATAGCGAGCATCCAAAAGTCCCAAGCCTAGTTATAACACTGTCTTTTTCTCTCAGCGTAAACTAAACTGCATAGCTATCTCATAACCCCTGCAAGACTTGACGGACTTCTAACTTTATATTGCCAAAATAAACCTGTTCGGCACGAAAAATAAGTGCATGCGGATCCTGGCCAACATACTCGTGCCGAACAGCTGCCGTCCCCACCGTATAAAATTCAAGCTCCTTACACTACCATGTCTTTATATTCTAGAAATTGTATTGTTCGTTGGTAAAACACATAAACCTATTTAAAACGAATAAATATACATTTAATTTAAACACGTATTCAAACTAGCCATGTACAGAGACGTTTCGCTTCAGAGCAATAAAAGTATACAATAAGCTGCCTAAGCATTTAGTCGAGGAGGAAAATGAGAATAAATTTAAACGACTACTCGAAAATATTAATTGACAAATGTTACTATAATATAGAAGATTTTTTTCAATGATAATAGTGTACACTACACTTAATAGGATTCATCATCATCAGCCGCAAGACGTCCACTGCTAGCAAAAGCCTTCTCCAAGGTTTTCCACAGCGATCGGTCCCCTGCCAAGACTATAGGTACGTATGACTTATGAGGATTGACTATGTACAAATATTATGTAGATCTTAAGTAACCAAATTGACAAGTAGTAACATTAACATTAACATTGACATAATTATATAATATTTAAGAAAAGATCGAAATAGCAATCGTATCTAATTAAAATTATTGGCATAATGCAATAATAATAATAATAAAATAAAAAAATCGAGCAACGAGGCCCATAGTTACAAATAATAGACTAACATACATAAAAATATCAAAATTTAAAACTAGCACCGAGACAGAACAGCGTGGTTCTGTTTTGCCAAACTTGGTGTGATGGACGCTGTCGGTAGGTTGCCCCGAAGTCAGGTTCGGCCAGAAGTCAGGATACTCGACGGTCCCCAGCATTAACCGCGGCACGCGCACTACAAACGAACGGAAGTGCAAGTAGCGAAGCGACCGCAGCTGGTACACCGTCGGACTGCATCCAACCTTCTGACGGACGTACTCCACCACGTCGTCTCCCGTGGTAAAGTGGTGCAGGCGAAACACGTAGAGCTCCGTGTTCGGTATAGCTGCCCGCCTATAACTCATCATACCTAATCAATCACTAAATACCCTTACAGGGTGCCATGCACCTGCCTTCACATTGCAACCTCCATATCTTGTACAAGAAACAATGAATAAATAAATAAATCTTCGATATTCAAATCGTTCCAATATATCGCTTTGCAAACTTTGCGATAAAAACCATTATTGTCTAAAACAATCTACAGTAGTATTGCCAAATAAATAGCATACGCCCAAACTGCCAACAGGAAGAAGATAAATTCTGCTCAAAGTCCACGGGTCCTTATATAGACTTTACTTATCCGGCAACGTATCGACTTTACTTTGAACACATAATTAACTTCTACGCTTTCAATTTATGCTCTAGCTACTCTTAAAAGTAAATATTATAATACTTGTAGTTGGTATTTAAATATTTTATTAAAAAAAGAAGATACTGGCTTCGCCTAGTTTGGGTCCTCTGTTTGTTTCTTCCTGAAGTCCTATAATGCGTGTGTACCTTTAGGTTAGTGTACCAAGTATTTGTGTATTTTCTCAAACTGCAATGTAACAGTGTACACTTTTAAATAAACGATTATATTTAATTATTTATACGTTCTTTTGTTTATTGACAGAAGGCACACTGCTATACAAATGATTTGAAACATTTAAAAATAATTCACGGAGTAAAATTGAAATGTGGACCAAGACAGTCATGAATTTAGTCATAGTTCGATTTTCAAGCATTCAACGTTAGTAAAATATTTTAATTAAGCCCTTTTACCGTGTTTTACTGGTTACATTTTTGATTCGAATAAAATCTTATCTTGTAAATTCTTATTTTTAAATAAAACTCTTTCACCATTTTTTATCAATCTCGTGAAAGTTAAACGTCTCGTAAGACTCGTAAAACCTAAGGTTTCAATTTAATTCAACATTAAATAATTTCATTCATTATTCATCTGCCTTTCTTTGTAAAAATCGAATTCCTTATAGTATTCCCGCGTTACGGATAAAGAGCCAAGTTTCCGCACATCTCCGGAAATTTCAAATAGCGTCCATTGAATTCTTTTGTCCCGGAAGTCGATGACGATATGGTACCTTGTGGATAGTCTAATAAATTACGTTTCATTTTTCATTATTAATGCGGTTTAAAAACTTAAATCTACTTTACTAAAAGCCACATTGTTATCAAAACCATGTTAACGGTTTTCGTGATAGCCATCTTTGCTCTTAAGATAATTGTGAAGGTAATCGTTTCCATACAAAATGCAATAACTTTTCTCACCCCCGTAATTAAGTCCAATTTCTATGATTTTTGAATATGTTAAAGTTGGGTGTTTTCACTAAAATGTGTAACCCAAACTAGCCAAAACAAAAATTATCAGCTGCGGGAATTAAGTGTCGGTTCTCAATCCTCTTAACACATTCACCGTCGGCCTGCTACGAGTGCTACGCTGTAGCCCGTAGTGGCATTTTTTGCTATGTAGCAAAAACCTGCTACGAACAGTGGACCCGATATTGAGGCGTTGGCGCTGCATGGGTTAAGTTAATACGTATGATTAGCACAATTTTTAGCAAAATAGTGTTTCCTATGTCGTCTATGTATAGTTGACAATAGGATTTTTTGAAAAGGTGTTCTGATAATAACCATGCATATATCGCTGCCCTAATTCAATAGTAAGACATCTTGACAGGGGTATGTTTTGAGTTATTCACATTTTTAGTTTGTACTGTACTAATTGAATTGGAATTTTTTATTGTAAAGACATACAAAGGCATTTTAAAATATCTTTGTATGGAAATAAAGGCACGCAAAACTCTTCCTGGCCCTTCAGATATCTTAGGATGTCAGAGTCTTGAACTAGCGTTTGGGTAAAATATGCTTAAATGTAATAGTAAGATATTTATTATTTAATTTCAAGCGCTTTAGGTTGCGTTTTCTCCTTATCCGATTTTTGCCACAGATAGAGCAGCTAAATGCTTACCTAAATCAAGACATATCTCAATTTCGTTTATTTTTAAGATATCCTACTATTGAATTAGGGCAGCGATATGCTAACTAATACAAATTGCATACTAATTTTAAAAAACTTTTTTCGACTTTTATTTACTGAGGTAAAGTAGTAAATATTATCAGTGTTGGCTACGCCCGCTATGGTCAGAATGTCCTCATTTGGTACCGTATTTTTTTTAAGCCTAGCAAAAGCTGGAACGTAGACAAGATCATGAGGAGCTCTTTAGCTATTAGCAGAAATTTGTTTATTTATTTTCCCAGTAAATAATGAACAAAACGATAAAAATAAAATAGTATTCTTTTGAAACAAACCTCTGAAATCTTTAAAAAAAGTTTCTGTTGAAAATTAAGAATTTTCCAATCCAAGTCCCCTACGAGTAAAAACAGCAATCGAGTCGTGATTTCTAGACTCTTTCGTCATTAGAAGCAATCAAACAAAGTATCGCGGCAAAAATACTTAACTTTATTTCAACTGAATCATTAAATATATGTATCAAGTGGTCCGTTTTCCAAATTAAATTCTAAAAGGTAAGAAACTTGATAGTCCTAACTTATTTCAATTAAACTTTTCTCAAACTGAAAGGTTCAATTGAGTCTCCTCGGAGTTCAATTTGCCTTGACGCGTCCTTTCGGCTTCTACTGGGCTATATCTACTTCAATATTTTCACATTTCACCTACAAGCAAATCACCTAAGATTTTGCTTCTTATATGTATTTATTTAGTTTAGTCAATTTATTTAGTTTAGTTTAGTTTAGTTATCTTGGCCTAATTGTGCAAAATGTGGTTACAGAATTATCAACAAATTATTAGAGTGGTTGGTAATTCTGTAGCTCTGCCTACCCCACTCTGGGAATGAAGGCGTGAGTTTATGTATGTATGTATGTATTTAGTTTAGTAGTAGATTACTAAACTATTTACGCATATTTTTTTCTACCGCATAATGTGGGATTTCGTTGGATAGGTCTTTCAAAAATATTGCTGGTTTGTGACAACAATTTATCTAATTAAATTGTAAACTTTAAAGTGCATTTTTTTTACATTCATGCCATGTGTCCCCTCCCCCCCCCCCCCCCCCTCCCCTACAGCCAAAACTACGAATACTAAAAATCTGCAAAATATCTGAAATGAAAGCACATATAAATAATTTTAAAGGAAAAGTATCACTACTAAAAAGGCTTGATTGGTTCCTGAGATACGTGTTTATAAAGTGTTTATACCTACTAAAATCACCTGAGACAGCACCAAATAACTTTAAATTAGTAGAGAATTAGTTCATACTGATTATTTTTCAAATTTTTGTGTATTAACGGCCTCGAAACTCTACACTGAGCATGGTCAGATAAGCTCTTGCCCTGTTTTTTGTTGAATTTAGGTTAGTTTTTAAGTCAGGGTCCCTCTGAAAATCAGAGAGGCTCGATGCTGAGAGGAATCCTATTCAACGTAATATTTTCCTTTGACTTTATATGTTTCTATTGATATTCTTCTGTGTGCGTTGAATAAATATTTTTTATTCCATTCTATTTTAAACACAACACAGCATAATTTAGAAAAAAAAACACACACTTACACACACACGCCACGATGCTTGTGTGATATAATTATAAGCCAGTAATGCTCAAGGTTGCTTCCTGACTTGCCCTACATTATGTATATTTTATTTTATCAATCAGTTTTTCCGTTTGTAGTTTTGTAATTTACGAAACACATAACGTACTACACTACATAAAATAGAAAATGTTTAAAACTTAAGTTAAAAATGTGACTTTTTTATTACTTTGAAATGATCTGTTTACTTTATTTCTGCTCATTTAATAAAATGTTTACTAAAATATTTAAAATACATCTGTTATCCCTGGAAATTATCGTCGTTTTGTAAATGTATACTTTACTAAACTCACACGCACACGTATGTAATCGCAAAGCCTCTCGCTCTTCATGTTAATAATTCCTCTTTTCAATGAATATTCTGAAGTCGTCTTTGTATAGCTAAGACCCGTTAAAACTCAAACGGGATGCTCATTACAGTCATTAAAGGTCAGAGGCAGGCACGAAAAACGATTCGCTTCTAATTTATCAAAATATATTTTAACAAACCTCATTTATAACATGAATGGCTGGATGTAAATACATATAATAACCTTGACAGGTTATTACACCGCCAAACGAAAATAAATTTCTAATCAGATTTTTTTGTGGTTTCAATGTGAAAAACCTTACAGCATTCTAGACATAATTCTAATACTCATCCAAAATTATTTCATTAACACACAATTGTTTAACTTTTAAACACTGACGACAAATTGCACGCTTGTGTATAGCTACGGTCAAACGTTAATTTTGCCTTTTGTAAAATTTCGCCTTAACTAGCTACAAAAGCGGTCGTTGAACTAAAAATATCATTGACTAATTTGACTATGCTTCCATAACATTCCAATTTGACGTCGCACTGGTCTAGTAGGTAGCCTTTGAAGCTAGCGGTATTGGGTTCAAATCTCGGTAAGGGCAGATGTTTGTGTGATGAGCGCGAATATTTGTTCCTGAGTCATGGATGTTTTCTATGTATTTAAGTATATGTTTATCTATATACCTAAGTATATATAGCTGTCTAGTACCCATAGTACAAGCCTAGAGCTTCGTTTGGGACTGGGTCAATTGGTGTGACATTATCCGCTGATATTAATTTTTATTTCAATTTAAGTAGTACTTCGTTGGAGCAAATCAATTAATATATTGTCTCCATTATCAACACGCAGATCAAATTAATATTAAAATCAATCACAATTACAAAAACCTTTTCAACATATCAAACGATTTCAGTAATCTCATAGAAAAGTAAAGTCCCCCAGGTACTAAAAGCGGTTATTATTATACTTAATAGAGGGTTCCGGGTAACGGTGCGGAAGGATAGATTAAACGTATTAGTATACACGGCGCATTCTATATCCGTTACCCCGACGAGGGTATTCAGAACACGGGGCGGAAACTATTTTGTTTGAGTACTGAATATGACATGAAAAGGCACGTTTTTGTTAAATTACACCAAGTCTCGGTTGAGAAGATAATTGGTGTTTTTCGTTGGTATTTCATATGAAATTCGCGGTAAAATTTTTTAAATGAAATAAATGTACCATTAAGCAGAATTATCATTTCATCAAAGTTTCAAATCATTTCTCGCCGCATGATTTTTTTTGGTAGTCACACGTCTAACGTAACTTACCTTACGTAATTAACCTACGTAATTAATGTTTCAGATATCCTGAAAATATCATGGTTTTAGCAGCAAATAGAGTTCGATGAAATGAAAATCGTTGAAATGATATAATTGATGAAGTGAAATTCAAATGGGCTACCGAAATTCTGACTAATGAAAACAAATACGAAGAGATAGTGATGACGCGGTTAACTTACTTTATAATTGCATTAGGATTCAATCCCCGTTTAGGGAGCTAATTATTCGTGTAATGAGATGAACTTTGTTCTTGGATATTATCTATGTAATTAGATATTTATTTACATATAAACGTAAATGGTACCTATATGTATGTATGTACCTACAGTATGACCTAGTTCATAGTCAAGCCTAGGGCTTAGTATGAGACAAAGTCGATTGTGTAAGATGGTTCTCTGAATTAATGTTTCCGTTTACTCGTATACAGGAAGAGTAACATTACACTGTTGTTTATCACGGAAATGTGACCAACAACGGAATTTACGCAGACAATGTTACTGGGAAAAAGCTAAATTAATTAGCATTATGTCACATTCTATCATAACATGACAACCAACGCCCTCTGCTGAATATTCGTAGCCATAATTTCCTGAGTATTTTAGACTGCACCCTACTCTAAATAGGAGAAGCAATGGCGTTTTCAAACCATATGATTCTGATCCAAGTTTGTATGGCGATGGCAGTTCAAAATGTACTACAAATAATAGTACTTACAGCTACTTTGGATATTATTAAATAAATGTAGCTAAAATGGTAAACATATTGGTTAGGAACGCTCATTTTTTACCACTGAAATCATTATATAAGTTTTTAAGTGCACCGAAAATGAAGCAATACAATAAAATTAACCACAAAATTGAAAAATTATTTGCGAAAATTGGTAGTGAATAGTAGGAATCCATTATTTTTTATCGGTGGACAATCTCAAGTTAATTAACGTAGTCGCAAATAAAGCTTCAGGCTATTCAGTACATGGGGGTCATTATGACATAGCTATCCAGTTCATTTTACGGCGAGTGTAAAGGACAGAACTATAACAGTTATATAGCACTGTTATTTTCTCTCAACGTAAACTGAACTGAATAGTTATGTCATAATAACCTCTCATATCGTAGCCGATCTCGAATCAACACTAGACCCATCACGTCGTCAACATACATACTACATAAGGTACAACTACCTAGTAAAGGTATGTATGTTACGTCAACACTTTATAGTACAAAAATTAAATGATGCTAATTAACAAAATAAATTATATCTTATACTTATATCTCTCTTAATTACTACAAAATAATCCACAACAAGCTTCCTCGAATATGAATCAAGAATCAGCAACATGCTTCGTCAAGAGTTTACAATAGTGAATTAGTTAATTAGTTAGTACAGAATACATCATTTAAATATAGGGTAAAGCTTATTACAGAAGGAGAGGAATCGTTCACCCCAACACGTGAGTCGTGACTGAAATGTGTACATGCCTTGTGCTCGTACTTATTTATTTATATAAAACAGACATTTCAAGATGTACACAGGCGTTTCAAGATCTCAATATGATAAAACGTGACACTTATTCCCGTCCGGATTAGTGTCACTGAATTTCAATAGTATTTCCCGTAGAGATGTTTTAGTATATTTGTTGGGTATTTATTTTTGTGGCTGGAACATACGGTTGGATCTTGAATGTGAGTGTGTGTGTTGTTTGTATATGTATATGTATCATCCTAAGGTCACCTTAGGATGAGAACTTATTATTTGAAAACGATAACCGATGAGCGATGTGGATGAAAGAAGATGTTGGCAAAGATCGAAAAGGGCATGCTAAGGGTTTAGTCAATTAGAAAGGATGGATGAAGGAAGTTTCGGAAAAAGGTATGGCAAGCGAGAATGAATGGAGAGGTCCGTAGCGGACGCTCTAGACGCACTTACAGTGATCAGATTCGCGATGTAATGAATAAGGGCCGAATCAAAAGCACCCGAAAACGACGTCCGTGTAGAGGAAGCAAAAGTTCTACATTTAGACCGGTGCAGCTGGCGTTCCATTATCCCTGCCTACCTAGGCATTGATTGGAAGGTATGTATGTATCGGTTTAAAAATCCCTGCGATTCTAGTTTGATTTTGGAACAGCGTAACTGATTTTCATCAGATTTAGATACGAACCGTCTCGATTTAAGTAGCTTAAGCTTAGATTTTAATTAAAGTAACATTATTATTAACTAATTTGTCCACTTGCCTACTGCCTAAACTAAACCCGTGTACAAGACCTCCTGCAAGCAAATAATCGGCCGGCAGCATGTCCTGTAAAAACTAAATAATTGTCATTGATCTGTTATGGTATTGTTTTAACGCGGTCGCCATTACTGACAAGTAAATAAGAGCTATCAAAACGTTGACAATACGCTAACAAGTTAAAAACGACATGGTTTTTACCGTGTTGAGTAGCTAAGCCCTGGTCAAAAATGACATGGTTTTTACCGTGTTGAGTAGCTAGGCCCTGGTCAAAAATGACATGGTTTTTAACGTGTTGAGTAGCTAGGCCCTGGTCAAAAATGACATGGTTTTTAACGTGTTGAGTAGCTAGGCCCTGGTCAAAAATGACATGGTTTTTACCGTGTTGAGTAGCTAGGCCCTGGTCAAAAATGACATGGTTTTTAACGTGTTGAGTAGCTAGGCCCTGGTCAAAAATGACATGGTTTTTAACGTGTTGAGTAGCTAGGCCCTGGTCAAAAATGACATGGTTTTTAACGTGTTGAGTAGCTAGGCCCTGGTCAAAAATGACATGGTTTTTAACGTGTTGAGTAGCTAGGCCCTGGTCAAAAATGACGTGGTTTTTAACGTGTTGAGTAGCTAGGCCCTGGTCAAAAATGACGTGGTTTTTAACGTGTTGAGTAGCTAGGCCCTAGTCAAACATGACGTGGTTTTTACCACCTAGAATAGAGGTCCAGAATAGTGCTCTTTGAGCTCGACCACATCCACGACAAAAAAAACCGTTTTACAATACCGAATGTAACCCTGCTGCGTAAAATTTCATCGGTATTAATTTATGCTGTTCGCGTTCGCGCCCTGTGCCACTCCGATGCAGTTGATCCGATTTAAAATTTAAAAACATATCGGATTCCGTGGTGCGGACCAATGAGGAAGCAGATTGGCGAGAGTCCGCATTGTTGATTGATGCACCGCAATATCGTACTCGTGCAGATGCACTTGGTCCGTCGAGATAAGTCTAAGTGAAATGTAAGACCGAACTGGCGAGATAGCTACCTATTTATATAAGTATTGCTATGGCGTTCAGTCTGTTATCTTACTGACGACGCGTTAGCCTAGTTGGTAGTGACCGTGCCGATGAAGCTAGCGGTCCCGGGTTCGACACTTGGTATGGGAAAATATTTGTGTGATGAGTGGGAGTATTTTTTCTGTCTTGGATATCTTCTATGTATTGTGTGTATACATTTCTATTATATATATATATATATTATGTCTATCGTTGTCTAGTACCCATAGTACAACTCTAGAGATAGATTATTTATTTATTTTATTTATATTGCATAACGAGTTATCAAAAAGAGATTTTGTTGTTATACATTACGTACGTATTATTTATTCATTATTTTGACCCGGTACCTTTATAGCATCACTCACGTCAAAGCTAATTTCATTCATCAATCTAAAAAATGAATATGAATAAGCAGAAAAAAAAGCAGACAAATTATGACAAAAATACTGGGAAAGGGCCGAATCTTAAGTACCCGAAACCGACGTGCGTGCATGACTCGATGTATGAATGTTGAAGAAGCGAAAGAAATTTGTCAAGATCGTAGCAAGTGGAAAGAAGTGGTCTCTGCCTACCCCTCTGGGAAACAGGCGTGATTTAATGTATGTAATGTATGTATGTATGTTATTTGAAATATTTTTTTATGAATTAAAACTACAAAATAAAGATTTTCAGATGTTTTCCTTTACCTGTGCTGTGAGACCTTAGGTACTTTTTGCAAATCATGATTCTGGGTCAACTGAAAGTACCCTAGAGATTTTATTTGTTATTGCGTTGACTTTGAAGTTATTTTAAAATGGGACTTATTCACATAATCGCATAAGTGTTATAAATACCTCGTCATTTTGATACCACCTTCAATCGTGAAATGCTTCACTCAGATATTTATAAAAGGCAAATGACAACAACATAAAATTCAAAACAATTTTCTCACCAAAAAAATTAGCAGTAAAAGCTTTTTTTTTCATCAGAATGTTTTACATGCTTCAAAATAAGTATATTTTATTTGACACATTATTACTGTCAATAGAAACAACCACACATTCAGCTTAAAAATAGTTTCTTCATAAGTAGATTTATTTACGCATTTGCATAGGTTTGGCCTATTTTGGGTACCTACCACGTGTTTGACAGCGAACAACAAACTAGATATACGTGTCAATTAGTTGTTAGGTGGTGCATACAGAATGTGAAAGTGAGTTCAATAATTGCAATTAAACTAAAGTTTGGCCTTTTTTTTAATTAAAAAAGTACCGCACAGTTTTTAGAATAAAAAATAAAATAAAAAAGGAGTTACCAAGCATACACTCGCCATCACAAAGTAATTAACACCATTGTTTGTCGCTTCAAATGTAACAACTGCCACACAAAATTACAAAGCGAACGAAAGCGACAAATACATAAAAGTACAAAGGTGGTCATTTACTTATCATGTTGACTGTACCGAGGGTTATAATCAAGTTGTCCCCGAGTTAAGTTCGTAGAAGATCAAATTCAAACCGGCTTTAATTAATTATGGGTAACCAGATACACCTTTTAGTCCAAATTACCAAATTTTATGTTTTAGGTTCCTCTCGAAGCAGAAACAATAAACAACTCGCTGAAAGGGCCTGAATATTTCGACAATTAAAGACCGGGCCAAACTTTTCAACAAAACGGTTTAATGTTTTTATTTTTATTGCTGTGTTTAATTAGTTTTTGTACGTCATACGCTGCTTAAGGGTCTAATTCGGATTATAATATTATTTAGGTTCTCTACCTTTTGGCAGAAATAGGTTTGGCCAAATGTATAGTTTTTTCTGTAACTGTAAATATTTCAGGACTTTTATAAAACTAACCTAACCTAACCTATCGGGCTTAATACGATAGTAAAATCCTGAAATAAATCCTGAAATATTTAGTTACAGAAAAAAGCGGGTTGGCAAATGTAACGGGTGGGAAACGATACATTCGGCCAAACCTATTTCTGCAAAAAGGCAGGATACCTATTATTTATTTTAAATATCTGTAAAACTAAATTTATAAACGTAAACTCAATTCTAGTCTAACAAGAATAGAGTTTGACGTTTATGAATTTAGTTTTACAGAAAATTTAAATTAGAGGACACATTTTCACTACTAACTAGGCTAGCGCGTCGTCAAACTATGGGCCTCAGCTTCCACTTACCATCAGGTGACCTGTGCACGTGTCCCTTCTCCTTGCCCAAAAAAAATGCAATAATGACATAACTTCCACGGATTTATCACGAAAACTCCCTATTGAATCTGGATCCTAGATTATTTCCAGGACTAAAGGTATCACCGTCATCATCAGGAGCCTAAATGAAATATTCAAGAGTAAAATGCCAATAAATATCAAAATAAAAATACTAGACACCTGCATATACCCATAACACCCATGCCTGAAAAATGCATGCCAAAAAAAAATGGTCACATGTCAACGAGGAATTGCAGTTGGCTTAACATCAAAAGAATACAAAAAATACGTCAAACAAAAATAAGAAATATTACTAAAGCAACAAATGGTTTAGAACAAGCACTAGCTCTAAAATGGAAGTGGGCTGGACATGTAACGCGTCTACAAGACAAGAGATGGACCAAAAGAGTGACCTCATGGAAAGGCATACAAGGCAAAAGAAAGAAAGGAAGACCTCATGCTACATGGGAAGACAAGATCAGATATATAGCTGGTCATAACTGGACTCAAACAGCCCAACCCTGAGAGGATTGGCTATGTTTGGAGCAGGCCTTCACCTGTAGAGGGGTTCTTGAAAGATAAATAAACATAGAATAAACTTTATACTTTAATACAATAACTTACTTTAAATTATAAGAATTAACTAACATTGACTTAAGATTATTTGTAACCTAATTTTTACTGCTTTTTTTTTTTTCTTAAGTTTTAGGTAATTCTGTAGCTCTGCCTACCCCACTCCGGGATTACAGGCGTGAAGGTATGTATGTATGTATGTAATTTTTACTGCAAGAAATAAACGGCTTTTCTTTATTCATCGTCACCATACTCATTATGTCTTCTGGACGTAGGCCTTCCCCAAAGATCACCGTGATCGATCCTGGGCTACTAGCATCCAGTTTTTGATTAAAGGTAACTTATGTGCTAAATTTACCCAGAAATCGTTCAGTTCAGGCGTTATTGCAAGACCATCATCCAAATATCCATATTGAAATACGTATAAATCTACGTATTAAATGTTTAAGTAGAGTTTCGAAACACATTACTTGATGCTCTTACGGCACGCCCATAACGCATTTGTACACATGCGTATTTTTTATTTCCCCCTGAACAAGTATGTGAACGCATAAGGCAATGAAACCATCTTCCTAACGTGCAATATACATTGGCATTGTACGTTCGTGCAACACATGACTAATCCCTTAGCTGTAACATCCAAGTTGCCATTTTACATTTTACATTATTCCTCCGCTTTCATAACAGCAAGTATTTGTTTTCTCAAAAGCGCAGCGCACCGCACACGAAATACGAATTCGTACATTTATTCATGACCGTTGCGAGCCAGCCACTTCACTTGCTGCTTTGTTTGGGGCTGCAAATAGCAGAAGTAACACATCCACGTCATTCCTCCGGCCCTGGTACCGCAAACTGTCAGCAAATCCGACTCGCTCGTATTTTTTGTTAAAAAAATGTTGTGTCAAGAAAATGTGTTCGTGTGTAACCGTAGAACCCTGTCGCAATTATGTGACGTCACTCAAGTGTACGGATGTACGTTCGTTTCTTTGGTTGTATTAGTGAATAGGAATATAAAAAGTATAAGTATATGATATGGTAAGTGTATGATAGCAGTTATATAGCTCTGTCCTCTTCTCTCAGCGTAATCTGAACTGCATAGTTATGTCATAATAACCCTCTGGTGTTAAGTGGGATTGACCCATACACATTTGCATTCTCAAGACGGTACATGCGTTGCCAACCCTGAGGAATAAGATGGAATGCCTCTGTGGTAGTAGGTAATTTCAGCGGTGGTCTTATCTCCTCACCGGGACACAACAATACTAACCTGATGATGGATGAATCTGATATACAACCCACAAGCTTATAATGATGAAGGTAAACGTAGAGGAACTCCCTAAGCAGTCCTTTGGCTTCCAAACCCTTAGGCAGTATAACCACGTGGACTTCGTACTGTTATACTACCTTTTTGTTTTGGGAGGCAGTATTGTCCGCGTATTGGATGGGACATAGCCCAGTGCACATGAAGAGTCCTTGGGACGATATCTGCGTTCAGCGGTCGGACATAATTCGTATAATTTTAGTTACGATTATTTTGATAACATTATAAATGTTTATTTAAAACAATATTACGTGTTTTCCGCACAAACATTACCCAAATCACGTATTAAAGAAACTTTTAACTCAAAACTAAGGTAATATTTAACTTGGGTCATGGACAAGGAAATAATTCCGAAGTTGGATGATATTTTAATAAAACTCAACCATAAATTAAATACGCTTGCTATCAGTTTCCCCAGAGTTTCCGTAATCCAATAATACGAATATATTTGCGAGTGCCAACTATTCCCGAGCAATAAACGACTCAGAATCCCGGAGGTCTAGATATACCTTCAAAAGATAAGAATAAATATTTCGTAAAGTCGATGGAAACTGTTTCGAAGCAGGAAATTTCCTAATATAGCCACGGCTCTGGAAAGCTTTGTGGAGGCGAATTATAATCAAATCGAATTCTTGGCTGAGCAATTTATGTTGATCAAATGAATACCGGGCTGGTGCTAGAGGAATCCTAGAGATTTATTACGCTTGCGTTTTTAAAGTTTCCTACCCATTGGGTGCTATTACTAAACAACTGCTGTCTGTCTGTTTGTCTGTCGGTTTGTCTGTCTGCTTGTCTTGCTGTCTCTCATGAATCGTAATTTGTAGTTTTTTTTAATATAATTACTGAATGTGTATTTCTATTGTGGCTATAACAACCAAAAAACAAAATTAAAAATTAAAGAGCACTCATTGGTTGGTTGGTCTTTGTTTGCTAAACCTTAGCAATCACTGTATCTCTAGAACTGTGATTGGTAGATACATAAAATTTTCAAAAAGTGAGTAGTAAGTGCGTGTTGCCTTTATAACAACAAATAATCATTAAAAAAAAGGGGCCCATACAAGAATGGTATAGAACTCTTCCTGTGCGATTTTTTTAATCTTTGGAAGCGCCGCAGATAAGTCACTTGAAGGTGGCTGCGTTAGGTTGTTGTAGTGACAAAACCTACTCAACAAATTAACGCACACATATAAAGCAGTACTTGCGTTTGAGTTTTTATGACAATAATTGTGTGGTTGCGACGCAGTAGGCCTAGTTGGCAGTGGCCGAAGCGCCAAATCTAGCGGACTTGGGTTCGACTGGTAAGACAATAAAATATTTGTTTGTGTTGGATGTTTTTTATGTAAAGTTACATGAGTGTTTATTTATCTAATAACTTACAGCTTAGTTCAGGACTAGGTCGTTTTGAGTGATATTGTCCCTTTATACTCGTATTTAGAACCTGGAAGACCGAGCGTCGCTCGGGTTGAAAAGGAATTTTCCCGAAGATGTCATCTTGACAGATCGGTTTTTCGCCCCCGTAAACCCCTGTATCTGAGCCTGTATTTCATCGAAATCGTCTGAACTGTTTTTGAAAACGTAATTACAAATATATATACGCGTAGAACTAATTTCGACTCGTGGTCGACTTTCGTAAAATCCTTTCTTAGTGCACCCCTAGACCTTATACATAATTAACCTACGGGTCAAATTCGGAATCTCTAGTCCCAGCGGTTTTGGCTGTGCGTTGATATGACAGTCAGTTTCTTCTTATATCTATTTATATTGTTGTGTTTTGGTACATATAATTATAATTTTAAATTAAATAACCGTACGCAAATGCAAGGCTGAAGAGATTAAGTTGTACACAATAAAGGGTTAGTAAATTAAACACAAAGTAATCTCAAACACTCCGGAAAAACACTTCAAAACTTCTACGGCTCTCCGAAAACATTGTTAACACATGTGCATGACTTGAAACTAAGTTTTCGACACGGAGTAAATTTACCCTTAAAATTTGTTTCGGTTTTTCCCATGTTTGCCCCGGGTGGAAATTAACAATATGAACCGAACGGAACATCATTTTAAATCTGATTCATCACAATAATTTTTGAAAAATTCCCGTTTAATTGGTGAAGTGTACAAAATTCTTATAAAGTTAAATTTTCCCGAAACGAATCAAGCATAAAATGTATTTATTTATTTGCGAGAATACATATTATTTGTTAATTAATGGCCTTGATAATTACCTATCTTATGATTTTAAAATGAAAGCATTTCATTAATCTCCAGGTGTGTATTTTTTATAACATTTGAAGTACCTACTTAAATAATAAAAACAATACTAAGGTTAAATAAAAAATAAATAAACATTTCTAGAGCGATATTAATCCAAAAGACTGCAGAAGGTCAGCACGTTTTGTAAGTTATTATTACTAAACATTATATCTATCAACTATCACTCTCATGTGGATTCATTTTCATAGGTCAATTAGTGAAGGGGCGGTACTATTAAATTCGATGGTCTCCCACAGATTAAAACTATCTTTCGTCATCATCATCCTCACTTCAGCTAGCATCAGCTGCTCGCGACCAACGTATGACTTTCCGCTATCGTTACCAGATCTTCGATCCTCTTTGTAAGACCATATCACGCTGCATTTTCCGGTACGTTGTCGCCATTCAAAAAGCTATCCCTTCTTCAGCCAGCCATCTCAAGCAACATAGGGTACAATTTCCACGATCGGAGACTACAAAATGCTCTTATATTTTTGAATACGGACTTACGTCTTTAAGAATAGGATCGACAATGAGCACACGGGGCCACAAGATGATAAGTGAAATGAATCCTGAAACGCATACCTACACAATTTTTTGCAAGACAACAATCTCAGAAAAGCCATTTTTTTATGCCTTATGCTAATCATTTCACCGGCTATCTTATTTTTGACCACCTCTTTTGTCGATATATTTGATGGCGATTTACGCAGAACGTCCCGATTTTCCCGGATCTAACGCGTCCTGAATCACACACGCCACGCCAATTTTCCCTATATTCAGCACATAGTGATGAGCAATCATGAATAAGATAACAACGGATTTCAAAACCGATACGACACGTGTATCATTGTAATAGGGTTGTAAGTCTGTATTTTTCAACGGTATTATTTGTACTGTCCTGATTTAAAAACCTAGGTCCCGATTTTTTATTACCATAGTAATAAACACTAAGTATACTAAACAGGCGATTTTATGTGTCTCTTTAAGATCCCCTGATAACACATTGTTCTTCGGCGCCTGTAAGCCGGTCGTTATGCGCGGCCGGCGCCGGCGGCTTAGCCGGATCCTCGTCGCTATGCGCTATAGATAAACTGCACCTACCCGCACCAACTCTAGCGGGGTTCCGCAATATTTCAAGCTACAGTGCAGTAGGGACAGTAGGACCTGCGCGGGATTTATGGTGAAAAAAAAATCCCGACGAACTGAGAACCTAATTCTTCTGAAGTTGGTTAATAAATGTAAGCCTTACCAGAAAAAAAAGTAAGTCACATCCCTACTTAACTGCCAAGTACTAGGAAGGCATTAATTGGACATTTCCCCCTCAATCTGATCCTACTAAACTATCGGTAAAAATCGCTTAGTTTTTTTTAAAATCAGTATTACATATTTAAAAACTAATTAATAACCGGTGATTATGTTTATTTGGATGTAAATATGTTTACTCGCGGTTCGATAAATTACCATTTTTGCCATGTAAAAGCTCGGTGTACCGGAAAACCAGTTAACATTTATTTTTTTAGTACCCATAGTAAAATCCTAACGTGACTGGATTAATACTCCTGTGTTGGATATATCTATATATATTTATGTTTTATCATCCCTGCAAAATGACAAACATTATAAAAACGACCGTCGGATAACTAACGTTACTGGCACGCAAAAAAGGCGCATTTATTGAGTCGTTGAGTTGCGGAAAATAGCCCGTTATAACCTATAACTAACTTTACTGACAGATACAATACTTTTTGATGCAAGTAGGCTGCCCCTGCATTATTTGCGCCAGTTTTTGTTTGTCTTGAAGGAATGATAATTACAAACGACGACACACACAGGCCACCTGAGGGCGAGTGGGATCGAAGCCTACATTTGCATCCTAACACTGCAAATGTGTTGCCAACCCTGAGGATTCCACTATGGTAGTTATTTAAGATGATTGTAGTCGTTAATGTCCGTTTTTCAAATAAGGATAATGACGACGTCTTTTTATTCCCAATCCAGAATATCAAGCTCAAACTCAAACTCATAACATTTATTTGACAAAAACACAGTACAATACAATACAACGAACAAGACTCAGAAAAAAAAACAAGATTAGAGCAGAATTTGAATCGTTGCTCTGTGGTGTGAATACAGATAGAACTCAGCGATAGGATCACTCGTCGATTATGAGAAAACAATATCTCAATACGCATTAAAAATCGGTTTCTTCAGATCTCTTGTATCGGCCTACTGTATGTTCCTGATAACTATAATCTCTCTCACAAGTAAAGCCGCATATGGTCACATGGGACTGAAAACATTCTCGATGCCGAATTGATTTGTCTTGAAAGTTAGACAATATTCAACATGTACAAAGTATCAGCGTTTATCCGCAATTTAACATAATAGCACCCGGAGGTTAACTCAGAGCAACATAAAATGTGTAAAAATGAGTTTGTAAAATGGATCCCCTGGGATCCTGAGTTTGAATACGGTCTTAAAACGGGTAGCGTGAATGGTCTCGCGACGCCAACAATCGGACTCTTTTATTTTAAACCTTGTGATAATCTAGATTTAAAATCCCGACGGACTTTGAACAAAGGAAAATAGAGAAAGTTTTTTTTTGCTGTGCAACACCATTTTTTACATAGTGTGAACGTGACCTACGTTCGAAGATTGTCGGGTTTATCAACAAGTTACTAGTTTATTCATTAAACATTTATATTAAAAATGTCTTAAAGGAGTACAAAGTCGTTGTTTTTTGTTAACGTAACAAAAACAAAAACAAATATAATTAAAACGATGTTAGGTATATGTTTATAACCTAGAACTTAACAAATTTGACATTTATGTTCAAAAGGAGTCTGCCAAAATAAAGCCCCCCTTGAGCATTACGAGGATAACGCAATCACGCTCATTACTGTTTTAAATGGGCGTTTTGTCGACGCATGTGAGATTTTTAGCCATAACCGAGAAGATCGTAAAATCGTAACACTAAATCTGTAGTTCGGCCCGTCCGCACCATAAAAACTAACCCCATTCTCTCATATCAGATTCGATTGCAAAAAGGTCCTAACGCCTAATAATCATAATTTCTCTACAAACTCGAGAGTTTGACGTTTCTAACGACTTAACCAGAAAGCCTTTTCGTATGCACACCATTAACTCCGAGTTATAACGTAATTATATCAACATAGCTCGCCGGGGACGTGAGTTTTTGAGCGATGCCAGCAATTTCAGTTGGCCTCTTATTCTCTCACTGAATGGTCTCTCTGGGACGCGGCCACAACCCGATACCACCCACCATAGCGCGCCAGAGAAGCTCGCACTATAAATCACTTGACACACTGCTGCGATAATAACGAGCTGTGATTAAATTTATTACGTCCACGCGTCTGGAGGTTATAGAGATGCATCGCAGACGTAAATTGATGCATTGACATGATTAATTTAGTAATCACGCTCATATACCTAGCGCATTTTAGACAAATGTCCAAGACGAAAAGAATTGTAAATAATGTTCTTCATTTCAACATTAAGCCTTTTTTTCACTACTAAACGCGTCTGTGGCCTTTTTTTGCAAGGTATAAAAGTACATACATACATAAACTTACGCCCTCATTCCCACAGTGGGGTAGGCAGGGCTACAGAATTAACAACAACTCTACGTGTGTACTATGTGTCATCTGTTAATATAACCTAATCCAGTTTGCAAAACGAAATATAGGTACATATACAATAATTACAAGCTAAATAAATAAAATAATTTAGAATCAGGTAAAATTGGTATGCAAAAATAAATTTCATTCAGCATGAAGTCAAGTCGTTCTTGACGGACTGGTCTTATATGTATCTAGTCAACCACCTGCGTGCGTTATTACGGGTAACTAGGTATACTATTAGTTCATGCAAAATCTAATATTTCCACGGATTAATTCCGGTAGCCTATCATACCTCATAACCTTCATTGAAACAAAATGGCGTCAGATCCAGCATTTTCCAAGACCCTCCCTATCCTTCCCTGCTCCGAGGCTCCCGACAAGTCTAATGAGTCTGCTGAACTCTGCTGGCTTCTCGCTCCTACTCGCTCCCGCGTGTTTTTCGCCTCAGCGCCACTCCCTTGACACTTGGCGTTAAATCAACTGCGTTAACTCACACAAACGTACTCCACGAGTGCCCGAGCTGCATGCTCTGAAAAGCAGCTTCGAAAAGAAATGTGAAAGACGGTTATTAACGTGTACTATGACCGTCTGGCCTTCGTTTTCTTTTACTTTTCAGTAATGTTATTTACTTGCGTTAAGTTAGTTTGTGAGTATTCTTTACGATGCGAGCGAGCCCGATTAAAATGAATCTAGCAGAATATTATTTAAAACAAGACGTAATATTGGTCATTAAAAGGTAATAATTTACGCAGTATCGCTTTTACTTAGTAGAGAATAACACGATATTAATAACTGAATAATACAGAAGGAAAAGCAAAGGTATTTAGTTTCTCTCGCTGTCTGTACAACGGTATTCTAATACTATGTAGAGACAACAAACTTATTGATTGCCACATGTATGCAATTTTTTTTATTGTTAAAGGTTTATAGCCATTGGTTTTTTAAGGGCTTTTTCTATTGGTGCTATGCACCTATGTTACAGCTTCACATGGCGGTAGGTGGTGAGCCCCAGTGAAGGGGGCACACCTACCCGAGACTAAAGATTTAATTTAATATTTATTTCAAAACTTTTTGAAAAATCAATTGTTTGTTTTTTTTTTGACAAGTTGATTCGTGCCACACAGTATAATTGAAACCTGTGCAAACGTTATAATTGAGATACATTGACGACTATTTATGATTATCACAATGGTGTTAATTCAAAAATAGGTTGTTGTGACGAAAAGCCCTACAGCAGAAAGTAGAAAAGAAATCACATGCGAAGACTTATCAACACCATTACCAACTATCAAAATTACCATTTAGTGTTTCACGTTAATTTTCAAATAAATTTTTCGAGTGTTACATTCTCAAAAATTTGGCTGCTGAGTGACTTACGTTCAAGTACGAGTAGGTATCAAATATGATTTTCCTTTTCGTTATTATTATTCTTGTGTTTGGTATTTTGTAAGAGCTATTCACTCTATATGTTACCTTTTCCTTTCCACTTATAACAAATCAACCACCCCTTGCTATTAAGTGAAAAGGTCTCATTCAAATCGAGCTTTTCCAGTCGGTATTTACTAGAAAAAATAAATTAAAGTCATTGAATGGCAAATTGAAGAAATCAATGTAATTATCGAGAAACTTCTCAACTGAGAGCTTGAAAGAAAAATAGATTGAGGGTAATAATAATAAATGTATATACATGTCTTGGATACTGTACGCACAACGATGTCAACAAAAACTAGGATTTCTTTTATACTATGGGTAGGTCCTCGAGAAGGACACTCTACTATTGCATTGAATATTTACATTGCATGCATACGAAATATTTATAGGCACTATCTGTATATGAAGTATCGATGACTCGAGGGCACTCAGTCATATAACATGGTATATCTTTTAATATTTGAAATAAACACTAGATATTTGTAGTTGTACCTACCCTTAATCAATTCTAATCTTAACAATACATCTTGTTTGCTAAGCTACACGTCTAGACGTGTTGAAATATTACAATAATTAGTGTAATATTTCATCCAAAAGACGCGCCATAATCGTAGCAACAGTGTCTGTACCATTGTCCTTAATGAATAGAACGTGTAGCGTGTAAGTGGCCTCATACGACACCGTGACACTGATACTCATTACTCACGCCACTATATGCGCCACGCCATTAAGAGTGACCCTCATCAAAACTTTCTTTGATGCTCCACGCTCGTCGGTTCAACATCGCGGATTAATTTTCTGCTTTTCGCAAATGCAAATTATTTACATTAACCTGAACGGAAAGATTTATAAGCGCTTTATGCTTATCAGCACCTGTGCTTGTTTTTTAAATTTAGCTCTGATGCTTTCATCCCTGTCTTATGAAGTTAAAGCGCTGGAACATTAATCTTAGTAAGTACGTGTTATTTTGGAAATTTCGTTCAGAAATATCTCGGATTTTTTTGTGATTTGTAATACCGATACGGTTGTCAAATGTTTCCATTAATTGCAGGAAGCGAGACATCCTAAGCTACTGGGCCTCTATTCTACAGTCAAAACCATATTTCCTTCGACGTGTTATCGTACTGTCAACGTTTTGATAGCTCTTATTGACAGTAACGAGGCACGACTTAAAACCAATACCATAACGTAAAAGAAAAAATATATAAAAAAGAGACAGTAGGTACTATATATACTAACTTGTCAACGTGGACAGCTTAGGATGTCGCGCCTCACTTATCATTGATAAACACATAACCTCGACCGTGCAACTTCGATTCCAACACTATTAAGTAGTATTAACCGATGCTCTAAGGGATTGCCTGTGAATACGTTAAAAATTAACCCTATAGGGTCAAAGTGTAGCTGACAGAACACACGGAAGATCAAGAAACTCTCATACTTTCATTAAGTACTCTGAGTGTCCATCTACCGCAACCTATTTCAATATATCCTCTACAAACCCAATAGTTTACGACTTGCATAATTTAATTACAACTTTCTGATACAGGATTGAACTAGACCAAAAGCCATTTAGTAGGTCAAACCTTCAAATTATGTTTCGTAATCCTAAACTTTTGGGAACAAAAGAGACATCGTTAAGGAAACATTGAATATTATTGTTGTAAACAGAAACGGTTGAACTTGTTTGTCACCGATGTTTACTTTGCAAGGTAAAATATTGCTCGCGGCACTCCTCGCCACGAGCTAAACATCTCAAATCAATTGGAAGTACGTCGATAATTTCATTAAAACAACCGTCTCGGTGAGAGCCCTCTTTATACAGTAAATTGACTTCGTTACTTCCATCCAATCCAGCAACGCTCCCGCTGTTTTGTCGAGACTTGAATGTTTACATCAATATGCTCAATGTTATTTGACGTTTGATGAAATGGCATCTAATAAGCCGTTTCCTTGAATCTAGCCTATTCAAGTTATTCAAAAGAAGCATTTGTGGAGCAATATTGAGTTAATTGCAAGTAAAAACTCTCCCATACATTTAATGCGGGAGTTGCTTCAAATTGCCGCTTATTTGGCCGACAATGGCCCATTCCGGGCCTAAAATAACAAGGCGAGTGCCGAACCCACAGATAAAAGCTGCAAAAATACTGAATGCCTTGTAACAACCGTTTTAAATTAGACTAAAGCCGATTAAAAGAAAAGGATAATTTTTCGGGCTCTGGTGTTAGCGTTTTATGGTATTTGCGCCAGAATGGTAACAACTACGCCGTTATACAATGCTAACTTAACATAAAGAGAAGTAAGGAATCGAAACGGAAAATAACGTGAAAATTTTAGCGACACAAATTGCTTTTCATTTGAGCACGTCGTGTGCCGCAATTTGTTGATTCATGCCTCTTATTATTTGCCCTCGCCTTGACGTTTGCTATGTCATAATTAAGTACCTACCTACAACTTATGAAAATAGATATATTCATATTCATATTCTTTATTAAGTATTTGTACATACATCGTCAAAGTTAATAAGTTAAGATAATTAAAATAAAATGCTGTATTTAAACAGTACTTACTCAATCGTTTTAAGAATGTAAATTAAAGATTATCACACTATTTAATGACCTAGGTAAATGCAAATTTGTGAGTGTGGTAGTGTATTTGTATGTTATTAATTCGCGCTAAAACGGCTGGAAGGTTTCGGTTAAAATGAAGATGACTTATGCGCTAATAAATTAACACATAGACTAATTTTTCGCCCACATGAAAAAAACACTGTTGGATGGAGAGTGCGGATAAAATGGCGGGCAGAAGCTAGTAGTAAATAAAAACTTCAGTCATTAATTATTACGGTTCTTAAATTGTTTACTATGAAGATTCAGACGTCGTCATTAATCAATGGTACCATAATCCCGTTTCTGCTGACATTCATCCACTGCTTTACAAATTTCGTATACTTCCATGAAAATGTGTCCCGTGTGACCAATTTTCTAAGAACCGAGAGCCAAAGTTTCACTTTAAAGTGTTGTTTCAAACCGTGTTTTTAATAAAACAGCAATAAAAATGAATATGGTCCGTGTTCTCACTTTCTTTCGAGTGACCATTAGGTACATCAGAAAAAATTATCACGAAAATGAAAATCAATAGCAAGTTGGTTACCTGTCTGCCTGGAACGTTGTAAAGGTGAGATATGGTAAATAAAATTGTATGAAGTCTGTTACTATTTATTTCTTGACGTCCTGCACAAATAGACCAAACAATAAGACCAAATAGATTAAGTGCGTTCTGTCCCGTAATTCAAATTATCCGTACAAAAATATACCTTCATAGCTGAAGACGATGGGCAGGACTTGGAAATTGCTTAAAAATGCATGGGCAGAACGAGGCAAGAACAGCAAATACTGATTCAATTCTAAAGTGATTTAACTTATTACAGGTCGCCACACGTAAAAAAAGCTCAGAGCGGCTAGTGGAGGGGATATGATTGCTCATGCTGCCTATACTGACAAACCAATAGCATGTCAGAAAACCGGAGCGATTTACACTCCCCCCGTCGCCCCCACCAATTTGGTCCATATTTTGCTCACTGCGCAGGTAGGTTGCTCAGGGCTCTTTTTACTTGTGTCGACTTGTACTTGTACGCTTAGGTACTTACTTAATGAAGACCACTTCTTAAGAAACTGTCTTTTATAATAGAGAAGGCAAGACAGTGGGATATTAAGATGTTTTTTTTTACAAGAAGCTGGCAAACGTGACCACAGGTCACCTGTTGGAAATCCGAGAGCCATATACAATTGCATTCTCAAGATTACAATCACAAAACTGTAAATGAGTTGCCAACCCTGAGGATTAAGATGTCTCAATGCTAGTACTTTCACCGGATGTCTTATCCCCACACCGGGACACAACCACGTGAACTACTTGTCGGTAGGTTGAAGGATAAGATTGTGTTAGTGATCCAGACGGACCCTTCAAAAGGTACACCATAAATAATACCATTACCACTACTTACCATTAACATACTCTTGTAATTAAATAAAATAGTGCCTACAATACAAAGCTATACATTCTGCTACAAACTAACAAATAAACTGAAAAATGTAGGTCACTTTACGTCGGACTAATTCTCGGAGCTGTAAACGCCGCTTTGCTAAAGGACTGTATAGACTGTTAGATGACCTCAATTAGCTGACTAGTTGGCGAAACTAAAACGAGCTAAACACATACGAGCGTGTGAAGACCTCAGTAGGTACCTATTCAGATAAATCTGCCGACGACAATTTAATGATGCCTATACAACCCTAAGCTATCCTTACTCAAACCGAATCGACCTCACCTAATCATCCGTCCCTTTCAATCTAGCAAAGTTAGATAAAGAGGAAAAAATACTGTCGATTAAGTTTCTAGAATGTTGTCAAATCGAGAATGGCTCAGTAAGAGGACTGGGATAGAGACAGGAGGCGAGCGAGGAGCAATGGGACCCATTTAACATGTCGCCCCCGAAGGCCTCGATAATTGGATTCATTACCAGACCCGAGAAATATGGCCGCCATTTATTGCTTTAGGACTTATTGACGATCGAGGATATTTGTGCTTCATATTTACTTTGAATAATGAAAGTAATATGAAAGGAAATATGTCATGGTTACACCGACTTTCTAGGGTTCCGTACCCACAGGGTGCCAACGGAACTCTATTAGTAAGCCCCCGCCGTCTGTCAGTTTCATCTCATGGACCATAATAATAATAAAAAATACAAGAAACGTGTTGTTTTTGGCGCGGTGGAACCATTCGTGTGCGAGTCCGACTTGCACTTGGCACTGCGTTTACAGTTTAACTTCGATTAGAGCGATGTAGAGAGGTGCCTCGCGGACATTGCGGGTGCGCTGCGTCATCGCCGCTGCGTTATTCTACATAATATGCGTTGAAATACGTGCGTCACTCCACGCTAAAATCACAGCGTTGCGACGACGCAACGCACTGGCAAGACTCGTGTGGCAACACTGGTACTTGTATCAGCTGCATGATGATTGATGAGGATAATTCTCGAAAGTGAATTCGCTTTTCAATTCAACGAGCCAAAGCTTAATCGTCAGAGCATTGTTAACAAGTTAATGCGTGACGCCAACGAACCAGTTCGGCTAAAGCGGGAGGTACTCGTACTCACTCTTGCTCTGCCTTAAGTGCCTGCGAGGAGCGGGACAACATTACTTAATACAATACCATGACATGTGAAACGCAATAATATTGTCAGTAGAGGTACTGGGTAAAACCATATTGCTTCAGTTCAGTTCAGGTCGAGAGAAAGGGCTGTATACCTGCTATAGCTCGGTCCCTTTCTCTCATCCTAAACTGAACTGCTTTAGTATGTCATAGTAAACCCCCTAACTCTAATTTAAAAGTAATACCTACGTCAAGTAGTCAGTAAATAGCCTCGATGATGTACGAAATATTCATCCGTAATGTACTAGTGGAAATCAAGGGAGGAGGCCTTTGCCCAGCTGTGGGACACCATAATGGCTAAATAAAAAATAAAAATAAACTACTAGGTGTGGTCACGGACCGAGCTAAATGCGTCGAGATGTTATTAACAAAGACGTTCCAAAAACACAAACAAGCACTAAACGCCACGCCTTTGCGGAAAGTTAGCGTAAGTAAATTAGTATAAGTACCTACTTTTTAGGAGTGATAAAGTTAATTGTTCACTGTGTCAACTAAAACCAATTTAATATCTTGGTCGTGCAACTGCAATGCAACTTAAAAATAACGTATTTTGTGATCAAAATAAAACATGAAATTAGTTCTTCTTTTGTTTTGTGTATGCTAAATTACTTAAGACGTTAAGTACGAGTTATGTTTACGAAAGCCACTCAAAAAGTCTTCCGAAGAGACTTTACAAGTTGCTAAATTAATTAAGGATCTGAAGATATTGTTAACAGATAAGTTAGAAACAATCCAACAATATTTGATTGTGATGGGTTTGTTTTCCAAAAGCTTATGATTAATTTTACAGATCCACATGTTTGTACGGTGTGTCAATATAGGTACGTTTGTTAAGTTCGAAATGTAAATATTACACAACAAACCAGTCCCAATCCATTGGAATAGGATAAAGTTTGTATATGTTTATGTACGATTATGTAGATTATTTATGATCGATTAAAGCCGCAAAAACTAATTATTATTTTTAATAAATAAACCTTAATTATAAATCCTTTGTGTTGCATTTGGCCTCTGTAAGTTTTGGTAAGTGAAACATTGCAAAATAAGGAGAAAACTTTTGTATTAAGTTTTGTAACAATTGGAAATATTCTCTGCGATTGCGCATCTCTAGGTGCGATTCGTTTTTGTAAGTCTACAAATCATTACCAAATTCAACGTTTGTATTTTTAAAATTAGTTAATACATTCTAAATGTGGCTAAAGGTTTATATACAGTGACCACACATTTACTATTAGCAATAGGGAATATTTATGTTTTATTTTTATTCCGTGTGGTAGCCGGCTTAGAATTGTGCCACTCCATATCTTCCCGTGGATGTCGTAAGAGGCGACTAAGGGAATAAAGGCTTGTAGTACTGTTAGGCGATGGGCTTGCTACCTGTCACTAATATACACTGTTAAACATCTTAGCCTAATTGTGCAAATTGCGGTTCCAAAGTTATCAACAAGTTTTTAGAGTTGTTGGTAATTCTGTAGCTCTGCCTACCCCACTCTGGGAATGAAGGCGTGAAGGTATGTATGTATGTATGTATTTTTACAGCTTCAATAAAAGCTGATTTATATTTATAAAAAAAATTGTATAGATACTTATTAAAGTAACTAAGATTTAATATAAGCCAACAAAGATGTGTTCCTATATCTTTCTAGCAAAACAGATTTTACCATGGAGTTTAGTCATACCGGATCTCTCTGTCTACTTAATCGCTGCCTAATCAGCATTTAAAATGCTTGTATCATCAGTATGTCTTGGCCGACTTTATTTTTAATATCTCTTTTACGGCATATTCATATTTTGTTAAGAAATGCGATTTAAAAAATCCATGGATATTCCCTATTCATTTTACATAAAAAGTGTTCAAAGAGTTTTGTAAAATAAGCAGAGTGCTCACCGACAACGCTGTAGTGTAATTTCCTTAAGTAACCATTTTTTGCACCGTCTTCTCATATTCTTTGTTGGAAGTTTACATTCTTCATCGTCAGTTAGAGCTTTATGTAAATCTAGTCGTTTTAGCAACTTTTTTCATATGTTTTTTATGCATTTTTCAGGTAATTGCGTACCAGGCCACCTGCTAGTAGGTACTTTAGGATCTGAACTAACAAAAATATTCGATTAGTTATTTTGCGATGTTAAAAAGGTTGCAGCTCTGCAACGAGAGCCATTGAAAAAAAGAAAAAAACCTGTTCATAAAGACCACTCCCTTTTTTATTACATCAGCAAATTCACTGAAACAAGCTTGTCAAAGTTTAAATATAGTTTTGAATACAGCTAAAAAAGACGTAACGTTGATAAGACTAAAGTTTTTCAGCAAAAGAAGTTGTAAGTGTAAACATTTGCCGACGTTATTTGAATGAAAGCAGTTAATCTCGGGGTGGAGTGAACCCGGGATATCATCTTGTTTATTCGTTGGCGGCTAATGAGATTGTTCCGCGGTCTAGGATAAAATCTGCGGTGTTATTATTATTTTCTTATGCGCGACGAGCGAGCTCAATCGGACGGAGCAGTCTGACCAAAAAATAATTTATTTCGGAATTGCAAAGTGAGTTGTTTACGAGAATCCCCCTCGTGCGATGCTGTGTCGCTCGAGACTATGCTTCATTTTTTGGGCCCTTAACTAAACGTATACAAAAAACTATGCAACCCTAAGAAAGTTACAACAACGTACAGTCTGTGAGCACTTAGAAGAGCCTTAGGTTTAGTACTTCTCTCTCACTCGCTCTCATATAATAGATAATAGTTTCTGTTATTGCGCGCAGCATGCATTATTATCAACCACCATAGATAGGCGCTGCCATAGATAGGATATAAGGATAGGTCATGTGAATGTCGGTTTTCTTTGCTTGCTCCATGTCATGTAATTCAAGTAAGGCTAAGGGACTGTTGCTCTTTCAGCCATCTAAGGACGGGCATGTTTTTGCGAAACTCAGAGCTTTGTTTTTTTTTTTTTTGTTTTTCTTCTCGTTTTGTGTTCATTTAATTATGTGTGTGTAACCTTCCGTGGTTTCACCTGATGGTTCCAACGGAAGACCAGCGCTGACTTTAATGCCAGCATTACGCTGAGTTGGGACCATTTCGTGGCTACTTTCTTCTTGTATTTGTTAATCTGTTCTTTGTTATGCATGTCACGAATAAATGATTTTCTTTCTTTCTTTCTTTCGTTCTTTCTTTCATATGATCTTATTAAGAGCGAGTGAGAGAGAATTCCTAACCTTCGCCTCTTCTAAGTGTTCACAGACTGTATCTTTAATTTTAGATCAGTAGAGTAGTTTGGCGCCCTCTTTTTATTTATTTATTATAACAAACACAATGTTTATATATTACGCATTCTTCCACAAAAATGTTTGCACAGTAATATAACTTAAAATAACTCGCTCAAAGTCACTATAGGTACTTAGGTACCTAGTCTACCTTATACCTTCGAAAACGTGCGGCAACTTGAAGTAGCCGATTAATAATCGGTTGACGGCGAGCGAATTGGTTAAGAGGATCAACGCTCATAGGGGGGGTTACCATGACATGGCTAAGCAATTCAGTTTAGGACGAGTGTAAGGGACAAAGCTATAGCAGTTATACGGCTCTCTCTTTCTCTCACCGTAAATTGAACTGCATAGCATCGTCATGGCTACCCCGAAGCCACCATTTTGGGCTAGAGCGAGGCGACGGGTGGCAAAACAAATTGGTCTAAGAGCTGGTTACGGAAAAAGGGTTGCAAATTATGGAGCGATGAAAAATGAAACCTCTTTAATCAGAATGCCACACCATCGTTATTCATTGTTTCGGGAACCTGGCAGTCGTTCATCGGTGAAAGTTAAGTAGGCGTGGTCATAATAATAAATCACAAATGTATATTTTACAAAATATGTATTTAGGAAAAGCCCAAACTCCATTTTTGACAATGTTTGTTTTTTTATATGGAGAGAAGAAGTTATAATGATAATACATAATTTAAGAATCAGATCATAATCATAAGTCCCTTATTAGATCCTTAGATCCACAGTAGGCTTAGGATTTTCTCGCTCAAGAAACGAACAAAAGATATAGATACCTTACCTTGTCAATAAAAGAGATACATATATTAAAAGTTGATCGCTAGCTGTTCACACTGCCGATGAGAACTCTCTCCACTAGTTTCTCGAAACAAAAGAAATAGATCCCGTGTCAATAAAAGAGACACATATATTAATAATTGATCGCTGGCTCTGCTAGCTTCCCACTCATGTAGGACAAGTGCCTTATTATATTCGCATTTACCGCTGTGGATAAAGTATTGGTCATAAAGTAAAGTTAATTCCATAAATACAATAATTAACGACATGTTGAACCCTACCTCCACGCTCCTGATTAAGTAAAGGCGTTTCATTGCGCTTTTCCCGCAGCCAACTCTTCGTCTAAATGCAAAGAGATCGCTGAAAGCGACGCCAATGTATTTTTAGAATGTAAAAGTATTTTTTTTGCTACCACTGCACTGGTATAGTATCCGCAAGTTCACTTGGACTTATCCTTAGCGCGCTGTGGTTACTATATTTAGGTATAAATAGTTATATAAATAGTTTGCATCTTGCTTTATAATTGTAAAGGCACTAAATAAATGTTTTTCTTTGTTTTCCCCTTTGCGCATTCGAAGCATTTACCGTTGCAATGTTGTCTTGACCACGATGTTGATTTTACAGATGGTTAACCCTTATTTCGTCGACGCTCACTTCAAAGAACGTATCACTTCGCAGAATTTTCTTTCATTGAGAGGCGTTTCAAGTAAACATTTTGGTATAATTACAAGTCTAACCTTACTTAACCTATGTAATTATTATTCAAGATAACCAGAAAACAACACGGCTTCGGCATAAAATAGCTTTCGATGATATAAAATTTGGTAATATGATATGGTTAACGTCATCTGGCATTAGGTCAGCCACTTTGGTTACATTTGCTAAGTTAGTAGTATCGTCCTTTTTTTAGATACCTCAATAAAAATAAAAAACAAATTCTTCATATGAATAACTTTTGGAATGCAATAAATAAATAAGTGAGTATGAGTACCTATGGGGGAGTGTTAACATGAGTGTTGACTCCATATCTTTCTTTAGTCTTTCCATGGCTATTAAAACTCCGAACCCTAGAAACATCTTATGAAAAGTCGGTCGGTAAAACAAGGGACAACATCTGTATTATTCCTACATAGTCGTAGATGTGAGGTCTAGTTACTTCACTTCGATACAGGGAACTCGCCATTGAGTATAAAGAATAACTCCCGATGGTGGTAGCGCTCCTGACAACTCCGCGAAATGAGATTTACGTGAGGATGCGTGCCGGGAAAGAAAATAATCGACTTTTCGAATCCACGTTCTTTAAGATTAGGAGAGTTACTTGGGACGTAACGTAACGTTACTTGATGCTAGTAATGTTGCTACAGCAGCTTCGGTACCCTTACCATGAGTTACAATTCCAGTAGCGAGTTGAATGCTCAGGGGCCCACGCCAAGATGCGCTACGCTAACTAGCGTTTCTATTCGTTTAGCTTCTAAACCAATCGCGCGTCACTGGTAGATGACTTGATACAAAAAGTGACTTAATCTATGATATGTGATTGAGTAGATGACGTGACTTTTCGTATCGTGTCATCTACCAGTGACGCCGTTAGTTTAAATGAAACGAATAGAAACGCTAGTTAGCATAGCGCATCTTGGCAAGAGCATCTGTCCCTCGCACTCTATAAGAATACTGCGAGGTCTGCGAGGTTTGCGAGGTCTGCGATGGACAGAGCTTCGACTCGCTACCGAGTATGTTAATTGTAACTCATGGTAAGGGTACTGTTGTACAGCTTCTGATGTAGCGCATAAAGAGGTTTGGGTGAGCTGCGTAAGGCTAGCATAACAGTGTGTCGGATGGTCATTATTTATTGTACGAGACACAAAAACGAAATAAAATCTTCACAAGATAGCTACTAGGGGATCTGTTCGATCAGCTAACGTTTAGGTGATTTTTATTAGGCTTCCGAATTCAAACAAGGAATCCTTATAGTTCCGCCATGTCCGTCTGTCCGTGCTGTAATTTGGCATAGTTATACTTTAAATTACGCCCACAAAAGTTGTAAAATAAAACCAGTGCAGCCCGTTCTAAATATAACTTTAAATAGAAATTCTCTTCATACATTTTGTTTTTTGAGATAGTTTTTTTTTTTGTATTATCTAACGGCTTCGGAACCGCCCACGAGCATAGTACGACATGCTCTTGCCCGGTTTTTTTTATTCATACTCATAATAATATTATAAATGTGACGGTAACTCTGCCTGTCTCTTTGTTACGCCTTCACGCCTAAACGACTAAACCGATTTCGATGAAATGTGGTATGGATAGGTTTGATTCGGTGAGTAGGACGTAGGATACTAGAGATCCCCAAAAATTGAATAGTTACCGACGGAATAGCGATAACTGACTTGTACGAAAAGGACTCTAGCACCTATATATTATTAATGGCTGTTGCCCGCGACTCCTTCCGCGCCGAAAAATAAAACATAATAGCCTATGTTCATCGGGCATAATAGGATTAGGGCATAGTAGTATTCTAATGGTGAAAGGAATTTTCATATCGGTCCTGTAGTTTCGGAGCCTATTTAATGAAAACGAACAAACAAACAATAAAATCTTTCCTCTTTGTAATATTATTAGTGTAGATATACCGTACTCAGCCTTTGAAATGTACATTATAATTTGTTTAAAAAGTTCTAGGGACGGAGCGATGCTTGTTAATGTGTTTGCGCAGTAGTTGGTAGGACGTTTAAATAGCAGTTAAAAGTTTTCGTGCGCTAGTTTATAATATCTCATATTATATATTTTTATTCGCTCACGATGCTCATAAAATATACCTAACTTTTTATTTACTTGAATGAGAAAATATCTACATAAAATCTCGGAGAGCTTTCGTAGTTCATTTTTAAGAATTTCGCTTGATAATTTAAATTTTGAATATTTATTTCACCATGTCAGCCGAAAGACGTCCACTGCTGGACATAGGCCTCCCCCAAGGCTTTTCACTCAGACCGGTCTTGTGCTTTTCGCATTCACCGCGTTCCCGCGCTGTGCTTCACAAGAATATTAATATAAGAATAATTATTAACATAATAGTATTACCAACAGCAGATACCATTTTCTTAGAGCTAATTTAAATATGATAAATTTGACTATGTAACTACTGTACCACTAATTACTAGTGAACACAGCATGCGGTTGTTTCAAGTAACAGGCAGTGGAGCTATCCATGATACTAAACATTAACTAACATTAAAAAACTTTATTCACAATTATAAGCAACTAGCAGCCCGCAAGCGGCTTCGCCCCGCTACAAATTTCTGACCTCCCCGGTGGATTTTTCAATTATTTTCTTTCATGACAAAGACGAACACAACAAAAAAGAAATCAGCCTAATCGGTTCAGCCGTTCTCGAGTTTTGCGCTTAGCAACACATTTAGCGATTCATATTTATTGGTGACCTGTCGTTTCGCCGAGTTTAATTACGCAGATTTTTGTTTCGCAGACAACTATTGGCAGACCTTTCTTTTGGCCGAGTAACGTTTGGTATAATTTCGTTACGCCTATTATTTGTTTCGCCAAATAGTCGGTAGACACGTTTAGTCGATTGTTTGTTTTGTAATTGTTGCTTGTGTTGTTTAGTTGTGACATGGCATCATTATTGTTTAGTAGATTTAAGGTTCAGTCGATTTTTGTTTCGGCATTTTTTTAGTTAAGTAACTTAAAGTAAGGGCAGATCCGACTCGGATAGGTTAGGTTAGAGCCAAGCTCCCGCCTTGACCTTCGAGGTTATTTTTTTTTTATCTGCCCAGTAAATAACAAACACAACAAAGTCAATTTAAAAATAGGTAAACTATTAATAAACCGAGCCGTTTAAAAGCGAACAGTTTTTCGAGCAAACATTCAAAATGTGTAGTGATTAATAGGCTAAACGAATTTCTGCCAATAGTGATTCAGCTTACTGACTCATAAACCATACAACAGCTGCTAAAGGTTAAGTTACGAAACGTTAGTCTGCAAAACAATACATCTACGAAAAAATCCATCGGCGTACCGTTACTCGGCGAAACGTTGTCTGCCAATCAATAATCTGCCAAATAATTGTCGGCGAATCATTAGGGAACCATATTTATTATATAGACGATGTACAGTTAATACACGATGAATGGGTTTAAATGTATTGAAGGTCATCAACAGATATGTACAAATTTTCGCCTTAAAGTATAGAATACCACAAATATAGTGGTTTTGATATTGTCTCGTTACGCGTACTCTCACTATTCTCAGAAGTTGCCTCGTATTTCGCTCGTCGACCGCTTTCTAATTAAAGACGTCGCCGGAGTTGCAAAAGTTACGTATTCTGTATATTTCCCTTCGAGTTATCCGAAGCATTCTGAATATTCATAACTGCTGGAACGTTAACTAGGGTCGGCCCTCCTTACCGTCCCAACTTTACCTTAATTGCATCCGAACTGAGAAGATAAACGGATCGGACGCAAATGCCTTTCTATTAATAATTTAATTGTCTAATTCAATTATATTTAATCCCCAAACTTCTTGCACCTTATAAACGCTTAGTCCTACAAATACTACTCCCCTTTGCTTAAGATTATTAAATACCCAAAATATAAATTTAAATGTGTTATTATGTTTTCTTTATGGAAATCTATATACGTTCGCATAGTTCTAAGTACACGCTTCCAATTTGACACAGGTCGTTACGATTTAAAGTATATATCGACTGTAAGAAAGTATAGCGAAAAATATATCACATGATTTTGCAAGAATATTTTATTTTGCGGATTTTCTAGATTACGAATATCCTTTTTTAATATATAAAATTCTCGTGTCACGGTGTTTGTAATTAAAGACCTCCGAAATGGCTCGACCTATTTTCGAAAAAAAATGAGTGCGTATCGGTTAGGTCTGCGAATAGGACAACATCAATTTTTCATTCCCCTTAATGTTAAGCGTAACGCAAAACAACGTTTGCCGGGTCAGCAAGTCAAAATATAAGAGTCAATTAACTAAGTTATTACAACAGCAAAGATTAAAGTGTATTGAGTATTCGTACGCTTTCATTCAATAGGTAAGTAATAAGCTTTTTAAATGTTAAAGCTACAAAGTGAGTACCTAATTGTAACGTCCAACTTAGATTCAACAACGGTTCCGTGTAAACCTAGTGTGAACACCCGTATATGGTCGCAGTTGAAGCAATTATGGCAATTGTCTCACAGAAATGCACGGCTCTCTAGAATTTCGTCCAAACAGACAATAGATGCAGTCAACTCGAGTCTATTAGACTGCTTAGCCTTACCAGCGCTGCGCCGTAGCAGTTCGCCTTTACACGGATTGCAGGTATCTAATTTCATATCTAAGAAGCCAAGTAATTAAGAGCAGCTTAGGATGCGAGTACAGAAATTGTATTTCTTTTGTTTATAAACTCAGTCTTAAGACTCAGTTTACAAAAGTCTTTAGAATAAAGTAAAACGGGACACAAACCAGACATCTACGACCGTGTGCTTTTTATTCGCAGTAATTACATTAAAATGTACACGCTGTTTTTTGAAGCATAAATGCCGCGAGACTATGAAATTGATCGCACCGCTGCATTGTGTGCGTTATAATATTAAGTTTCTTTCTATATTAAGTTACTCAGTGCATTGGTTCTACTGTAATGCTGTGAAATTGTTGTTTGATTACATACATACATAAACTCACGCCTTCATTCCCAGAGTGGGGTAGGCAGAGCTAAAGAATTACCAACAAGTTTTAAAACTTCTTGATAATTCTGTAACCATATTTTGCACAAGTAGGCTAAGATGTTTCCCAGTTTATTAGTGACAGGTGGCAAGCCCATTGCCTAACAGTACTACAAGCCTTTATTCCCTTAGTCGCCTCTTGCGACATCCACGGGAAGACATGGAGTGGGACTATTCTAACCCGGCAACCACACGGGTGTTATTTGATTAAATAAATAAATATCATAAAGCAAAGTCGCTTCTCTCCGTCTGTCCGTCTGTATGTACGCTTAGATCTTTCAAACTACGCAACCGATTTTAATGCTGTTGTCATCCATAGACAGAGCGATTCAAGAAGAAAGGTTTTAAATAAATTCTGGTTTATGTACGGGTGTTCCAAAAAATTCACATCCACAAATCTTTGTCACAAGGTAAGGGCAATAATAGCGGGGCTTAAAATAGGATTTACAGTTAATAATAAACACATACACATATTACATTATTTTGACAGTAGCGTCACAATTTATTTATGAGAATATTATTTATGTCATTAAAAATCAAGACTCTTTTGTTAAGAATTGTGATATAAAATATAAAAATTTCGTGTCCGTAAGGTTTATAAATCATTTGTAGGTCAATGCATCCTTTTCTTTAATAAATTACCAGACGTTGTTTTAAAGTTACCATTTCCAGTACTTAAAACTTACTTGAAAAAGTCGTTTATGTCTAAAGCTTACTATAGGGTCGAAGACTATCTAACAAATAAAAATGCTTGGCCAACACCTAAATAATGTAATAATAACTTAGTCATAAAAAATATGTAAATATTGTATATTGTCTAGGGGACACGGTTTCTGTAGGAGAATGTATTGAAACTTTTATGCAGGTTGTCTTGCACCGTCACAGGTAAGTATAACTTGTATACTCTCTATTTTTTTTTATATTAGGTACTGTTGCTTATTAGTTTTGTGACAATTCTGAGTTTTGACACATTTTCCTGCTCAACTACGCATGAATATATTAATTTTTGGTGTTATGTGAGATTCATTGTTTTATATAATGCTAGGTTAAGTTTATTATTGTATAATATCATTAGCAATATTAAAAAAACGACTTACTGTTGAGTTTCTTGCGGCGTTTCTTCTCAGCAGTGGTCTCTTGCGAAGCGCTGGTAGATTTTTGACGTGTAAAAGTGCCCGTGCGGCCTACTTACTGAATAAACATCTTTTATCTTTTTTTTTAAAGAATAAAAGCACTCATAGGGACATGATAGGCTTTATCGAGTCGTAACTAAAGTTTTGGCAAAAGGTTTAGAACTAGATTTTTAATCCTATCTACTTACGGTTTGCTCTTAGGTTCTGTATTTATCAATTAATAAATGTTTTTTTTTATCTTTCTTTCTTAACCACCAGATCCACGCAGCGTTTTTTCAGCCTATATCTTACACGGTACTCGGAACTAAAACACAGAGTAAGAAATGTATAGCTTAATTATATAATTCGGCATATACCCAAGTGGTAAGTCCTTGCAAAGAGTCCATCAGGATCACAGGAGTTCAAGGGTCCTAGTTAAAAGGGTGTAAGTCTTCTGAAGATCATGTGAAAAAGGGTTTAAGTCTAGTATACTCCGTTGGTGTTTATACCCCCTTTTTTATTAAGAGTTAAGTCAACTTGTGTTCTTTTTCACTAGGACTCCAGAGTTTCCGCTTTTTGTTTTCCAGTGTGGGGATTAGAAAATCAGTAACCAGTAATATAATGACTAGCATAAAGTCATTCGATCTTTGTCCTCAGGGTTGGCTGCGAATTTGCAGTATTAGGATCGCAAATGGGCTTTAAAACCGACTTACCATCAGGTGTCTTGTGTGCTCGCTTACAATCTCCTCCATGGCATAAAAAATAGATCTTTGGCAGGTACATTATAACTGCCGATGTACCTCAGGTTTAATAATGTCGAATGAGTCCTCAACACGTTGCGGGTCGCGAACCGAATGACGATAACGTCACGGTTTTTACCAGTACGGCTGCGATATTAAATTCGCTCATTCGAAAAATCAAATTTCCGTGACAACAGCCGGGCCCCTATAAAAAGCGTTTTACGAGGGACCGCTACTGCATATTACAAGTCATAACAAATTAAACATGAGGACATAACTTCTCATCGAACTGGGTACATGGTTATAACTTATTTAGAAAATAAAAACCGTACTTTATCGATTTGTCGGAACACAGATTAAAAAAAAATATTTAGAAGTAAACCCTTTTATACACAAGAGCAAAAAACACCGTTTTGGGCATTTTAACATTTACATAAACAAGAACTTTAAAACAGCGTTAGAAGTGCAAAAAGTATTTGAAGACTGGTCACGTTATTTTCTTAGTATAGCCTGACTACCCACATAATGCATTAAGTCCGCCATTTGTACTTTTTACATTTGTACTCGTATTGTGCAATAAAGTTTAAATAAATAATAATTAAATAATGTGGATTAACTTTAAAGCGAGGTTTTAATTGAATAAAATGATCTCTACTCCATCAAAACATTTAACTTTAAAAGGTGTTAGTAGGTGAGTTTTTTTATGTATGATCCCTGACTTCTCGACGACGGCTGGACCTATTTAGTTTTTTTTTGTTTGTTCCATTATCATCACGTCAGGATCTGATAATGGGATCCTGGAGAAATCAAGGGAACTCCACAAAATAAAAAAAATTGGCGCATAAGGCAGCGATTTTAGTATTTACATACATACATACATACATTAAATCACGCCTGTTTTCCAGAGGCGTTGGCAGAGACCACTTATTTCCACTGACAATCTGACTGATGACTGTTTTTCTGTTGACAAATTTCTTTCGCTTCTTCAACATTCATACATCGAGTCATGCACGCACGTCGGTTTCGGGTACCTACTTAAGATTCGGCCCTTTTCCAATGTTTCTCCGATTTGATTCGAATTAGTATTTATATTCGGTTTATCGTTTTTAAACATTTACTTTTATTATTTTAAACGTATGTAAAGTTCAGGTTTAGGTAAAATGAGTAAAGACACGGTTGAGTATATCCAAACTTATTTTTTCTATCAAAGTAAAGGCTAGTATACGTTTGATCGGTTAGTACATGTGTATAGGGATTTAGAGAAACAGTAAAGTCTGGATAAAATTAAACAAAATGAGATCAATGAATTTCCGGGCTTATCTCTTAAAAATCACTAAATCATTGCCAAAAGCACAACATGGAGCCCATTTTGTTAGAATAGCAACAGATATCTAGAAGCAACTCTGTAACTAAGGAAATCACTTTGAAGGAAAACCTAAAGGATACCGCGTAACTAAAATACTTGACTGCTTAATAGAGTTACACCGGGAGACAAAAACGGAACCCTAATAAGATCACTCTTGGTTCTGACACCCGATAATTTAAGAAACAGGCGTCCATTACAGACAATAGGGATGAAATTACACTTTAGATGAAAACCGTCATCAACTTCCGGGAGAGTAAAATATTGCCATTTTTATTTTTTTTGTGAACTAACTGACTGTTCTTTTTTTATTTTATAGTATATATTTTCCATAGGTGCGCTATTGGTATATATCGTTCCGTTATTATAAAACTTAAAGGACAATTTAATGTTAAAGATGAATCCAAATATCTTGTTGGAGAAATGTTATTTAAAGAATCTGTCGATTTAATGTAGGTCAGTAAGCCTATTTCTCGAGAAATAGGCTTACTACGGCTTAAAAATATTTACCTACTAAAAAGGATAAAAGATGTTTATTCAGTAAGAACCGCACGAGCAATTTTATTGGTAAAAAATCTACTAACTGAAACAGAAATTAAAAAAATGGTATATGTTTAAGTCAAAACGGGTTTTTTTAAGTCTGTTCACTATGTAACAGAACATCGGAAAATCATAATTCCCTTATGTTATGACGTGAACTATTATAGGTTTTCTGGCATTGGTATTATGATATTGTTCATAACTCAGCCGCAATTACTGTCAAGTAATTAAGAGCAGGGATCTTTACCGGTATTCTTACTACCGGTTTTAAATAAGGTATAACCGGTTATAATTGCATTTTGGTATTTATATCACTAAAGCTCTAATAAGCGGTATAATCAAAACCGGTATTGAAATGTAATAATTTAAGAGCTAACAAAACGTTGACAATACGCTAACAAGTCAAAGACGATATGGTTTTTACCGCGTAGAATCCCGGATCTACAAAATACATATTTTTGATCCTTAGGTATTTTTTATGTGCGTATTATAATTAAGCTCTTACTCCTCATGCCTGCAAGGGTCGAGGTAATATTGTCTTACAGTGGCTCGTGGGGCTCTCGAACGAGTAGGCATCCGTACTTATTGGAGGAAGGCAATAAAGCGACCCTTTCGACCCTTGTTGTCTTGGATACGTATCGGTAACGTTTTAATCGCTTATTTGTTGTAACTCGTCGCTGTCTTTTATATTGCTATTTGATAAAGAATGGCGTCAAATAGTATAACATAGTCAAAGTGCCTTATATCTCTTTCTTATGTCAAGGCTGTACCTTAGTTTTTTGTCATTATTTCTTGAATACCAGTTTATACTCTTAGATTTTGAAAACTAAGGAAAATTAATTCATCACTAAAACCTGGTAGCTTATGTATTTTTTGTGTAATATTGTACTCGTAAGTTAAACCAAGTTTTGTTAACTTACAAGTATAATTGTATTTTAAAATTGAAAAAAATACCTTCTGCTGGTGTTGCTTGCGGCGCTTCTTCTCCGCATTGATGGTCTTGTCCAAAGCGCTAGTAGATTCACTCGATATAACCGACGTTTAAAAGAGCCCTCATGTGGCCAATTAACTGAATAAATATTTTTTCACCTCAGCAGCTCAAACAAGCAGGTTTTGCTGCTTAAAACAGTGAGCAAAATTCAATTTTGCTGCGAGCGAGAGGCAAAGTAGCTTTTTAATTATTTTTTTAAATGCCGTGAGCAGTGCTGGGGCTACTCACAACATTCGAAAAAATTGAACTTCACTTTGTTCTGTCACTTTCACTTCGATAGGAAAAAAGCGAGAGGTAGAAACAACTTGATTCGAAGTTCGATTTTCAAATTCCACACATAGTAGGCCCAAAAAGAAACGCACGTTCGGATGCACACATAACCGTAAAATTGCAAATAAAACTATCTGTTAAAGTTTGAAATGTGTTTATTATAACCATGGATCGGAAATTCGGATCGATATTTACCTAAAGTTGGCAAAATCCCGGAAAAAGATAGGCAAACATGGCGTCGGCTTCTTAAAAATATTATTTTAATAATTTAAGTTCTGGGATTTTGGGATTCTACAAAACGCTAATATAATAATTACTTCACATGTAGGATAAAACGTTCTGTTTTGCTCCTATAAATTCGTTAGGTTAATAAGTTACAGGTAAATTAAATAACATTTGGTTAAACATATACATGGAAAATAACTTCAAACAGTTAATATAAATAAATAATTATGAATTAATGCCGGTGTAAATTATTTATTTTGAAATCCCGGAAATTTTATATGAATTATATGATTGAGTCCACCTCCATACAACTGAACAACAAAGCCGGCGCTAAAGTATAGGTAAATATCGATCCGAATTTCCGATCCCTGATTATAACTATTTTATGCAGTAGGTACAATCATTTTTTTATTTAATGTTTTGAAGACAAAATTAATGAAAAATAAGAAGTTTATCATGTATCTACATAATTTTGTTATCGTTTTAACAATCTTTAATTTCGTGACATAAACCGCGGGGGCAGTTTCAGAACGCATTTCAAAAATAGCGGGATTATTGTAGCCAATAGCCATAGACAAGGCCTAGTTAGGTTTTTTTTAAAGCCACAGACTACATAAAGCTGTATAAAGTTGTGTTTGCACTACGGCATTATCAAGTTGAGTGACAGGTTTTATCTGTTTCATGTTTATTTTTTCCACTTTTTATTTTATTAGTATTTTGCAAAAATGCTTGTGATTGATCGTGTCGTTATTTAGTCGTGTATTCACCAAATGGTCACAACGGAAGACCTGCGTTGGCCCTACCAGCTTCACGCTGTGTTGTTCTCGCTGCTGAGGTGAAAAGTTGTATTTCTCACACGAGACCAAAGTTTTTTACGTCTCGTATCTTTGAATCATCACTCGCAGCAAAAACCAACTTTACTCTCTTGTTGAACAAATAACTATTAATTTTTAATAATCGATCTCAACTTTTAGCGCATATACAGTCACCAGCGATAACATATTATCCAATAACATATTAATAAATAATTGTTTTCTATTCTATTCTATTTTATTAAATCTTGGGCTGCTCAACTGTCATCCCATACATTTTGAATGATAGAAAAAAAACACGTTCGTAGCCTTTCCCCCAGGCAAAATGGTAACGCCACTAACGGTTTTCTTTTCTATCTCACAAAATGTATGGAATGAAATTCACGTGGTTAACCGTCATCCCATACATTTTGAGTGATTTAACAGAAAAACGTTGTGCGTTTCATCTTGGCTAGGGCCTCTGGTTCACTCTGGAACTTGTGATAGTGGCGTAGTCAATCATATCCTAAATAAGTTTTTAGGATTTAACTTACTGCGGCACTTTGATGTATATGTATAGTTCCGTAGTGGCCTAGAAATCCCTTTGTTTTGTTTGTTTGACTGTACCGACATGCCCGTTAAAATGAAATCGTGTAAAAAGGTTTTATAGCATCTTCAGCCTCTCGAGCCGAGAACACCCATAAACTCGCCCCTGTTTCTACCCAACTGCCTAAGAAAAAAAGGGAATGCTATAATATTGACCAGTAGGTAGGTAGGTAGGTTTTACTTGTGGAAGTACCTTGAGCAGAGTCCGTCCGGGTTGGTACCACTATCTTATCCATTAACCTACCGCCAAGCAGCAGTGTTAGCATTGTTGTGTTCCTGTTTGGGAATGAGACAGCCGGTGAAACGACTAGCATAGAGGCATTCCATCTTAGTATGTATGTATGTAAACTCTTTATTGCACATAAACAATTACAAGACATGTTTGCATCAATATAAATAATGTACATAGGCGAACTTATCCCATATGGGATCTCTTCCAGTTAACGTTGGAGTAGAATAAGCAAGGACAATGCCGAAGGATAGACAAATTAACAAAATTTCAGGAAATAACAAATAGTACATACAACAGAGAAATAGTAAGAAAATAAAATATCTTCCTTAATAAGATACACACCTAAACATAGAAATAATATAATATACAATATAATACTACCACACATAATAATAATAATAATAGTCCTCAGGGTTGGCGACGCATTTGCAGTCTTGTGAATGCGAATGTCTATGGGTCACAGTTTCCACTTACTATCAGGTGGCCTGTGTGCTCGTTTGCCTTCAAATGCAATAAAAAAAGTAACCTAAAATTGCTGGTTTAAAACATCCATAATAATTGATTCAATTCAGATAACGGACCTAAAAAAAATATTTTTACGTTATTCAGATGTCCTTCATTCTAACTGCATCTTAATATAAATTATATTATTCCCTAACAGTATACTTTCTTACCTCTCAATTTGATACAAAAACAACTCAGGTAGGTAGACAAATATAATAGTACACAATGTGTACAATATATCAATTCAGAGCCAACCAACACAAAAGAACCATCACAAAGGAGAATCGGACAAATCCCCAAACGTGAAAATCGGTACCGTATTGTGATACAATAATATAAATATCTACTTAGTCGGAAAATCATTACTTATATAAAAGGTACGCAGGCAATAAAAAAGTAGACTCCTCTATTCTATGGCAAATAAATCGCAGCCGGCTCACAAAGCCTGGGCTCGGTCCAATATATGTCAATATATTGTCGCGAAAATATTTCATTTCCGTCGAGCTCGCGGCGTCGGCGAACGGCCAAACAAGAAAACTAATAGTTGCTGTTCAAATTTAAAACATTTAATTTCAATAAAGAACCCTAACATAAAGCATTGTTTAAGACGCACTTTAATTGGCATTGATCCTGCCACGATGCTAGTGGTCTCGGGTTCGATTCCCAGTAAGGGCATCTGCAAATTACCTAATTTGTGCGATAAAGGCGAATATTTTTCCCTCAATGGTGGATGTTTTCTGTGTTAATAAAGTATGTATTTTTCATTTATAGGTATGTTGCTCGTATCTCGCAAGTACTAGGTACCCCATAATAAAAGCGTAGAGCTTATTTGGGACTAGAACAATTTGTGCCAGTCTTTGGGAGTAACCTGATATCAAATTCAAATATCGCTGCTTATATACAATAGCGACACAAATCAAAATGTGTTTGTATTGCATTTAAATTCGGGATACTATTTATTTTAAGTTCTATATCCAATTATATTTGTTTTTATTTGTGGCGTTATTGTTATATAAGCAGCGATATATCTAATTCGTTACTTTTTTTACATTTGTCCTGTAAGTCTTGTTATCCTTTGTAAAAACGGCAAAAGCACAAAGGCTCTATGCCACTTGGTAAAACCAATAAGAGGTTATTGTATTATTTTTGACGCAGCCGGCATTACTATCAAGTAAATAAGAGCGATCAAAACATAGCAGCGTAATGCGATAACATATCAAAAGCAATATGATTTTGTCTAGAGAATAGAGCCCCAGCTTTGCTGAATTTAGCTCACCCGTGGTCAGCCGTGTAGCGAGCTCGTATTTATTTGTGTTCGCTGAAAGCCTTATTTTAACGCGCGTTTTGAATCAACAATGTGAACCTACCTTAATGATACCCTAATACACACAGACGTTTTTTGAACTAATTTGTAATAAGACGTTTTTTTAAATGAGCAATCCTACCCACTATGGACAAAATACTTAAAGGTAAAAAAACGCCCACATCTGAACGCATCTATCGCTAGAAACCCATTTGTTTTAAAACGACGTATTTTTAAAAGCACGTTGAAACGTCCGTGTGTGTCTGGGCTTAATAAAACTAGAGAGTGAATAATAGATCTGTCAGTGTCAAACGAATGACTAAGGAAATCTATGTACCCGGCATGCTGATCTTTACAGCCAATCGGTTATGCAAATAATATGCATTTCGACATCGAAGACTGTAAACTGTAGCTTCCTAAATGAGGAAGGACGATAGAACGTCAGTGCAATAATGGTAATATTTATAATTTGACAGACAAAAATAAACTCTTTTGCTGCAGAGGCAGCCATATTGAGAGAATGTTTACGGCACTTGTTGGCTGTGCAAAAGTTACTTTTAAAATATTTAATGTCTTGTTTCCCTAAATCAATATTGCCTAAAACTACACACGAATTTGGGGAGAAAACTTTTACCGGTAATTACAAAATTATTGAAATATTGGTAAATTTTGACATTATTGAGTGACTTACATAGTTATGTAGTACATTATTAATGGCCCATAGATCAAGATTACTTAAACGATTAGGTAAACAATACGATAGCATGCCTTCATCTTCTTATATTTTCGATCTGAGTTGAACATTCTAATATTAAGCAGTTTTTTATTTCATTCTGCCGTACACTGTGGCTATTTAATAACCAAGTTTTTTTTTAACTGAAAAAGCACTGCTTTTTGTTTTTGTTAATGGATTGGCCAATTAAGAACCCGTTACATCGTTGATTAATTCGTCAGAAATATTAGATACATAGAATTCACAGAGTGGTTTTGGTGCTCATAAGAAAATGAGTTCCGAACGCATAACTAACGGAAAGACCTTTTATAAAGCTACAAATAAACATTTTATAGGTCTAAACTGGCAACACTGCTCAAATGGCTGGTCGTCATTGATCGAGATTATGTCAAATTGTAATTTGTAATGTAGCTTTATAAAACAGGGCACTGATAGTCCACTATTTTTGGACAGCCAAATGACACGAGTTTTTATGGGTATGCCCCGGCCATAGAATACTTGGTCATTATTCGAACAGACAAGAACCATTGACAAAACCATGACAAAACCCTTCCACTTTCTGACTTTATATATAATCTGTGGCATTGCTTATGTCAAAAAGATGTGATGCGGTCGATCCTGTTATTCATGACGTATTTTTAATTTTTATATTGTCAATAGTTTTGGGATAGATAATACTTTCTATCTATTAGACATCAATAGAGAAACAAGTAGTGGTTAAAATAATGTAATCTATGTTCTTTTTACTACCCCAGTATTAGCGATTTATACATAATGGAGGGTAAAAAAATATCATTTGGATTCTCAAAAACAAAAAAGGTCGAAAAACCTGTGATCACTGAAAAAAGAGATTACATTGAATGTTTGGAAGAAAAATCGATTAAAGTTGTCGGGTAAGAGCCCGCTTTTAGTCTATCGGGAAATATATACGTCATTGAATATATGCCTTGTTGTATACGATTAATGTTTTCATAGCTCAGTGGGATTAATTTTACTTTTTTTCAGTGGTGAAATAGTTGAAGAAAAGGCTCCCATAGTTATCACAATGAAGCCTAACACATTGATCACAGCAGAGAGATTAAAACAAATAGCAGCGGAAGTTGAAAAAGCCGTGGAAGAGGTGCCTGCCCCTGGAGACATTGGTGAAAAGGAAGATAAAGTTTCCAATGACGATGGGCCCGAACCTCAAAATGAAACACTGGACCAAATGGCTGAACGGGAGCTGCTCAATGAAGCGAGAAAAGAAAAAAAAAACGACGGGCCTGCTTTGGCTCTGCCTGTGCCTACACAACCGGTCTTAGATGGACAGAAAGAGGTACCTACCTGGTCTTTTAATTTGGTTCCATTTTTTTATTACCTTCTTTACCAAAAGTGGAGAAAGCTTAAATTAAACAGCCTGATACTATTTTGAGTGTTTTGAAAATAGGCCTAAATGTATTGTTTGTCATTTATCAACATTTCTGGTCCTGGACCCATAGGTTATTTTATGTTAGTGCTGTAAATCCACAAAGTTGTGTTGTACTACTCAAATTAATGTTGTTTGATGATTGCCTCCCTTTAGGTAAAATTAGGAAGTGGTATGTGACTTTATGGTTTGTTATCAGTGTAATAAGTTACAAACTTACAATATTACATACATACCTTCATGCCTGTAATCCCAGAGTGGGCTAGGTAGAGCTACAGAATTACAACTTTAAAAAGTTGTTACAATAACTGGACGCAGTTCTGCAAATGGGAACCAACCCACAGTATTCAGCATGACAGTTGACATTTTATTGCTAAATCTGTGTGGGTTGGTTCCCGTTTGCAGAACTGCGTCCAACTTACAATAGTACAATTTGAATTTTAATATTTTCAGTCAACCCTTGAAGACTATGAAGCAATACCAATTCAGGAGTTTGGTATGGCTATGCTACGGGGTATGGGATGGACAGCAAGCAAGGAACAGCAGTTTGTATAACCTTTTCTTTTAATATTTAATATTTCAGTTACTAGAGATAGTTTGTAAGGTGTAAATTAGCTGTGAAGTATGAAAATCTGATATCGAAGTAATCAGGTCAATTTATTACACAAAAGATCTGTCTAATATGAAACAGGGCTACTATTTGACACTAAATTCAAAAATTTGCCCTTTCACTCTTCATATAAGATTCAATTGATAATGAGAAAGAAGAAACAATGCTAATGTAACTGAGGCAATGATTTTGGATGCAAGTCTTCATACACTAAAAAACATGGTTGTATACCAAACAAAAACATTACAGAGAAACAGTACAATTTAAAATAACACAGGTAGGTATACAACATTTGGTCTTATCACTGATTAGCCATCTCTTCCACACAATCTTAGTAGGGATATGATGTCAAATGCAAAACTAAATGTATTAGGTTCACTTTGCCTAAGGTTAAACGTGTAGATTCTAGTATTTTATTCCAAATGACGAGTGTCAGCCAGTGGTAGATAAGGCATTTACTCCAGGCATAACAATAGATAAAAATTTACAATGGAGTCCCCATATAGCTGTACTGGCAGATAAACTAAGTTTGGCAGCTTATGCTATTAGGAAAATAAGACAACTAACTAATGTTGAGACAGCTTGCTTAGATATTTCCATAGTGTCATGTTGTACTGTATTCTGGTTTGGGGTAAGGCAGCTGAAATACAAACTTTATTTGTGTTACAAAAAAGGGCCATTTTTTCTATTTATAAATTTAAATTCCTGTGACTCCTTAAGAGAACCTTGTAACGAAATCAATATCTTAACTGTAGCATCTCAATTAATTTATGACAATATTATTTATGTTATTAAAAATTTAGATTCTTTCACCAAAAATTTTGATATACATAATTTAAATACTAGAAATAAAAATTAAATAGCCATACGAAAATTCCGCGTGAGCGCGAGCAGTGGTCTCCTCTTGGGACGCGATGGTAGCATCTTGATGTGTAAAAGTGCCTGTGCAGCCTACTTACTGAATAAATGTCTATTATATTTTTATCTTTTTTAAATTAAAATATTTAACACAGTAGTTGGCAGGTTGGCACAGACTTCACACGAGAAATAACAAGAAACTCTCTGTAGGTCTTCATGTTTGAGTTGGTTGTTTGAAACTCCAAGGAGATTCAGGGCGATGTCATCATTTTACTCACCATAGTATGTATATTTAAAGACTGTTTTTATCTATCCAGGCTTAAACATAAACAACCAGAATTGAGACCAAAGGGGTTGGGTTTAGGAGCCGACAAGGTAGTCAAGGAGAATCAGAAGAAGAATGCATCCAAAGACAAAGATGAAGAGTTGTCTATTGTCAAAAACTCCTTTGTCAAGATTTCTATGGGCAAATACAGTGGATGTTATGGAAAGGTAAATTAACTTTTTAATGTTGTAATTTGCAGAGGTATTCTAGTAACAACTTGACATTTTCTTTATGAAGTGCTGTGAAATCCGTGTGATTTACATACATTGTGATAAATGTAACATGAGTCAAGAAACATAAGTTTTTATTGGTCTGTTAAAATGTAGAAAAAGAGTTATTTTGTGAATGTAATTGTAGTCTAGATTTAAAACATTCTTTAATTTAAAATGCTGAAGCGATATTATACTTGCTCAACAATATTTTTATCGTACAAGTTCTATATTACAGGTGGTGAGCCTTGATGATGACAATGGACGAGTTATGGTAGATATTCCCATCAAGAAAGAAACGGTCAGCCTCAGCGAGTTCATGATGCAGGCTGTGTCCAAATCAGAGTTTGATAAGAACTCCAAAGTCATAAGTAAGTCTTCCATGTTTTATTGGCAGTGCTTACTTAGTCATATTATTTTTATCTATAACTGGAATACTGACATGGAAATACAGTACTCCCAGCTTCTGAATAGTGTTTTGTAATGGTATTGCTATCCCACTTGCACTTGCTGACATTATATTTGTCACACGTATTTCATAGAAAAATAAAGATAGCCAATAGCTATTAAGAAACTGGCAGTATCTGTACAGTCAAGAACCGGGATTGTTGAGCCACTTGCCATTGTTCATAATTCAGCTGTGTATTCAATAACCAATATCAACGACTGGCTGAAGACTATTCGATTTGCTCAACAATCCTGGTTCGCGACTGTACCTATTGTTACATTAAACTAAGGTTAGTTATGAAAACTATTCAACTTGTAGTAACGGTCGACTTAAACAAATACTTGTATTAAAGAATTGTTGATTTAAATTTTACAAGTCCTTGTTAACGTCTGATGGATAAAGGCCCCAAAGGCCCAATGCCCCGAATAGGGCACCACTCATACTTTACCAATCTGAACTTTGGACATGAGTTGCAATTGATAAGATAGTTAAGGGCCTCTTTTTTACAATTTTAAACGAGATTGCTTTGTAGTAATGGCGACTGAGTAAGAATATGATAACACATTGATTTTTTTGACTCGGTCACCATTACTGTCAAGTAAATAAGAGCTTTCATAACATTGTCAATATGGTAACAGGTCAAAAGCAATAGTACCTACTTTTTTACTGGTATACTTAGTACATTTTGCCTGCAGCCTATGCTGCATGTTACTTGCAAACAATTGAAAGATATTAAGTTAATAGATATGTAAGTAAAGACTAAACTACTCTTAACAAATGAGCGCTCTCACTAGTTTTTTAGTTAAGGTGGTACTTAAATTAACTTAAAGTTATGAGATCATTATGGACCCTGTATGTATACTTTATGGAATGCAATAAAATATTGAGTATTGACATGATATTCTGTCAACCATGTTCATTTAAACCTAACCTATAAAATGGTTTGATTTGACATATAAAAAAATAAGATCTTGATTTAGCATACATGATTGTTCAAGAAGTTGATATCTTCTTTTTCTTACTTTCAATGAAGTCAATTCTGGTTTCTGTTCACAGATCCAGTTAATGACGGCTTTGATGAAGTACAATTTTGTTTACAAAAACACTGCTCCCTCAGGAGCATGTAGCAATTCTGAAATACTCTGAACTATCAGGAAATGTCAAATCAACTTTAATGAAATACATTTTTCAACTTTATTACCAGATGCCGAATTATATGAAGAATACAAGAAAAGTGAACAAAGTCAAAAGCCATCAAATCGCGAAACACAGAGATACAATGAAAGGGATGCTTCTTCCAGTCGTAGAGTAAATGATGACAGAGTAAAAAAGAGTGATGAATATAGAAGTCGTACAAATAACGAGAATTCGTCAAATGGAAGAAAAAAGGTCGAGGAAAAAAGACGTCGGAGTCGGAGTAGATCCTCAAGTCGAGAAGATTCGTCAAGGCATAGAAGGCAACACAAAAAAAAATACAGCAGCAATGAATCTCTAAGCTCATTGTCAGACTCTGAAAAACGGAGGAAACATAAATCAGGAAGAAAACGACATGACTCTGAAGAGTCTGATTCCTCTGATGATAAACATAGAAAAGAGAGTCGGAAAAAGTCTAGTTCAGATAAAAAAAGAGATATTGATAAGAAAAGGAAAGGCAAAAAGAAGAAACGGGACCGGGATCGCTCGCCAAACTACAAGAAACATAGAAAATAAGATGTAAGTGAAATAAATCACGTTTTTAAACAAATTCTGCATTCTCAATTGCATAAATAAAATTACCCTTAACCCCTCGTACGCCGGAGGTGAAAAAATCGCCAAGTTCTAGTCTCTTCGGATTAAAATAAGTTTACAATATACAAAGAGATATCCAAATTTTGAGCACAGTGCCGGTTTCCTAGGCGGTAGAAACGATATCATAGTTAACCTGTTATGGTATTGTTATGATGTCAATTAAATAAGAGCTATCAAAACGGTGACAATACGATAACAGCTCAAACACGATAATATGGTTTTTACCGTGGTGAATAGAGGCCCAGATCTGTGTGAAGACCATAGACGTGATTCCTACATCTATGGTCAAGACATACTAGGTGTTAAACGCCATCTCGCGACAAAGTAACCGAACTACTGTGCCACCTCACTGTATTGTGAGTTTCTTTCGTTCAGCGACATCTGTCATATATTCATCCAAGGCGTATAAAACAGAAGTCGCTAAAACTGAACAACTAATTCGAGACGACACAATAAGAATCGCGAGATGTCGTTACTGTAAAGTTTTTCATGATAGTGGATTGCGGGTAAGTTAATTTTTGCAGAAGTAAATTTTCTTTTCCTTCTCGCAATCACATCTAACAGTATATTTGATCCTCGTGATCCACAGAAACACGAATAAAGCCGATAGCTACTGACATAAATAGTACAGGTGAAAGACTTAAGTAAATGACTTCTGGCATGTAGTTGTACACAAAACCTTGTATTCTTTGATCTGTGACAAAACTAATATGGAATGTACGTCAAATTTCAAATGTAGGAATTTCGAACAGTTTATACTGATGTGTTACAACTCCATGCAAAAGGTCATTTACCTAAGTTTTTCACCTATACTGTGCAATAGCTCTTATCTTTCTGGTTCGGAAAAGTCGTTTAGACTGGCATAAGAGCGTATGAGAGCGAGTAGGAGAGAAAATCCGGAGGCTCTTTTGATCGGCACTGGGCTTCTATTTAACACGGTAAAACATTAGTGCCTTCACGTGTTACGGTATTGTTTTTAACTAGGCCACCATTACCTACTGTCAAGTAAATAAGAGTTAGCGTACGTGACAATCCGAGTGTAATACGATAACACGACAATATGGATTTACCAAGTTGAATGAAGCCGAGAATAAGTTTTTGTACAAATATGTTCCATTTACGTTACATTAACATACCGCAACCATAAATATTTTGTATAAAAAACTAAGTTAAAACTAAGGTCATTTGAGCGCAGCTTCAACGATTTAAAGGTTACAGGTGACCTGACCTAAATTTCCGTCCTGTTTCCTGGCGTGCGGTGATTGGTTCATTTAAAGTCGATCACTATTTAGCTTAACCAAATAGATTTTGATTACTGGACAGAGGCGCTAACGGGGTTAGTAGCTACTTCCTACATATTAACAATTCGTTTAAGTATAGGCATACTTTTTCATTTTTTAATATTATTAGTTTGTGAAACGAATCATATCAGTACCTACTTATTTTAATAAATACGGTCATACACTCCAATATACAATAACCGTGACATTTTCTTAATCTATGATAGACATGCTCTCGTGAACGCTAAATCAATTATCTTCCTCATACGACCTTATTGGCCGTTATTGGAATTACTTTAGCGAAATTATGTTTGGGAATCGGATCAATATCTGCCTTCAAGCCTTGTGACAAAATTGAAACATATTAAATCACAATTTTGTTAATCATGTACCTATATATGATTTTATATACTTAGATCGACCAGCTCGAACCTGTGATGTCTTGAAGTCCTTCATTGCTGTTGCCTTGGGAACAGTACCATTTCTAGGAGTTTTTGGCCCTTCGGGCCTACTGAACATCTAGCATGACCTTAACCTACCTCTCTTTTATGATACACATTTTGGCCAGGTTCAGTCATCTGAATAAACGAGAAAAATAATCCCACTCGTTCAGTCAACTGAACTAGACACCCAACACTTTCGCACATAATAAATATTAGTAGGTACCGGCATCCTCAATACTCATACTCATGTAAATCCCATTTTATGTCTTTTTTTTATCATACATACATACATACCTTCACGCCTTTATTCCCAGAGTGGGGTAGGCAGAGCTACAGAATTACCAACAACTCCAAAAACTTGTTGATAACTCTGTAACCACAATTTGCACAATTAGGCTAAGATGTTTAACAGCGCATTAGTGACAGGTTGCAAGCCCATCGCCTAACAGTACTACAAGCCCTTATTCCCTTAGTCGCCTCTTACGACTTCCACGGGAAGACATGGAGTGGCACTATTCTACCCCGGCAACCATACGGGGATATTTTTTTTAATCTTGAATCCAAATATCGAATTCTGGCAAAAGGAAAAATAACTCTCTTTTACCGTCTTTGCGGCATCTTTAGTTAGTTCCCCTCGAGGCTACGACGTCGATGGTTTGACCTAATTTCCCTCCGCCGCGACTATAACTAACCAAACGTCAGAATAGAATTTCCCGAGCGAAGTAGGTTTCACGGGCCGTGTCAAAACGGAACCAGGGTAAACGACATGGCTGGTACCTGCTTAAGTTTAACATACACTTACAAATGACTTCTTTAATTTTTGCGGAATTTTTGAAATAGAGTATGAAATTCTCTATACAGACGTTACAAAGTACAGGGTTCCGTATAATAGTAAAATTAAAAATATATTACAATATTTTTATTGTCTTAAGGCCCCTTGAACAAAATTGTACCTACATAATATAGCCTTTGGAATAAATATGCATTGCCAAGGAGATAGTGGATTCTCCTTAGTTTTTTACGTCTTACAATCAAATTGGAAAAAAAATTGTCTATTGCATTATTCCATTGGCAAATTTCGTTGTAAAGTGGGCCTTAGGTGGATTATCCATGTCTAATTATTTATTTTAATAGTTTAAACATACGTTCGCTTAGTTCAACACCAAGACAATAACTGTTAGGGTAAAGTCACCAGTGGTCGACCAGAGACCAGTATTCGACCTTATATGAGTGCGAAGAGTGGGAAATATATCTTTCGTACTCTTCCCACTAATAAAAAGTACAGGCAGAGGCCGACTACAAGTCTCTGGCTGCGATCACTGGTGACTTTACCCTATAATGGGCAAAAGAAAAATCCACAACATTTTACAAATTCACTTTATTTTAGAAGAGTTCAGGGTGGAAACACCGGGAGTAAGTAAAGGGTACAGTCATATTATCACATTGAACATTCAATTATATATTAAACACCGACCCCGAATATTACGGTACGTACGACTAATAACTGTTTTACACCAAAATATATATTTTTTGTCACAGTGACGTATTCACAAAATTCAACTTTTAGAATAAGACACAATTTACTTTAACTGTAGTCAAGCTCCATTGTTTTATATAATCTCTCTTTCACACATTCAGGACTGCCAAATATTTTCTACTTCACTAATATATGTTACATATTACTTACATACATTTCCATGCGGTTTATATAAAATAACTTGGCAAGTAATGCCCATACAAAATCTAGAAATACTTAGATACTTAAGAATAAACTCATAATGAATCGAGCAAACTAAATGCGTTTTATGTGCGCTTTGACATCACTTTGAGCTAAGTGTAGCTTGTGACATCTTGTGTTCATTACAAATTACAATATAGATAAATAGTAGAGTAAAAATATTTAAAAAATAAAACTCACACATTCGTGGGTTCAAATGCCGAATAAATTTGCAAAATTTCGTCAAACAATAAAATACAATATAGTTCCTAACACAGAAATAACTCACAAAGCGCAACCTACTTAGAGGACTTATTTCAGTAATGGGGCCCCCTTGTTTTATAGATATTTTTTCGAATGTATCAGTTCACCGAATTTCACTACATCGAAAGCTGTTTTCTGCTTGCTGGCCTTTTTTTTTCAGAATATTTTAAATATTCATTTCTAACGTAGGTTGGGTTTGACTTGTGACGATCACAAAATCTGAACTCCTGCGCCTTGAATTCTGCGAACTGATACGTTCTATGAAAGTCGAAAAACAAGGGTAAACCTTCAGTAGTACATAGCATTCATCAAAAATACGTATCCAACGATCGTCCACTTGGGAAAGGGGCGGATAATTTTACTTTCAGCGTGGTGAGTGTGCAAGTAGCAGTAATTTTGTAGCTTGTAGCTTATGCTAAGCTTGCCATTACCTACCTTGCTAAGAGCCGTTGGACCTTTTGCACGTTACGATTTAAAAAAAGACATGGTTGTGTTTTTTTATTTTTTATAATCATGTATATAGATAAAATCCCTTTGAAAGTCCTTTACCTATAGTCCTTATATCAAAATATGGGCAGATCATTTTAATTTAAATCTTTTTTTAGGCTGTGAATTTTAGAAAACTCATTTTTGAGGAATGCCAATATCGTCAAATTCTGCCACGTGATATCCTGCAAATATCATTTTCACCATTATCCATAACATATTTTTTGCTGAATAAGTAAAGGCAAAAACAGGGCACGTGGGATGTCACAGGAGTTGACAGTACGTGTATCACGATTCGATATCGTACACCTACACATGTCACAACAATATACGGTCTGCTCCGGAAATAGAAATAATGACGGTGTTTCAACACATATACGCAGAAAGTTTTGTACACAAAAGATAAAAAAACCAATTTTCCTTTGGTCTATTTTCAATTTGAAATCGTAACACAACTGTTTGAATAGCTTTAGTTTTATTATGTAAACAGACTAATAGCAAAGATAAATAAAATCATAGCAAAGTTACATTGCTATTAAACGTGTAAGAAATAGGCATTTTAATATATAAATATATTACATCAATATCTTGTCAAAAATTGTATGCGAAGGAAGGGAGTTAAGGGCCGACCCCACGGCGAACGGTCAGTTAAAAGCTCTGCGTTTCGCTTTTTATGTAATGTAGGTACATGTGAAGTCTTATATCGCTACAGAAGTTGGTGGGTAAGTAAATATCCGAGCCATCGCATAGACCTCAATTTATGTAATCTGGACCGCTCGATATGTTATCGACGCCCCAGGCGGCATATCGCTACATTTATATATTACATCTTATGAACTATAAGCGTCGTCACACCAATCACAACGTGCTATCTATAGGGTACTAATCTAAGGAAGACACTAGGGTTTTAAAAAGACATTCGGAATTAAGTAAAATTATACAGCTTGTGAAAGTACGTATACACACCAGCTCCGGAATTTGATTATGTCTAAAACATTTATGTCATAAGTTTAAAAACTATACACCATGGTTATATATTACGATTGTATATTAAAACTTGTAGTAAAGAGATAGTCGTGTCCTTGTTTTTCTTTGGTTATTAGTTAATTAACGACTCTTCCACATATTCGGCAATAATCGGCAACTGTAAAAGATTGGGTCTTGCATGAGAGTGAACACGATATATAGGTACCTTTTTGTAAGTAAATTCGCCGCATATGTGGAGATCATACGCCGCATAAGACAATCCATGTTACACTTATTATTTGTAACTTATCATTAGGTATAGACATCAAATTGGGTGGTTATTCTCAGAACGTTTCAAGCTATTTTAATTACCGTGTCACACAATATTTAAAAACTTGAGATCGAATTACATGCTGAACTATCCAGAATGCCTTACAGCGTAGCATTTCCTGTAGTCAATAAGTAGTGAAACCGTAATTATAATTGTTGAAACAGGTTGACAATGGCCTTGTAATCAAAATAGACAGGATACACATCGTAATACCTACCTGAACACTGACATTCAAAGAACCATGAAATTTTAAATAATTATTTCGTTTCGTTTCTATTGCGATCGTGTTTGATTTCAAAACGTCATTAAGCTTGAGAGTTAATTAACTCTGCTAACTTCTCTCGATTCAATGACCCGGTATACAATGTCTAGTCGCATTCTACCCTTCTATAGCAAAACGGTACATCTGCAATTCAATAACGAAAACAAATCCAGCTCTATTCAGTTATCCTTAAAGTTGACATATAGTAGGAGTTTCATAATCATATAAGCCATTCGTTATAGGTAGTGTTTGAGCGCTTGTATTCGATCTCTAATTCAGAAAATGATACTCGATAGATTAAAACGCCGAATGTATTTTGTTTCTTTAGCTAACCAATATTTTGATAGACATTCGATATGGCAATTCAATACACAACCCCAAATTTATACAAAGTCCGTTCAATTTAAAAGTAATCTTTGACGATTTAGACGCGGCCATTTTAGTTCGCAATTTGTGCAATTACCACCCTAAACTTTCAGATTGCGATCATAATGCTCAAACGTGTTTTTTGTAAAAAAAAAAACGTAAGTAATTGTTACCGTTTTAGATAACTCTCAATGTTATTCCCTTGAACACTTGTCTACGAATCTGTATTCATTACCGCGTAAAAACTACCTGTTTTTGCGTGCTCGATCTTGGTTGAAACTCATACAAAAGTCGTCGCCAACCACCTACCTAGGTAATTGTGGACGATTATGATTCTCAATAAAATAACTCTTGCTCCTGTAACGTTTTAACGAAGCAAGGATACTTTCGCGCAAGACTAAATCCCGAGAAAACGAAAACTTGATTTTCAAAATAAACCACCGCTGCCAATAAACTAAAACCTGGATCCGCGATAGTTAGCCATTTATAAATCGCCATATGGTCTATGCAGTTAGCGTTTGGTGAAGGGGTTGCGAGCAGTGGTGCGCGCGGCGGCCGCGGCGGCGGTCTGGGTGCAGTTGCAGAGTGCGTCGAACATTCGCAGGACGAGCCCCCGGGCGCGCCCGAGCCGCCGCTTCATGCCTGCAACAAAACATAACATTTACGGTACTTGTACGGGTGTTTTAACTCACGAAAGCGGGTTAGCGATACTTGTAGTTGTTATATGTATAGACACCCACACTACGGCGTTGTTTAGTGACGACAGCTACGCACTAAGAGAGAATGTCCACACACTAATATGGCAAATCCGCCTTCGTGAGATAAATTAACGGTACGTGGTTAGTTTTCTGGATTATTGTGATTATGGTTTTGTAATGTTTAGCATAAAAACAAATGGTCTAATGATCATTTTAAATAACACGAATTGCATAATTTTGGTCTGTATAAAACGATATGCATCATTTCAAAAACTATAATATTTATAAATTAAAAATTAAATATTTCTAACGGCTTTCATTATTATTATGTGGTCACAGTTCAAAACCTAACCTAACCTAGTTAGAAGAAATTGACTTAAAACGTATAATAACAGAAAAATGATAGTTATACTAAATTAGTGTTATATTATTCGATCGTATGCCAGATAAAATTATACAATTAATTTTTATGCGAATCGTTCATTATGCTTTTCATGATTAGTTAGGTAAATGAAATTATACAAAATGTTTTTAAACTGATTGAAGCGCACCCTGTGATTATGGTTTCATGTGAGCTTTGTTGCAGGGCCTCTAAAGGCCTGTTTACGCATTACTTCAACCCTTACGCTGGCCCATGACGGCCATCGTGTAGTAGTGACGCAGTACATGATAGTTATCACGAACCACTAAATTCGAAACTTCGAGTTCAGAGTCCCTATCACTCGTCACTCGAGACTTATTCGAGAGAATGGGTTGGAGCTATCGTAACTGCTATCTTCGACTTTCAAAGTAGGGCTTCAGCACACAGGGTGCCCCTGACCTTGGGGATTCTACTCGCTAAACTGAACTAATTTTGTTCTGAATCATTAAAAAATAACTTAAGTTTCGATAACTAATACATGATGTAAAATTCCAATTGTAAAATCAGTGTATTAAATACTAGTCATATAATCACTATCTCATGGTATCAAATAGAGAATTGGATCGCGTACATTGAAAATTAGGTTTAACTTGTATGGAGTTTTGTAGTACATCAAGTCTGACAACAGATGGCGCCAGCTACCCGATTATACGCGGCATCGTCGCAGGCTCAGCGCTATAGAGGACTGTAGTTCCAAATTTCTCACTAGATGGCGCTGGGGTCGAATTAGATCGCACAATCGTTTGGTCACCCAGAATCCTTATAACAATAATGTAAATCTTTAACTTTGTACTTTCGTTAGGAGCAAGTATTGCACTTGGTTGGCTGCCTTCAAGCAATTGAACACCTTCCATTGTTATCCTCGCAAACAAATCGCTGTTAAGTATCAGTGCGGTGTCTCCATCGAAACGCCCGCTGTTACTTAAGTGGTACGTGTAGTCGTGTATATAATAAACACTTCGAACAGTTTTTAACCCACGTCGTTTCTGTTCGCCCTGAACCCCGAAGTGTGATCAAGTATTATAGTGGCGTCCAACTCGGGCTCGAACGAACCCAAATACGTGGTCACGCGTTGCGGACGGAAGACTACATTTCCGGTTAAAACTAGGGATACGATATCGAAACGAAAGTATCGATACCGTACTCGATACCAGCATCGTATAATAAGTATCGATACCATAAAAGTATCGTAACAAAAGTATCGATACCATTAGGTATCGAGTACTATTTTCATATTTAATTATTAGGATTAAATTTTTTAAAGAAAGGCTTGAATACAAGTATTTAATGGTTATTTATTATAAAAAAAAAACAAAACATGGACACAAAAGGCAAACTACTACTTATTCTAAAGGACTTGAATAGAAATCTCAAAAACAACAAAAAATATGGGAAGTCTTAATCACAAATCACCATTCATTACTAATTAGAAGAAAATGTACTATCAATGTAGCTTCAATTTTACAAAAAGAAAATGATTGCCACAAATTTGCAAGAATATTATGGTGTCTATATTAAATTTAAATATATTTTGTTTTTATTTACATATTTTATAATAACAACCTCTTTTTTGAAATATCAATATAGGCTGATATTAGAAAGAAATGGCAACACAAGATCGGACATCGTTGATTTTGTCTATGAAAGGGAAATACCCTTCAATCCTGTCGCACTTAACGCACATTTAAGTAGTGATGTGAATGACTGATAGTGCTGTGCTGTTTGTGCTACCAAAGTATCGAGTACTATAGAAAACTATCGATACCGTTAAACTATCGGAACAAAAGTATCGATACCAAAAGTACTTGGTATCGAAACCAAAGTATCGATACTACTCAGGTATCGAGTCTTTTTACGTATCCCTAGTTAAAACTCGCCGAAGGAAACCCGAAGGCAAGATGAGCGTCAATCTGTCGCAGGAACAATTTCAGCAATTGCTATCGTGCATAGGGAGTAACCGACAAGGAAGCATGACGTCATGCAAAGCGTCATATGATGGTCGCAAGGACAGGGAGACGGTAGAAGCTTTCCTTACCGCAGTGCAAGTTTTTAAGAAGCTCGAGAATATCAGCGACATTGATGCACTGGCTGGACTCCCTCTATTACTAAGGGAAGACGCGTCTGCATGGTGGCAGGGAACTAAAGGCACCATCACTTCATGGGAGGACTTTGAAGACGCGCTGAGGAACACTTTCGCACCGAAGAAACCCGCATACGAAATTTATTTAGAAGCCTGTGGAACCAAGCAAGCGTTAGGCGTTTCTACGGATGACTTTGTCACAAGGAAGAGGTTGCTATTCTCAGAACTGCCCGGCGACGAACAGCTTAACCTTAAACAGCAACTAAACATTACCTACGGTTTACTAAACATGCAAATAAGAGAGAGAGTTCCCAGGGAGAAGGTTAAAGATTTTGACGACCTTCTAAAACAAGCTCGCAGCACAGAAGCCTTATTAAAAGAGAAAGCAAGAAAAACCGATAAGGTAGACAACGAGAAAACCGTAGATATTTCGAAGCCTGAGACTACGGCCCCGACACGCACAAGAAAAGTGGTCCGGTGTAACTTCTGCAAGAAATTGGGTCACGTCTTAGAAGAATGCCGAAAACGTAAGAAAGCGATGGAAGCTGGTAACGAGCAAACGGATACAGCGCCACCTAAATTCAGAGATGTGAACTTTTCCTGTTACGGTTGTGGTACACCGGGGGTTTATCGCAGTAACTGCAAGGTATGCAACAGCAAACAGAACGGGGCGCCTGAGAACAAAGGTAGTTTGGGATTCTGTGCTATCAATGTACAGCTGGATAAGGGATCTCGACCCATGGTGTTTATTGAGGTCAATGGTGTTAAAGGCAGAGCTTACATAGATACTTGTGCCAAGGTAAGCGTCGCGTCGAATGAATTGTATCAAATATTGAAAACACGTGGACAAAACTTCTGTGAGGAAATGGCTACAGTCACGTTGGCAGATGGACACTCAAAACTACAGAAAGTGCTGACATTCGAGGCTGAAATCAGCCTGTGTGACCGACGTTTCAGAACTCCTTTTATCGTCTTGCTGCAGTCCGACGACAACCGAACGCTGCTAGGAATAGACTTTCTGCAAAAAGCTGGCATCATTTTGAACATCGCACAGTTCACTTGGAGTTATATACAACAACCTCAGCGAGAATTCGAATTATATCACGAGAAATTTGTTATGTTTGATCGTCAAGCCCCTACGTCTCCTAGAGTTAGTATTGCTCCTATAGATATGCAACGGGAAAGGATGCTGGCGAAGAAAGGGCATACCCGTACTGAAACGGACCTGAGAACCGAAGCTGCCGAGGTACCTCCAAAGATGGGCTGTTCTAAAAAGAAACTACTCTTCGACGGATACTCACCAAGGATGGAGTACATGATGAGAGACGCTATACAGAACATTGAAGAAGCTGAAGTAACCCTTTCCCCACACGCGGAAACCCTCTTTGAGGATATAGGTATATGCGCTTTGGATATATCTCATGCACTAGGCGCGGCACAAACAGCACAACTCGACGAGTTACTCCAGGAGTTTAAGGACGTTTTCGAATCAAACGGCAAACCAATGAAAGAGGTCGAACATGTAATCGATACAAAGGATTATTTGCCCATAGCTGTGCCCCCGTATAGACTGACTCCACCTAAAAAGGAGATTCTCAAGATGGAAATACAGAAGATGATTGCGGAAGGAGTAATCGCCCCGTGCACCTCCCCCTGGGCTGCGCCAGTAGTCATGGTCCCAAAGCCAAATGGGGCAGTCAGAGTATGTATCGACTATAGAAGACTGAACTCTATCACAGTACCTGACACGTACCCAATACCTCGCATCGACGACCTCCTGCACGAAGCCAAGTCCACTGCATACATGTCGACTCTGGACTTGAAGGCCGGGTACTGGCAGATAAGCGTACGGGAGTGCGACCGAGAAAAGACGGCATTCATAACGCCTTTTGGAATTTATAAATTTCTAAGAATGCCCTTCGGACTTCGCAACGCTCCGTCAACTTTTCAAAGGGTCATTGATAAGTTTCGAGTTACCCTAAGCCATATCAAACTATTGGCTTACTTAGACGATCTAATAGTGTTCTCCACCACATTTGGACAACATCTCTCGGACCTGCGGGATGTTTTCACCAAGATGAGAGACTACAACTTCGTGGTCAATAAAGACAAATGCCGTTTTGGATGTACCAGCATAAAGTACCTGGGTCATTTGATAACCCCAGAGGGCCTGCGAGTAGACCCTGAGAAGGTGTCTGCTATCCTAGATCGCCCACCGCCATCCAATGTAAAACATTTGCTGTCGTTCCTGCAGACCTGCTCGTGGTACCGGCGATTTATAAAAAACTTTTCGGATCTTGCTGAACCTCTTACCAAACTCACCAAAAAGAAGGCTGTGTGGAATTGGGGTACTGAACAAGAAAAGGCGTACAAAGCTCTGAAGGATCATCTCACATCTACCCCAATACTCAAGCAAGCAGACTACACCAAGGGTTATACTATTAAAACAGATGCGAGCAATTACGCCCTTGGTGCATTACTCGTGCAAGGAGAGGGGGAAGAGGAACACCCAATAGAGTACGCAAGTAGGCTTCTAACCCGGGCGGAACGTAATTACTCGACAACTGAGAGAGAAGCTCTCGCTGTGGTTTGGGCGGTCAAAAAGTTCGCAGGCTACATTGAAGGATCACCAATTACAGTCGTTACTGACCATCGAGCTTTACAGTGGCTCATGAAGTTAAAGTCACCGACAGGTAGACTCGCCAGATGGGCTCTACAATTACAGGCTCACGATCTCGACGTAAAATATGCTCCAGGACGCACTAATGTTGTGGCTGACACCTTATCAAGACCACCGTGCACTGAGAGTACCGCGATTGAATGCGGTGTATGTCTGGTCACGGTAGATTTGCGTCCTCGTAGCCCCGCCGAGATAAGGTCTGAGCAACTTAAAGATCTGAAGCTGGAAAAGATAATCCACGCACTAGAAGATGCCCACGGCAATGAAAATGCCCAATATTGGAGTGGGAAAGGCTATCTGATGAACGATGGTCTCCTCTATCGTCACAAGTCGGATTCGGACGAAGCCCAGTTAGTGGTGCCAGAGCACGAATGGGCGAATGTACTGGCAGTATATCACGATGATCCTAAAGCAGGGCATTATGGCGCTGATAAGACATTTCAGGCCATATCACGAAGATACTACTGGACTGGTATACGGAAGTATATCGAGAGCTATGTAAAACAATGCATCAAGTGCCAACGTTACAAACCATCAAACCAAAAGCCTGCTGGACTTTTACAAACCCACGCATTGGGTCAACGATTCGAAGTCATCTCATTTGACCTCTTTGGTCCGCTACCTCCTTCTCCTGATAATAAAACGTGGATCCTTATAGTAGAGGACATAAATTCCCGTTGGGTAGAATTATTTGCTCTAGAAGATGCCACTGCAGAAAGGTGCGCCACGGTTCTGATAAATGAAATCTTCCTTCGTTACGGGTTTCCCAGAAGAATGATTAGTGACAATGGGCCTCAGTTTGTCAGTGCCATTATGCAGCAAGTCTCGTTCTGCCTAAAGATCAAACACGCTTATACGCCTGTGTATCACCCCGAAGCGAACCCAGTGGAGCGAAAAAACCGGGACCTGAAAACACAGTTAGCAATGATTATTGGGAGCAATCATCGGGAATGGCCAGAACATTTACCTAGCATCAGGTTCGCCATGAATAGTGCTGTCTGTAAATCAACATCTTACACTCCGGCGTTTCTAACCTTCGGACGAGAATTGAGGACTACGGAGGACAATTACCACGACTTCCGACAAATAATACTCTCAGAAAATTTTATACCAGAAATAACCCCGAAATTGCTGCAGTTAGCGACTGTAATGGAAAGAACCAGAGAAGTACACGAGATGGAAGAAGAAAAGAGAAAGGAGTTGGTGGATCAGCACCGTCGAACTAGACCAGAATACAAGGAAAAGGACCTGGTCATGGTGTCACTACACCCACTAAGTTATGCGAGCAAAGGCATTAGTGCCAAGTTTGCACCCCGCCGGGATGGCCCTTATTTGATCACCAAACAGCACGGTCCCGCTTCATATGCAGTGGCGGACTCCTCAAACCCTGACTTGTGTCTTGGGATCTACCATGCGTCGGCGTTAACTCCCTACAATGGATTAGGATTAAGAGAAGATTTACCAACACCGGTCCAACCATTAAGGAAGCGAGGAAGACCACGAAAGGGACCTGCACCTACCCACAACCGGCCTGCCCGTGGTCGTGGTAGGCCAAAGAAGCATTAACTCATACCTCGGTGGGGCACCTCGGGACCAAATGGGGGGGAGTGTAGTACATCAAGTCTGACAACAGATGGCGCCAGCTACCCGATTATACGCGGCATCGTCGCAGGCTCAGCGCTATAGAGGACTGTAGTTCCAAATTTCTCACTAGATGGCGCTGGGGTCGAATTAGATCGCACAATCGTTTGGTCACCCAGAATCCTTATAACAATAATGTAAATCTTTAACTTTGTACTTTCGTTAGGAGCAAGTATTGCACTTGGTTGGCTGCCTTCAAGCAATTGAACACCTTCCATTGTTATCCTCGCAAACAAATCGCTGTTAAGTATCAGTGCGGTGTCTCCATCGAAACGCCCGCTGTTACTTAAGTGGTACGTGTAGTCGTGTATATAATAAACACTTCGAACAGTTTTTAACCCACGTCGTTTCTGTTCGCCCTGAACCCCGAAGTGTGATCAAGTATTATAGTTTTTTTTTTGGGCATATTTTTAACCACTTACAGAACAAAAGAAGTTCAGTTTCAGGAGTAACGATCCATGCATTTAAAGCCCCAAGGTCAGAGACACCCTGTACCTACACGTATTTACAAGTTAGTATACACGGCGACACTGTGTTTTGTGGCGGTGTGTGTCTACATCGTTGACATAAATCAATGCTTAGGTATCGTTAAGACGTCAGTGGCCCTAATTTCGGATTTCAGCAACCAACTTAACAGATTGTTGAATGTTAGTCAATAAAATTTGACAACCAATATTTGTCTGTTGAATTGTTGGTGAACTCCCACGAAATGTAGAGACTTGTCTTGTTTCTAATGTCTGGTGTCGTCGTGTATAACAAATGGTACGAGACTGTCTGATAAGTTAACCCAATTGTTTGTGGGGGTGCAGTATATCGACACCCCGGACACCCCGGTGGTTCTCGTCGTATAATGTTGTTTGTGGATGGAAAAATATAGCGGAATAGAAATTTCGTCCAATCAACCCTGCAAATACAGGTATACTAATGCTTTACCAAATCAACATTTTGCTAACTACGTATATCATTGTAAAAACTGTCATTCCGCAAAGAGTTACATCCACGCGTTTAAAAAAAAATGCGGTCGAAGATCTAACCTAACTTATTTAATAAGCGTATGAGTAATCTAAGTTAAATGAAATGGTTTAGGCACAAATATGATTTTGGGAAATTAAAGTTTGTAAAATGCTACGTTTGTCAAACGTACTTTTGGTTCCGACGTAATATAATCTGGTCGACCTAATTAGGTCTGCCATACATCGATGGACTACACTAATTGAACTACGAATACCTAGGTAATTAACCTGAAAGTGTAAACAGGGTGTTCCCACGAAACACTAAATTCGAAACTCCGGATGCCACCGTCTCTGTCACTCGTCATTCGAGTCTAAATTCGATAGAGCTAACGTAGCTTCGAACATCGATTTTCGAAGTACTTAGGGCCTCAGTTCGTTGCGACACGATTCTTCCATGTTCTTTCTTTTACAACTTTGGCCTAAAGTTTTTTGTCGACTTTAATTACTTACTACTTCAGGGATGTTTGATCAAACTTTTCTTAGATGTAAAGTTTCCGTGTCTACCTGCCGTTACCTTGTCCTTATTTTGTTTAGTGTTCGTGTTCCATTTTGGTATAGGTAACATAACGAACACCTACATATATCTAAGCTCTTTCTTTTCATAACGGGCGCTTAGTCTGAGCGGACTGGTATTGATCTTCGCATCGCTATGAGATTATTTTGATGTAGGTAATATTGAAATACCAGCTTTTCAGACGAGAGATATCGTTTTTATCCTGTCCTGAGATACCATTATAATCTTACCCTACCCTATTTGTGCCTGGACTTATTTAGTATGTAGGTACACGATTTATGAAAGACAAAATACTTTCTTCGAATAAGATCATACGAGGTGTATTGCAACACATCAAGAAAATGTACAAAATACGTTTACGAGGCTTAGGTTAGGTTAGGTTAGTTAGTTAGTTACTCTATGGCAATGATAAGCAAAATTTCCATTTTTAGCCGGCTTTGCCTAAACTTCTGTGCACAATTATAAACTTCCTTTCCAAATCCCCATAGGTAGGTACTGTGTATTCTGCACGTATAATAAACATGATACGAAGTTTGGGCCGTTCACGGAAGAGATACTCGGCTCACAAGAGTTAGGGGAAGTTTACGGGACCTTTGATAATGACCCCTCCCGAGCAATTTAGGAAGTAGGCACGATTTATGACCTAGTCGACTAATGTATAAAATGAGCGTTTTTAGGAGTGTAGGTGTTGAAATTATTACCTTTCCAATTAGTTAGACTTGTTTACAAAGCCTTATACAGATGGCATATCTCTAAATGTAAAACTGACCGAGTCACAGCCGACAGCCAAAGTAAAATGCTGTAGAAAGAGACCTAATATTCCTAGACGCATTTATTAATAGGTCGGTACTTTTAAATCTATTTGGAAAATAAAATATAAAAAAAAGTTTGTGTATCGGAAATCTCGCAAATTCATTTCCGGACAAAAGCGACTAAATTTAATTACCATCACAGAAGGAATGCAGATTTGAAGAGCTCGAGTGACTTCTGTAACCTTGTTGCGCTCTTATCATCAGTCTGGCATTTTCTGATAAGCCGTGAACAAAGATCGTTATCTGCGAGTTCTGCCGCGACGAGAGCAATAGGTATGTAAATGAACTGGAGATAACGACGCAAACAGCTTACGAGTTTGACAACAAATAGATCGAACAGGTGATTAAATGTTTTGTGAAGTTAAGTTGTACTTAGGAATGTTAACGAGTACAGCTTTACAGTTGAACAGTATGCCCTACATGAATGACAAGGGTAAAGCGGGCTTAACCCCGCTTAAGTTATTTAAATGTCTCAATCCCTCCCCTTCTTCTATACTAGTTAGAGAGAAACAGTCTAATGGTCACCACAGACGCTGTTAAGTCCATCGGACGATTACGGCCTGTCAGGTCATCGTATCGTATTATAAGACGCAGGTTATTAGAGTCTCATTCTAACAGTTAGCTGCGTCCCTCTCAGTCTGTCAGTGAAGTCTGGGGTACCCATACGGGATCATGAATATCATGATCCTGTTGTTCTTGCTAGGTACTCATTAATCTAGGGCCCGTATTAATAAACTAGTCTTGACTTTAGTGCCCGCTTCAAGATGCGTCAAAAATAACAGGTTTCTAAGGCTTAACGTTTACTTTGACTTGTGACGGGTTTCTCAGCCAAGACGAGTTTATTATTAAGGCCCTTCGTGACATTAAAACCTGTGAATTAATAGTGTCAAGTTAGACATATGTAGCGGTCAATAACACTAACTACTATGGCGAATCAACGACCATTAAAGAAGAATGCCATTTTTTTTATGCAGTCGTTAAATTCCTCTAAAACACGGGAAGTGTCTAAACTAGGGAACCATAAACGCCTTGATGATTTTCGCCAATCAGGCTGATGGTGGAGAGCTGCTAACTAACAGCTTTATATGAATAAATATAATAGATATCAGGGTACAATCTCACATAAATTTACCTAGTCCCAAACGAAGCTCTAGGCTCATACTATGTTTTTTTTTAAAACGATAAACATACTTCGATAAATAAATATATATTACATAGGTCTACAAGTGCATACGAAACATCCAAGACTCGGAAACAAATAAGTACTTGCGATTATCAGCTATCACAAAAGTAGGTATATATGCCCTTTACCGGGAAAAAATCCTAGTAAGATTTTCTTAAACTCTGCTTCGGCATTTTAATCGATTGATTTTTAGACCAGACCTTTTAAGCAATTTTAGAACTCCATACCGTAGACTTTAACTAGGTATTAACGACCTAAACAACAATTTAAACGCTGAATATAGGTACCAATAAATATAGCAATTAAAATAAATTATGCTTATCAAATTCCGTCGTCACGTGTTAGTGTTTTAGATGTAATTAAATGTTGTTCAGTTCAACACATTCACTGCCGGAGGCACACCGGGCGTGTTTAAATAGTTTAGGTACCTACGTGCATAGCTATTTGTGCCCGGGGCTTCGCCTGAGTGGAATTTATAAGTACAGTCGACTATAAAGAGATGTACACCTCTTTGTAGTCCACTGTACCTATCCACTTTTAGTTCTTATAAATAAGGTGAAAATAGATAAGTACTTCGCTTAGTAGTTGACTGTACAAACCAATACAAATACACCTTATTAATTAATTTATTTATTCGATGTACTACACCTTAATGAGGCCCATCACATCATAAAGGATCACGTTTCCGTGACGTATATCATCTCATCACTTGCAGCTTGATGGCTATAGGCTAACAATAAGTGTCAATTGTAGGTATAAAAAAAAGACAATTGACTTGAGATTGAGACACTACGGTAACGAGAAGAACTAAACTATGTAAAGTAACCGCGGCTAGCTCAGCGAATTGTAAACCTGAAGAGGCCGTTAAGGCGGACGAGAAGACTAGCGACCGCTTAGTAGGAACCCGTATCTCATTATTACCTCGATTTTTTTTTAAACTGAGCAGACTTTTTGCTAGCTTAAAAATACCTTGAGCGATATACACCTTGCATGAAGTTTATTACTATTATTTGTATATCTTAGCCAATCACGGGACGATGGGAGTCCTAGACCTTTGGAAGGCGTACATGGAGCCAAAGCCAACACGCAGAGGCCCTTTACACAAGTTTAATTAAGTAAAGTGATGATTATAAACTGCCGTCACCAGATCCATCGATCGTTGAGAAAAGATACTAAAAGGGGACACTGCAAGTAAACTAACTAGTAAAAATGTGTAGGTAGTCGCTCTTTTAGGTATCTTACATAAATACTTACATACATAGGTAGAGGTGCTTTTTGTCTCAGAGACAAAAGAAAATATCAGGTGACAAGCCACCCAGACGGCTTTATACAGTGGCATAAATATGATAGTTCACATTACAAGTAAGGAGTCATACAGGTATTAAACATACATAATATACAATATCAAATACGTCTCATATTAATTTTGCTACTATGCAATTATTTTAGATTTTATTATAGTACCGAATATGCTGGGCTTAAATGTTTTTAAGACTTTTTAGTGTATTTGAACGAATTAATATTAAAATTCAATGCTGACCTGCTGACAATATTCAGAGTACTAAAATTGCATATACTTACCTACTTGGCAGTGAATTTGTTACAATACAACACACAACACAGCCGTATACCATCAGGGTGCTGTCAACCTACAAAACATTAATATTGCTCGGTCGTAAACAAATATTGGAAACGCAGCCGGCATTGTAACAACCCACAACAAAGCCCCTTCATACGTTTTTAATAACAATATAATATAACCCACGTCAGACGTGGGTATTATTTGATCGCCTCCCTGTTAGACTACGACTACTAAGTAAGTAATATGTAAATGTAGGTTTATTTCTTCGTTCCGTTTTATAGCTTTGCTACCAAAAAAGTACCTATAGGCTTTGGAGAATTTTAACTTAGGATCTGGTGTGACTCTTAAAAAATACCTATATCACTGTTTACATTTAAATTAATAGCCAGTGCTTTATTTAAATATCCTTCTCGTACGGCGTAACTAAATCTTAGTCCTTCATCACAAATGAGGTGTTATCCACAAATAAGACGCACTTATCATTAAAATTATGAGCCTAATAAGACTGGTAAATTGGTAAATCATTAATGTACGTAAGAAACATAAGTGGTCCCAAAATAGTGCCTTGCGGTACCCCAAAGTTGTTATGACTGTAAGATGATATCTATATGTTTCATAAATATAGACTTAAGATTGTATCACGAATTTTCAACACGCTGTGTTCCGTTACCTAGGTACAGTCGACTACAAAGAGATGTCTCCACTTTTTCACCTTATTGCATTGTAACTAGTTAATAGGTAAGACTCAATAGTGGAGACATCTTTCTCTACATACCGCACCTTCGGTAGAACAAGGGTACAATGTACAATAAGGTGCGCTTATATCTTATATCAATCTAGTTTTGTTATTAGGTACATAGGCAAACAAAACGGGTAGTAATAACATTTAGTTCTTTTTCGATTCAACTAACATCTTAGTTGATGTATCTAACGTCTTTACGCTCTTATGGAATCAAGACGCTTATTCACAACCATCGGCAAACTGTTTCCACCATTTATTTCAGTGTAGGCTTTGCGTTGATACCTCAGTCCATTCAGTTTCTTCGTATATTATGTTTCGTTAAAGACAAGTAATATAACAAAAAGTGTGTGTGACCCATACTTCTGGCACAACGGCCCACGATAATAGGCAGAGGCATGCTTATGCAAATGAATTCGTGTAAACGCGACAATGAGCGAAACGCGAGGGCGGCGGCGCGTCTCTCAAATGTCCTGTCATTTGCACTGAGAATGGATTTGCTGCGTTTACTCTTACTTATCTCTCCAATTCGCAAATGGACAGATTTTAACACGAATTAAGAGTTTTTGCTACTAACTGGTTTTCAGGATTCTAAGGACTACTGTAGAATCCTTATAAGATGACTTTGTGGTCCGTTTGTTTGACACTTTTTCTTTGGAATTGCAAAAGCAACCAGGCTTAAATTTGGAATTTGGGGGCCTTTAAAGGTCCAAACAAAGCTTCATAAGAGATTTGAAATAATTGATTTTAACAGCGAAAATTTAAGCCTTTTTCACTATAATGTTACCTATTTGAAAGCTCTGAATAAGTTAAATAGGACAATTATTTATTTGATTTTTTCGTCAGCAAAGAAAATATGAATATGCATACTAAAGTTGCCCCGTGCGCTTGTATTGGCAGGAGTCAATGAAAGCTGCGAGGCTGCGATTAAATAAAAAATACACGCACTAAAACGGTCAAAATCATAACGCTCTGACGGAGTCTTAGAACTCGGTGGTTAAAAATTCGTCGATGAACTAAAATCTACAATCTAAAATACCTCGGTTATGATGAGTTTCAGCCGATTTTTGCATAAAAAAAGCCGTCTACACTAATCTACAAACACTCTTATAAAAGTAAAATATTAAATATTCAACGTTGAATATTTACAGTCTCGTTTAATCATGATGTCGAAAACGCCCTTGTACTGTGTAACAGACAGGAAACACTTTCTGCTTCAGGCTTCACCGCTGTAGAGTAATTAAAACGTAAAGTCTGTATCTATACCTAGGTACCTTTACCTTGACGGTTGCATCTCATGTAATAATGCACCCTACTCTTCCCAAGTAAAGCTCTTTATAGCTCAAAGCCAGAATATAATGCAGGGTATCCAATGAATACTAAATGAGACTCTGGAGAGGAAAATCGATACATTGGAAAGAAGTTATTAATAGGCTGCGACGCGGAAGTTGTTTAGTGTAGCTTCATTAGTAGAGAAGCAAGTTTTAGTATCGACGAAATAACTTTGTAGAGTCCAGTGTTAAGACGATCTTAGTTAATTGAAGCTAAATGAATCAATACTCCGATTTGGGTGATATTTATAGAATTATAGAACAGTATAAGATTTTTTCGGCCGGTATTGGGTCTATAACAAACGACCATAATTAATGAAATCCTAAGCGACTTTAATAGGATGTGACTTAATGTTTTAGTTTGACATTAGTTCCATAATGGCTACTACCATTTCGTTTTACTGCAATATAGACACCAATTTTATACCTAGGTACTTAGTATAGTTTTTGCCTGCATTAATATACATTCGACAAACTAAAGTCGCCGTCAATAGAACCTGCGAACGATGTAAACAAATTGGCACTGATTGACACATAACCTCAAAAATTCACCAATCGTTTTTTTTATTTAAAATAACGTATAATGAATCGTTATTTATTCTTATACTTAATATAGAAATAATGATCTAGTGTATAAATCATTGCAAAGGCCTCACTTGATCTTATAAAGTACGTGATTATCGAGTAATCATAGTGAATTGGCTCGTTTGGTTTTGTTTACATCTTTTGCAAGTTCTATTGACGGCGACTTTAAGTCTATTTAATCATTTTTATCCTCGTAAGACCCAATGGACTATACACCGTGTTTTTATTGATTTACGATAACTTTAAGGGAAAGTTCTTTAGGTCAAATAAAGTTAATTTCCCGAAGACGGACAAATGATAACTGTAACGGTTTTAAAGATATTTAATGTTTAAATTTAATCAGTTAATCACGTTGAGCTGGTCTAAAAGGCTCTTAACTGTCTGTGTATGTCACGTCAACATTGACGTACGTGACACTGACTATGAGTTAACTCTAAAGGTCCTTTTAGAATGACCAAAGATACAACATTTAATTACTTTGTTCTAAATAGAAAAAAAATTTTTTTTTGCAATATTTTAAAATCTAATCTACCACTTAGTTTCTATGGATGTACCTAGTAATATGCCGAAGTTATCGTAAATCAAAAAAAACACGGTGTATATGTAGGAAATATGTCAAAATGATTTCAAACTTAAACTGACTGACAAATTAAATTTTTGAAGTATCGAGATTTGACGTAAGCCTTACGAGGAAGTTAGATTACCTTTTTTACCTCCATAACGAGCCTTTTCATTCGGCGACCGTTCATATCATTTTTGTTTTATTTATTTTTCTGTTCGTTCAATAAACTGTTTTACGTACACACATAAGTACAATACGAGTATTAAAATATGCTGCACGGCCGCATTTAATTAAAGTTTAAAACCTGACAGTTTATTTTAACACACATATTTACCTACTCATTGTGTCGAGGGATATTATTATCATTCACAACAAAGTCATAAGTGTCATAACATAACCGATAGGCTTCTCTATGTGTGTTTTGTCTTGATCTCCCATTGTAATAAAACGGACCAACTATAGCATATACGAGTAAGATTGATAACAAACGCTCGCAATATCACTTATTATCGCTGGCAATTAGGGTTACCATTTAGGAATTCGAAAAGTCCTGACAAAAAGCCTGAAATTGCGATAAAAGTCCGGACGTTTTAGTCACAATAAGGAAACATCACTCACTCAGTTACAGTTGTATTATAGGCTTGGCATGGCATTGCAAGACTTATTTAATATTCCTGAATACTCGTATGTAGTTTTATTACTCCTATTCCATCAAATAAAAAAAAACGGACTAAGTAAAGAGCCGGACAAAATCCGGACTGTAGTCTAAAAGTCCGGAAATGTCTGGACTACCTAATCCGGGCGAATGGTTATTTTTTTGGTTATGACATAGGAAGGCAATCGAGCACACAGGCCAACTGATGGTAAGTGGAAACTGTGACCCATAGACATTCGCATTCACAAAACTGCAAATACACTGCCAACCCTGAGGACTAAGATGGAATAATAATAATAAATAAGTAATAATAAATTTTATTTAAGTAAAAGGATTGTACAAAAAAATGCCTCTATGCTAGTCAATTCACCGGCTGTCTTATCCCCAAACAGGAACACAACAATGCAAACACTGCTGCTTGGCGGTAGGTTCATGGATAAGATGGTGGTACCAACCCGGACGGACCCTGCACAAGGTCCTCCCACAACCCTAACCCTAGGTAGGTAACCCTACTCGTATCAAAGTAGCAGTAGCTAATTTAAGCCATGTTTCTTTCACAGTCCGCAAGAAATAGTTAAGACGTGAAGCACCGACGAGATACAGCACCAAAAATATACTCGCTTTTAGTGCTTTGTCAAAGAACCATCATACCCACTGAACTGCCCCGCGTGCCCCAGAACCTGAACGCGGCAGTACCTATAATTATGACGCCACTAGTTAGCAATGCCATGCAGTTCGCGTGGCAGCATACTGGTCTGCTAATATCTAACACGTCGTCGACACGCTAAGACGAAGAAAATACCCGCTAACATGGCGCCAAGAATCTTGTTCGCTCAGTTGCGTTTTGGTTAACCCTTTTCCAGGCCTTGCTAAAGTAAGGACACAAGCAAGAAATGGTTAAAGCCACGAATTCGTAACTTCCTGAAGGATACTGATCCATGAAGTCATATTTCAGGAAAGTTCAATTAAATTTGTGTCGAAGTTGAAATTCAATTTTGAGCGACATTAATATGGTCGAAAAAATGTACCTACTATGCCTGGAAAAGGGTGCGGCATGGAAGGCGTAAAATTATTAACATTGCCTTTCTGTCGATTCTTCCTTAGTGTAGGCAATCTTGAGATTGCAAATTTTCATGTGCTATCCACCATGGGCGGTCTGAATGCTCGATAGCGTTAGAGGCTAAGAAGACGTGTTAAAAATTGCTTTTAGTTTTTAAGCCCGCCCTGTGAAGCTGTTACTGTTCATAGTGCAGCTTGATGTAGTCCCTATACAAAATAACCCTAGCCTGTAATAATATAAATAGAACTCTAGTTTTCGCTGATAGGATAGGCCGGGGATTGGGCAAACTTTTATCTACAATGTACCAAGCAGCTTATAAATTATAAACCATTGCATGCCCGATGCCTCGTTTCACCAAATCATAGAATATTATTAAACATATCTATGTAATTCACAAACCACTACTGTGCCAATGTTAGCTGATCTGATGGGTCAAATATTAAATACTCGGATGTAAAGGCCGAGCTTGACTGCCTGTCAAAGCTAAAAATATTATTATAGGCGCGCTGCCCTATTCTCTGTCCAGTTATAATAGTCATCAATTTAATTTAAATAAGCTTTTATTTAAGCTGACGAGCTGTTATAGTGACGTTCTATTTTTTGACACTAATAATGGTACGAGTATGAGTGATTAATGTGAATATCGACTAGAAAAAAATATCCGGTAACCTTCGGGGAGGGAAGATGGCCGATTGAAAGGTTCGGCTTTGTACTTTTGATTTATTCCATTTACTGATTTACTGTACACACTTGACACTAGTGAAATCACTCCGAAATGCCGCGGTGGACTGCCATTATTACAAAAAGAAGAAGAAGATTATCGACTAACCCCTGACAGACTTGTTAAATCTTTAGCATTTTTTATTAATTCCGTATTCGGAAACAAATCCCCCCTTCCCACCAAACATCTCCAACAGCGGATTTGTCTTTAAACTGACGGTTAAGACAACAGAAAAGCAGAGCAGTGCGCCGCTATTACACCAAAATACAAATCACTTCACTGGCAAAATGTTAGATCTCGAGTTATTTGTAAATGTCAAAATAAAATTGTAGACAGTGTCATTTATTTTTCCGAAAACATGGTAAAATAATGATAAAATGAGATTTAATGTGAATCATTACCAGGGATCGGAAATTCGGATCGATATTTACCTATACTTTAGCCCCGGCTTTGTTGTTCAGTTGTATGGAGGTGGACTCAATCATATAATTCATATAGAATTTCCGGGATTTCAAAATAAATAAATTACACCGGCATAAATTAATAATTATTTATTTATATTAACTGTTTGAAGTTATTTTCCATGTATACATATAACCAAATGTTATTTAATTTACCTGTAACTTATTAACCTAACAAATTTATAGGAGCAAAACAGAACGTTTTATCCTACATGTAAAGTAATTAATATATTAACGTTTTGTAGAATCCCAAAATCCCAGAACTTAAATTATTAAAATAATATTTTTAAGAAGCCGACGCCATGTTAGCCAATCTTTTTCCGGGATTTTGCCAACTTTAGGTAAATATCGATCCGAATTTCCGATCCATGATCATTACTCAGTGGCCAGCGCGTTCAACCGAGCGAAGGCGGCGGGAGGGGTCTATTATATTAGTAAAAAACGGTGTAGCTTTTAAAGAACGTAAATACCTCTCCGCCTGTTCTGTTGAACGTTTTTCGAGATTGCTTGTGCAGAGATGGGTCAGTATTTAATCATTTGTGTTTATAGACCACCATCACCAGGGGCATCAGGTTATTTAACTTATTTTATAAAAACTATGGAGGAAGTCCTTCGTAAACCAATAAATAGTTTAAAAAATAGTAGTTGTCTGCGGATACTTCAATATCGATATTTTATCTCAATCAGTCGAAAAAGATCAGTTTATTTAAGTCATTCAACTTAGACTACCTGTTTGAAGTACCTACTAGGGTGACTCTTACCTCAGCTACTTGTATAGATAATGTCTGGTTAAACAGTCCTCATCTAGATGGAAGCATAGTGAACGGGGTCCGTTCGGGTCATAAAGCACAGATGGTGAGGTTACCTTGCAAGATGAAGCACCCGGATCGCGTTATAGAAATAAGACCACTTAGTAAAAGTAGACTAGAATTATAAAGTCGAACCTGTTAGTCTCCATGTCAAATTCACAGACAGAATCAAATGATCCGAACGATCTATTCAAGACATACAATATGTAGAATTTTTTATAAAACCTGTAGTAAAAAGCGAATTAAAATTAGTAACAAAATGTCATTCAATGAGTGGGTGTGCAAAATGTGGTTACCGAATTATCAACAAGTTTTTAAAGTTGTCGGTAATTCTGTAGCTCTGCCTGCCCCTCTCTGGGATTACAGACGTGAAGTTATGTAAGTTTATGTATTTAAAATTGTGTGAATTAAGGCAAAAGCAGCGCATTTAAATGAAAAAATAAAATGCTCAGATAATAAACCCAGGAACATACAGTCAGGTTAGTCTGGAAAATAATAAACACGGCGATCGGTAAAAAAAGTAAAAGCTAATCCACTGTTTCTTTTAAGACAGAGAATACATTAAACAGACCCAGTAAAAGTAGCCAGTGAATTTAATAATTTCTTCTCCAAAATTCCTAGTGAAATAACAAAATGTCTGGTATCGTCGACTCCGTCGACGCCGAATCCATTCTACGTGAAAATGTAAAATTAGGAAGTGTACGTGATTTCAAATTTCATCATGTTTCTCATTTCGATATAGTAATAGAAAGCCTTTTAAAATTATTTTTAAAAAAACACGGAAGACTTAGCTACCCTAGCTTTTATTTTTAATAGTTGTATTAACACTGGCATTTTCCCAAATTTAATTAAATGTAGTAAGGTGGTTCCTATTTTTAAATCAGGTCATAGAGATAATCCTTCTGATTATCGTCCAGTAACTCTCCTACCTGCCTTCAGCAAAATATTTGAAACAATAATGCGAACACAATTGACTTGTCACTTTAATTGTAATAAAATTGTGCAAGCTTAACAATTCTGCTTTATGAAAAGTAGCTCTACAACTGATGCGGGCACAAGTTTGTTCAAATTTATTTTACAGGCTCTAGAAGAGTCGCAGGACGGCATTGGAGTCTTCTGCGGCCTTTCTAAAGCTTTTGATTATGTAGATCATGTCACTTTAACTTCGTTTAACAACTTAGTTTACATTCGCATTAGACGAAATGCATTGGATTTCATTAAATCATATTTAACACAGAGAAATCAAAAGGTAGCGATAAATGGAGTCGTGTCGACGGAGACAGAGATAGAAATGGGCGTACCTCAAGGTTCTATTTTAGGCCCGTTCCTGTTCCTTGTATATGTAAATGATCTGATCTACCATATATGGTAAGCAGAATATCAGGCATTGTCATGTTCGCTGATGACACTTCTCTACTATTCAAGGTAAATATTAAAAATACTGATCTGATTGAACCAAACAATATCCTTTCCATGATATCTGACTGGTTTGCTGCCAATAACTTAGTGCTAAATCAAAAAAAAAAAATATTACAAAATTCTCATTAGCAAATTCATCAAATATAAATTTAGCCCCGAATATAAAACAAATGGTGATATCATAGAATTTGTAAAAACAACTGTTTTTGTAGGTATTACATTGGACTCAAAATTGCAGTGGAGTTTCCACATTACAGCGTCGGCAAGTAGGTTGAGCTCCGCTGCTTTTGCAGTCAGGAGAATAAGGCAGCTTACTAATGTAGCGACGGCACGGTTGGTCTACTTCGCTTACTTCAACAGTATAATTACGAACGGTTTCATTTTGTGGGGATCGGCTGCGGATATCGATATAAATTGGGGTTGCGTGTGTCATTGAGGGAATTCTTCAAGGAAATAGATATTCTAAAACTGCCGTCACTATAATATGTACTTGAAATAATAATCTTTGTTAGGAAGAATTTACACAATTTCCCAACGAACATTGATAAGCCAAAACGAGCACAGGAAAGCTAAAAACGACATTTTACTGATTGGCTAAAACTTCAAAAAAAAACGAAATTGTATAAAATTATACAATTAAAATCCAAAAAAAATACTGACCTTACTGGCTCTAAATTTAAATCTGTCATAAAATAAAATCTCATTTCCTGAGCATATTATAAAGTAAACGATTACCTATGTCATGGATAGGGATGTTTGGCAGTGAGTCGTGCATCCTGCATGAGTAATCAACGTTTAAATCTACCTACGCTTAAAAAAGGTGTACCTACTGTGCAAAAATACTGTGATATTGTAAACTTATGAATGATAGAAACCTTTATTTTATTTTATTATACTTTGCCGAGTTTCTTACGCCTGTTCTTCTCGGGGTAAAGGTTTTATTTTTTGAACCCAGCTTTAGTTGCTTACTAGTTACGTACGTAGTACTTCTTTTGTACAGTCATCATTTGCTAATCGAGATCAAACCAAAGCCGGGAATACACGTGACATTCCCGTCGCTGGCACACTTGCATAACAGCTCCTTGCATATACCATCTACTTCCATATGTATACACTAACTGGTTATGCCTCTATCCGGCAAGCAATTAGATCGCAAGCAATTTGATTTACTGTCATGCAATATGAGGAAGGGACTGCGGGGGCTGTAAACCGTACGCTTATGGCACGTGTGAATGAACGCGACCACTACAAACATGCATGCTTGGATGAAATTTCATGCAAATTTACATGCAAATGAATTCACTGTGTGCCAGTTACTTGTACATGCCGTTAACTAGTACGCACACTACTGTTCCGTTGTACAGGCATGTGTATTCCTGGTGGTGGCGGCTCTACATTAAGTACTGGTATAGCGAAGATCATGTTGCCACGTTCCGTCTCTATCGTCAGTTCAGCTCGTAGATATCATAATATTGCATTGTCTATGCATTTTAAATTACAGCCCATTACGATAAATGCAAAACTGAATTGCAGGACTTGAACCGGAATGCCAGGCACACGAACAAAGGAAGTTAAACAAAAGGAGCAAAACCTAAAGCAGAAATATTATAACCTCACAGATAGCAAAGGAATATGTAGGATAATCATATTTGCAGCGTTGTTCTGGCTCTTGGAAAACAATAAAGCGTCTGCGGCAGGGATTGACGGTTTCCGCTCCCTGCCGGCCTCATCTGTAGAGTTTTATTACTTGCATAGCAATTTCATTTTTGTGTCTAGACTAGCTAGACAATAGATATTTTTTTCCTGTTTCCGTCCGGCTTAGAGTATTTTTTATGCCTGATATAGGATAAAACTAGCTCTTTTACACCTTAAGGACACTTCTGTTAGATTATCCCTCATGGAAAATAACGCTAGAAGGATGAGCGGGAACGGTAGCGTGACTACTACAAACCCGGCTAATTTAATTTAAAAAAACTTGGAAATCAATATTCCTAAAACGATCTGTAAAGTAACGTTAAATAATGTTTTATTAAAAGGGTAACGTAAATAAATTAAGCATTTCGAATCAGCACAAAATTAAGGTTCCTACATTTTTTCCTTCTCTAACTCTAAAAATTTTTACAATCTGAAAATTTTCTCTGAAGAATACCGGGCTTTATCCAGGGTTGAGCCACTTACTCAACGGATTATCCGGTTTGAACCCTGATCAAAGTGAAGTAAGGGCTTACGGCGCTCGCTACAGGGATATTGTCGGTAAGTTGCCTACATCATTATGATCGAGGTACAACTGGCGTACCCTTGTATGTCAGGTGTCAGGTCTGACAAACGATGGAGATTTAAGAAAAAACTTCATCGATTTTGAGGAGATTTATGCCTTTGATGATGGTATAGACTACATACATACATACCTTCACGCCTGTAATCCCAGAGTGGGCTAGGCAGAGCTACAGAATTACCTACAACTATAAAAACTTGTTGATAATTCTGTAACCACATTCTGCACAAAAAGGCTAAGATGTTTACCAGCGTATTCGTGACAGGTTGCAAGCCCATCGCCTAATAGTACTACAAGCCTTTATTCCCTTAGTCGCCTCTTACGACATCCACGGGATGACATGGTGTGGTGGTATAGACTAAATATACATAATCGATATACTTAGCAATAAGTTTGTTGTGATACTTGTGATCCTTGAAGACTATCTCCAAAATTAGACAACAGAAAAAACATTAGTTTGTTTGCCTACTAGCATATAATTACTCATACTTATAGTATAGCTCAACAAGGAACTCCTGAGCATTTCTGTTAAAACTACAAAAAAACCATCAAGAGCTAAATAATTAATTAGTAGTAGTCCTTGTATAAGTAACAACTTATAACGTTTAGGGAGCGAAGTTTAGTGTCAACTCGAAAAAGATAGAAAGCTTAAATAAAATTCAAAATAAAGACCAATTTAAAATAAAAATTAGCAAACTACGTGAACAAGTAATTAATTCAGAATTAGTTTATGACGACAATCGCTTCCATTTTTCCTTAACACTTTTTTTTGGAGTAATATGAAAATGTAAAAGAGTCATACACAGGTTACCGTCTTTCCGGTGGACATACCCGAAGTTAACTTTTTTATGGCCTAATTTGCCACTGAACCCACATCCTCATAAACGGCGCGGCGTCAGGTCTAATTTAGGACTAGCTAATAAAAACATATCTTATATGCACAAGCCTTTAACTATTGACCACAGGAGAGACAGCTTTTGTTTTTGCGAGTGTGTATGACCTAAAAGCGTGATGGTAATTGCAAAAAAAGGTACCGATCTGAATTTGTCTATTTACCTATATATTATTTTTTCCCTTCTACAACTTTATTATACTCGTATATATAGATAGATATTGCTAGTGCCCAGAAAGCGGTCGTCAACATACTGACACTATAGTTAACTTTTGATGGTAACTCATGCATCAGAGCTATCAAACTCAACACTCCTATTTCGTCCTGATTTATTAATTCCACAAGCCTTCTGGAAGAAGGTGAGGAAGAAAGTAGCACTAAAGCTGGGTAGGTACTTATAGCTAAAACCTAATTATATGATATGAGTATCCATGAACGACAAATATGGATGTTGTATGTTTTTTGCCTTTTTAAGGTACCTTCTGAGCGGCCGCGTAACTATAAATAATAGAATGTGCAAATTGAGCTCTTCAATAATCTTGCTTTTATATTTCAACTCCTCATTCATTCATTAATTATAGACTAGCTCCAAATATTCATGTTCCTATAATTACGAATGTATTTTAATGTTGTTTCTACCTAAGATAGATGCAAGCAAGTTATGTCCCAAAATTTACACAAGATTTTAATGAAATAGAAAACACTTTTGTCTTAGTTTTTACTGTATTTTTTTCATTTAGACATTAACCACTTATAGGATAGGCTTATGTAATTTATGTATGGCAAACGTGTTAGGGCAAACGGCCACCACGGCTTTGATGGCACATTCGAATTCTTTTAATGAATATTTCCATGACTATTTTGCACAAATGTGGCTGACTATCGTGAATGCAGGGTTGAACCTCCTCTTTTCATGCGTTAGTAGTTGTGGGCTTATTGGCATTTGACTTCAAATAACCTCATAGAAAGGAATCTAATGGTGTTAAATCACATGACTTAGTGGGCCAGGAAATGTCTCGTGCAGTAATTGCAGTAAAACTTTCATTATTTTTGAAATATTGTTTAAGAATAAAAATGCGATGTTCTCTAGTCTAGTGCTCGATTTTGAATACCCCTAAACTGTCAGCTGTCAAATTGTTTTATTTTTTAGTTGCATGTACTTTTCCGTACAAAAAAAGGCCAGAAATATTGCGTAAATTTTGGATCACCCAGTACAGCTAAAACACAACCTATGCCACATTTCGAGTTAATAGTTTCTGTAGTTGCTGACAAAAACATCTGACATACAGAAACTGGCGTCCTTTTTTACCAATTTCGTACAGAACCCTTATAACAGAGAGTAGCAATAGGTTTATAATATGGTTAAGGCAATATCCAAAATAGGTACAGGAGATGAGTGTTTTACTTGCGGCCAGAGCACTTGACTCTGAGAGCCCTTTCCTCTTCACATAAACTGTTGCTCCGGCCAGACATTTCGTCTGAAGCGAAAAGCTACTTTGCAAAGTTTCACAAAGGAATGAACTTTGTACACGTGAGTAACAAGTTAAAAAGAAAAACTTGAAATACTTACCGGATTCCGTATCTTCTTTTTCCTGTAACAAGAAACAACTCCTTAAATTAAATGCTCAAACTTGAACAACTAAATTCAGTGAAGCATAAGCTGGCAATTTATAATTACAAAAATAATAAATAAACTTTTAAATGCTAATGGCCATGTGTTCCAGTTAAAAATAGAGAGAACAATGGTGAGGAGTAATTTGCTGCCATTCTGAAAACTGCTGCAAGGCTGTACACACGGGTAATTGCGTTCTACAATAGTTTGTAGTTTGCAGCACGCCATTTTCCTGAACAACGTATAACTAGAACTAGTACGAGCAGGCCATACATAAAACGGAGTAAACCATTCTCCTTCGTCATTCAATAAGTATATGGTTTTTGTACATATTCGTAGAATAGTATAACAAAGTAGTTGTGTTTTTTCAATACATCATTACTTATTCATTTGTTATTTTTTCTATCAGTGTTTACAGTTCATGATGAATATTTACAAAATCATGATCATGAGCGATAAAATGCAAAAAAAATGTTGTGTTTCCTATCGATTTATTGAGTGTACAAGTGATTATGAGCCGCGTGATCTTTTAAAAGCTATTTCCAATCAAGTTAGTGGGTTACCGCATTGCTTTTCTCGGCCTTTGTTGATACTCTGCCAGCACTGTTTGCAAAACACATTTTGTTACTTTATAACTTGCGCATTACTCGTTTTGCAGCCGAATATACAAAGGCTTAAGTACATTACACAGGTTCATGTGAATGTACCATTATGATAACTAAGTATAGTCCCGTGTGGTTGCCGGGTTAGAATAGTGCCACTCCATGTCTTCCCGTGGGTGTCGTAAGAGGCGATTAAGGGAATAAAGGCTTGTAGTACTGTTAGGCGATGGGCTTGCAACCTGTCACTAATGCGCTGGTAAACATCTTAGCCTAATTGAGCAAAATGTGGTTACAGAATTATCAACAAGTTTTTAGGGTTGTAGGTAATTCTGTAGCTCTGCCTACCCCTCTCTGGGAGCGAAGGCGTGAGTTTATGTATGTATGTATGTATATTTCTCTGGTGAGACCCATTCTGGAACGTGTCATAGTCGCAAAAAAAGAGCGCTGTTCGGAGTGAAATCGGCCACATGACCCAAGTTTTACCCAAATAGGTACTTAACGTGATGGTTGATATATGATAAATATGATAATATTGTAGTTTTGCATGTCACAAAGTCAAACTCTTTTTGCCACACTGTACCTAGGTGCGTGGGACTTAACAGAAGCGCGTGGAGCTGACCTCATGTGCTTCTGTTTACCCGGATATATAATATCGACCCCTTCTTTCAGAGCTGGTAGATGATTATTTCAACCAACATGCCTCTTAGTCCGTAAGAGATAATACTCATATACCGAAAAATTGTCTTCGAAAAATTGTTATTTCTCTAATAAGTCCATGGGATGGTCTATAAATAACTCGAAATTGGCGATATACACCCTTACAGGAGTGCAAGCCCAATGGCTTGTGTCGATGTACGTAAAATAAAATATTATTATTATCATTAGTATTGACAACCGTGCTCGTCAGCCTTCTCCGTAGAATAAAAAAATATAGTCGACTGCAACTAGCAATGTCGTAATCTGTTTACAATTCACCCGGGGCCATACGTCAATAATGTACATGTATATTATGCAAGCAATGCTATACTATTCTGAATGTTAATGTAGTACAGTCACCAGCAATAATATATTATCCAAAATAGGGCGCAAAAATATCTGACACGCTCTTATACCTCTAGTAATAAAGGGGTGTCAGATATTTTTGCGCCCATTGTTGGATAATATATTTTTGCTGGTGACTGTACCATAATGTTGTTTTTAAGTGTAACATGGATATGGTTCGTAACAGTAAAACGCTTGCCTAAACCCTTATGTTATTGTTAATCTCAACTGAAGTGAAATTTTAATGGAACCCAAAATATTAAATTGCACGCGTCCCCTTTCGGTAAAAGCTGAGCGACAACTTGAGAGGGATGATAACAAATAGTTCGCATTGCAAACTTTGCTGGATCTGCACTCTACAGGTTTATCAGATAACCGAGCCGATTGTCCAATTAACTATCTAGCACATCGATCACCAAAATATGCCTGATACCGGCTCAACGTTACGTATGGAGAGGCGGATAACTATCTATATTGTCTCAATACAGGCGATAGCGAGTTATCCATTCATCTCTCTCGATGGATAAAGGGTTCCTAGTGTAAAAGGGTACAAGTCGGCTTAACTCGTAATAAAAAGGGTATATACTAGGGAATGCAATTTCACCGGTTATTAACCGTTTTCGCATGAAAATAACCGGTTAAAACCGGTTATAACCGGTTATTTGCATTCCCTAGTATATACATGATCAGAGTATACTAGACTTGTACCCTTTTTCTCTTGATCTTCAGAAGCCTTATACCCTTTGTCACTAGGACCCCAGTAGGCAATTTAGTTACCTTAAATTTAATTATATGTTTCGTACATTTGTATCCTTAAACTATTGGTTAAAAATGCATAAGTAGGTGGTTGAAATACTAATAACTCTAATAAGTGATCAGATCAGAATGTGTAAGAGGAGTTACAAACATGCGTAGTTAGAAGTCAATTCCGATTGAGTTCAAGATATTGTGATAAAATAAGAGTGATTAATGCTTCTATTCCGAACAAGCCGAACTTGCGTCTACAGCGGCTACGCCAGTTACTTACCACCCTATCAATTCCGTTTATTTCGTTTCCTTACGTGGATAAATACATTGATACTTACTAATTCACTTCGCTCTTTTTCTTTTTCTTTAGTTTCAACTTGAGTTTTTGCATGCTGCAAAATTTGGTCAATAAACTCATTGGCCTGTCGGAATGATTCTTCGTCGTCTTTGAAGGCTGCTATCCTTTCAGGGAGCGGTGATCTGGCGTCGTCGTGTATCATTTTGGATTCCTCGAAATTCACGAGATAAAAATCACTATAGTTTTGAACGGGACAAACCGTTTCACGGATAGATTTAGATTGATTTTTTAACACTATTGATAGCCGTTTCTATGTAATAGGCATAGCTCTGTAGGGGTGTATTAGGGTGTATAGTCGGAGGGGGTCTCGCGAGGGTCGGTCATAGCCTGTCAGGCGGGCGCGAGGCGTGTGCGCGCGAGGCGAGCGGAGGAGGGACTGGCCGGGACCGCTCATGCGCGCGGGAGCCCTATCTGCGTCCTCCGCTTGGCTTATTACCCGTAATCATCTCGCGCTCCACACTGCGCCGCTACACCGGACCATTTTTTTCTATTAAGTATAATTGGTCGTAAACATTTGAAGCTGCCCTCTCATTTTCGTTTTACTAAATCCTGATTTTATTACGATAAGCTAAGTGAAATTTGTTTTCGGTTACTACTTAAGCACGGATTGGTTTGTTTTTTGCAATGAGATTGGAGGACCGGAGATTGGGTTTGTAAGCTATAAGGTAATAAGTACCTTCTTTATCCCGGGAAAATGGAAATAATGAAATAGCGATAAACTTTTTTTGCCGAAAAACCGGAGTAAACTATTAAATGGTTAAACGTCATAATCATAATAGAGAGAACAGTTCCATGATGGAGATTGTACAAGTATACAGTTTATACCTACCAAGAAATTTATATCTGATTACTTCACCTGTGTGAAACAATTTCGATAGCGATTTTCTTTCGTGAGAACGCGGCACAATAAAGTCGATAAATGACTTGTAATGTAACTATCCTCACACGCGACAGAGGCGACGTCTGTCAACGTTATCTTCTACCCTACATACCTAACTTGATTCCTAAACTGGCAAGGAACGCGCAGCTAGACACTCCTATTGTGCTGGTTCGCTACGATTTTTTGCGAAAAGCATGGTCAAAGTTAGCAGAATAAATAAAGCCGCTGTCCGCGATCATTTTCAAGGATGCTTGGTAATCAATCATACTAATTTAATAGAATGGCTTCGGGTATCGTTCAGGGGTGTCGTTGAAAATGAACCCTCTAATTGTAGACCGTAAAAACTTGTCTGAAAAAGTAAATTATTAATTTCGAAGATTTTGATGGTATGGCATTAAGACAATTTTGTACGATTGCTCATAATTTAAAGTCGGTAACAAGCATTGCGCTAGAATCACCAAATCAGGCAATAACGTACGCTCCGACGAATAAGTCAACGGCCCTGAAACGAGGAACAACGCTTAAGTATTTGTTGAGAATGCAAATGGACCGCGATTGCGACAGATCAGCGTCGCTGGTCACGGGCTCTGGCCTAGTCTGGTTAAGCCTTATTGCTTTCGACATGTTATCGTATCGTTCTTGACTCTGCCGCCATTAATCTCAGGTAAAAAATAGCTATTATAACGTTGTCATGTCATGTATCCTTTTGATTCCTCAGCCTTGGCCTCTGGTCAACACGGTAAAAACATAATATGAAGGATCCACGGAAAGAACATGTCTAGTCACTTTTTTTTGAAAACGAGTTTTGAATCTCAAAATGTAGAAGACGTAATGAACTATTACCTACCACTCAGATTTAGATATAAATCTTCATATAACTTGTATCTTTTTCCTCTTAAAAAAACCTCTACACGAAAATTACGTACAAAATGACATGGTTCCTAACTTTCAAATCGCGATATCTCAAAAAGTTACTAATGTGACTAGACATGTTCTTTCCGTGGACCTTTCATATCGTTATGGTTTATGGTACTCGTATTGTCAACGTTCAAAAAACAATACCATAACAGGGCCTCTATTCGGGGGCTTCTAAACGAGCAACATTTTCACGGCAATGTGTGGCCGGCAACTATACGCATCTTGCTCTAACATACGAAGTAAGAGTAAGATAGCACTAGTTGCCGGCAACAAATTGCAGAAAAACATGGCCCGTTAAAAGTTAAGAAGCCCCTTTAAACACGGTAAAACAATATTGTCTTTGACGTGTTAGGCCCGCTTGCACGTAAATTTAACCCTAGGTTAACCCCGGGTTAAATTAGTTACAAATATTAGATTTATATTTAAACTGTTAAGTTTAACGAATGAACCTATTTTGCGGGTGGTAGAACCTTGTGCAGGTTCCGTCCAGATCGCTACCACCATCTTATCCATTAACCTACCGCCAAACAGCAGTGTTCGCATTGTTGTGTTCCGGTTTGGGGATAAGACAGCCTGTGAAATGACTAGCATAGAGGAATTCCATCTTAGTCCTCAGGGTTGGCAACGCATTTGCAGTCTTAGGATTGCATTGCAGTCTTGTAAATGCGAATGTCGATGAGTCACAGTTTCCACTTACCATCAGGTGGCCTGCGTGCTCGTTTGTCTTCTCTATGCCATAAAATAAATCCGAGGTTAACATTTGCATTCAATTGGGCCTTAATATAATATGGAATCGTTTTCAACTCGGCTGCCATTAGGTAATGTCAAGTAAATAAGATCTATCAATACTTTGAAAATACGATAACACCTTTTAAGACAATCTGTTTTACCGTGTTGAATAGAGGCCCTGGTCAAATACGATTTGGAAGTTATTGCCTAGAATAGAAGCGCTTTTTGAACGGTTCTGTGTCTTAGGCACTGGTCCCACCGCCGGCTACAGACTATAAGCTACTAGAACTATAAACTACAAAAGAGTGGGCGAGAGGCGAGAAGCGAGCAAAGTTTTGATAGTTTTGACGCTCAGCTATAAAGCTGAGTACCGCTGAGCTAGTTTTATAGTCGATAGCTTTTATCGCTGCGGTCAACTAGTAAACAGCGGTCCCACCGCCAGATATTGGCGAGCTCGGCGAGCAACTAGTAAAATTATGTACTAGAAACAGTTGACAATCGGCGGGAGGCTAGTAAAAATTGTATGGAATTATAGCTTACTCGCCGGGTGTTGGGAGAGTGTCCTCGCCGGCAGTGTGAACAGCGAGCGATGAACTATAAATATATATCTCTCTCTTTTGTTTACACGGATGCGATTATCTTTGTTCGTTTCTTGGGCTAGAAAAAAGTCGATAGTTCATATCTCACTCGCCGGCGGCGGCGGTGGGACCAGTGCCTTAGGCCAGCTTGCTCGAAAATTAAACCCAAGGTAACCCCCAAGGTAAATTATTCACGAATGACCGACTCATATAAGAACTGCCACTTGCACCAAAAAATTAACACTGTGTTAAGACTCTAACGCCCGCTTGCAAGTAAATTTAACCCTCGGTTATCCCTCCCTAGGTAAAATTAAGAATGTCGGATCCATATAGCAACTATAAATTTTAACAAACGTTTAAATTACTTGCAAAGCGGACCTTCAACTCGAGTTAATATGACAGTATTTGTACGAATCTGACCTTAACTAACTCGAGTTAGTGTCTTAACCCAGTGTTAATATTTTGGTGCAAGTGGGCCTAACCTGTTAACCTGGAATTAACATTTACGTGCAAGCGAGCCTAAGGGCCACTTGCACAGAAAATGTAACACTGGGTTAAGACACTAACTCGAGTTAAAATGACAGTTTTCGCATGAATCTGACGTTTACTAACTCGAGTTCGTGACTAGCCCAGAACCGCTTACCCTCGAGAGCTAAGGCTTAGTGGTCCCATTACTTTTTGTCCAGTCAGCGTCATGTCAGGTAACACAAAACCACAACCAGCAGAAACCTCAAAAAATATACACGAAAAAGCAGAATAAATGACAATCAAAATAACAAATGTTTATTTAATAAATCGCCATATTTCTCTAGCCAGAAATTTTTGGACCTCACCTTGTACATAAACTACATACATACATACATAAACTCACGCCTTCATTCCCAGAGTGGGGTAGGCAGAGCTACAGAATTACCAACAAGTCTTAAAACTTCTTGATCATTCTGTAACCACATTTTGCACAAATAGGCTAAGATGTTTCCCAGTGTATTAGTGACAGGTGGCAAGCCCATCGCCTAACAGTACTATAAGCCTAAATACTTTTACTTACCTATACCTATGTATTCGTTTATTTATCCTTTTTTACTAATATGTATTTGTTTATACGCAGGTATTTATTTATCTTTATCTTCTGTCTCCCTTACGGCCGAACCCTATATTCAAACCGAGGATAGATAAGGCTTACTTCGGGTTAAAATTTGACATTTGCCCATACAAAATGTGTCAAATTTTAATCCGAAGTAAGCCTATCTGTCCGCGGATTGAATATAGGGTTTGGCCGTTAGTCTTTGTATGTTAAGCCACCCGCTGTTCTTTTTTATTGCTCAATCGCTCAAAGGTTAACTGGAATATATGCCTTAAAGCGATAAATTCGCCTTTGCAAATAGCTTGTGTTTCTGTTTACTTTGTTTTTTTCTGGTTGTGCATAAAGAGTTTCAAAAGCATAACCATAATTTGCGGAATTCGTTTAATATCACAATACTAGTAAATGAGGTCAAAATAAACCCATTTGGAAGTATGTCAGAAGCGTAATAATCGCAGTGCATTTAGCGAATACTATCGTTCCTCGACGAGCCGGGTGCAGTGGATATTGCTGAAGTTTTGCGATGTAGGTGACACGCCGATAGTCAAGGCAGCTACACCAGGGTGGTAGCAGTACCTAGGAGTAAGTATGGGGAATTCGGAAGCTATAAGAAATAGGGGTAATCATGGGTATTTAACTCTGTAAAACCATATTGTTTTTGACACGTTATCGTATTGTTTTAAGCTCGTCTATCATTACTCCTAATCGTCATTTGTCCTAATGGGTACAGTCAACGTGACGTTGTAAACCAAATCATAGGAAGTCTCTTACGTTGTGGTCGTCAACGTTACTTTAACAGAGTTTTTGTTATCCTAAAGCCATTTACACTGGAGTTTTTAACTATATAACTTTTTTTTTTCAAATATTGTAAGTTAAATTTGACCCACTTTCCGGTTTCCGGTGAAGCTGAAAATTTGCATGCACCTTTAGTTCTGATGACAATACAATAATATAGTACCATTGAGCTGGTCTGATGATGGAGGCTTAGGGTGGCCATAGGAACTCCTAAATTACACATGATAAACTCGTCTTATTAGGGCTCTTTAGAATCGTCTTGACGAGTATATAGCGAATATTTAATAAAAAGTACAGTCGGCAACAAAAGCTTGTGCCAAAATGATTTATTGAAGGAAACGAATAACCCTGAGCTAACCGCAAGTATTTTTGGAATAGGTACAGTCAACAGCATAAATAAGTGATCATTTATGTAACTTGTCGCTTTCAATCGTTTCACAATTTTGTATACAATTTCAAACACAACGTTAAAGTGAAAAGGTACATAAATGATCACTTATTTATGCTGTTGACTGTACCTACTCAAAAAGTTGTCTGACTGGGGTAAAATCCAGTTTAGGAAAAATGGTAATTCGCAGAAACGTTTCTAGGAATTCCGAGGGACAAGCTATCGTAACGTTGAAAATGCATTAACGTCTAAAGAACCTCAGTTCTTGGGTCCACCGAAGGTTCATAGGAATACGGTTTTTATTTTACGTGACTATGGAACGTCTCTACTGATATATTTTTGTATCTAATTTTGTGCAAGTAATTAGATAGTTCCAAAAGGGTGATTTAATATACATGAACGAACGCTCACGACTAATTAGCACGTAGTCGATAACAGTGTTAGCGTCGCTCCCAAATCGTGACACAATCAGTCCTATGGGATTAAAGGTGACGTAACCACTGTTACCCTGAAATTCTTACAGTACCGGGGAAATTACTAGCATAGAGGCATGCTTCCATCTTCCTTAGGGTTGGCCATTCTGGGGCGGGAAACCGATGGATGCGAGTGGCACGGGACCAGCCCTTATATTGCAAATCTTGGAGGAGGCCTATGTCAATCGCTCAACTTCCACTGCGAGAGGAGCGGACACAATACGGACTCGGTTTAGCTTACAACGGTGACTTCAAGAGGTTTACTGAATGTGAATACAATTGAAGTTACCGTTGTAAGCTAAACCGAGTCCGTATGTGAGTCCGCTCCTCTCGCAGTGGATCGTGAGCATTTGACATAGGCCTCCTCCAAGATTTGCAATTTAAGGGCCGGTCCTGTGCCACTCGCATCCATCGGTTTCCCGCCCCAGAATGGCCAACCCTAAGGAAGATGGAACCATAACTCTATGCTAGTAATTAATTTCACCGGTAGAGTGAGAAGTTCAAGGTAACAGTGGTTACGTCACCTCTAATCCCATAGGACTGATTAAACTAGTAAACCTCTTGAAGTCACCGTTGTAAGCTAAACGTCCGTATGGGGCCGCTCTGCTCGCAAAGGAAGACGGGAAATAGTGAACATCTCGCAGCTGCAATAATGATGACTGTCACCAGAAAAATATTTTGACCCAGGCGACACCATCACGTGACCCGTGTGCCATTCCCTTCTCCGTGCCATGAAAAATCTTCAAATTGGATTGAAATTTTAATTAACTTTAGAAATTAAATTGACCTTCTTTTAGCATTGCAAGTTTCGTAACACTCAAAAGTTATTACTGACGTCACACGTCAAATCCAGGTACACCGCTGATTAGGGAGTGCAATTTAACCGGTTATGAGCAGTTTTTGTATGAAAATAACCGGTTAAAACCGGTAATAACCGGTTATTTGCATTCCCTACCGCTGATCAAGAATACAAGTCGATAACATTCATTTCTTTTTAGCACCGGGGACAGGGTCCGGTGGGTCAGCATCCTCGGGGTCGTGCACGCTCTCGTAGAAGCAGTGGCCGTCCCACCACCACACCGGCCCGGGTGTCGGAGCCCTGTCGAACATGACCTGGCAATAAAACAATGCTCTTAATTAATGGCTTTTACTCCTTGTTTTAACAAGGTGTATTTTGCCAATGTCAGGCCGGGCTAGGGTTGCCAACCGTACTATATATGTATAGTATTTTGACTCTGTGTACTATATACTGTTAAAGAAATATATAGTACGCAAAAATACTATATTTCGGTCATTCCTTATAATACATACGCAGTTTGGGTTGGCCGTTTCAACCAATGTAGGTATTTGGAGTGGAGAAATTGCATTTTTCAGCTCAGATAGTTTCCAATAGCAGGCAGAATGTTAGTAAGTAGTAATATTGGGCATTATATTTACTAAAGTACTAATTTACACACTTTGTACATAAAAAAACTTCAAAATACTATATTATCTTTCAGTGTACTATATTTTTTATACTTACATACATACATACATTAAATCACGCCTGTTTTCCAGAGGGGTAGGCAGAGACCACTTCTTTCCACTTGCTACGATCTATCATTTTTTATACTTTGGGCTTGAGAATACTATATTTGCCCAAGAAATAGTTGGCAACCCTAGGCCGGGCGCGCTTTTGCCATAAGAATAAAATAATAACTACACGTAGAAGCGAATCTCCTTTACCCATGCCCAAAATGCCGCGCTTTTCTTCCGCGCACTCGTTAGGGCTGTCATTTGCGAAATATTTTAATCGCTTAATGGATGTGCTAACTATATAAGTTTAGTAACGATATGTTATTTATGTTTGTCTTCAACGTGTAAACATTGTTGCAATATGAGTTTTTTACATTTACGTTAAATTAGGTAATAATACTTTCTGATGATATTAAGATTATTTCCAGAAAATAACATGGCTTATGTGGCTATTAATCATCTATAAAACACAGAAACGAGTCTATAAACAACTTTTAAAATAATAATAAGCTCAATAAGTTTTATAAAGTCCGTGATCGAATTCGAGATCAAAAATGTAAACATACAATTGTCAATGTCAAAGTGACATTCCAGGGGTATATAATCTTGGTTTGAAGATTTCATTTTTTAATGTTTGAATTTTAATCAATAATATTTTCCGATACCTACATGCTTTTCAGTAAGATATTGGATGGAACACTTTTTCACACCAAAGTTTGTCTATTCATGTGTAATGTTAAAAATAGTTTTATTCTCAGTCACTATTCTGCATACCGTCACCGGAAATGCCAAGAACATCGGTAGTTTTATTGACACAACCACCAATTTTTGTAGAAATATTTATAGGCTTTCATCACCATAAGTTTCTCACTAACGGTCATAGCACTACGTTGCCATTTCTTCGGCGTTGAGAAATTGTTATTTTTATTTGAAGGGCCCGACTGAACTTCCATAGTTATTAATTTCCATTGCAACACACACGAACAAATAGAAACTGTACACGAAAATACAACCAAAACTAAACAATAAACAAAAACTTAACAACAGAAAGCAACGATACCAAAGAGTAAACGAAAAGAAGCACATTCATTCGACAGATGTCAGAAAACTAACGCCGTAAGTCCCGTATTGCATTATCAGTAAAATTATTATAATAACGAACCAAATGTTTAAAACTTCTTACCATTGCCAGTAGCATAAATTAAAACTCCATATATTTTATTCAAACAAGATAAATACGGAATTAAAAAAAGTATATCTACTGTTAGCCTTAGTGTAATATTTTCAACTCTTCACACAATATTATATTACCCTGATTATTTTTATTTTTATTTTTATTTCAATGATTTCAAAACTATCCATTACTTGGGTTTGTTTTTTTATGATGGCAATCCGTTTGTTTACATGTTTGATCTCGAATTCGATCACGGACTGTAGTCTGAGATCCAGAGTTACTTTACGTTCCTTTCCGAACCATTAATTTGAATTTTTATTATGTTGAAAAAGCTTTATTACAAAATACAATTCTTATCTATTAAAGTCGTTTTAAATCTCTACACGCGCGGTGAAACCAATACAACGATTGTGCCGCGCCTCGTTGCACGGCCTAAGGCCCCTCACAAACGGAGCTTATAATATATATTAACATACCCGAATATATAACATTATAGCAAAGAACCACACAACACTAAGATATGAAAATATATATATTATCCATCCCATTCATTACTGCGGCGAGAGACAGACATAAATATATCATCAGTAAGGTCTATTAAGGTATCTTAAGATATATTATAGCTGCGTTTGTGGACTCTGTCAACTAGTACTGAAAATGGTTCACTAATGTTTGACCAAAAAATTATTGCCAAATGCTCATTTGACAAACAACGTTTCACCAAATGATTATTTGGCAAACGAGACATTTAACAAAAGTATCATCTTACAAAAACTCACTTAGCAATTGATCATTTAGCGATTAGTTTACCTATTTTTGGGCAGAAAAAAAAACAACCTCGAAGGGCAAGGCGGGAGCCAAGCTCCCGCCTTTGCCTTCTAACCTAACCTATCCGAGTCGGTTATGCCCTGATTCGTCTTCCTCGTAAAATGTAAATTTAACTGTTGATCATTTGGAAAAGTAAGTCATTTGTAAAATGACTAGTAGTAACATGATCAATTGACTTAACATTTTTTTGCAAAACGTTGTTTGTCAAGTGTAATTTTGCCAAATGACTTTTGGTCAAACGGCAGGACACCACTGAAAATATATGGTAAGATGCATTGCTATATTATATATTTTGGCATATTAATATAATTATATTCCGTGTGTGACGCCCCTGACTGACTACCAGGCGGTAGGTATCTAACGCGACGACCGCACGTCAGGAACCGGGAGTTTCGCTTCTACGTGTAGTTATTCTTTATTCTTATGCTATTGCCTACAAAATGTGCGGCCTCGCACGCGCGGCTAATCAGTTGAGTGTCACTGACGCGCGCCGTACGCTGCCAAAGTAATTAGAGTTTTTGTTTGAGTAGCCTATGGCCACTTGAAAAGGGAAAAGGTACTGCATACGGGTACTTAAATAATGACAGGAATGTGGACTGATTTGTCTTTATTTAGACTGCCTAAGAATATCGAAAGGTAAGATTATTATTAATATTATTTATGACATGACGGGTGAAATGGTACAGACTCTCGGATCGCAGATTTAAGTGTATTTTGCCTCGTTATGAGGCACTATAAACGTGAGAAATGTAACCAAGGTCACTTCCGTGCAGTACAAGGTGTTATCATCGTTAACGCATTCTGAGTAGGTTTAAATTCGCATGTTTGATATCGTAGAGTGTTCCTTCTGTACTTGTACCTACGAGTTATTAAGTACTTATTCTGTTTTAGACAATTACATGAACTTATTAGAGAATCAAGTCTAAGGATATCACACGCGAGGACAATTGCTAGGTTAAAGAGTACTCTGATCAGCAATGCTCAATATCTAGACACCACGGCAGTATTGACGTCCTACCAAAGAAGGTTCTATTCTCTATTCTATTGGTAACCACATTAAATTTAAAATGCTTATAATGGGTGATTTTTTTGAGGTTAGGATTTTCATGCATTAGTATTTGACAGATCACGCGGGATTTCAGACATGGTGTCAAAGAGAAAGATGCTCAGTATGCTTTGACATTTCATCATGAATAGACTTACTAACGAGCAACGCTTGCAAATCATTGAATTTTATTACCAAAATCAGTGTTCGGTTCGAAATGTGTTTCGCGCTTTAGCGCTTTAGCGATGAGGCTCATTTTTGGTTGAATGGCTACGTAAATAAGCAAAATTGCCGCATTTGGAGTGAAGAGCAACCAGAAGCCGTTCAAGAACTGCCCATGCATCCCGAAAAATGCACTGTTTGGTGTGGTTTGTACGCTGGTGGAATCATTGGACCGTATTTTTTCAAAGATGCTGTTGGACGCAACGTTACGGTGAATGGCGATCGCTATCGTTCGATGCTAACAAACTTTTTGTTGCCAAAAATGGAAGAACTGAACTTGGTTGACATGTGGTTTCAACAAGATGGCGCTACATGCCACACAGCTCGCGATTCTATGGCCATTTTGAGGGAAAACTTCGGAGAACAATTCATCTCAAGAAATGGACCGGTAAGTTGGCCACCAAGATCATGCGATTTGACGCCTTTAGACTATTTTTTGTGGGGCTACGTCAAGTCTAAAGTCTACAGAAATAAGCCAGCAACTATTCCAGCTTTGGAAGACAACATTTCCGAAGAAATTCGGGCTATTCCGGCCGAAATGCTCGAAAAAGTTGCCCAAAATTGGACTTTCCGAATGGACCACCTAAGACGCAGCCGCGGTCAACATTTAAATGAAATTATCTTCAAAAAGTAAATGTCATGGACCAATCTAACGTTTCAAATAAAGAACCGATGAGATTTTGCAAATTTTATGCGTTTTTTTTTTTTTTAAAGTTCTCAAGCCCTTAAAAAATCACTCGTTACTATTACTATGCAGTTAGCACCTTCTTTGTTAGAACGGCAGTGTGTCAGCCAAGCTCGCAAAACAAATAGGTAGGCGACGCTAAAAATGACGCTTGGACTTTGGACTGTTGCAAAGGGGGTAAGTACACAAACACTTGTATTTTTTTAAGGCACTCTTCTGTGGCGCTACTGGATCAAGGATTTCGACCGACCCTATTTATGTGATCACAACACAACACTTACTGTCATAAATTGGTTTTCTGTAAAGTCGGTCGGTTTACGGACGATAATTTTACGTGATTACGACATAACATAAACACACAAGCCGAACGCTTAGGCCGATCGTGCTTCTCTATTGCTCGTTCCGCGCTCTTGCTTGCACGCTCGGCTCAGGCGGAACGTGACAATGAGACGGAACGTGACAATGAGTCATGCATGCGTGCAATTTTTCGTGCGTACAGGCGGCGTTCATCGATTCATAAGACGTTATCACGTCGAAAAGTAGGATAATACCAGAATCTGTTTGGTACGACGACGCAAGCGAGGAGTAGTGTTATGTGTTAGTGTTAGGTGCTATTAGTGCCTATTACAACACACCACAACAAAATGTTCTAAGTGTTGGCGATGGAATGGAGTAGGTACAAGACATCGTTTTTAGTTGTACCCCCTTTGGTATAGTCAGCTGCAGAGAAAAGGATACCCCCCCCCCCCCCCTCCTGGTAACGATTGTTTTTTATCGAAAACCTGTGGTTAGATTTAAATGATTTTGAGTTTATCTGTAGACAATAGTAAAATCTTCAATTCACCGAAAATTCATATAAATTAGTAACCACAGGTTTTTGAAAAAAATCGATCTTTACCAGGAGGGGGTATCCTTTTCTATGCACCTGACTGTACATACGGACCAAAATGACATCTTTCAAGTTCAATATTTCCTATATGGTCCCGCAAATCTACACCACCAAGGTAGGCAGAGAGGAGAGGGGACACAAATTGATAACATTAACATAATATTTTTAAGGGCTATCCCATGATATGTAGGTACCTCACTAGACGTCATAATTAAAAAAAATGTGAAACTTTAGTAGGGCTTGTTGTCTACGGCACCCTAAAGAGGAGGTGAAGATGGGGAGGTCATCTATATCTACTTGACCCGTATATTTTTTAACCAAAACAGCATTCCTTATGTCATATAACTAAATAAGCCAAATAATGAAAGCATGACCCGCGGACTCGTAGAGATCAATCAGATTTAAGTACTAGGGTACTGCGACCTGCGATGGGCTCAAGGTCAATACGACCAAGGTCAAGTCATGCGACAGTCGAGAGGTCATGCACATAAAACTCACTGATGGGTAGTTACTAAGTACCTAATATCTATTATAGGTATTAGGTATACTCTTTGGTCGTGACGCTTGCCAAAAAAAGAGTGGGAAATTAATTGCACCGTTTGACGTGAAATTGGTAACATGATCCAATCTACGGAAAAAATAAAACTGCTGTGGTGGCCACTTAAGAATATTGTAGTTCCGCCTTTCACTTTCACCACGTCAAACTCGCGACGTTATGGTTTAAAAGAAGAACGTTCTTACCGAGTCAGGCTTTACACCACCGGGCAGTGCCTTCTTCGTACTATCAATGGGCCAACTGGGCCCCAGGGCTACTGGAGCGATCACGGGCGGCTGCACAGAGTCCCGGACGTGTCTGTGGCAGTAAAACTGATTGGCATACTTATATTCAGGGGCCCGGGGGATCTGAGGCTTCGGAATACTTCGCGGAGCAATATTTGGCATAAAACGAGCATGAAGATTATGTTTCCTTCCGAGGAGGAAGTCGCGTATAATTTTCAGCCCCAAGCATACGTCTCGAAAATCAATCTTTTTAGGTTTCTTCATTAGACTTAGGCCTTTGGTTGATGAAACTTGTTACCTACTAAGTGTATATAATATTATATATTAACTAGGATTATTAAACTTTATGTTCTTTTTCTTTCTTGAAAATAAAATAGCAAATGTATAGTTCAATTTGACAGGTTTCTTTTTTAAAGTGAGTCACCAGTACACTCGCTAACAAACCTCGGATAAAGCCATGGCATGAATATTTATTAATTCTACTAAAGGTCTGAAAACTAACAAGCGCGCATTCAGCCCTACTCTGAAAATCGAAATTCGAAGTTACGTTAGCTCCATCACTTTCTCTCGATTTAGTCTCGAGTGACGAGTGTAGTATTGTATTTATTAGAACATTTACAGCTGGTTATGTCAAACATTCACAATTTAAACGTTTGGAATTTTAGACAGGCAAGGCATAATAATTTTAGATATTTTCATCGATCGTTATTTTAATTTTTGATAATAATTTCGCTATTTTAATTTCATAATACCTATAAAAATGGGATTTACATTTCAATGCCTAGTGTTGCCTACACTGTACTGCCGAGCTCTAGCTAAAACTCCACTAAGCCACAAATCAAATGTATTTGAGTTAAAAATAAATAACTTGAAAACCGATATTGATACAGAAATGGTTTGTCGCGTGGTTTCAGTTATTGCAATCAGACGTCATGAAAGGGTAACTGTCTTCCAAATACTTTTTGCAAGACTTATTCATCGTTATTAAAGATAAACGTTTTAATTGCAAACGGTCCTTAATTTTCCTCTACGACAAAAAAGTAAATCTCCAAAAGCTTACTCTATGATATAACGTAAATAATCAATTGGTAATCAATCACAAAGGTTTAGGCTTAAAAAAGTTAGACAAGACGTTCACAACGTTCGCATTAATTATTATTAGTATGGATTTCGATGTGATTAATGATTATAGAGTATCTTAGTGTCATAATAGTGAATTCCCGACCCAGTACCTACTTACTTCATTTTCGTACAATACACAAACATGCAGCGTCAGTTAGAATAGCGGCGCGTGCCGTCGTAGGATGGAAATACTCTTATTTAGCCTTCTGAAAAGTTAACCTAATTTATTGATAAACCACACATCACTAGCTGCAAACTTACAAACACTAATGAGAGTGACATACTCTGACAAACCAAAAAAACGGTATACTTTAGAAAGCGGAGAGCATTTGCAACAAGTGCGACGAGTAATATTATTAGCTATTAGCCGTTTTTATACTCTGTCTATGCTATTATATGTCTATGAATCGAAGTCTTGACAGTGAATTGAAAATTCAAATGTATTGTCCGCCGCCGGCTGTGAGCATGCTCACTGTCTGTATTGTTTGTTGTAATAGCGTATTATCGGTTCAGTGTACACGAGAAGTTAAATATATAATATGGAAAAGCGATAATCGGTTTAACGCCGCTCACAGTCGGCGACGGAAAATAACGCCCCCCACGCCTCTCCTCTCTCGCTTGCAGTGGGCACTACACTGTACTAGCATTCCCGTACTAGCACATTCCTGATCTCAGCATTCAGATCGCGCGCATACTGTAGGTATAATACAAACCTACAGGTTAGTTTCGGACTCGGTGAATTTGTGGGATAATGTTCTCTGCATGATATTTCATGAATGAATTTGGTTTAAATTATAAAGAGAAAACTTCTTAAAATTATAAAATCGACTCAGGGGTTCTACTTTTCAAATCGAAGTTCGAAGTTACGTTATCTGTATATCTTTCACCCGATATAGTCATAAATGGCGATTAAAAGGGTTGGGCATTTAAAGTTTCAAATTTCTTTCTTTGCCCCCGCGGCGACTTGAACAGCTACTACCGCGGGGATATGGCGTTTCCACGTGAAGTGATTTCGCCAGTGTCAAGTATATATAAGTATAAATCAATATAGCAATAAAACACAATCCAATCTTCTCTAGGAAGATTGGGGGCAACGTTGTACGGTGATTTGTAGGTCAGAGGTCAAGATAGTTTTAACCTCTGCACCACTGCGAGTCCACTTGAAAAAGTTTCAAATTTATTGCTTTATAGTATTGGCATTAGCCTAAAGGTTTGTACATGTCCAGAATGTGATTATATCCTTAGAATTTGGCCGGTAAAGATGGAAGTATCTAAATAAAATTACGACCCTATTATATACATACATACATACATTAAATCACGCCTGTTTCCCAGAGGGGTATAATATAATGTTGTCATTAAGCTGATCAAGTTGTTAGTTATGTATAATTATTTGGGTGGTTATAACACTAGCTTAGATAGCGCCAAAATCGTTCAAAAACCTTATATACGTTTTAACTGCAATGACACAATAATCTACTTATTATCGATTTAAAATATAACACAATTAAAAACAACACCCATCTTTGAATATCCGGAATTAAGAAGCCACTCTCTTAATATGTACATAATATTCCCTAAAAAAAAAATTTTATTATTTCATTTCAAAGCCCCGATCTTCAAACTTTAAGTGATGTATTAAAACGTAGCTTGAATAAAACATCTGTGGAGTGGAAACTCCCGCGTTTTCTAACTATCTGTCAAAGCATCATCGTGTTGAACAATACTCATGCGAGTTGTTTGTTATTTAATTAGATAACTGTTATCCTTACTTTAAGAGTGAAAAAGGTGTTGTATTGGGCAGCAGACTTTCGTTTCTGTAGCACGCTATGAAAACGAACAAGTCTGTTAAGAATGTGGAAATTACTCCCTCGAAAAAGAAGTTGACGCAGGCTCGTCTGCCATTCAAGCTTATAAGTGAAGATGCTTCAACCCCGGCGGCACCTCCGACAAGGAAAAGAAAGCTATCAGCGGACGGAACCGATGCAGCGATTAAGATTGGTAAGATTAGCAAGGAAAATGACATAATTGAAGACTTGGTTGTGATCAGCGACGATGAAAGTAAAGACAATGCAAAACTCGAAAAAGATGCTAAGCCGATGAACCCTTTCGTTAAATTAGTAGATACAGCTTTTAAGAAAAAACTTCAGAAGACAAAAACTCCTAAGAAACGTAAAAGTAAGCGGAATTCTGCGAAAAAAATTAATGGCACTGTTGAGGGTAAAGATGAAGCTGGAGACGTGGAAATGATGGACGTAGATGCAGGAGATGAAGAGAAAAAGGACAAGGATGATTCTTTTAAAGATAATTTGTTAGTGGAAACAAAAACTGAGACATCAGATAATAAAGATCAACAAGTAAGCAAGGTGGTTGATCTTGACGATTCTAATAGTTCAACTGACGTCAATCGAGATAAAAAAGATTCCAAACAAGATAAATCTGAAGATAAACCAAGAGTTGATGAAATTGCTGATAAATCTCAAGCTAGCCCTGTTTCAACTAAAACTTCTGTGAGAAAAGCTAAATCTGATCCTAAAGATAATGAAGAGAGCAGAGATAACCACGTGGCTGGATCTAATGTGGAGCCTGCTAGTCCTAAAACACCAGCAAGAAAAGCAAAATGTGAAGCAAAGGATAAACTAAACTCTTCAATAACAAGTATCAAGCTGAACGAAACAGCCTCTTCCAGTCCCTCAACTCCTAAACGCAGTAGCAGGAGTTCATCTGTAACCAATAGCTTGAATGACTCCGTTACTGAAACATCTAATGCCCCCTTAACTCCTAAACAGGTAAAGGTTATTATTTTATTATTAAGCTGCTATAGATCCTGCTGTGGAAAGCCTGAGATTAATTGCAATGTTATTGTATTTTAGTTGATGCTGTCATAGGGTTTCTATATAAAAAAGTTATTGACTGTACAAATAAAGGTGGCCTATATGCCTCCTGGTTCACCTTGATCCCTAACAGAGTTTATTTAATAATATTTTCTATTAAGGAATGTATTAACATAAGACTAGGTGTTATTCACAACTTTGTGTGGCTATATTCTCTTAGGAACTAAATAATTTTCTGGGATTAGTTCATTTAAATTTATTCCAGTAATACCTTTCTTCAGTAATATTATAAGGTTCAGTCCATATGTTGTAGGATAATATGGATGCTAATATCGACTCTACAACTCTCTTTCATCTTACCGTGCTATGAACACTCTGAACCCTGCTTAATACTATAGCAGAAATTACAAATTGGCAGTATAAGTTATGTATAAGTGTCTAACAAAATTTCATTATCATTTCAGATGCAGAAGAAGCTAGAATCTGCAAAGAAGAAGGATGAAAGAGAAAAAGAAAGACTAGAAAGGGATAAAAAAAGGCAAGAAGAGAAAGAAGAGCGGGCAAAACAGAGACAAGAGAAGGAGGATGCTAAAAAAAGGGAGAGAGAGGAAAAAGAAGAACAGAAAAAGAAAGAGAGAGAAGAGAAAGAAAAACAGAAAGAATTAGAGAAAAGTATGTACTAGTATATTATTTTGCTTTTTGTGTATAAATTTAAATATACAGCAAACATCTTTTTATATTGTATGGGTATTTAATTTAGGCATGTCTAAAGGCTCTGCCTCCTTCAGGTTTTGCTGATGCTGCTGTATTGTGGAGAATTATCAATTACTATTACTGTTTATTAAAACATGGATTCCACAAATAAGTAATATTGATTTTGTATCATAACTGTTAAACTATTCTATGTCTATTACTTTTAGAGCTAAGAGAAGAGAAAGAGGAACAAAAAAAAAAGGAAAGAGAAGAAAAGGAGGAACAAAGGCGCAAAGAAAAAGAGGAGAAAGAAGAACAAAAGCGCAAAGAGAAGGAGGCTAGGGAGGAAGAAAAACGCAAGAAGCAGGAAGCCGCAGATCTTGAAAAACAAGAACAAGAAATAAAGAAGAAGAAAGCTGCGGAAGCTTTTGTTAATTTCTTTGTCCCAAAGCAGAAGGAAAAGGACCAGCCAAAAGCAGGACCTGTGAGCCAAAACAGTATTCTATCGAGTTTCACTATTAAAGGAGATATGAGACTTGCTCCTATTGTCCGAGTGGACCTTTCAGACGAGCAGAAGCTCTCAATGGAAAATTTAGTGGAACAGCAGAAGTTAACCGAGGGAGATTTGTATTTAAAGAACTTGAAAAAGGAAGGAAATGAAGTTGGGACGTGTGGAAAAACCTGGCCGCTGACTGATAGAGATGATTATGATAGTGATGATGATGATGTGATGGTCATTGGTAAGATAATTAAATATTAATACAATTTTAGTTTTACAAATATGTGTATTGTTGTCTTGTCCAGTATTCACAGTACAGCAGGGTAATGCTTAGTGTAAGATTATTCCCTAATAATTTTTTGGTTGGATTTAAAGTACATATAGAGCATTTTATAATTGAACAAAATACTTTTAAGTAACATGAAAAAGTCTTGTGTTAACATTACATGTATAGAAACGTAGTTTACATAATAAATATTATTTGTATCTTTTAGAGGATGAACTACCACCAATTAGTGGAGCAGATGAGGTTATTACGTGCGAAGCTGCGACGCGAGAGAAACTCCGACCTAAATTGTTCAGTTTCCATGAAAATAAGAGACCTCCTTACTGGGGTACTTGGAGAAAGAAGAGTGCCTTTGTTAAACCTAGGAGACCATTTGGGCAGGAGGTATGTTGTCTACTACTAAATGATATATCTAAATACTTGTTTTAGAATTGTTAAACACTTGTGTATGAAGGTATATTATTGTAGTTGTATAAGAAGTGTCTTTTTAAGATCCTCTGACTATCAAAAAATAAGCTAACAGACATGTTATATTTGCTCAGCAATTACAGGCCCTCATACAAGTTCAACAATGTATGTAGAATATACATTAACTTTTTTAAAGATCATTCCCCATGTACACTGATGAGTTTCTCTAACTTATTTAGAATGCCCCATACTTTTAGGGTGAAGGAAAAATATCATAAGAAAACGTTGAATACCTGAATTGGTAAGAGGGTAACTGCACAAAACATCGTAATAGGTCAAAGTGTATCCGGGGCCCATTCTGTCCAAAGCTAAGTTAACATAACAAGCCAAAATAACCTAAAACCAGTACTTATTAATTCTATCATATGATTTCAGAAACAATTGGATTACGACGTGGACAGTGATGAGGACTGGGAGGAGGAGCAGGAGGGGGAGAGCCTGGACGGCAGCGCGGCCGGCAGCGACGACGAGCCGGAGGACGACTACGAGGTCGACAACGAGGTGTTCGTGCCCCATGGGTACCTTAGTGACGAGGTGATTACAATATCCTTTTTATACCACAGAATATACAGGGTGGAAGAAACGAACGCCACATGGATGGCAACTACCTTAAATGTTGAAAATAGTCAATTACTGTATTTATGGATTTTTTTGTCTGCCTTAACCGGGAATCGAACGGTATTTATTTAGTTTAAAGGTGTATGTGTTGTAGATATAAATGATCACTATCAATGACCCTTTCGATCTGTATCGTTTAACACAACTTTATTGTTTTGTCATAATTGACCAGTTTGATTCCCGGTTAAGAAAGAGGACTTTTTTCAAAAATCCAATAACGGTGTATTTATTGTTTTTAAAAAGAAAAGTAAGTCTCCTTTGTACAATTAGCTATATCCAATATTTGAGGTAGTTGCCGTCCATGTGGCTTTTGTTTTTTCCATCCTGTATAATACAAGTACAGAAGGCACTCTGTCTAACAAAGCTTTCCTTTATGTCGCAATATTTCCGTTCTTCTCCATAACCCACCCCATAATCTTCTCTATGGGCCTATTACCTATGGTCATGCTTATCAATGTGGATAAAACATCTAAATAAATAAATAAATATCAGGGGACAATGTCACACCAATTGACCTAGTCCCAATTTAAGCTCTAGGCTTGTATTATGGGTACTAGAACTACTAGACAACGATATAAATACTTATATAGAGAAATATATACTTAAATACATAGTAAACATCCATGACTCAGGAACAAATATTCTCGCTCATCAGAAAAATATCTGCCCTTACCGGGATTTGAACCCAGGATCGCTAGCTTCGTAGGCAGGGTCACTACCAACTAGGCCAGCGCGTCGTCAACATCTGCCACTCTAACCAGACCAGACTATAAGAGCGAGAGTACCGAATGGCTTACCCACCGCTTTAAGGCAACCATATTACGGGCCCTGGTGATGCAAGCCCATGTGCTCGTAGCGTGGCGTGTAAATTGCGTAATGCACCGGACCTGCCTTTACCAAGTATAGGTTGCGGTCAAAATCTAATCATATATAAATATACATATATTACGTCACGTTAGCCTACTTGGTAGTGATTCTGCCTACGAAGCTAGCGGTCCCGGGTTCAAATCCCGGTAAGGGCAGGTATTTATATGATGAGCGCGAGCATCTCTATATAACCCATAGTACAAGCTTATTAGCTTATTTTGAGATTTCCCATTGATATTTATTTATGTATACATACATATTGTATAAGTAATAGGTTAGAAGATTTTGCCTTCAACTACCTTGTAGAACTTGATTAAGCCGCAAACGGACAGTAACCGGAGCGCTCCCACCCTGCGAAGTGATGTCGCACACATTTATTACGGAATATGCAATAATTTTTTAAATCTCATTTCTCAACATAATATTAAAATACCGTAGATAAGATAAACAAAAGTAAAATTAAAATTAAAAGCCAAGATATGAACTGAAGTATGACACGGATAATACAAGCATTTTAAACTGCTAATTGGACAGAGAGATCAAATGCACTGTTGTTTTTTCTCGACTGTTTGTTCATGAATGATGAATCAGCTTTTATTGCAGTTGTTAAGAAAAGTTGTGAATATTCCCTATTATAAGAATTCCGCGCCGCCCCCACTCTCCGTGCGCTTGCGGCTTCATGGTTCTTCCCTTGGAGAGTATAACATTTTACGTGCTTTTGTCAACAACTATATGATAATGTATGACGTATTTTCCAGGAAGCGACAATGGATGAAGATGATGTCCTATCGCTTTCTCCAGAAACACAGAAAGCGAGACTGAAAAACCTAGAAGACGAATTCGAAACTGAAATGAAAAAGCCTACTGAAAAACTGAAACCTCGTCTTTATGGAATTTTATGGGAAACAAAAGACGGCGGCAAACCAGAAAAATGCGTGGATGCTCTATGGAATTACTTTGGTAAATTGTCTATGATCATGGACGACCCCACAAGTCTTCTTCAGCCTCCTATTGAGCCACTGGAACCAGAAAAAAAGAAAGTTAAGAAGAAGAAAACTTTAATGGAGGGAGATCAACAAAGCCCTAAAAGTGACAAAAAGAAAAAAGAAAAACCAGAAAAAGAAGCCAAGAAACAAAAAACAGAAGTAAAACCAGTTGAAACAAAGAAAAATCAACCTGGTATTAACTCGTTTTTAACTAAATTAAAATCTCCGTAAATCAAAATATATCCTATATGTTTGTGTAAAATATAAACATGAATATGTGAACTTGAATATATTATAAGGATGTTGTGTTAAATATTGTAAATGAATATAATGAGTTTTAATATTGTAATGGCATGGTTTGTGTAACTTAATCTCTTTTTGTTTTATATTTTATTTTATGCAGTTACATTAAAGGTGCTCTGAAGTGGTTGCTGTAACTGTTATAGGACACATTGCTACATATATTAGTATATTATGCTTGTAAGTGTTTCGACTGATCCTCGCATTCTTAAAACCGGCAGGTTCGAACAAAATCGTAGAATGTAAATAGTATAATTTTTCAAGTTATGTTTACGTAATTATTGTAGCTATATTTTAAAATAGATAATAATTTCCTAATTGAGTTTTTATTTTGAAACGCTGAGAACAAAAGAGATTAATATTTGGCCCACGCGAAACCTGACTACGCGGACGGTACCACGCTAGCGGAGCGGGCTGAGTTACCGCCTACATGCCTATAGTGCGGCGCTAAATTATAAACAAACTTTACCTCCGATGAACTCACAAGAAACCCTTATCAAAACTGCCCTTCCGTGCCCGACCTAAGGTCAAATATTTGTGTGATGATCACAAGTACTTGATCCTGAAACGGGATGTTATCTATAAATTGAAGTATTCATACAAGTACTACCTTTAGCAACGGCTTTGGACGTGTAGTTAAAGCATTCACTATAAAGTCGAAATTTGGTTTTTGACTTTATACAATGATATAGTCAAAGTCAATAGATATATACACGTTCCCAATACACCGAAAATATCTACACGCCCTATGCCACTAACAATAGGGTCAATGTGTATTATACCTATTTGACGGGATGGCTGTTTAGATTTTAATACTTGCGACCGAAGACTACTATTGTAGACTTTCGACTGTACGTGAAAAAACGCCGTTAAGCTTGAACAGCGACATCTAATGGATAATAGGGTAAGAAAGCGCCATATGTTGTGTAGTAGCTTTTAAGGGTTCCGTACCCAAAGGGTAAAAACGGGACCCTATTACTAAGACTCCGCTGTCCGTCTGTCTGTCACAAGGCTGTATCTCACGAACCCTGAGAGCTAGACAGTTGAAATTTTTACAGATGATGTATTTCTGTTGTCGCTATAAGTGCTATAACAAAAAACAATATAATCAATATTTAAGGGGGCCTCCCATACAACAAACGTGACTTTTTATAAATAATGGTACGAAACTCTCCGACTCGCACTTGGCCGGTTTTTTTATATATTCAGTATTTATTTTATACGATTTTTAAAATCCTTGGTAGTGCAAAATAATTAGTACCTAACCCATGTTCGCTTCTTTGTAACAGATTACATGCGTGCGTGCCAATATTTTGACATCACTATCTAAAACACGTACTTCGAAGTTTTTTGTATAAAAAATTAATCATGTTGCCAATTTCACGTCGAATAGTATCCTCATTATTACTAAACAGTTTTTGTTTTCAAGTTACGGTGCAATGCTTATGTGCAATGTGTAATTCTTTGGCATTTGACAATTTAGTTCTCCCTCAAAATCATACAATTAAATAATCATTAAAATAATGTTTCGTTGGTGTAATTGGTTAATTTTTACTTGAAAATAAAATCAAATGTTGGACATTCGGTGCGAATTGGTCACTTTGACAACTTTGACATCTAGCTACTTGTGATTGTCATCCACTATTGTCAGAAATCAGTCAGTCAACACGATTTTATTTCATCTCATTTTCTCTTTCAATTTTTTACTGGTGTATTTAAAAACTGTAATTGTTCAACATTTTTAATCAAAATAATGTGCTAAGATGGCTGGTTTTGGAGATTACACTACTTACAATAGGCCCTATGGATTGGATCCCAACAGAGAAACCAATGACTTATATGATTCCCGGTATCAGCAAATCTACGGGTATCATACTCCGTTGACTGAGGAGTATCAGGGTCCTCCTCTTGTTATGGATGATAACTCTGAAGAAGGTATTTGTGTGGAGGATATAGGAACGTGTTGCTAAAAATGGATTGGTTTTCTTGCCAAAACAGTATAACGCCATCATTTCGGTTCGGATCGGTATTTCTCATTAAGCGCAAATGTTGTTTGGTCTTTTAATACGAGCTATTCATTGTATAAATGTGTTAGAAAGTATTTGTGTTAGAAATAACAAATACAGTATTAGTCTTATACAAATTTAGTTTTTATCCAATATTATTATATATTATTTTTTAGCCAATAGCCAGCCGCTAGCTTAGACTTTTCAGTCGATTTCAGTAGTGCAATGTGTAAAATCATCATAGAAAGCATCCTGACTCAGTGTATGGTGTCATATACTGTTGGCAGCCATTCATATACAGTGTTTAACTTAAAAGGAGACCAAGTTTTTACATACATATATACATAAACTCACGCCTTCATTCCCAAAGTAGGGTAGGCAGAGCTACAGAATTACCTACAACTGTAATAACTTGTTGATAATTCCGTAACCGCATTTTGCACAATCAGGCTAAGATGTTTACCAACCAAGACCAAGTCTTTATTTCTATTAATTCATTATGTTCTTTTTAAACTACTGCCCAATGTAAGAATTGTAGGTAATTTATTAAATCTTGACATTCTTTTTTTAAATTTCCAGATAGTAATGCATATGTAACAACAGCTATAAGTGTTGCAAGTTTGATCACTGAGAATTTACTGAGCCATCCATTTATTGTATTGAGAAGACAATGCCAGGTACATAATGTTACATTATATTTTATGTGATTGAATACTTATTATGAATTAGACATGAGTTTTATCTTGATGAAAATATGTTGTTACTTACATGGGTTACTGGCATTCTAATTTACTACTAGCATTATTATTTTTATGACAAAAAATATGAATGTTACCAGTCATATTAAGGTTTTTTTTTATTCATTCAGCTTCCTTTCTCTGTCCTACCGTTCAGGTCCACAACAATCTTCACAACAGTCACATTATGCCATACACCTTAATGCCAGTGGTGGTGCGGCTACATCGCCGGCAGGATGTTACTACTCTGTGGAAGGGCATCGGTTCTACTTGCATTGTCAAGGGTCTCAACTTAGCAGTTGAAGATGTTGTAGCAAAAGCTACTGGGTGGCCCAAGTAAGTATTAAGTAGCCCTTTTTACAAAGATAGTAGTGATTTAAGATCTGTTTTACTTATTCCAACTTTATTTATATTTACATAATTGATTTTTGTTAATTACAGGGAAATAGGAAAGTGTCACTCTGTACTACAGTTTATGCAACATGTAACTCTGAAATGGTAATTACTTATTTTTTAAAGTTATTTGCTTTTGTTTTTGCCCGCGTGGTTACCGGGATAGAATAGTGCCACTCCATTTCTTCCCGTGGATGTCGTAAGAGGCGACTAAGGGAATATAGGCTTGTAGTACTGTTAGACGATGGGCTTGCAACCTGTCACTAATACACTGGTAAACATCTTAGCCTGATTTTGCAAAATGTGGTTACAGAATTATCAACAAGTTATTAGAGTTGTTGGTAATTCTGTAGCTCTGCCTACCCCACTCTGGGAATGAAGGCGTGAGTTTATGTATGTATGTATGTATGTATTTGCTTAGTTAGTTAGTTGCTTGTCATTCATATTGGTGTATGGAATTGAATGTTACTTACATTGTTTTTGAGTTAATCATTCATTTGAACCTCCCTTATCCCTGAAGTCTATGAGCTAAAAGCTCTGCGACTTCAGGGATAAGGGAGAATTATAGAAAATTATTCATAAAAAACTTGTGGCATCACGAATATTTTATAACCTCTCCAAAATTTATGATTGCATGGATCATGCAACTATTATTTTAAAATTAGAATATTATAGTCTGTCAATTAAAGCTGTCTTATGTCTTCATATACCAGTGATAGAACACAAACAGTTGTTGTAATCCAAACGGTCTAAGGCTCTATTAAGATCCATTTTTATTTTTGGCTATAAAAATTGCTTCACTAATGTTTTATCAAATCATTATTTGACAAACTTTCATTTCGCAAAGAGATACTTCCCGCCGTATTATTTTACAAAACCCACCTACTTATTTAACAAGCCCATGTGACCCATGTAATATGTAATGGTTTAAGCACAAACACGTTTTTGCGAAATAAAAGTTTGTAAAATGATATGTTTGATAAACACATACTTGTGGTCAAATAACATAAAAATTACTTACAACCCACATGGTATGTAAACTATGGGAAATTGTGCAAATTACCGCTGATTTTATGGTTTTTAAGTATAAATACGTCAGATGCACAAAGTAGAATAGATTACATTTGAGGGTTTCATTCGATTTCGGCACAAATAAACCTGAATGTTGACAGTGCCAGCTAAGCCTTTATACGAGGCCTCTTAATTTATACTAGAAAATTAAAAGCTGTGATTAATAGTCACCAACACATTCTAAAAGCTTTAAAATGTTTCAGTATAAGTTTAGCCATCATCACACCATTCTACTCCGCGAGCCTAGTGGAGACGGTCCAGAGTGACATAGCCAGCGACAAGCCGGCGCTGCTAGACGTATTCCGCGAAGGGTTCGTGCGGATACTCGAGTGGGGCACCCCGAGCAGAGGCCGCATGCTGCCAATATGGGCCATTGTCATGCCCACTGCTGCTTTTGGAGTTAGCAAGTACTTGGCTCAGTAAGTGTTGTTAACCCTCATTAAGGTAGAGGCGAATTAGCGACCACATATTTATTTAGAATTTCAACCTTACGTACTACAGAATATGATACATATTTTGTGGTTTTTGCACGAAAAATGACTCGCTTCTAAATGATTCTCTAGGAAGTGTCAAACATGAAACAGCATTTGATTTTTTTCGTAGCATATCTGTATAACTGCGGCCTTATTAAGGGTTAAATAGATAAAACCGGGGCAAGAGCATATCTGACCATGCTCTGTGTAGGGATCGGAAATTCGGATCGATATTCACCTATACTTTCGCACCGGCTTTGTTGTTCACTTGTATGGAGGCGGACTCAATCATAGAATTCATTACTAAAATTTCTGGGATTTCAAAATAAATAAATTGCACCGGCATTAATTCGTAATCAATTATTTATATAACTGTTTGAAGTTATTTTTCATGTATAGATTTACCAAATGTTATTTAATTTACCTGTAACTCATTAACCTAACGAATTTATAGGAGCAAAAATGAATGTTTCATCCTACATGTAAAGTAATTATTATATTAACATTTTGTAGAATCCCAGAATCCCGGAACTTATATTATTAAAACAATATTTTTAAGAAGCCGACGCCATGTTTGCCTAACTTTTTCCGGGATATTGCCAACTTTAGGTAAATATCGATCCGAATTTCCGATCCCTGGTTGGTGGACACAAAAACTATCTCAAAAAACAACAAGTATGAACTAATTCTCAATTTAAAGTTATTTGTCTTAGATGATTTTAGTAGGTATTAACTATATAGTAGCCTGTATCTCAGGAACCAATCAAGTCTGCTAGTCGTGATATTTTTCCTTTAAAATCCGTTTTATGTATGAGCTTTCATTGAAGATATTTTTCAGATTTTTTGTATTTGCAGATTTCGGTGTAGACTTGAATTTAACAAATATCAGCACTTTAAATGTTAATAAAAAACGGAGCCCGGTTGGAAAAAAACATTTCATGTATTTATGAATGTATTATTTTACAAGCTTTTATTTAACTGGCAATGTAAAATCAAATCTCGCAAGTCAAATTTGACAATCGTCCCGGTTTCCGATAAAGCTGAAAATTTGCATACATGTGTAAATTGGATGACAATGCAATACTATTAGGACATAGAGCTGATCTGATGATGGAGTCGGAAGGTGAGACCCACCGTGTTTGGACATTTTTGTGTGGCAAGACCACTTCTTATATCTTCACTGTCTTGATAAGCAGATAATGACTGCAAAACAAGTAATCGGCAACAAAAGCTTGTCCCTAAAATGATATTTTTGACAGACGCTTATTTACAACACTATTTTAAGCCAAGCCAGGTATAAACTATATTTTTTAATAACTAGATGCTTTATTTGTACCAGTGAAAATAAGATATCCAAATCAAAATAACAGTTTTGCTAAAAATGCCGTTAAATACTCAGTAACTCAGGAGACAAACCACTATTTTCATACAAACCCAGGGGAAAATCTAGCCTAGTGTGTAACCACCACTGATGGAAGAAATTTCTAAAATTCGAATAAGCCCACTTGGTCATTAACCCTTTTCCAGGCCTTGCGAAGGTAAGGATACAAGCAAGAAATGGAATAGAGCCAAGAATTCGTAACTTCCTGAAGGATATTGATCCATGAAGTCATATTTTAGGAAAGTTCAATTAAATTTGTGTCATAAAATGTATGTAGTTAAGTTTAATTTTGAGCGACATGAATGTGGTCGATGAAATGTACTATGCCAGGAAAAGGGTTAAATTCTTAAAATCACGTTTAGTTTTTCATAATTGTTGATTGTGTCTGTTAATAATTTCAGTATCGCACTGAGAAGTCTGACGGTGAGGATCCTCCGGTTCCAGCAGAGGCACCGACACGAGCTCAGCGACTCATACCACATGCATTATCCAAAGCAGACGCAAAACCCTCTCATAGAAGACATCAACCTGAAGGCCAATATATTTTCCTTCATTACCATGGAGATTCTGTTCTATCCTATAGAGACGATCATTCACAGACTGCATATTCAGGTAATTTAGGGTATTTGAGGAGTTGAGTGTCATGCTTATAGAGTTTTGTCTTGGAATCATACAATTTTTTTTATTTTTGTGTTCATCCTTTACTGGGAAAGTAATTAAACAAAATTTCTGCTTATGGCTAAAGAGCTTCAACACCATGTGGTGTTTTCTACGTCACAGCTAGTGCTGGAATTAAAAAATCAAAACAAAAATGACGGCAATTCCACGCGTAGCAAACACTGAAAATATTTTTTAAAAAAACTCAGTAAATAATTATCTAAAACAAATTGTATGGTTTTGAGAAACCTCTATAAGCATGGTTTTTTTCAGCAGGCCTAGTAGGATGCGTCTATATCGCGTGTGAAATGTGGATAAAGCATCTGTCGCTCTCATACTTATTGATGTGTCAGAAGGTGATGGGTGCCTTATCCATACTTTGTCACGCGATAAACGCAAATAATAGGCCCCCAGAACACAATTACAAAAACTCAAGTTTATACAAATCTGATATTGGATTGGGTTGCAATCCAAATATCACAATACATATTGTGCAGTGTGGCATTTGCCTTTGGGTTATGGTTATAGGGTAGTAATACTGTGAATGCTCTATCACATTATAACATGTTTTTTTTTATTAGCCGGTGCTTGTGTCTCACTACTGGACGAAGGCCTCCCCTCTGTCTCTCCACTTATCCTTATCCGTTTAAAATGTTTTACACTTCTGAGTACTTTTATCATTGTTTTAATTTTCCTGTTGTTTCAGGGTACAAGAACAATCATTGACAACCTTGATACAGGCACATCAGTAACACCAATACTGACAGGGTATGAAGGCTTCATAGACTGCTACAACACAACAATTGCCAAAGAAGGGATGACCGGGTTATACAAGGGGTTTGGTGCTTTAGTGTTGCAGTTAGCAGCCCACCTGGCAATCATCAAACTAACTACTTTAGTTGTATCCGAAGTTTCAAATCTCCTGAAACCAGCCAAGTCTCCAACAAGCGATGACTCTGCACATTCACAGCAAAAGTATTTGTTTAATTAAACAATTTAGATCAAATAATAGTGGGATTTAATGTAAGAGTAATGTGCAGACTCAATTCCTTTGTGCAACTTACTCAATGCTTGCCTCAACCAGCTAGGGTAAAGATGTAGGATAAAGCTCTGACTTTGACAGAAATCCTACATTTTATAACAAGATTTTAGTGGAAAATTAAGAAATGTTATCAATTTTAATATCAATTTGGATTGGGTTTTAAATGGTTTGACCATTATTTAAATGGTAACAAACAGGTTCATGTGGAAACTAGAAACCTCAAAAATGGCACAAACCAGTTTCAAAAGTCATCATGTTCTTGGAAACAGTTGATTAACCCAGAATATTCCCTGTTATAACCAGTTGGGTGTTTATAGACAAGATTGTTTTTATGTTTTTTTACAGTAGTCTGTTAAGTAAAATGCTTATTAAAATGTTAAAATCATTATAACTAACATGGAAGGAGAAAAAGGACTTCAATAAATATTTTGTTGCGATTTTAATTGTTTTTTATTATTGTTAATTCTACATTTTGTACTAGATGATAAAGTATAGGATTATTGCTATTGAACTAATGGGTTAAGACAAATTTGCCTTTTAATAACCTTCTCATAATAATTTTTCGGCCATTGGGTGTGGACATCCTAGCCTTCCAGCCGTGGCGACGAACTCTTTTTACTTCGTTCGGTCGCGGGAAGTAGCAGCGGACGTTGGTTCTGACAGATTGTAACAAACAACTCTCAGGCTGCACCAGACTGGTGTTGGGGGTTACCCGACTGAGCGTTTGTAATCCTTGTCTCAAAAACCTGTGAAATATTAACATATTTATCATGGTTAAATAAAGTTCGAACGAAATGGCTACGTTACTGGCTAAGTGGTAAACTTTCGATGTTGTAATGCATTTTAGCTACCATACATACTTCATTGGTAGTAAAGCTGCTGCCATTAACCTCGACATTACAAAAACAGGTGTCTAATTATCCGAAGAGAAAATCGTACGATATATTTTATTTGGTTATTTAAGGTACCTAACCACAATCGCTGACTGTCAAGTTGACATTTGGTGCACAGATAAGGATATAATATTTTGTGTCCTAAGACAAGTTTGAGCTATAGTTTAAAACGTAGCTATATTCCCATATCAATGAATAAAAACCGTAAATCTTCGTTATTTCAGTTTAGGGACTTCCTTACTGTCGATATGAAAATTAATATGGCGGACCAAAATAACAAGGGCGCTAAAAGATTATTTTCGGTAAATTGTGATTGAACCTTTTGGCCAGTGGCCGTGTAATATTTTATTTCGTATATGAATTTCGCACTTAAGTTTTTGAAGTCAATTTATCTAATGAAGTAAACGTAAGTATTTTTCACGTCTCATCTCATGACTTGTAAACATAACGCGAGCTCCTGGCTCCTGTTCTGGAGTAACTGATTTGTTTTCCATCAGCTAACGTACTAAATTCACACTGTTTCAGGGTTTATTATGTCTGCGATCAAAGTGAACTTCGAGATCGGTCACGAAGCGTCATTACGCACTAAGCTTACTCCCGAAGGTTTTACGCACGACTGGGAAGTATTCGTTCGAGGCCAAGAAGGTGCTGATATCAGCCACTTTGTGGACAAAGTTGTATTCCACTTGCATGAGACGTTCCCGAAACCAAAGAGAGGTAATTGATCTCTTAATTCTAATAAGATGTATATTTTCCTTAATTTTTAACAAAATGTTTGGTGGGCTGCTGTCTTGGTTTTACACATTTTTGAGGAACATCAATTTGTTTAATTGCTGCCGAGCCCAAGTCAAGTCAGGTCAATCAGCCCTCATCTGCTCGCTGGTCATGTAAAGCCCCTCATGATCTAATTAGTCTACCCCTTTCACATTGTACTCTCAACCAGCTTTTTGGAACTATCTAGTAAGATGTATATTCACACATTCAACCCCAACAACCCACTAGTTGCATCCATTTTGTTTGTAAATCAGAGTGCTTGGGGTTGAATATGGTAAACAGGTTCATACACTACCCAATAATTAAACACCAACCAAGGTTGAAAGACCAATGAGCCTAAGAACAAATAATTTCGAAAAGAAGTTCTTTAGGCACTTATTGTAAGGAGAATACTCTCTACAACCACATGACCTTATTTACCACTCAGCGGGAATAGCATTGCCAGACCTTATAAGAAATAATGATGAAATACCCATAGTTAACACATTCAGTGCACAATTATTTGTTTAGTATTGCTAAGTGAGCGTTCGGCCAAAAAAGTTTGGGGATCTATGACGAAGATTAATAAAAGTTAACTCGAAATTTGTTTAAATTAATTTTTATTTCAATGAAAATTATACAAGTTTTTAACTTTATTTGAACCTCCACCTGTCTCGATTTGATAACTTTTCTCAAGTAAGCTTACAATTTAACATTGGTCACCTCTCTCCTTGTTTTTCCATCAATCAAGTGATAGTTCATATGAAAGCTTAATTCGGTTTTATGAACAATAAACATTAATGAGTAGCTATTGCAAAACAATGAAAATAAATCTGTCTTGATTTAAAGTCATATTTTTCAAGGTTTTATTTAACTTCACTTGTGCAAGCACACAAATCTACAATGAACCATTTCTCATTATTGTAATTTTGATTGGGATATCTTAGAGCTGATCTGATGATGAAGTCGCGAGGTGTCACCAGGATCTCTGCAGTAATTAACATAGCCCCACCCATTGAGTTGAGACTCATTAGTTTGTTCTCAAGAAGCAGATCCTGACTGGAAAAAAGTACAGTCCGCAATTAATTGCTAGACTCCATTTTTTTTTTTTGCTTTTGGTAAAACTATACGTATAAAGTGTTTAAACTAAAGTTATATGAATTGAACTTATTATAAGACAATTCATATATGGCAGTTTAAACATGACATTAAATAGAAAACGTACTAAAGTGTATACATATTTCTGAACTCAACTATACCAATATGAATTTAATCTAATCTAATCTATAATTTAACTAATTATAATATTTTTGTTTTGTTTCAGCTGTAAAGGAACCACCATTCTCAATAAAGGAGTCTGGCTATGCAGGCTTTCTGTTTCCTATAGAGATATATCTGAAAAATAAAGATGATCCTAAAAAAATCAAATTCACATATGACTTTACACTACAGGTCAGCGGTATTCTCAGGGATAGATATATTTTCCAAAATCCTAATGACGAGTTCAGAAAAAAGTTGCTAAAAGGAGGTGGAATACTTGTTACTAACAATTCATTTTACACCAATCCGGACCAGGAAAACAGAAGTAAAGACTCATTCATGGATGAAAAGCAACAGCTCATTAGCAAACCTAAGCTTTCTTCAGACAATGTAAAGAAACACAAATCTAAAGAGCACAAGGATGAGGTGCCACACAGAACCAGTAGTTTTGAAAACTTGTTTGGGCCACCCCTGCAAAAACCTCCTAAAATTTCACCAGAACCTAAAAAACTTGAAAAGACCAGTACTATTGTAAAGCCTGAACGAAAAGAAAAAGATAGAACCAGTTCTGAAAAAAAAACCAAGTATGAGACTAAAGAACTCAAACCTGATAAAATTAAAGTAAAAGAAGAGAAGGAAAAAATTCGTGCTGAAAAGAATAAAAGTCACAGCAAAGAAGAGAGGTCTAAAGAAAAAAACAATAAAAGGCCAAGTGAAAGGCCACCTTCCCCAGAACCCCCAAAAAAAAGGTTAGGCATCAGTCCAATTAGAAAAGCAGCTAGTCCGCCTCCGCGCTCCACGAGTGCATCTAGCATCAAGGAAGATTACAAACTTCAAAAACATATCTCTGATATAAATGAAAATAAGAAACAAAAATTTGATGAAAAGCCAGCTAAGCCAGAGGAAGTGAAGATAGATAAAGAAAAGAAAAAGAAAGAGAAAAAAAGCCATGAAAGAGACAAGGAGAGAAAAGAAAAGAAAGATCACAAAAAAGAAAGCCATAAACCAAAAGAAACTCCTAAAGAAATTATCAAGGAGTTACCTAAACCTAGAGAAATTCCTAAAGAAAAGGAAATTATTAAAGAATCTATTAGGGAGAAACCTAAACCTGAAAAACCCGTTAATAAATTTTCCATTGAAAATCTGAGAAAAAGCCCTCCCCCAGAAAATGAGGAGCGTACTGAAAATCACAAATCAAAAGAGGGTGATTCAGAGAGGAAGCACAAACATAAGAAAAAAGATAAAAAAAGAGATGAGTCAAAAGAAAAACACAAGGAATCCAGTAAAGAGAAAAAACACAAACATGATAAAAATCGTGAAATACCACAAGAAAAACCAGAGGTTATTGAACATAGAGAGACGCCTATTTTTAAGGAGCGACCAATGCCAGAACCAACTTCTCCTATATCTTTAGATACAGCCTCTCAATGCAGCTCAAAAAGTGGTCTGGCCAAGATGTCGCATACTGGTGCTGACGACATAATTAGCAGCCATTCAGATTCAGAAAGTTCAATGATTGGCGATGAAGATAACAAAGTAAAGATTGATAATCGCTCACCTGTTCCACACAAACGCCCGCCCTCGCCCTCTCCGGAACTGGAGCCTGAAGTGGATCCAGAGCCGGAGCCTGAACCTGAACTTGAACCAGAACCGGAGCCAGAGCCTGAGCTCGTGGTGGAACCCCCAATACCACAACCTAAGGAAAAATCCAAAAAACATAAAGATAAGAAAGAAAAAAGAGAAGAGAAACGTCGCAAACGGAAAGCCAATGAAGAAGAAGACATAGACAACAGAAAGATTCCCAATTTAGAAATGGGACTGTCTAACCATGAGACCGAGCGTGGTGAGAGCAGTGGGTCCATTTCAGTGGAAACTAAAGTCCAGGACAATGGAGTCTCCAGTAGTCTAGGAGAGGATGCAGAGCCGGGGGACCTGTCTCCTGATTACATGGTGCAGTTGAGAGGCTTGCAAAAGAGAATAATGACAATTAAAAACAATGAAGATCTCGAAAGGGTTGTGAACCTTATAGCTGAGACTGGAAGGTATGAAGTGACAACCCAGACATTTGATTTTGATTTGTGCCTATTAGACCGTTCTACTGTACAGCAGCTTATTCAACTGGTTGGATGCCAGCTCTAATTATTGATCTTTTAAACGATGTAAATAGATAGCTATAGTAGATGATAGGTCAATGCAGTTAAGAGGATTGCTAAAGTCGTCTGCCAGCAGACACAAGATGCAAGAAGTGAACTGGAAATATTATAATAAACATCATGAACATTTTTACTAAAATCTTCACACTCAGTCTCTTGAGTTTTAAGTGCAATATTGTATAGGTAACTTTATATAAAGATATAAGACTGTTGAAAGATAACTTGTAAGCAGTAATGTACTTATTTGTGCATTATTGTTTTTATTCATTATTGTATAAGTTAATGAACTCAGAGTTTTTAACTAAGTATGTTAATATTTGTAATAAGGTGAAATCTATTTGTTTTGGGAGATCTTTCTACAGAACCGAAATCATTGACTACATCATGATATTTTAAATTATTTAAGTGAGTTGCATTTCTATTTTAAACTGTTCCCACGGTTAAGTCTGTGCACCCTTTTAATTTTAAATTATTTTTAACGTATATTGTAAAAACGGTTGGCATTCTTTTTGCATTATATTAGGATAATATATTACTGTAATTATTACCAGATCAAACCATTGGATGCAAAATGAAATCTCATCAGATTGGTTTTCAAAATTGTCTGATAATGTTTGCTCACTGGCTCTGGGTTTTTTGAAGGAGCCGTTAAGCCTTTGTACATTATGTTTGTTACATAACTTATTTTTTAATTTATCTAGTAAATTAGGGATATATTAAAGAGTGTATACTATTGTTTTGTTTTATTTGAATGCGCGGAGTACATTAAACAGTTTTAAAAATACCTTTCACGGTGATATTTTACAATAATTTTGCATCATAAGTATATTAATCTCTTTCGGGGGTCACCATTTTGCCGATTATAAATATGTAAATGAAATTCCGGATCTTTGCAAAGCCCAAATAAAATTTCTGTCAAAGTTATCACTTATTTTCTGTATCATATAAAGAAAAGGATAGAATCGAAGGAAAGGATAGAAGGATAGGATTTAACCTTTTGAACGCCACCGACGGCTCTTGCCGTCAACGTAAAGTCGTGCCACTGACGCTGCGACGGCTACAGCCGTCACAAGTTCAAGATCGAAAGAGGCTTTATTTCGTATCAGTAAGGTGTAATTTGCATGGCATAGCAAACATGTTTGGCGTGTGAGTGACACATCTTGTATACGACGTAAGGCGTTCAAAAGGTACTATTATTAGATACTGTTTTAGAGATAGAAAAATCAACCTTCGGTATAGTCTTTACTATTTGAACTGAGCCGATCTTCTACACAAAGGCCATTGTTTGTAAACAATACCATTGTCTTTCTTTATGTCCGTAACACCAAGCCGATTACATACAAAAAAGTTAGAACTACATTGAATGTACATTGAATTATCAACCCTACCCTCTTAGTCAGTAGGTTTAAAATGTAAAGTGTCAGGATACAGATATAAGTTTTGTGTAGATGATAGTATTGTGTAGGGAATAAGCACAGTTCAAATAATAAAGACTTTTATCTGTATCCTGACACTTTACATTTTAAACCTACTGACTAAGAGGGTAGGGTTGATAATTCAATGTACATTCAATGTAGTTCTAACTTTTTTGTATGTAATCGGCTTGGTGTTACGGACACAAAGAAAGACAATGGTATTGTTTACAAACAATGGCCTTTGTGTAGAAGATCGGCTCAGTTCAGATAGTAAAGACTATAAGTAATATTATTTTTACGGTCGTTAAGCGTTAGCCGAGTAGGTATTCAATTAACCCGGTGCGACTGTAATACGTACTCGTATGTGACTTGACCAGGGCTGAGGTTCTAGGCGGTAAAGACCTTGTCGTCTTTGACCTGTTATATTATTAGTAATGGCGGCCGAGTTAAAAACAATCCCGTAACAGGTTAAAAAATACATGGTAATATGGTTGTTAACATTTAATTTTTTTTACGCATATGTCCTTAAAGTTTCAAAAAAAGTTCGTGTTAAAACGTTCTAAACACCCACCTTTTATAAAAGCGGCACACTTCGCTTCGCTCCGTTTTAAATAAATATAAAAATAGCCTATGTTAGTTTGGGATCATTGTATTCATTAACCCTTAATAAGTCCCCAGTAATACAGTTATACTACGTAAAATTCAAATACAGTTTCATGTTTGACACATAAAAGCAAGTCATTTTTCGTGCAAAAACAACAGAATATGTATCATATTCTATAGTACCTTAGGGTTGAAATTCTAAATAAATATATGTGGTCGCTAAATCGCCTCTACCTTAATAACTTGACGACGCGGTAGCCTAGTCGGTAGTGACCCTGCCTACGAAGCTAGCGGACCCGGGTTCGATCCCCGGTACGGGCAAACATTTGTGTGGTAGCACGAGTATTTGTTCCTGAGTCTAGTACCCATAGTACAGTCAGCTGCAGAGAAAAGGATACCCCCCCTCCTGGTAAGGATTGTTTTTCTTCGAAAACCCGTGGTTAGATTTAAGTGATTTTAAGTTTATGTGTAGACAATAGTAAAATCTTCAATTCACCTAAAAATCATATATATTTAACTACAGGTTTTTGAAACAAATCGATCCTTACCAGGAGGGGGGGTATCCTTTTCTCTGCAGCTGACTGTACAAGCCTAGAGGTTAGTTTGAGGCTAGGTCAATTTGTGTGAGATTGACCACTGATATTTTATTTTTAACGCCTACCCCTCTGGGAAACAGGCGTGATTTAATGTATGTATGTATGTAAGGGTATTAATAATTGTTGTTTACACCACAACACTAAAATAAAAATTAACCAGGTTACACAAAAAAATATGTTTGAAAAATAAAACTCGAGGTTTTTGTTTCTAATCGTATTTTCCCGTTTAATAATTTCAAGGATAAAAATTATCAAGTTAAATACATCCGAAGAACAGACCCATAGATCCAGATTACCAACAACATTTAGAACATACCAACTTCAGTATATGTGGCCTCTTGAGGCAAGTCTGCTTACCAACCGTAACGATCAGTAGGGATTTATAAGAAACAGCCCCTAGTGTGCTGACGGGATGAATCAAGACAACCAACGCCAACGGCGGCCCCACCAAGGTCCGGTAGTTCTAATTTTTTCCGAATTATTACGGTCAATTGGCCGCCAAAAATTTGCTGCTTTAGACATGGTATGGTCGGTTTTAAATAAAACAGTATTATAAAAGTTTAGACCATTTTCGAAATAAAGTTTTCATAAATCATAAGAAACAAGAAGCTTGGTTTATCGTGATATCACTGCTTTTTAAAGTACGAGGGGTGGCTGAAAAGTAATCTCCTTTATCTATATATAATTAAAAAATGTTACTGGCACTATGGTATCGTATTGGCTGTTTATTCTTTTTCTTAAATTGCCGCCATTGTTTTGTTTATTATGTTTCGCTTCGAATTGGCAGCTCTGAGTGGTGAACATGTCGGAAGAAAAATTAAAATGATTAAAATTAAGCAACGTGCGGTTATTAAATTCGTCACTAAAGAGGGTAATACCTACTCCATCGCAAATCAGACAACGCATGTTAGCGGTGTTTTGTGACTCTGGTCCTTCCGAATTCGTCGTAAAGTTTTGGTCAAAGCAATTTAAAAATGGCCGCGAGAGGCTTGAAGACGATCATCGCAGGGGAATGCCGGTTTCCGCAGTAACTGATGAAAATGTGGCCAATATCAAAAAACTTATTATGGAAGACCGACGTATTAAACAGTGGGAGATTGCTAGAGACATTGGCATTATTAAAGAAAGAGTGCACCAAATTATTCATGAGTATTTGGGAATGTCAAAGGTCAGTGCTCGTTAGGTGCCTAGAATGCTGACTCCATTTGATAAGGATAGACGTGTCCAATGTTGCAGGGCATTTTTAGAAATGAGCAAAGGTATGGAGGAAGAAACTATTTCTATAATAGTGACTTGTGACGAAACATGGATTCGCCAATGGGATTCTGAAAGCAAACAGGAATCTATGGAATGGATACTTAAGGGAGAGAAGCCTCCTCGCAAGTTTAAAGTCCGTCCGTCAGCAGGCAAACTCATGGCCACAATTTTTTGGGATGCCGACGGAATTTTGTTGATAGATTATTTTTTCAAAAATACTACTATGAATGCTAATTATTATGCTAAATTGTTAATTTAGCTCCGGGAAAAAATAAAAGAGAAACGATGAGGCAAACTGGGCAAAGGAGTTCTAATATTGCACGACAACGCCCCAGTGCATACCGCTCGAGTAGTGAAGGCAGCTATGAGTGTAAATGGCTTCGTCCAGCTGGATCATCCGCCTTATAGTCCAGATCTAGCCCCTGCGACTACTTTTTATTCAGGCTGTTAAAAAAAGATCTAAGAGGGCGACGATTCTCGACCGATGAAGACATGAAGTCCGCAGTAAATGATAATTTTGACGAGAAAACAAGAGAATATTATTTTCACGGTCGGTTAGTTCCCGATTCGCCGGATTCTTGAGGGAAGAGTTCTGACTGGCGCATATTGTATATAAGAAATTCCGGCGAAACGGGAATCCGACGAAACAAGAAATCGGCGAATCGGGAACTAACCTCACGGTCTAATGTAATTTTATGACAAATGCAATAAGTGGATTTCTCTTGCAGGAGACTATAATGAAACATAAAAAAAAACTAGCCATGTCAGTCTTTTACTTCATACTTAGGTACATTACTTTTCAGCCACCCCTCGTATCTTGAAATCGTCTTGTGGTTACTTTTATGACAAAATTCCGTTCGTTTCCCGAGGTTCGAAACTTGGATCATTGGGCCTGCATCCTAAACAACTTCAGAATTTAAGGCACTGGTCCCACCGCGGGCTACAGACTATAAGCTAGTAGAACTATAAACTACAAAAGAGTGGGCGAGCGGCGAGAAGCGAGTAAAGTTTTGATAGTTTTGACGCTCGGCTATAAAGCTTTTACCGCTGCAGTCAACTAGTAAACAGCGGTCCCACCGCCAGATATCGGCGAGCTCGGCGAGCAACTAGTAAAATTATGTACTAGAAACAGTTGACAAAAGCGATTATCTTTTGTTCGTTTCTTGAGCTAGAAAATAGCCTATAGCTCATAGCTTACTCGCTCGCGGTGGGACCAGTGCCTTAGCACTACAAAATGTAACGCAAGGCCTGATATACGGTTAATGTATTAATAAATAGGTTCAAATAAAAACAGACATAGTAATAACAAAACGTTTATTAAGATGAATGAATTATTAATATTTATCAAAAAACCAATACATGGAAGACCAAATAAATTGGAATGGAAGTTATAAAAATATTTATGAAATCAGATGAAAACAATGAATGAGGATGATCGATCTGATGGGAAATTCCAAAGTGAGTGTAGGAGGTCGGAATCACAAAATGAGTAATGAGATGAAGAAAAATGATCACGGTAATTCTACAGCGATTTAAATGTAGTAAATAAGCTATTATTTCGATTTTTACATTATAAAAATCGTTTGGTAAAAGTGTTATGATATCCGAACATCAATTGAAATTTGAGTTCCTTCAGTTTTTACGTCATCGGTAGACGCTAACGAGTTCTACCCGACGAGATGGTTCGTTCGTTTCGCGAGAGTCCGACAGAGGCGACTCCGTCGGCCCTCCTGTCATGCAGCGGAGTCCGGAAAGCGACAAAAACGCTTTCATCTTTTCTTGTCGCTCTTGTGGATGACTTGACGCCATTTGGAGTAGAAGTCTCCGATGCACTCGACCGAGATCCCCGCCGCCTGCGCCGCGCCCGTGAGACTGAACTCTTTGTATTGCTCGACGTCGCCGGGTTCGTTGCCGACGAGCAGGATCAGGAGAGGGGCGGACTTTCCGTGTCTCTCCGGCTCTCCCTGTCCGCCGTGACTTTGCTTTTCATCCGCCGTGAGGTGGTGGCAGTATTCTAGTATCTGAATGAAGTTGTTGACGTGCGGCGGCGCTTTTTTGGGATATTTGAGAAGCGGTAAAGGGCGCGACTGGCCGGGGCGCTGCGCGCGCAGGAAGCGCGAGCCGCTGCGCAGCTGCACCTCGAGCCAGCGGATCGCGTCGCGGGCGCCGCTGCACTCTCGTTTCAGATCGTCCAGTTCTTGCAAAACTGAAACAATAATGTGGGCAATGTTGAATCTTTGTAGGAATTAAAGTATGAAGACGGTCAAATATAATAACCAAATACCAGCAATAGCAACTTTACAATTCTTTATTTTTGTTTAAATAAGGGCCTGTTCCTGGCGATCAGTAGTTAAAATAAGTGATTGTTAAAAATCATAACTAATCGAATGTCAAGCAAATGTGTCAAATTTTTGATTATATTTTGGAATTTTAACAACTAGTTGAGTTAAATACTGATCAAACAACGGGCCATAAGGGTCGAGTTCACCAACTAGAACATAATCATTGATTACTTAATCGCTACGTTAACATTTCACAAGTATTTAAACAAACCGCGTTTTTCTAACGTACGGTTAACTAACCGATCGGATTTGAATGAATGAGTCTTAACCTCGTGCCGCCCAATGTAGGTACAGTCTATTTTTTCTTACTTGAGCTAAGTAGTAAACAAATATGGCGTATCTTTAAAGTTTGACATTTCATAGGGATGGGTATAATGGAGTGAATGTGTAAATTTATTTAGTGAATGAATGAAATGAGTGAAATACATTATATGGGTTAGGTTCTTCAATATGATTGATATAGTGAATTTGACAGACACAATTGCATGTGGATACCTACTTATAACGATTATTATGTACTCAATAACACAACACGCTTTATTATAAATATTTTATTCAGTCATCCGTAGATACATCATCATGTCATATCATATAGACTACCTATACACATAGTATAGTAATAACTCTCACTATCTTTTTAGTTTAAAAAGATAATTATATTCATTTATGTTTGGAATATTGTATATTAAAACCTCCAAACAGTTAAACCGTTACTTAGTCATTAATTCATTCACTTCTTCCCATCCCTACAAATGAAATGCCAAACTGACATTTAGTTTTGATAATCTGTGAGAGAGAGTTTCGTGGAAATAATTATTTTATTAAAATATGTTACTTGTAAGGATAATTTAAAGCAATATTTAGTAGAAATGAATTCGTTTGTGTTTAAAGTAATGTCTTTTCTTCTTTCGGAATGTCGCGATATGTGATCGAGTGATGTTTGTTTACGTCTTAGCTCAAGTAAGAAAAAATAGACTGTACATCACATTGTACAAAGTGACACTAAGCATAACAGCCCAGACTTGAAAAAAAAATGAACTAAACGCCAAACGCCCAGTGAACATTACACTACTCATGGGCAGTTTGGACATAAAAATGTTTTGGCCTATACATTGCATACTCGGCTTTTAGCTGATTTCGCTTTTTTTTCTCGGGCGTCACGAGGTTAAATGACCCAACGTTTTAATATTACTTAAATGGCAATGTATTTACATAAATTTGCTTTTACCCAATCGGAATGCTTAAAATGGTAGGGTACCATTATTATACTACAAAATATAATGCTTGTTATGTCAACGCCATAACCTGAATGTGGACGAATTTATTGTTCAGCGTCCTTTACTATTGTCAATGTTCGGGATCGGGACAAATCGGTTGGACTCGTAGAGCGATTGAGAGAGACACCATACACACACCTGAAGTCCTTTACTATCTGTTTACAATTTACGGAGTGTCGGATGTTAGAACTAAAATCAATGCAAAAATCGCGTATAAACGAAATGTTGTACAAAATGCTTTCTCGTCATCATCATAGAGCCTATTATTAAGTACCAAACCTTCTTAAATAGTCCTACACTAACCGGGGCATGGTTACCTGGGGGAGCACACTTCTATAGTTTAAACTCGGGGACAATCATTTAATTAAACTTGTCTAAAGAGCCTCTGCGGGTCGGCTTCGGCTCCCCGTCCGCCTTCCAAAGGTCCGGGCTCCTACAGTCCCGTGATCGGGAAGGACATAGAAATAATAAGAATAGGGTGAGTGAGCGACTGACCGACTGTGGGCACGAGCAGCACGAAGCTCCTGGCGCGCAGCAGCAGCTTGACGCGACGCAGGTGGGCGTGCAGCGCGGCGGCGTCGAGCGCCAGCAGCGCGGGCCCGGGCGCGCGGCCGCTGCGCTCCAGCTCGCGCACCTGCGACGTCAGCCACAGCCGCCCCAGGCGCCGCAGCAGCCCGCCCTCCGCCACCTCCACCTGCACACCACCCGACACGCTGCTCTAGACTCGACTCCGCCGCCGACGGACCAAATTTGGCGCGTGGGCGACCTTCCTTTTATTATTCGGTTATTTATGAGCTTCTCGGTCTGTCCCGAGTAGATAAATAGCTGCTTGCATGCAGAATTAAAACTTAACCCCTCCCCCTTTCACTTTCAATTCGTAAGACAAATGTTTCGAAGTCTGCCCTTCTTATTTTGATATGTATTTCAGCCTAGTTTGTGAAATGTACTTCTTTAGCCCGCAACAAAAAAATATTAAATGAAATATTTTGAATAAAATTGGCCCCTAGATCTATTTGTTATTTAATCCTATATAAAGACATTATTTTGCGCATTGGGCCTTTAGGGGTTAAATCAATTAGCACCATATCATTGCTACATAAAAAGTAAATCGGCTGTAAGAAACAGATAACATGTCATGATAGTGAATGTAATTATAATAGTCCTTATTAGATGCAAGTAATTGTAATGAAGTTATCCCCCTTTTCTAAGGAGCAGACAATCAAGACCCCTTAACCTTTGGCATCTTATCATATTCTCACTTCACACTTTACATTTTGTTATATTAAGGGCACAACAACGCATTACACATAATTATTTGCATTATTTATATTATAGGCAACGCTGGACCAAGGTTCTGTTTGAAGAAGCAAAATTTTGCAAAATAAAAGAAATGGCCAATAAAAGCCACTTGGATACAAAACTGGGAAAACCCACTTTGTTACATTACTTACATGTGGTGTTTTTGAGTTGTGCCATTCCCTACTTCTTTTGTGGTTAATTTTTGTATTTAGCTTTGGAGCAGCACTCTTTTTGTAATAAAATATTTTCATTGTTCTGTTGAATCGAATACGAGACACAATCTTCGCAATCTGATTTCCAAAATCAATAAAATTCAGTATTCTTATAACATTTTCTTCATATACTGATGGTTTAAATTTTTTTAATATCTGCCATTCCGCAGCATCCTTATCAAATTTGCAGATGTTAGTGCCGCGTAAATTAAGATCTTCAGGCAATGGAATTTTTTGGTGTTCCAACTTTAATTTTTTGGCAATATTTTTGGAATAATCCAAAATTTTACACTGACTTGTGTCATTAGTTTTTGGATAAAAATAAAACGTGAAAATATTAAGCAGGTCAACAACACACTGAAACAGTGATTCCCCGCTGTCTCTGCAAGACAGAATCAATTCTTTTTCTAAGAGAACCCAGTCCAATAAAAGTTTGATGCTTGGCAAAAAGTTATTGCCCAGTAAAAAATTCTGAATTTCTTCTTCTTTGAGTCCGTTTCCTTCATCTTTAGAATCCTTATTTTTTTGACTATCGTGTTCCATTCCATTTCCTTTATCATTGTCACTAAGTATTGGTGATCTGATGGGGTGTTGAACATCTCCATTTTGTTCTTTAGTGATATCTTCAATATCAGAACCATCACACATAGATTCTTCACTTCTGGAGTCATCGTCATCAGACTTGTAAGTGGAATCTGACAAATCTTCATCAGAACCCACATCATCTATGGTCACCTCACTATTCTCAGAGTCAGCATCACTCAGTTCTGAACTTTCTGATGAAGCCAGACGCCTCCTGCGTCGTCGTTTTGCTACAACTTTTTTTATAATCAGTTTATTTTCACCATTCTGTAACTTCTTGACATCGTCATCAACAATGTTTTTTTTTGGATTATCCTCTGTGGGTGTGTTTGTAGTTACTTCTGTAATTTCCTCTACTACTGGTTGACTTTCTAATTTTTCTGTTTTTGTTTCACTGACTGATACTGTTCGAGCTCTGTATTTGTGAGCTGGATTCTTAAATCCTAACTCTTCAAGTTGCTTTAACAGTTTTTGTAAAAGCTGAGACAACAATGCCAATGTAAAAGCTTTTCCTGCAAATGCTTTTTGCTCATCTATTTCTACCATTTTCGACACAGTGAACAGACAAATTTGTACAATCTTATGAATAAGGTTGCCGGTCAAATAGGAAGGAGTGGTGTTTTCTTCTTCTACAGCTTGTGCATACTCTTCATAATCTTTGGCCATATCTGGAACTGGGGACGGAACGAATTCCATGGCAATTTTAAGTTCATGTGCAATTTTATTACACCTTTGTGGCACATTGGTGTCATTTTTATTAAAATACCATACATCTATTAATGATAAGAAGTTTGCAACTGTATTTTGAATATGTTCAGTCTGAGTGTAAGTTTCAGCATCATTTAATGTTTCAGAGAACTGTGTTTGCTTTTCTAGGATCTTTGCTAGGTTACCTGCAGCTCCTTCAAAAGGGGTGGTACAGCTAAGACAATGAATATAATAGCAAACCGAGTCCAAATTATAGTTTTTGTCCAGATATAAGTTGCCTAGTTGATTAAATGGCATTCCTGAACACATATCAATATGAGCAGCTTGAAGATAGTAACGGGCTGGAGTCGAAGGCTCAAAATTGTGAAGAATTTCAACTTGGTATCGGCTTAAATCTCCAAGATATATCAAACATTGATAGAGCACAGAACGCCCAAATAGCATTTCTTCATCATTCTGAAATGTCTCTGGTCCATCAAGACAATCCCCTTGATCCAATATGGCCTCATAGTCCAATTCCCCTGGAAGTGTTTTCATATAAGATTGCGTCCTTGTTATGATGTGGTGGAAATGCCCTATCCCACAGACAATGTGAGTAAACAAGTAGTTATCATGGGCAGAATCGGATTCCTGAAGCTTTCTTGAAGCAGATACGGCCTCATAGTACCCTTTTCTCCAAAGGAGTTCTAGGGACTTTTTCCCATAGTTTGTTGGATCCAAAAAAAGTAACTTTTCGCAATTTTCCCTCAGTTTCTGTCGAAGAATTTCGATTTTTGTTGAGAATAGGTCAACTATTGAGCGACAGGAGGCGGTTGCTTCGTCCACACGCCGCGCGACGTCACTCGCATACCTGCAAACATGATTGATAACACGATATCTTACAAATACGCACAATAAGTAATTCTTTGTAGAATAATGGTATATTTACAGTCGTATTACAACTGTCAAATTTGACCTTTACGATACTTGATAAATTTAAATGAAAATATAGCACACGTTTTTAAAAAACTAGTAAATATTCATACCGATATATTTTTTTGGCTTTTTCATTGCGGTCAGCAATTTTAGCCTCCGAAGTATCGCTACATCCTGTCTCCATCTTCAAGTCATTTTATTTACTTGTCAAGATGTTGATTTACGGAACACTAAATATCATCACAAATTCACATTTTTTTATGATCATACTCATTTCACAGCAGTCATAGTTTTCCTTTCTTTTCCTTAGTTTTAGTAAATTTTAGTTAGTATTGATGTGACATTCAACCTCAACCTCAAGCATGGTTATTGGCTGGTTTTTTTTTTTTTTCTTGTGTTATGGCTCTTGCTGCAAGGCACTTAGCCAATGTCAAGTTAGGCTATTGGCTGGTTAAATATACAGAACCAACTCAACCAACGACGAGGTATGTCATGTATGATTTGGATAATATATATCTATGGATTTGGATCTCACCACACCACAGACTAATAATTGTCGTACGTGCAATCAAAGCTTACGAACGAACCAATAACAAATAATATTTTACTTTGCTTTGCTTTGAAAGAATGTGTTTCCTATTGTAACACAAGGACGGAAAGTGCCTCATTTTACTCCTAGGAGTAAAAAACCATATGAAAATTTCCGCCCATCTCCGTATTGTGTTTTAAAATTGCTCTTTATTGCTTATAAAATCGAAAGGACCATGAACAAAATCCCGTACACCCAACTTGTGGATTTGTCTCCGAATTTGTTAAAGGTTTTTTATAATATTTATAATCATGTATTGGTAAAATTTCCTCGCATTGATTTTGAAAAGCATTTTATATGCCTCGATGGAACCGAGGATTTCCTGACTCGTCAGCAAATCCCTTACTTTCCGCACCTAGGCAATAATGTACTAATAATGTTCGCGATAATCTAGATTTATCGCGGTAACAGTCCATACCCTTACAAATCTTAAGTCTGTGTATCACATCAGTCAACGAAATGTCAACAAGTGATGAAGTGACAAGTGACATACATACCCTTATAAATATAATCTGTGCAAAAGTGCATCAACGTTGCGTCGTGTGATGAATTGTGGTTTTACTATTATTTTATGTAGTGGATACAATTATTAGTAGTTTTTAAATTTACAATTACTAAATTTCTTACAATGGATAGTGCACCTTGCGTATTTTTAGGAATCAAAGTAAAACCTGGGCCAATAGAGCGATTCAAATTAGAAAATTTCGCCCTAGACAATACTGTTGAGCGGCTAAAAAATGAAGCTGAAAAGAAATCTAACGTTCCATCAGCATCGTTGGGTGAGTTTCTAACAGTAATCGATTGATAAACAGTAAACGTTGCCAGATCATCTATAATAATGGTAATAAGGATCGGTTGAGGTAGGTTTTATTAGAATTGATTTGTTTTTTTGAAACCTTCCCTTCCTATTGTTGTTCCTATTGCATTGCTTATATTAATGTTATTTTAAGAATAATATTATTGCTTAATACAACAATACCTACAGTAACTATAACACAAAGGCTAAACGTAAATAAAGCATAGTCATGGACAGTAAGTAAACAGATGTGCTGCTGTAACTTTATTTGTGATTATTATCTGATGTGCAACACTATTTTGTATGCTAAGAATAATAGTTTCAAAACCGTTGATGGGGCCATATAATCCTAAAACTAAACTTGTCTTTTGTACATTTTCAGAACTGATACATCATGGTAAAATCCTAAAAGGGGAAGCAACTCTGCAAGATAGTGGAGTAAAGAGTGGTGAGATGGTCCATGTTGTTAAGAAGAAGGCCCAAGTAGCAGCTGCTCCACCTCCTACATATTCTGATGCAGAGTTGCTGCAAATTGCTAACTCACTGAGGACTTTGGGATGTACGCCCAACGCTCCTGGGTGGACTAGGGCCATGCAGGTATGTGAATTACTTGCTATTTATGACAAGGCAAGAGTGCAGCGGCTTAGCCCTTCCCCCATAAAGATGAGGACTTAGGGATTTGGTGCACTGGATGCGTTCTGCCAAATCCCTTAAGCTAACAAAAAGAACTGGAGCCCCATTGCTCCATCCTTCAAATTACTGTAGAAAGGGGTGATTATAGTAAATATTACTATTATATTGAATTCAATTTTTGTTTTTTTTTGGCATTCAGTCACTTTTTGTGAGCAACCATTATTGAGATTGAGAGAGATTGTTCTTTTTTCTTGTGAATATTGGAATCAGTCAAGATACTATGAGCTGATGTGTTTAGTGTCCTTAGGCATGTTGTAGCTACTCCCCTGTAGGAGCCGCTCCATCGGTAACTGTTTGTTTAAATTTGGCTATCCATTTCATCTATTCATTTTCTCTTAAGATGTTTTAGTTTAGGTGATTAGTCAGATTCACTGCCAATTTGTTAGGGTGGCACTGGAGCCGTTTTTTATAATTTGTTGCAAAAGAGTGTATTTCTTCCTTAGCTGTTATTTTTTAGAGGGTGGTGACATCTGAGTTTTTTATGAACCTAGGAGCATTGCAGATTTGTTTGAGGATAAAGTCTATGGCTCTTTGAATCATTAAAATACTTGAGGCACATGCAGAACCCCACAGTTGGATGCCATAATGTCTAAATCGGTTTCTGGACACTTTTATAGATCAAAAGTTTATTAGCCTTCTACAGCATTGTTGATAGATGCTATTGTTGCTGTGTCATCAGCAAACATAGCCATTGTCTGGAATAACGAGACTAATGCTTATTAGCAGTTGCATTTCATATCATTTCAATACACATTGGGCTTACCTTTAAACAAAATAATTTTTATTTTTAGCTTTTGAATGACGAGTCTGCAATGAATGAAATTTTAGAGCACGCACCATCATCGCTCAGGGAAGACTGTGTCACACTGTCAATGCTACATGAAGTGGAATTGCTAGCAGCTTTGGGTGCTAATGTAAATACGATGCGTCGAGCTGCTAATGCGCACCCAGACTTGCCTGCTGCCTTAAGGCACCTGACACGGCTTGTGCACACTCGTGCCAATACTTCTACTACTGACAATGGTTTGTATTAATTTTAAATTTTTAAATTTTATTATTCTTATTGGGTGTGGTGCTCATATTTGGTAGTCTGATTAGTTCACTTTCAAGAGTTCCCACATTAACTTATGTTAACATCTACAATGGCGAACTTATCCCTTTCAAAGGGATCTCTTCCAGTTAAGTTCAACCAGTTCCGAACCCCAGTTCTTTCAGTTAAGAACCGGTTTTGGTTAAGTTTGAATTATTTATACCTTTAAATTTTACATTTGTATGATATGATATTTGTCAAAATTATGTGTATATCTCAGTGCCAACATCAGGATTTGCGTATTCGCTCGAAGCATTATCTGAAGATGAGGATGCGGATGAGGAAGAAAACGAGGAGGGGGAGAGAAGTACCATCACTCAAGAGCAGCTGGCAGCCGCCTTGCAGGTAAAGTTTTAGCTAGGTAAATGTACGGTTAGTTTTTGGCACTAAAGGAAGAGGTAGCAAATGACTATATAGGCGACAATAGGCATGTACCTTTCTGCACTTGGTTAACAATGTCCTGGTACGCAGGCGGCGACGGACGCAGTGTCGTCCCCGTCGTCGCGCGGCGGCGGCAGCCAGGACAGTCTGCTGCGCTTGCTGCAAGCAGCCGGCGAGTCCAGCCGCTCCACCTCCGCGGCCGACTCCACGCCCACCGGCTCCGGTACCTTCTCTTTATAGTAAACACCACCAGCCAGCAGGCTTCTGACAGCGACTTCGTCCGCGTAGAATTCGTATTATTGTCATCCCACGGGAACCGAGGTTTTTCCGGGAAAAAAAGTAGCCTATGTTACTCAGGGATAACGTAGCATTCTAATGGTGAAAGAATTTTTCAAATCGGTCTAGTAGTTTCGAGCCTATTCAATGCAAACAAACAAAGAATTAAATCGTTCCTCTTTATAATATTAAGTGTAGGTGTGTGTAGACAGCGGCCGAACCCTATATTCAAACCGAGGATAGATAAGGCTTACTTCGGGTTAAAATTTGACATTTGCCCATACAAAATGTGTCAAATTTTAATCCGAAGTAAGCCTATCTGTCCGCGGATTGAATATAGAGTTTGGCCGTAGGACAGCCTGCTGCCCTTATTAAAGAGGCTGTGGAGCACTGATAACACGATGATGTTACAATATGGTGTCTAAAAGCTGATCTGATAATAGGTTTAGCCTTGGTCCTCATCATCATCCAGGGTCCGTCTGGACCGCTACCACCATTTTAGCCTTTATACTACCGCCAAGCAGCAGTGTTCGCATTGTTGGGATAAGACAACTGGTGAAATTACTAGCTAAGAGGCATTCCATCTTCGTCCTCAGGGCAACGCATTTGCGGTCTTATGAATGCAAATGTCTATGGGTGATCCCACTCACGATCAGGTGGCCTGTGTGCTCTTTTGCCTCGTCTATGCCATGAAAATCATTTCAGACTAAAAAGGTCCACTGCAGCACTTGAGCCTCGCCCAACGTTTGCCTCAGGGACTGGTGGATTTTATCCTACTATTGTTTTCCTCTTGAGTTGCCATTGTCGCAACAAGTGGTAAAAAACTCAGAGGACGCTGAATGCCGGCCTCCCGGTTTGTCCCTCGGTTGCCCCTTATGACACCGACAGCAAGAGATGGAGTGATGCATACTGCTGGTTTGACTTTGAAAATATACTGTTGGCAACAAAAGTTCGCCTCTATAAGTGTCGTAATTCTAGGGAAGAATCAATTCAGATTATTATTATTTTTTCTGCTGAAGTAAACTGTTCTCTATATTTCGAAGAATTTGTAATATGAGTTTTAAATCAAACATGTATATTTTACATTTTCTTTGCAGGCGGTGGTCGTTCGGTGATCACGCCAGAAATGTTCAGTGAAGCGATTACTGAGGTCTTTAACAGAACTGGAAACCGAACTTCCGGGACGCCCATGGAACAGAGCACAGCAGGTATATTCGTGGCACACACTCGAATTGACATTGACATATACCTAAATAGGTTACCGGCTGTATCTACGTATATTTCAAAAATAATGCTGCATCATAGGGTTGCAGAGTGGTTTTAATTACTGGTACAACAAGGAGCTCTACGCAAAATCCTGAATACCTAATTATTCTATTAGAGAAATTCTATCTATCCGATAGTTATAATAATTATTAATTAATTATAAGCCTTTCTTCTGTATTCTTATCTCTTATCATAAAATTGATACTCATAAATTGTTAAAATCTCTTCTTTTATCAACCTATAACCCTCCTCCTCTTTTAAAACGCGGCATTTCTCTTTGTAAAAATATGGTGTATTTATTCGTTGTCAGCCTCGGCGTCGGCGAGCCCGGCGGGCGGCGCGGAGGACTTCGCCACGCAGCTGCAGCACATGCACGAGATGGGGCTCGTGGACGACGCGCTCAACGTGCGCGCGCTGCTCATCTGCTCAGGTAATATACGGATGACACGGGGTTTTAAAAGGGGAGGATATTAACTATAAGTCAAGATAAATCGATCTGCACATACCACGAAATAAAGCTCTCTAAAAATGTCTTTCCACCGGCGAGACGAAGCGGCGCGAGAACTTATTTTATATTTAAAAAAACTATTTCCTCCGAGGAAGGTATTAAATTTTTCATACCAAATTTCAATTAGTCTTGCATCGTCTCGCTTTGCTTCGCCCGTGGAAAAGCACCACTTTTTCGCCCATCGACTTGATATAAAAGTCGTGCACGCACACAGCCAATGACAGCTGAAGACCACAACTAATTTACGTCACAAAGGGTCTATTTTGCACTGTAATCCTCGACTTGATATGAAGTCATAATGACTTTATATCAAGTCAATGGCGGCGAAAAGGGTAAGATCGGACGTAAGTTAGGCAGCTATCGTTACGATTTTTTAACAAAAACTATAATGGGGAATTCATCAGTAGCAGTGTCGTTGCTGTTTCAAACAAATAATACTGGCTATCATTTTGAAATTTCTGATTTATCAACTAGCCTTACATTAATGGCGATCTCAAGAGCGACACAAGAATCAACTTGATTACTGAATTCAAATATGTTGTTTCAGGCGATGTGAATGCTGCAATAAATTTGGTCTTCAGCGGTGCTATTGCAGACGAATAACCACTTATTACCAAAATATTACTTAAAAATGTATAGTAAAGTATGTGCCAATGGTTTAAGAGCAATTCGGAATAACCGCGCATCACTCCAATGCATGTGCTTAGCAGAAATGTCAGATCCTGAACCATCTGGAACATCTGTACCCTTTGCTCATCAATTATACCAGTGACGATACGAGTGGTTTTTTATTTAGGCGCACCAGTTTGACAACTCAAACTCACAAATGTTGCCACAGTAGGTAGTGCTTTTCGTATTAAGGTAACGGTTAAGGGCCGGCGCTGACTGCCGGCATGGCACGGCGTGTCATGGCAAAGGATTTCGGTACTGATATAACCATTTTTAATCTTATTACCATGAGTATAGAATTCATGTTACTTTATTTTGACACAACGATGCCGAGGGAGGCCGCGGTAGGACAGAACGTGCCTAAGCATTCCACGGGATGCCGCGGCGTACTGCTGCATCTCGCGAGACGCACGCGCATGACACGGGCCGCCGGCGCGCGGCGCAGTCCGTTCGCCGCGCGGGGGGAGGGCAAGGGTAGGAGGCGCGCGTTTGTCATTTGACACAGTGACTGATTATCGCGCGAGTAATAGGCGGAGTTAATACTAATTGTTGCTTGAGTGGCTGGGTCGACAGCAGGATGCCACAGCATACCGCGGAATGCCGTAGCGGCCTTCGGGATGCCACAGCATAATTTGCCGTGTCATGCCAGCAGGATGCCACGGCATGCCGCGGAATGCTGCAGCACAACTTACCGTGCCATCCTGTGCCGTGCCGGCAGTCAGCGCCGGCCCTAAGTTAACTGCTTGAGATACCAAATATACTTACCTATGGGATACATAAAGTAATTATTTATTATATAATATAGGTACTACAATTAAATGTTAAAACTAAACTTACTTAGATTAAAATAAATAAATATAATAAATAATTACTTAATATACTTACCTGTTCATTACGGTTATTAATATTTAAAGTATTATCATAAACATAATTCAATTTTTCTATAGCTAAGGACTATTCTGATTAAACTTTGGGAGCAGCTACGATGCCACGGGCAGACACACACGTTAGGCTGCGAGCTCCACTAAGGCGGAGATGAGCGCATTGGAGCGGAACTGTGCCAATATTAACCAATAGAATTGGACTAAAACTTGACCGAGGATCTAGGTCGAGTCAAAACCGAAACGCGTTTTCTCGTGGGCCTACTATATTTGTCGTATTACACAAAAAGTGCACCTAGATTTGATCACCAAATACTAATTGTGGTTGTAAAAGAAGGTAGGTGAGGTTCGTTGGTTTTCTTCAGATGCCCGAAGGGCTAACCACCCAGAAACTGAGCGGGGCCCCGCCGAATGTCCACGTAGGACCACGGAAATACTGCTACCGAAACATCGATCCAACTTAACTATTCTCTTACCTATCTGGCAACACTTTTCTGTCAAACTAGTTCTCCTAAATAGAAAAACTACTATAGAACCGAATGAATTATAATTAATTACATATCTGAAATAAAACCATTCTGATTTTCAATCAAATTTATTAATACCTGTAATTTTGAATAAAGCTTAAAAACTAAAATATCACTGGATGTGTGAATCCGTAAGGGCAAGTGTAAATACTGACTACGAAAATAAACTAATACTTACAAAGGTGTTGTTTATGCACGAGATTGTCCCCTGGTACCTACGTAATCAAATCGCCAATCCCCTTCTGGTCGAGCGTAACATGACAAGACCTCGCGTCGCGTGTTTGATATGTATGCAAAAAATACGATTGTATGGCTCGGCCGGAAAGCGGTATGCCAAGGGAAACGACTTAAAAGTATTAAAGTGACTTGTGTAGCGGAAGGATAGCCAATGACGTTCTCAGAAGCTATTGAAGTCATCGAAAGTGTTAGTACATTTTGTTACTGCAGTCATATTTGTATACAATAATTGTTTTTATTGCAATTAATAAAATAAAATATCAGGTGACGTTAGCACCTTCAGCCCCTAAAATGCAATGTCAAATAAGATTAATTACAATTACTCGCTAGGTTTCCCTAGCTTACCTAGTCTAATTACTAGTAAACATCCTACATTTTGGTAACAGCAATAGAAGTTTTATAGATAGTGTTGAATGAAGTAATAATGCGACCAATCTGTAGGCGTTTCACCTTGATCATAACATCCTACAAGCAACATCACAACAACCTATATTGAAATTATTTCTAAACCGTATTCAACATAATACTATGAAAGTATAACAATTTAGAAATCAATGCTTCAACTTGAAGTTCATGTTTCGCTTAGATAGTTTTCTGTGAGTGCTATTGTCGCCCCGGACGCGACACTGTTCTCGTTTCTGCATGCGCTTGAAGTACCAAGCCGCAGTGCTAGGAGTGGTGTCGCCATACACTTCGTGTTCCAGTCTCTTCCTAGCCTCCGTGCGTTGAAGAGCCCGCTTCTCATACCACGTAGAATCTTTCTCTTTCCGCTTGCCCTTGTCTTGCTTGGTCATGGTACTCTTGCGAGTGACAGTATCTAAAGTTTGAGTGGATTTTATATTGTCGTTTGCCTCTGAGAATTGGTCGATGTAAGAATTACGTTCAAAGTCGCGGCTGAGGACGTTTTTGTCTGGGTTCTTGAGAATAAAGTCATTTTCTTGGGAAGAGGTTATAGAATATTCATCAAAATCCTTCATGTAGCCGGTCTTAATTTCCCATTGTTCATATTTATCCTTCCTTTTCTGCTTTTTATGCGAATGCTGGCGATCGTGTTTTTTTCTTTCTTGCTTGTGCTTAGGTGCCATATATCTGTCATCTTTTTTAAACTCTTCTTCACTGACAGAAATCTCTACTGGTGTATCTAACTTCTTTGTTTTTTTCTTACGGAAATCTCTTCTCTTCTCGTTAATCTCAAGGCCATCTCTCTTGACGGTTTGTTTTGTTTCGTTATCTTTATCTGATCGCAGTGAATCTGCGTATGTTATCTTCTTTTCAGGAGCAGGTGTTTTATCACTTACGTCATCCGCTATTATATCTGACGTTAAACTGATTGTTTTGTTAATGTCACCTGGTTCTGGAGCTATTTCTTGGTATTGTTCACTAGTTACATCACCCTTTTTTAGTTCAGAGTTGTACAGTTTTATGTCCTTGATAGTTTGTTCTTTTTCATTTTTTAGCCTTCTAGCGACTGCTTCATCTAACCAGCTCTTATTTTGCATGTACACATGTTTAAGTTTGTTAACATCTTGTATGAACCTTTTTTCATAATCTGGTTGAACAATGTGGTTTTCTAATTTGTCAGAGTTGTTTTCACTATCAACACATTTGGTAACTTTGTTAGCGTTTTTATTGCTCAAAGGTTCTTCGAAAATTTTCTTGCATCGCGGTTGCTTAATAGTTGTCTTGTCGGATTGCGATTTTCGCTGTTGCGTTTGCACATTATGTAAGACCGTCAGTTCTTTCAGCTTGTTCCTTAAGTAGGCATTTTCTTCTTGAAGTTTGTAGAGGTTTGATAAGATTTTGTTGACTGATGGGGTGGTGTGCATCGAGCAGTCGTCCCGGACGCCCCACATGTGGCCGATGGCGACGCCGGCGGCGGTGATGACACTGCCTAGCACGATTATGTTGAGGACTGTACTTAGTCTCTTATTTCTCCGATGCACGTAGGTCTTAAGTTTTCCGCTGCTGTCTCCAAGCAGGTCGTCGTGGCTCCTCGCGGATTCATTGAATTCATTATTACTATTGTCGGGATATGGATTGACCGAAAAATATTGGGGTACATGGGCATCTGTAGGACGGATCTCTTCTTCTGGCGGTGGCGTTTCACATGGCAACGAGTCTGGTTCACTGTCAGTTATGACAGATATGCCGTCAGTGTCCTCATCTTTGTCGATGTTCTCTGCTGTATCTCTGAAGCAAAGATACAATAAACATAAATTATACAATGTTAAGTTTTAATTTAGTGAGTTTACAGTTTTATAAAAGAGGAAACGTGTTAATGTTTCCTCAACTACGAGATAAAAAATATATATCCTATTCAAATTTATATCGTCAAATTGTTGACGATCAAAGCTCTTATTCATTTGATAGTAGAAGCTGTCTTTACATCAACAATGATTGAGATATAGAAGCAAGATGGGCTAAAATACAGTGGAATAGTGAAACTGGACCGTTATAAATAGGTCCTATCGTGATACAACTTAAGTTTTCCGTTGACTTTTAAGTAACATTATGGGTACTACAAGCACAAAATACGGTAATTTTTGAGATAGACAACTAGAATCAGGTTCGAGGAAATGCTTACAATAAGTTTTATAAACATTATTTTAAAGGGAAAAAGGGTTATGCTGAGTTGCCTAAATTTATACTCATATTTTTATTATTTTATACTGCATTTTGACATCATGATTTTATTTTTCTCGTTAAATATAAATAATTACTAGACCCCGCTATCGGAGGTGCAAAATGGTAGCTGTCAAGTTCTTAGGGATTTTGAAATACTAGCTCTATGTCGATAATCATAGCTATATTTTATGTCGATATTTTTTCTTTGCCATAATGAGAGTCTAGGACTTTAATTAAACGTGTTTATTTTATAAAACGGGAGTATATAATTACAAAATTAATGTGTTAAACATTTTTCATTTTTATAAATAAAATTCTTCAATATTTCATCATTACTAACAAATTATCGTTATCTTCATAGCACGAACCATTCATAAATTAATTAAAATATAAATAATTAATAAATGTCTCTTAAAGGGATATCGTATTGAACGATCAGTTTTTTTTCAGTTTCTCTGCAATAATCTAGTGCAGTCACGATGAATTTATAATAAACCCAATATATCTGAGCCCTATTTATTTTTATTTACATTTCTGATGACAATGATTATCATGGATTCTAAAAAAAACATGTTAAATTGTAGTCTAAAAAATGGTATAGGTACATATATAAAACTAATTGAACAGAAAATGTAAGAATATCGATATCGACATCATGAATATTTTTACCCATCCCTAAGAACTTGACAGCTACCATTTTGCACCTCCGATAGCGGGGTCTAATAATAACTAAGTCTAGCATCCGTAGTTACTGAGAAAAACTGCTGTGAGATACATACAAACAAACACAGATTTCTCACCATAGGGTAGGTGTACCTTTTTAACGACTTTGGTACGAAACCCTGAAAACGAAGCCACATATTATAGATTGTTGAAAAATTCATTAGAGAATCTAGCGTGTAACCTTCCATATAGGTATAAAGGTACATAGATTTTATTTTATTTAGCCTTTAATAAATTACGTGAGTTCAAATACTCAAGCAAATATTACGGCTTAATGTTATGTTATGATATGATAGGCGTAAGAAAAACAAATGATAAGGATATGTACCTAGTACTTTATCAATGCTAAGTAAGTCAATGTTAGTAAAAAAGTAGGTTATGTTTTAAAAACTCAATTTAAAATTGCCGTCCGAGAAACTCCTCTGCCTACCAATTTTGAATCCCAACCTCTTAAAAATAGAGTTGAAAAGGGTGTATGTAGTATCAGATTCAAAACAAACTGAACAATCTTTACTTTTAACCCAAAAGCATAACAATTGTATAGGTATTTAGAATTTATTTAATTAACAGTTGTGAATATCTGTTCTTGTATGTGTAAGACAGTTTTAAACCAAAACAAAGGCCTACAGGTCATTCACTGTTATTTGGCACCATTCCAATGTAGACATTGAGTGAACCAAAAAAACATGTGGTTGGATTGTCTATAGGGAATATTTGATCAGACATTGAAATAAGTTAAACGATAAATACCTGATTGTATTTTTTGTATTTCACATACTTTTGCGGTTACCGAATTATCAACAAGTTATTAGAGTTGTTGGTAATTCTGTAGCTCTGCCTACCCTACTTTGGGAATGAAGGCGTGAGTTTATGTATGTATGTATACTTTTGATAAAATAGGTTCTCTATGTTTGCTTAGAGCAGAGGGCAGGGTAAAGTCTTATACCCGTATATAGCTTATTACAGTTCACTCAGACCTACCTGCTTAATTTAGAGAAAAAAGGTGGTTTTAAAAAAAATGTACCTAGACAAGTCAGTAATGAAAGTTAGTCATTTAGTGCCCTGCCCTCATACGCCAATAGGCGGTAATTCAATAAACAGTAGATTAGGATAGCGGAGCTACGTCGACTTTATTTTTGATATTCAAATATAAATTAAACTCAAATTCATAAACAGATTCGAAAAAGATTGGAGATTCGTAAAATTGTACATGACTACACGAACAGTGACAAATGTGGGATGGCGACCAGTTAAGGAAAATGAAGAATTAGGGAAACTGACGAGTAAAATATTTTCAAATAATTGACGAGTTTCAAAAGTGACCTATAACGGCCATTTAAAACAATAAATTATTTAAAAAAAAGTGACCTGTTGACGAAAATAACGTATTAAAGAAGTTGACGAGTGGTCCCCTAATTCTCACATGACTTAAGTTTAGACCATAACTAGGTACTTTTTTTTAAACACGAAAATAGTAGCTATCTGTTGACTGGGAAACGTGCAATTGCCTTGTTCCAAAAACCCTTCCCACCCGCATTAACTAACTATACCAAACAACAAGCAACATTTGTTTATTTGGGTTACTCTTAAAATTCCCTTTTCGCCGAATGACAATACAGCTCTAACGTCTGGATTATGTTACGTCTTTGTTGTTATATAGACATGAACGCTAAATGTATCTTTAGCAAAACGTCTGGATTTTAGAATGTTACAATTTAAAATACACTAGTAGCGAAACGTCTTTATCTTAGAATGTCTTTATTACTTAATAGACATAAACGCTAAATGGCCCAGTAGCGAAACGTTTGTATCTCAAAACGTCTTAATTACTAAATAGACATGAACGCCAAATAGCCCGTTAGCAAAACGTCTGGGTCTTAAAATGGCAAGTGTTGATATGACACTTGATAATTCAAACTCCTTTTCACACAATCAAATATTATCTATTGTTTAAATCCTGGCCACTTAAACATTGTAGTTCTTACATATTATCATAATTCAATGTCAGTGATTGTGTAGTTCAGCCTGCGTTTCGAATTTTCGTGCTTAAAAACTATAGATATATCTGATTTAGCGAATTATACTCGTATTGTGAGCTATGGATGATGATATGGATGCTGATGATTCTTCATTGGTGTTTATTGAGAGTCAGAAAGGAAAGTCGGTATTAATACGAAATGGCTATCGCTACAATTGTGCTTCTTTGAACGCCGGTGGGACTTCTCTATGGAGATGTAGTAAAAGAGGAGAGTGCCATGCTTCCGTTACTCTCAATGTTGCAAAAACCGAAATCATAAAGAAAAGTAAGCTGGGCCATTCCTGTAACTCTCACTCCGTGAAGAACCAAGTTGATTGTGTGATGGATAAATGTAAAAAAATGGTCCGTACAGAATTTACTCCCGTTAAAAAAATTATGGAAGAAGCTTTCAACGACTCTAATCTTGATATGATACCTAGTTTTCATTCAAAGAAGGATGCATTATACCGTGCCAGGAGAAGATTCTTAAAAATGCACAAAACAGAATTTTCTTCTATAAATGAAATAGAGTTACCTGAAATTCTTTCAGAAGATTTTTTAGTCGATATCGATGGCTATGAAAATAATAAAATTTTCTTGTTCGCCACAAAAAGATGCCGAGAGATTTTGAAATCTATGGTTAACGAGAATACACAATACTTTGGCGACGGTACTTTTAAGGTACCCAATCTATTTCGTCAATTATACGCAATGCATGTAGACATTGACAGCTGTACTAAAAGTACCCACGTTGTACCATTTGCGTTTGCGTTGCTGCCCAATAAATTCCAGGATACCTATGAACGCCTCTTTAAAATGATAAAAGACCATTTTGAAATTGATATCAAGCATTTCAAGTGCGATTTTGAAATTGCACAACAAAACGCGATTCAAGTGGTGTTTCCTGATTCTTTAATATCAGGTTGTTATTACCACTTTAATGCTGCGGTGTGGAGAAAATCCAAGAAATTAGAAGTATGTGAGACTACGGAGGGTGAAGAAATAACAAGACTCTCTAGCAACCTGCCGCTATTACCAGCAGCGGACATACCCAATGTTTGGATATGTATTTGTGAGCAAGCACGACGCATGACATGTGATAAAATGAATCTATTCATTGACTATTTTAATAGACAGTGGATTTTAAGGACAACCCCAAACACACTAAGTTGTTTTGGTCAACGGCACCGCACCAACAACGCTACTGAGGGATGGCACAGACGATATAATACTCGTGTGGGGCCAAAAAGACCTTGATCTCATATGTACACGCACTGAAACTTGAAGCCTGTTGGCAAGAAAAGAGAATTACGAGTGTCCTTTTTGAAGTGACAAGAAGAAAAAAAAATGATATTATTTTTGATAAAAAATATAAAAGAGAAATCACAAAATATATTGAAAAAAAAATCACTGCATTCCGTTTTTTAAAAAACATCAGTCATATCAAACGAATTATATTTGGGGACAATTGTTAAGTAAACAGTTCCCTTTTTTAAAATAACTTAGATACGGTTTCAATTTAAGTATGTATAAGGAGTAGGTAGTTGTTTTTGCTTTATTTTTTAAACAAGGAGTAATTTTGTTTGTTTTCCCACGTTAATGTTCTTTTTTACCAATAAAATATATTGAAGACAAAACACATACATTTTATTTATCCATAGTACCTACTAATATTATAAATTTTACTTTTTCACGGGTAAATTATGTACTGAACCGATTTTAATGAAATTTGTATGTAGCTTAAGCCCTGGGGATGGATATGGAGACATAGGACTAGTATGTATACCAGCAGTGTAACTCATTAGCTCATTACATTTCCAGACGTTTTGCTACTAACTCGTTCTGTGGTCATGAGCATGACAATCGACTAATTTTGCTTTCGACGAATTAAGTACCTATTCTAATTATACGGACTATTTTAATTTCCAGACGTTTTGCTAATAACTCCTTCTATGTTCATGTCAATCAACTAATTTTACTTTCGGTTAATTAGGTATTCTAATCACAAGGACTATTTATATTTCCAGACGTTTGGCTACTTGCTCATTTCAATTCTGTGACGTCCTGCTAAATTGACACTTTGCTGACTGAGTATTCAACTTTCATGTCATTCAGCTGAATTGACTCTCTGCTGACTGTGTATTTTACTGTTATGTCATCTAGCTGAAATGGTCCTTTGGCGAAAAGGGAATTTTAAGAGTAACCCATTTATTTTTGTCTCTCATAGCATTCTCAAAACTGACCAGAATTCAATGAAACTTTCTAAGGCTGCGGGTCCACTGAGGCGGAGATGGGCGGAATGGAGCGATGCATTTGAAGCCTTAAGATTGTAGTGCGATGCGAATGTCTATGGGTCTCAGATCGCACCAATCAGGTGGCCTGTGTCGTGCTAGGTTTACCTTCTTTAAGCGTCAAAAAATGAATTTTTTTAGGGTTCCGTACAAAAAATTAAAAGCGAAACTCTTATAGGATCCGTCCGTCTGTCACAACCAATTTGCTCCGAATCTACTAGACCAAATCAGGTAAAATTTAGTAGGATGGTGTAATCCTCTGACTCAAACACAGATGTGCAAAGTGAATATTTTAATTTACGGATTAATATTTGACACATTTTGTATGGACAAGTGTAAATTTTTAACCCGAAGTAAGCCTATCTGTCCGCGGTCTGAATATAGGGTTCGGCCAGTAGTGGTGTTAGGACCGTGTGCAAGTTCCGTCCGCTTCGCTGTTACAATCTTATTCTTTAACTTACTGCCAAGCAGCAGAATTCGCATTGTTGTGTTCCAGTGTGGAGACAAGACAGCCAGTACCTTAGTCCTCAGGGTTGGCAAGGCATTTGGTGTCTTAGGCATGAAATACACAGTAGTGGCGCGGCGCAGATAAGGCGCAGGCGCGGCACAGTAATGTTCCGCGCCCCAGGAATGTGCCACGCCCTAAACCTTTTTCATACAAAATGTAAGCAAGTGTCAAGTTGTGAAATGCACACAAAAAGCGCAGCGCGCCTCCTGGAGGTGCAGAAAAGGTATGCCTTCGATGCTTCTGTATAATTTAGTATGGCGTCTGCGACTTTTCCACGCCTTAACGCGTCCTTACCTATCTGCGCAGTGCAGCTTCGTAGTATTTCATGCCTTAGGATTGTAGTTTCCTTGTCATTAAAAAAAAGTAGTGGGGTTTTGGAAAATGTTTAGTGTAGAGCTAGAGGACTTTTATAATTGGGGAAATAAAATCCATAGTAGGTAACCGTTTGATCAACTTTAAATGGCAAAAATGGCTGTAATGTAATGGGCTGATTATGTCTAAAATTTTTAGACATTATCATACTCTTTTGTCACTTCAATCGATTGTAAGGTTTAAATAAGTGTGTACGTAGTTAGTCCATAAGTTTTATTAATATGGATCTCGTCAGCTGAATCAATAATTGATGTATATCGTTACTAATATTATAAACGCGAAAGTTTGTATGTATGGAGGTTTGTCTTTCACACTGCAATGGCTTTGAATAAAATTTGAAATGGAGATAGCTTATACCCTGGATTAACACATGGGCTACATTTTATCCCGATAAATTTAAAAGTATCCCGAGGGAATAACGATACTCGAAATGTATGCGGACAAAGTCGCGGGCAGAAGCTAGTGTAAATATATTTTTTAATAACTATCCCTGGGACATTCTGGAACCTCTTTACAAGGTTATTTAACCCTCCTTGTATGTGCATTTTTTTACCTTGGTATTTTTGAGGCATATGAGTCGAGTATGAGCTGTATGAGTATTACTTAGTGTCTGGGTAACGCACCAAGGTGGAGATTATATTCACTGACAGATTTCAGGTACACCCTGAATATATATTTTTTTAAACCTGCAGGAATCATTCTGTGTCTAACTGAAGAAAAAAAAAACCGGTCATGTGCGAGTCGGAATCACGCATCGAGGGTTCCGTATTTAAGATAATTTGGTTGGAAAACACAAGAAAATACTTATTTTGTTATGAACATCTATGCAATAAGATCCATTTTGACTACCCTAAAATGTTTTCTAAAACTGTAGTTTGATAACTTCATTTAATTACATACATACATACATAAACTCACGCCTTCATTCAATTAATTTTTTTTTTTTTCCCGTAAAATATAAGTAATCAACTTTAAATCAGGAATTTATCAGATTTTTTGGGTAATAAACTTCAGAGATAAGGCATTCATTTTTTTTGTAATTTTTTTGCTATAAATCAAAAGGTATGTCGCGTAAAATTATAAAAAAAATAGTTTTGAAATATATGACACCCCATTTGCTTTAATTAACCTGATGAGTACCAGACTAATTTTATTTTTTTCAATAAAATTTAAATTCAAAATCTTAACACATTGAACGCCATGACGGACACCATGTGTCTGACAGCATACTTTCCTCCGGGGCCTGACCGTAAATCCCGACATATTGGCGGTCACAAGGTGTCCGCCGCGGCCCACTGGGCTACACATGGTTTTTGGTCTGGCGTTCAACGTGTTAATTAGAATGGCTGACGCACAGGTGGGTCAAAATCAAAGGACAGGTTAACTCCCTTTCATTTTTCAACCCCCATTCTAGACACTTTTTCAAATATTAAGAAAAAAAAAGAAAACTAAAATAAAACAAAAACAGATGCCGGCTAGCAAGTTATACAACTATGCCAAATTTCAAGTTAATAGCTTCTATAGTTTCTGAGAAAAACTGCTGTGACATACATACATACAGGCAGACAGACACCAAAGTCTCACCATAAAAAGGGTCTGAACAATGAACACCCCATATTTAAATAGGACCAAATCACATCAACATAATAATATTTGTACAAGGCATTTGGATTTACGAAATAAGTTAGTGACATACTACAACACAAGCACATACCTATACAAGCAACAGAACTGTATGATAAAAGTGTAACATCGTACTTGCATTGTAAACACACACAGTAGTCGCAATATTGATTTCCTTACGAGTCAAGGTCGACCTGGCCCTGGGCAATTTGTAAGTGTTACTGTGTTATGTATGTAATAGGTATATATAATAGCATATTTCTTTTTAAAATTTGAGTTTATTGTAAGTATAACATTTCTTACCCTTTCTGTCTGGGACCGTCGCAGTCCTCTAAAGCCTCTTCTGCAAAGACAGGAGCATCTTCCAACAAAGTCCAACTCTCTCCAGAATCAGAATCACTATGATCGATGTTTGCCCCGTCCATCTGTGTAACTGAAACAACATAAAACAGAAAAATACTTACACATGCAATAATATCAACTAAGTCACAAGTGCGCAAAACAACAACACAAATACGCCGAAACTGTACACACCTTTGCGCACTGTCGCTAAGAATTTTTATATCCAGAAAACAAATGTAGGGGCTCCGGTTACACTAGAATTTTTACTTTACAAAAATATAAGCAAACGACATTTTTAGATTTTTTTTTGTTTAGAAATACGTCACTTCGACACGATTTTGTTTTGTTTTGATTGATTTGTTTTGAGTTCAGCGAGTTCAGCAATCCAGCAACTCCCATTCGACATTCAGTTATACTCTAATATCTATGGTTATATTAGGTAGGTATTTTCATACGTTTATTTAGTGAGTGAATGAAGTAAATACGCAAGCGCAAGAAGAGATGGGAGCTATTGGATTGGATGAGAGATTACGCAAATCAAATGAATGGTTCACAGGTAAGATATAAATCATAAAATAGGACTCCCGCTCACTCTTTAAGGTAGATTCACAATGGGAATCAGCACGCGATAAAAGTTGTTAAAAAAAAGAATAATGTTGTTAATTTCACTGCCAACAGCGGTGGACCATTATTTTTGTTCGGAACACAATAAACACATGTTTTCCCACTAGCAATCAACTTTGCACTGCCACCATTTTTAACCTGACAATGAAATGAATAAATCCCTATACGCAAAAACGCTTCTCCAACATGCGTTAAAAACGTTTATTAACAAAACCACAAAATTAAATTATATGCATGAATTCAATCAACATCGACAAATGCTGTTTTTTGCCTTGGGTGGTATATATCCAAAATCAATTCGCTAGTTAAAATATAGGTACATCAGTGCGAATAAGAGGTCTCCTTCGACACGTTTATGTGTGCGTCATAATAATTAATTCGGGGAGGGAAGATGGCCGATTGAAAAACGACGGACTTTTGCTTTTGTTAAATTTGATTTACAGTTCCTATTTACTGATTATACTCTCCGACTGACACTGGCGAAACAAGCCCGGGCCCATCAGTTCCCCTTTATGCAACTAATAATAAATGCATACATATGCATGTATCAATATTTTGGCGCCATGGCCGTATATATACTCGTATTATAGTGCTTTTCACTGTACAACGTTTCTCAGTACAGCCGCTAACAACTCGCTCTTACGCCTTTAGCAATGAAGTTCAAATATATCAGAGCACCTTATATGTTCTGATATACGTAAGCCTTGTATTTATTAGACGATATGCAGGATTGACTACAAGCCTTTTGAACGCCAGAGACATCTCTGGCTGTCAACTCAGGTGTGCATAGCATAGCATACATGTCATGTTTGGTGTGCGAGTGTTGTAGGTATTCGACGTAAGGCTAGACGTTCAAAATCTTAATCGTTTCTTCATTTTGTACTTGTTAAGAATTTGTATTGCATTTCACTTTTCAAATTAGCTTACTATATTAAATGTTTAGTAAATAACATAGCAGCTACTAGAATGTTTAACTTCTAGATAATAAGCGTTAAATATAATGCATGTTGAGTTCGCCTGTAATTGGGTGGATACTCAATCAATATAAACGAGATGTCATTATTAGTTTGTAAGTTTTATAGTATCTTACCTGTTGGCAAACCTTAATAAATAAATAAATAAATAAAAGGCTAGTGCCTGGTTCCTATATTCAATAAACGAATAGTTTCCCTTACTTCTTCTTCTCTTTAGTGGCAGCCACAAGGCTTGTGCCAATTTCAGTTGCGTAGTTTCCCTTACGGGCAGTAGCGTTGTTTATGACATTTGCTACATACAAAATGTGTCAAACTTTAACGAGACGTCACAACTCTACCAACGGTTTTGAATATAAGAACGCACCATACCATAGGTATATCATCCATCAACGCTAATGCTATCCTTAACCACAGCCTTAACTGACCAAGACACGGGACTTGGATTGGGACTTTATTCATTTCTGCAAGATTGTCCCGTGCCTGATATTTACTTTATTTTATTATTCATTTGTATTTGAAAAAGAAGGGCCTAAGCACACAGTGGGAAACACACAGGGTAAAAAAAGAACTTTATGCTAGTGAAACAAGGCTCACATAGATAATCATGTATCGTTTGTACTACGCTTCCAGGATCTTATGCATCATTTTCGCTAATACCCAGTTTCGCAAAGTTGGCGTGATTAAATTTAATTACCATTTGGGCAACTAGGAGAATCTTGTATTTTAATTCTTAGGTACATAATAGATGTAAAAAAAAAGGAAAATAACTCTAAAACCAACTGAAATTAAAATGCCAGTATGCTTGATTCATAATTATTAACTAAACGTTTTATTGGAATGTTACTCTTCATACTGCTTCATGCTAGGATCTTCAATGGAATATGTTTTATCACAAGTGAATGAGATGGTAACGGCATATCTAACGCCAGATGTCACTTTCTCAACATAGTGCAAATTTTCTGCACCACTAGTAAACATGCTAAGTCTGCCCTTCCTGGGTTCCACAGTTCTGTTGTATTTTTCATCTACAAACACAAATCTTCCTCCCTTAAAGTCGATATTGTAATCTCCTAAATACAACAATGTGGTGTAGTGGAATGATTTGTAAGTCTCCTGAAAGAAAAGAGAAACAATTGTCGGAACTTAAGAAGGCAATTTGACCCTTAATCACATCAAATACTTCATGACTAAATTAAATATCCAGACCAAAATAAGAGTGTTTGTATAAATATTTGTGTGTTAAATAATACTAGGGACAGAGAATGTGATGGAGTTGTGTAACTGCTGTCTGCCGCATTAACAAAGAAGGCGGCTAACTGCATAGTAATAGTATAAGCATTTTAAATTTAATGTGGTTACCAATAGGATATAGAAAGCTTCAACTACTACAGGATGTCCACTTTTTTTGGTGCTAGGGCAGCTGTAGGGCTGTTCCTTTTACTGTTTGGAACTTGGCTTGGTAACACTTCATATTATGGCCTATGGACAGCGATATGACAATTCATGTAAAAGCTTAAATACAACTACATGAGAAATTACACATACATTGGTGGCCACAAAATTAAAAACACTCACAATTTTCGTAGTTGTTAGGACATCAATTTTGACAACCAATCATAAATTTCTTGATTAACTTTGAAGTTAGTTACACTTATCGTTAAATAATAATAATAACACTCCAAGGTTTAAAGTTATGTACAATAAAATTAATATGTTGAAATCATAGATTTCATTTCGTAAGGATTAAAAAAAGCACTCCAGCATTCATACTAAGTTACAATAATTTGTATGGTTGCATCAGCACTTTATATTTACATCCCTATAAAATAAAAGGTCCATTTTCAACAGTAGCTTTCATTGTAGCCATAAAATTGGTCAAAGTAAATAAAAACTAGTAATAAGACTGCTTCTCTTTGATTGGTGGACTAATTTGATAAGTCAAATTAGTATGCAACTGTATCGAAAACATGCAATAATTTCTAATAATGTGGACACCATTGTAAGTTATTTTGTTATTAATAAAGTAAACTCTTGTCATACTTTGTCAACATGAGGATGCCAATATTCATCATGCACTGTTACTGCTTCTTTGGCACTAATTTGTGAAAAGAATGTGGGATGTGTCAAATATATTCTATCAGGAAATACTCCAAAGTGATGAGCCACACTATGCTTAATCTTCTCTTTTACTACCTGCAATAAGAAAATAATAACATATGTGTTAGGATCTCAGAATGACTGTCCGACTGTTGATCTGTGAGTCTTAACATATTTAACCTCGTAAGGCCCATTGTAGTAAAAACAAGGATTTTTTTTGTAAGTGGGACTTTGAATCTACTATCAAGGCAATACAGTTCAATTAAGCTTGTTAAAGGTCAATTAAGTCTAAAATCCCACAGACATTGAAAACAAGGGTCTTCAACTAATGAGTATTGCTGGTAATGATCCATGCATGTGAGACGTAGATGCTGACAGTTGCGTTGATGCACCGCCTCAAGGTAGCGCAAAGAGGTGTGGAATGCCCGGAGTTACTCTGCTTGACAAAATAAGGAACAAGGTCATTCCCCAATGCACTAAAGCCACCGACATAAGTAAAAGAGTTGCACAACTTAATGGCAATGGGCCAGTCATGTCTGTCGCTTAGATGAAGACAGATGGAGCCAAAGAACTCTGTACTGGAGACCCCAAACAGGAAGCCGAAACAGAGGAAGACCACCAGCCAGAGTCGGACGATATCCAGAAGACAGCAGGCCCGACCTGGACCAGAATCGCTGCATCAAGGACTTCATGGAAATCCAATGGAAATCCATGGAAGAGGCATATGTTGTTGTATGCTGAGAAGAAGAAGAAGTTTGTTTGATAATACCATTTTCAGTTTATGAACATAGGAAAAAAAACCTTATTCTTGTTGCAACACAGTTTAAATTATATTGCCTTGATTATGTACAACCTATTGCACACTGGGCCTTACAAGATTAAGGTCGGAAAAGTAGGCATTGCATTACATAAGGGATTTACATCTATTTAATATGCATAAAAATTTCAGCATATGGGCGGTCCAAAAATATAAGACACTTTTATCCAAGAAAATAATAGTTTCTGTGGTAATAATAGGTCATGAGTAAACTAAAGCAAATAATTTGAACTTCAACATTTGAAATACCTTGTACACATTGAAATCACTTTCATCAAACACTTTCTTCATGTTTGGCAATTTATAAAAATTCACAAAATGTTGTCCTTGGGACAAAGCTCCACTGTGAAGGTCCAGTATAGATGCTCCACCGGACGAACCACCATGCTTCAGCCCTTTCTTGGCTATGACCAACAGGCTATCAGCCTCTATATCTGATATTGCCATATCTGTGACAAATCTTTTACAATTTTTAGGAAAACAGCCTTCATATTTGTCAATTTCCTTTAAATAAGAAGGTGAACAGTCCACTATTTGACCTTTTCCAGGTAGATTCTCAGATTGTTTGGCGAATATTTTATTTTTTTCTTCTTTAGACGAAAAGTAAACTATTAACAGTAGAGAAAATATAACGACGGTGCGGGATATAACCCGTAGTGGTATACTTCGGGTGGTCGATCTGCAATGTTTAAATAAAATATATCAACTTATCACAGCATTTATAAGGCATTTCATGAGAAAGCATACTCACTCATGTTTCAATACTTCTTTTTCAGATTTTTCATCACTTTTATCATCTTGAGACTGTTGATCTTTGGTTACGTTACGTCTTTTTATTTCCTGCATATTAATTTAATTCTAAATTTATACTCTAGGATATTGTTTCATACACGCTTTCAAAACCATTCAAGCTTTTTATTTTGGATAATGGCTTGAAATCTTAAAATATTACTTGACAATTTTGGGCTTCAACTGAACTGAAGTGAAGTTGTAGTAGAAAAGTCACAGAGAATAAAATAAAAATGACTAACCATAGATATATAATAAGCCTACCTCTACGCGTGACAAGTTAAACACTACATCAATTTATTATCCAAGTCATATGGCTTTTCACGTAGAGACCTCGTTGTGTTGTTCTCAGTCATTATTTTATTTTAAGGTTTATTGACCTTACATTTGTAATAATTTTATTTTTGCTTGTTTTAAGAATTTATTGTTTATTACTTTATTACCTTAATATTACTTAATGTAACTTACTTTTAAGTATAATTATGTTTTTATGATTGAAAAAATGACCTTCTGCTGGAGTTTCTTGCGGCGCTTCTTCTCCACAATGATGGTCTTGTCCGAAGCGCTGGTAGATTCACTGTACCTTTCCGACGTGTAAAAGAGCCCGCATGTGGCCAATTTACTGAATAAATATTTTGAATTTTGATTTTTTTTTGACATTATAAGAAGTATTCATATGCACCGTTGCTGGCGAGAAAATCGGCGCTAGACTAGACTAGACTAGACTAGACTAGACTAGACTATACACCGCTCGTCGCGTCATTTCCGCGTGATGTACAGAAAACACTGCAATTGCATGTAGAAAGTAGCGCAACATTTTTGAATAGGTATTTATTTTAGGTATTGAATAAATTCACAAATTGAAATAGTCACATTTGTGTAGTTATGTCCCTTTCTGAAGCTTATTTCTAACTTGCAAAAAATGCGACCGGTTGCCATTAAATAAATAAATAAATGAACTTTGAAAAAACCCCCAAAAAGAAACAGCTCTACGGTCAAAAAATCGATCTGTACTTTAATCACAATGGCTTTACTTTAGTGGTGGTAGGACTTTGTGCAAGGTGACCATCCGTAACGCTAATAGGTACCAACCATCTTAACCTTTAATCTACCGCCAAACATCAGTGTGAGTTCGCATGGTTATGTTTCAGTGAGGGGATGAGACATGGTACCTAACCGGTAAAATTACTAGCATAGAGGCAACATAGAGGATTAAATTTTTTTTATATATAAAAGAATACACATTTAGGGCCTTATTGGACCCGATTCTATGCCTCTAAACTTCCTAATTTTATTTAGGTGTCGCTAAAACACTTTGCTATTCTATGAGAAGCTGTCATAATCAATTGACAGCGCCATGACAGCCCTCTTCGCGGTCTTATACATTGTCAGCTTAGCTTGACATTCTGGAATAGCACTGGTTAAATCTGCCGTCTAAACTATGTCTTAAAATTAGACAATGTAGTTTTAGGTTATTTAAGCGATGAGCACGTTGAATCAGGTCCATTTTCGGCCCATTTATAGAGCTTCCGCAAGACAATTTTAATATTGTTTTCACCTGAGCAGCTCAAACAAGCAGGTTTTGCTGTTTAAAAAGAGCATGAGCATTTTTTGCTGCGAGCAACAAAGTAACTATTAAATCAATATTTTTTCTCAAACATGCTCGGAAAAAACGGTTTTCCGATTGAAACACAAGGACGGGAAGAGCCTCATTTTACTCCTAGGAGTAAAAAAACCATATGAAAACACTTTCCGTCCATGTCCATATATTTCTTAAAAATGCTGTTAATTTGCATACAAAATCAAAAGGACCAAGACAAAAATTCCAAACAGCCAAGGTAACTGCTCGCTTTTTTAGCACAGTGCGTGTGTTTCTTTTCGAATTTGCATTCCAATGTCTATGGTTAGTATTTAAAAACAATTGACAGTAGTCGGTAACATTCGTTCATTCTGCATAATATAATTGTGAAACCGAATATTAAACTATTTGTTGTGTGAAATACTATAAAAAATGAGCTCAAGCGACGAAAGCGACTAAATAGGTACCACTCCGCCTATATTAAAATCTGAAGCTGCCTCGGTTAGGCAAAACCTGCTTCCCGCTAAATCTAAGGAAAAATATAACCGAACTTATGACCAATTTATGCTGTGGAGGGCAAACAAATAAACAAACAAGTAAATTACTTGCTTTTTAGAAATGTATTTGTATTATTTCCTCACATGTTTGAGAAAAGCATTATGTATGCCTCGGCGAAAACGAGGATTTCCTGACTCGTATTTTAGCAGGCCTCGCTGTTGCTCGGCGTGCTAACCACCTCGTCAGGAAAACCCTTACTTTCCGCGCCTAGGCAACAATGTACTATTTCTCAAACATGCTCGGAAAAAACGGGTTTCCGATTGAAACACAAGGACGGAAAGAGCCTCATTTTACTCCTAGGAGTAAAAAAACCATATGAAAACACTTTCCGTCCATGTCCATATATTTCTTAAAAATGCTGTCAATTTGCATACAAAATCAAAAGGACCAAGACAAAAATTCCAAACAGCCAAGGTTCTTTTTGAATTTGCATTCCAATGTCTATGGTTAGTATTTAAAAACAATTGACAGTCGGTAACATTCGTTCATTCTGCATAATATAATTGTGAAACCGAATATTAAACTATTTGTTGTGTGAAATACTTTTTAGAAATGTATTTGTATTATTTCCTCACAATATGTTTGAGAAAAGCATTATGTATGCCTCGGCGGAAACGAGGATTTCGTGACTCGTATTTTAGCAGGCCTCGCTGTTGCTCGGCCTGCTAACCACCTCGTCAGGAAAACCCTTACTTTCCGCGCCTAGGCAACAATGTACTATTCCGCTACTCACAAAATTCTAAAGACTCACTCACTCACTTTGTTCACTCACTTTGTTGTGTCACTTTCACTTCGATACAAAAAAACGAGAGACAGAAACAATTTGATTCAAAGTTCGATTTTTAAATTCCATACCTAGGCCCAAAAAAGAAGCAAACAATATAACGTTCGGATACACATATAACCGTAAAATTGCAAATTATCTGTTAAAGTTTCAAGTGCGATTATTATATATTTTATATATAATCAAATTATATTTTTTTAAATGAAATAAAGAGATTATCTTGTATCTACATCATTATTTATCGATTTAATTATCTTTAATTTTGTAACATAAGTGCGGTTTCAGAACGCATCTTTAAAAAATAGCGGGATTTTTTTTTTTGTTTTTGTTTATTCTTTTGTTACGATAAATAACTCCGGAAGCATTGAAGCAACGTGTAAAAAAGGCAGAACTAAATTTCCTGCCTGAAAAGTCTCGCGAAAAATATCTAAAAGCTGATGATAGTTTTAAGCAATGGAACCCAATCCCTTTTATATGGTTTTTGTTTGTTCTACTTTCGTTACATGTTGAATATTATAAAAGTAATCATAAATAAATATGAGTCAGTCCAGTCCAGTAACGAAGTCTGCTGTTTAACACCGGAAGCATTGAAGCTGCGTTTAAATAAATAATGCAGAATTAAGTTTCCTGCTCGAAAAGTCTCACGAAAATATCTGAAAGCCCTTCAAGCGGCAAGAAAACTATTTGTTAGTTTAAATTTGAATTTTGAATTAAAATCATAAAGTATTCATCGTTTTGACTGCAGCCGTTATACGCACAGAACTATATCTCGATATAGTTCTGTGGTTATACGGCTACTTGCCACTCAAGCAATAGAGACTTGCAAAGGATGCAAACACTTTTAAGGAGACTGTACGTTTAGCGTACTTCATGGAGTTATGCAATCGAAGGAACCATGTGGATCAATGTTGAAAACCACAATAAACCTATCCCAAACTTATTGAATTTTTGGAGAGAAGTCAGTAGGGCATAAATCCAAAAAGTAAAAGATAGCCGTGAAAAAACATTTAAAAAAATCCGTACAGCAATTTTCTCGCTACAAAATTAAGTATTTATCAGTCATTAGGATAAACATATAATTATGTATGTGTACATTACCCATGTGTAAAGCTTTCGGCGTAGTAGGTGGGTTACTTAGTTAGGCCCTAGTTCCAAACAAAACTGTTACTTTTAATTCACAAAACTGCAATAATTTAACTGATAACTTTTAATTTTTAATAGTCTTTGTTTTACAAATATAGATACATGTTGTTTAATTTTATCTTTAATATGTTCTCACTGCTGAGGTGATAAGTTGTATGTGTCACACGAGACCAAAGTGTATTTACCTACATCTCGTGTCTTTGAGTCTCTCACTACACTCAGGGTTCTGACCTAGAATCACTCGCTAAGCTCGTGATTCAATTGGGATTGTTCATATTTTTTAAATAACTCTAATTTGAAAACCATTTCGAGAAATAGGGTTTTAAATCCGTTCTGCATTATTAAGTTTTTGAAATATTTATCTATTTTGGACATTTCGACAAAAGCATATTTGACCTTTGTTTGACTTTCGTTTTTGGCTTGAAGCCCTCCTAGGTGTATTGTAAGGGTTAGGCGAAAACTGGTGGAAATAGTATGTTTTATTCAAAATTCAAAATTCAAAATTCAAAATATTTATTCAGTAAATTGGCCACATGCGGGCTCTTTTACACGTCGGAAATGTACAGTGAATCTACCAGCGCTTCGGACAAGACCATCATTGCGGAGAAGAAGCGCCGCAAGAAACTCCAGCAGAAGGTCATTTTTTCAATCATAAAAACATAATTATACTTAAAAGTAAGTTACATTAAGTAATATTAAGGTAATAAAGTAATAAACAATAAATTCTTAAAACAAGCAAAATTTTTTTTTTTACAAATGTAAGGTCAATAAACCTTAAAATAAAATAATGACTATGAGAACAACACAACGAGGTCTCTACGTCAAAAGCCATATAACTTGGATAATAAATTGAACAACAAGTCCTTGCAAACGTGAACAGACCGGACCCCACAAACAGCACCCGTTCACGAGTATGACGCGTATCTCAGCCATCGCCTCTCTCAACCATGTGATCGGGAAAGTGGCGACCCGATCAACGACGCCGCCGTAAGCAAAGACCTTTGAGCGAGCATGACATGCTCATGCTGCCGGACAACAAAAGTAATATTGTGTGTAACAGCTGTCCGGCGAGAAACATCACAGTGTGTTCTCATTTAAAATCTTCTTGTACACACAAGAGTAGAAAATATAAAATACAATTAGTAAATCACAGTCGACTTACTGAGTCAGTGCTAGAATACAAAATTAGCTTAGACACTATTTTATATTGTAAATTTTAAAATTTACACTACTAAAATACATCTTGGTCACCAATAAAGTCATTTACAGTGTAATAAGCCCTACCCAATAAGCAGCGCTTGATGTGAGACTTAAATTTATTGAACGGCATATTGACGATTTCAGATGGTATCTTGTTGTAAAAACGTATACAGTTCCCCGCAAACGAAGTGCTTACCTTACGGAGACGGTGACCTGGAAGTGCGAGCTTATCCCTATTTCTAGTATTTAAATTATGAACGTCGCGGTTATGCCTAAACTCTTGTATGTGTTTGCGTACATACATGATATTCTCAAAGATATACTGAGACGCGACTGTAAGAATATTGATTTCTTTAAATTTATCCCTTAACGAAACACGAGACCCCAATTGATAAATAGCACGTACAGCCCGCTTCTGTAATACAAAGATGGTTTGGATGTCAGCCGCTCTTCCCCACAGTAAAATTCCGTAACTCATAACACTATGGAAATAACTATAGTACACAAGTCTCGCCGTCTCGACGTCAGTAATTTGTCGGATTCGCTTTACCGCATAAGCCGCTGAACTTAGTTTACTTGCAAGTGTGGATATATGCGCACTCCATTGCAGTTTCGAGTCTAGAGTGACACCTAAAAATACTGTTCTACCTTCAAATTCCAGTGTCTCATCCTTCAGTCTTATTCTATCCGCATTCATACTCCTAACGTTGGACAAAGAAAATTTAATGCACTTGGTTTTTTTGGCATTTAAAAGTAAGTTGTTGGCTGTAAACCAGTCAACAATTGTAGACAACGCAACATTGATGTCATCAAAATTATCCTGTTTCCTATCCGCTTTGAATATTAGTGAGGTATCGTCAGCAAACAAGACTATTTCATGTTTATCGCGCACTACATACGGGAGATCGTTAATATAGATCAAAAATAAAAACGGACCCAGAATAGATCCTTGAGGCACTCCCATAGCTACAGATGACCCAGAGGATTGTGTTCTGTTAATGTCTACCCGCTGAGTTCTGTGCGCGAGGTAGGAAGCAATAAGATCAAGAGCATTGTTTTTGATGCCATAGTGGCTTAACTTTCGCACTAACGTAACATGATCAACACAATCAAATGCCTTGGACAGATCACAAAAAACTCCAATAACATCTAGTGATTTTTCCCAGGCATCAAATATATGTTTTATTAAAGTAGAACCGGCATCAGTTGTAGATCGTCCCTTGGTAAATCCGAATTGACTGCTATGAAGTAGCTTATTCTGATTAAAGTGTGACGATATTTGATTAAGAATTAATTTCTCAAAAACTTTACTTAGAGCTGGTAGTATCGAAATCGGTCTAAAATTTGTGGGGTCTGATTTTGTCCCTGACTTAAACAAGGGTATGATCTTACTATGTTTCATCAGATCAGGGAATACCCCAACATCGACACACTTATTAAACATGGTAGCTAGGTAAGGCGCAGTTGACTCTAAAATGGACTGAAGTACTGTAACAGAGAGGCCCCAAAGATCTTCAGTCTTTTTGATATTAAGAGACCTAAACGTTTTAACCACAACTTTAGAGGTGACATGGTAAAATTTGAAAATATTCGTGCATTCCTTAACATTAGATCTTAATAAGATTTCAGCCTTATCAGGAGATGATAGTAAAGATTTAGTGGTCTCTAAAGGTATGTTCGTAAAAAACCGCTCGAATTCTTTCGCTACATCCAGGTCCGAGTTTACTAGAGTATCGTCAACTCGCAAGCTGTAGTGCGGGTCTCTAATTCTAGTTCTACCAGTTTCCGTGTTAATTACTTTCCAGACGGTTTTAATCTTGTTATCAGATTTGCAAATTTTATTCGAATAATACTGGGACTTCGCGGCAGCACAAATCTGCTTAAATTCCTTAGAATAATTTTTAACGTACTCTAGAAACTCAGGCCTATGATCGACAGCTCTTATAGCATACAACTCATATAATTTGTACCTCTTTTCATGAATCGCTGGTGTAGCCCAGTCACAAAATTTCGTACCTTGCTTGACTTTTACCTTTTTCAGACTAAAGCAGGCATCAAATTCCTTAATAATACAATTAAATAAAGAAGTACATAAACTGTCTGGGTCTTTCCCAGCACACGTCATATAATTCAGTTGGTTAGTGACCTTATTATTAAATAATTCTAATCGATTTTCAGTAATATGTCTAAGTATAAACTCTTGGGGCGCATAATCAGTCTTCCCCTTAAAGGAAGCTTGCTGGCCACAGTGATCTGAACTTAAGTTATTGATTACGGATTTCTGAATAGGGTCAAAATTACTAAATATATTATCAATACAAGTAGCGCTAGTTGCTGTGATTCTAGTTGGCTCATAGAACAGATTGACTAAATTGAAAGATTTAAAAGCACTCAGTAAGTTAATAGACATGGGTGATTCGTCTAGCAGATTAACATTAAAATCACCACACACTATATTATACTAGTAGATACAAACACTTTTTAATTTTTATCATTTGATATCATTTAATTGTTAAAATTTATCAGAAAATGCCATCCCAAATTTAAAATAGTCATGTCATCCATAAAATGTCAGCTAAATAAATAAATAAAACAAAACAAAACTATTGGGTCAAACACAAAATCAATGAAATTGGCTTCTTAAAATTACCATTTTTTTCGAATTAGAATGTAAAAACCGTGAGTTATTTTTATTGGTCTATCCCAATTTTAAAATCCTTCGCTCGCTCGGGATTCAAAATCGACACTCGCAGCAAAAACCTACTGTGCTTTTTTGTTGCACAAATAACTCTTGTCTCATTCGGTGCCGTCTTAACATTTAATTGTAATCGAGCTTTAAATTAAGCTGAGACGGTATTGTTGTGCATTAATGTTTTAGACGCATTCCTTTTGAAATCACGACGTTTTATGGCTGCATGATATATTTTTAAATTGTAATTCGCTAACAACTTTTTCAAATGTTGTTAAATAAAAAAAACCGGTCTCGTTTTTCCCTAATGGTGCGTTCCTATATTCAAAACCGTTGGTAGAATTATGAAGTCTCGTTAAAATTTGACACATTTTGTACGTAGCAAATGTCATAAAGCTACTGCCCGTAAGGAAAACGATTCGTTTCTTGAATATAAGAAAAGGAAGGAAATAATAATATTGTATGTAAAAATGTTTAACCTGAGCATTTATAAACTACTTAACTCAACTTTTAAAACTTCATTATAATATAATCCAAAATAGTGACTCGATGACTTTATACCTAACTGCTTACAAATTTTTCGTTGTTACCTATTGCTTAATTTTTTGCTTTTCTTCTCGTTTAACTGATAATTATATCCGGCACGGTCGCTAGCCAGCGAGATGTAAAGCGAGCGACTGAGTAATCCCGAGCGTTTGAACTAGAGAATGCAATCCCGCATGAGATTTTAATCCCGGTATTCGGCGGGACTGACAGTTCTTACTCCCGCGTGATCCCGTTGTTCAAGCAAGGTAGAAGCTTCTATGAAAATATATCAAATTCTTAATTTAAAAACAAGATAACATTTCCTCGGGGAAAATAAATAATATCAGGGGACAATGTCACACCAATAAAATTGACCTAGTCCCAAACTAAGCTCTAAGCTTTTACTATGGGTACTAGACAACGATATAAATAATTATATTCATACATACATGCATTGGATCACGCCTGTTTCCCAGAGGGGTAGGCAGAGACCACTTCTTTCCACTTGCTACGATCTTGACAAATTTCTTTCGCTTCTTCCACATTCATACATCGAGTCATGCACGCACATCGGTTTCGGGTACTTAAGATTCGGCCCTTTTCCAGTATTTCTCCGATTTGATTAATATTAATAATTATATAGAGAAAAATATACTTAAACACATAGAAATCATCCATGACTCAGGAACAAATATTCCCGCTCATCAGTCATCACACAAATATCTGCCCTTACCGGGATTTGAACCCAGAATGGAACTTCAAAAAAAATAGGACAGACTTAACTGTCAAGTCAGGGCGCGGCAAACCAAGTTCAATACCGAGCAATAACGAGATTAATCGAATGAACGAAGTGCCATTTTGTCAGCTAACCTCATGCATGACGTATTAAGTTTTTTTTTCATGATTGGACACAAACTGCTAGGTTCCGAATTGATTTTTCTTGTGACTCTTTTCAACTAGTACCTACTGGATAAAGAATTACGAGTACCGACACGAAGCGCTTCTGCGAAGGAGTTTGAGTTTTTCAAGGTGAAGATGAGCAAGTGTGAAACCAGATTTTATATTGAATATTGGTATGAATTAAAATATTACATTATATTGCGTCATTTAAAACAGGTTAAGCCACGTTAACTTGCCAAATCATAATCCGGTATAGATTTTTTGTTTATTTTATTACTAGTGAAGAAGACGAAGTAGGTAACTTAGGTTTTTTGTTTTTAAAAATTGGGCGAATTTAGCAAGTATATTTTTGTATTTAATCGGTCGGTCATCCAGTACTTTACTCTTAGTACTATGAGTACTATGACCGACCCGCACCAGCTCTAGGATGTCCGGAGGCGTCTTTAAGCTGGGATGAAAGGGCCTTAATGAAGCTTTTCAAATCAGCGACTAGGGTCCCATGGTCCCCACTGCAAGCGTCACAAATTCGTAATCAATCATATAAAATTAAAGATGAATATTTGCGGCGCTTGAGGGTTGGGTTAGGTTAGGATTTCCCGAATAAGACGGTACGACAAACCAAACACGCTTGCGTGAGGTAAACGGCGGTTAGGGTAACGACGTTGGTATTCCCTTCTAGCTGCAACCGCAACAATAAATGAATGAATGAATCCGTAACAATAAATGATATCTGCGTATTCTTCGAATTGGCAAGCAGACATTTGAAAAAGAAGCTTAGTTATCAATATCGTCCGAAATGGAAAGAAAGTTGAAAGTAGGTAACTGATTACGTAGGTCACTCGAAAAGTTTTGAGATGCTCGAAATTTCAAAATGGAACGCACTTTGTATTTAAAAAGCAAATTTATTTTAAAATATAACACCATTAGCTGAATTTAAAAAGGAGAGCGATGTTCTACCTATTCATTTTCCTACAACACTTCCCGCGTTTTTCGGTTAAAAATGGAACGCACTTTAGGTTTTTAAAAAGCAAATTTAAAAGAACACGATTAGCTGAATTTAAAAACGATAACGATCCCGCGTTCTTTGGTTGAAACGATGGAGCTTGACCGCGAACATTTCTGCTATTATTACTAATTGTACATTTTTAAAATGTCATAAATTGTACCTTTTCTGAAAGCTTATGAATTGAGCAAACTATTCCGGTCATTTGTACGCGAAGTGTCATACTTTTTTTTTTAGTTATGCTTTAAAATGTTACAAAATTTGGAAAATAATTACTACAATTTTTTACTTAAAATCCTTTTATTGGCAAAACTTTGCATTTCTTTGGCATTTTTTATCATTTTTCGTAATCAGTAATTCATTGGCTATTTGAAAAATGCTTTTTTTTATTTCTAAATGACGAAGTTTTTACAGAACGACTAGTTTTAGGTCGAAAGGCGGATATTTAAAAAAAAAACTAAAAACGTGAATAACTCGATAACCAATGAGTTTTGACCCCAGGTTGACTGGACTTAAATCGTTACAAATGAGCTGTAGAATAACCCCTTTCAAGGAATACGGCGAATTTCCAGTCACCCTGTATAGGATATGGCCACCCATAATTTTCTTGAATTTCACTTCGTCGATTGTATCATATTTTCATCGAACGCTGACTGCTGAAACCATGATGTTTTCGGATATATTAACCACAAATTACGTAAGTTAAGTTAGATTCAACTTGGGACTACCAAAAAAAACTCATGCGACGAGATATGCCAATCGATTAAATGAAAACTGCACAATACGTTTGTTGAAAGGCATTTCGGTAAAATATAATAGGTACCCATAGGATATACATATATATTATATATGTATCATTGAATCTGCGGTCACCTCCGCGCGGTTTGATACCCGTGCGTGATGAAACGTGAGTTTGGAACTGGCACATCACGTGAACAGAGCTCACAAAAAAATTGACCTTTTTAATATGAATACGAGTAGTAAGCCGATCGCGATGGGCTATAAATCACGGAGACTATCTGTCTATTATGCGACTAACTGGTGGTAGTGACCCTGCCTACGAAGATAGCGGTGCCGGGATCAAATCCCGGTAAGGGCAGATATTTGTTTGATGATCGCGGATATTTATATATTTCTCTATATAAGTTTTTATATCGTTGTCTAGTACCCATAATACAAGTAGGGCTTAGATTGGGACTAGGTCAATTGGTGACGAGCAAGATCCATAATGATATTATGAATGTGAAAATAACTTTGTCTGTCTGTTTATTAAGCTTTCATGGCTAGACCGCTGAACAGATTTCGATGAAATTTGGTAGGAGATAGGTGGAAACCCTTCGAAGGACATGGGGTATTTATTTTACGAGCAGCTATCGCTAAACGACGACGTCTAATCGGGCGGAGTCAAGGGCATCAGCTGGTCACACATAAATTGAACTTGCCCCATAACTGGTTTGCTCTGCTTCCTAATTGAGAATGCACGCGCTAAATTGTGTTTTGTACTCTGACGGGGCTACTTAAACTCGCCGGTTAATATGTATGAGTCGAGTGAACCAGTGCAGTGATGCGCTTAAGACAATTGGTATTGTTCATATTTTTACTCTAATTCGAAAACCATTTCGAGGAATAGGGTTTTAAAGCCGTTCTGCATTATTACGTTTTTGATATGTTACTCTTTTTCGGATATTTCGACAAAAGTATATTTAACCTTTGTGTGACTTTCGTTTTCGGCATGAAGTCCTCTTGGGTGTATCTTACGGGTTAGGCGAAAACCGCTTGAAATAGTATGTTTTAATACACTATTACAATCACTTTTTATCATTAGATATCATTTAATTGTTGTAATTTCTTAGAAAATGCCAACCCAAGTTTAAAATAATAAAACATACATTCATACATAAACTCACGCCTTCATTCCCAGAGTGGGGTAGGCAGAGCTAAAGAATTACCAACAAGGCTTATTATAATGTCATCCATAAAATGCCTGCTAAATAATAAAATATATTTAAACCAAACTATTGGGTCAACTTCAAAATTAATGATATTGGAATCTTAAAATTCCCTCTATTTCCAATTAGAATGTATAAATCGGGAGTATATTTTTTTGGACCATCCCAATTACACCTCTAGGGTCTAGGCTCATAAATTGAGGGTTCATACTTATTTACAGAGTGTCCACCGTGCCACATGGAGGGAGTACTAAAATATTGTAGAGAAGTAAAGCTTCGTGGAGACTTTATTATATTTTTAAAAGTAAGTTATGCTTTGTGCACTTAGATATACATACTATTGGGGTTTCATAAACTGCTGCGGGTACGGAAACGTTTTCGTCAGTGATTGTGATCGTAAAGGGTCTGCTAATCTGAATTAAGATTCAGATTGACCAAAATTGCCCCTGAAATTGAATTGATGTAAGTACCAAATCAAGTTTCCTACATAGCTTGAAAGTTTAATATTATACTTTTTTCGGTGTCTAAAGTTTTATTTATTTAGGCCTTGTGTGCCACTAAATATGATTTCTGTTCCAAAAATCTTGACTAATCCTGACAAATTCCATTGATTCTGATTTCTAGACAGTTGTCTTGAATCCCTGAGTTCCTGACAAGTCCCGTTAGTTGCTGTCATCTGGTAACTCGGCTGCGCCCGAGGTCAAGGGATTGCAAGTGCGTTGCCGGTCTGTAAGGATAAGAAGGAAAATTAAGAGGGGGTAAAAACGTGGAAAGGGATTAATAGAAGGGAGTAAAGGAGATTTACCCCTTCGGCGCTCTTCCTGAACCGACGGATACTCGGATCAAGTAGGTACGCAAAAACTTATAGAAATTGTACAATTCGAATACAATTCGGTTCTGAAGGAATAAATAGCTTTAAAGTAACCTAGTTACAGTGTGGCAGACCGGCAGATCGCTATCGACTTTACCATATCAAATTAATTTATTTAAATACATCGTTTTATTCCAAACACAATGAATAGTTTCATTAAGTCCAAGTTAAGTCCAAACGGAATATTTACAAAACTTGATCAATGCCCGCTGCCTCACACTGTCAAGTAGTCAAGTCGAGTTACTGTGTCTTCACCAGTTCTGTCACCTACTCTAGGTACTCAGTTACCCGCGGCGGTTCGGCGTAGGCGCGCGTGTTATCTCACAAATTAAAACTCCATAAGTTCTAACATTTACGATTTACACAGACAGTTCGAGTGAGTGAATTTCCTGTTTATTTCAATCACGTAAGTGACTGTTGTTGAATAATTTTAATTTATATTTAGGTAGTAAGTAATGATAGGTGCCTATGACACGAAAAAGATAAACAGAAGTAATAGTTGTAGGTACTTTTAAAGTGTATCGGTTTTTTTTACATCTAGTGGTAATTTGGTGTAACAGTGATTACAGTGAAGATAATTAAAATGAAATAAATTATTATTTTTGTAATAACGGATAGAAAATAGTTCGGTAGGTGTGGTAAAATAATGTATGTGAATTTGTAGAGCGTATCTCCTACTGCAATAGACGTCGATATATTGGGAAAGCAAAAGGGATTAACAGTCAACAACTGCTGAACGCCTTTCTAAAGTAAATACCTGCTATAACGTAAACTAATACAGACTTAATAAAAGTTATTCTGAATACATTTATTTTATTACATGGTACGTCATACAGGGTATTGTATTAAATCTCAACCATATAGGAGTTTTTCACTGTTTATTAGAGCTCAATTATGCAAAATGTGGTCACAGAATTATCAACAAGGTTTTAGAGTGGCTGGTAATACCGTAGCTCTGCCTACCCCACTTTGGGAATGAAGGCGTGAGTTTATGTATGTATGTATGTATTAGAGCTCAATTGAAATACCGTCAATGATTTGTGGCTCGAATTCAATTCAAGAGTTTTTGTTTAATAAAATGGTAGTAAGCCATCGTTGGGATGTAATGGTAATGGGAGTCTCATCAAATTTGTTAAGGGTAGATGGTCAATCTATGTTTGGTTTACGCATTGTTTTTTTTTGACGCTGAGATGTTATTAAGTATTATTTTTTCTCTTACTTTACCTTACATTTGACATACCAAATGAAAGAGACGCAACTTAAATATTTGTCGAATAGCAACCAAGTAAACTGCCACCACATGGACCATCATGCGCCTCAGTTACAGTAAACACAACTCTATGTAGGATTTGGGAGGTTTGCCTCACGTTCAAGTGTTAGATTTTTACGAGTACCTACCTACCTAATTAGTATTTACGTCTTCCATGTTTTTTTGACCTTAACCTAACATCTCCTAACTTGCACGGAAAAAAATACATACATACATACCTTCACGCCTGTAATCCCAGAGTGGGGTAGGCAGAGCTACAGAATTACCTACAACTTTAAAAACTTGTTGATAATTTCTGTAACCACATTTTGCACAAATAGGCTAAGATGTTTATCAGCGTATTAGTGACAGGTTGCAAGCCCATCGCCTTACAGTACTACAAGCCTTTATTCCCTTAGTCGCCTCTTACGACCTCCACGGGATGACATGGAGTGGCACTATTCTAACCCGGCAACCACACGGGAAAAAATATACTTTGTAGAAACTCACGCGAATTTTATTTCGTTTAGACGTGAAAGGAGGTAAACACTGTAAAAAAAACCCTTTCGCATTTATAATATCTATCAAAACATAATTATAAGAGAGAACCTGTGAAATATTGCTTAAAATGTAAGTAACATTCTGATATTGAAAAACTCTAACAATTGGAAGTTTATTTATTTATTTAAACTTTGATGCACAACACAATACACAACGTAAGTACAAATGGCGGACTTAATGCCTTGAGGCATTCTCTACCAGTCAATAGTTCCATTAACTTTATTAATATGCATCAACGTTGTAGTCGGGGTCATGGGCAGAATAGCTAACTATTGTTACATAAATTAACAGGATGGTGAAATGAATTTAAATAGAACTACAGTAAAACTTAACTAAAAGATGCACTTTAGATACGTGCATTTTGATTGAATATTACCTGTGCTGTTCTTGGGAAATAACTTGAAAGAAAGAGGCCAAGAGTGGACGGTTCGGCATAACTTGCATGTTGACAGTTACGAGCTTTGGTTACGAAACATTGGGAGCTTACACTTTTAAGCACGTACCTACTTGAATCTTAATAATGAACATCTCAACATATTAAACAAACAAGTCATTACAGAAACCCATTCAGGTTTATAATGCTTAATGTGACACTGATAGGTGTTAATGTTTTTATGTTCATCAGACAATGTTAGAAAACATCTGGAAAAATACACGCCAAATTAAAAAACAAACTTAACATTGACGTTGGCGTTTTTACCCTACCTGTCGCTTTTTCTGATCAAAAGTCATGGCACTCATGTCATGCTTTATTTGAAAAATGACATGTGTACAAAATCTATTATTCCCGACAGAATTATTATTCGTTTTACTAATTTAGGCATAACACGGCTCCTTATTTACTAGGTACTTCTAGAATGCCGTCGACAGACAGTTAGATTTTTTAAGCCGCAGTAAAAATGAAGCAACCGTGCAACTGTCACCTGCCCTTTTACGTACACTTATTAGAGAAGCGGTGATCCTTGTACTAATTAAGCACAGTGCGGCTATTATCCGGTTCAATTACTCTTTATATTTCACCGTGATACCATTTTTATATCCAGCACCAAGGGGTTAAGTGTCAAGTCTAGCTGGTATACCGACACCGAGTAGGTCGTCTTCGTTGTGTTTGCTTTCGATTATGTATACAGGGTGTCCCAGAACTTGACGTAAATCCAGAGGCCCTAGACAAGATGCATTTGGCATTCGTTATCGTTATCCGAAATCTAGGTATAGGTTTGACGTAAGGTGTCAGACGGTCGCGTCGAGCGTCTACGTCAATTCCATCCATTTTGTCAGTTCTTGAATATCGTTTACGTTAATATGCAGCAACTTATCTAACCTCACAGAATATATAGTTTAAACTTTTGCTTTAGGTAAGTTTAATATATTCAGAATGATTAAGGTTTTAATGATACTAGCAAAAAACACTAAAAGCCGTTTACTGTAATGTTTCCTGTATTGGTCAAATTGCATCAAATAATGTCTATTTGCCCACATTAAGGACTTTTTGTTCCACGATTTCCAAATATTGATTAACTGCGCCAACTTTTGCGACAGCATACCACCTTGGTATAAAGCGTTTTTTTTCAGTAAGTAGGTACGTAGAATTTGTGGAATGAGAAACGAGAAATACTTTGGTGGCATAGAAAGTAACGATTTATTTTGAATGCGTTGATATTTTGGAATTATGTTGTAATTCAGTACATCAGGTAGGTACTAAGTTTTTGAGGATTAGTTAGATTAGATATCAAGTTTAAAAATTAAAAATTATAGTTATTTATAACTATAAGCAAAGGGAGGCAAAGGTGTACCCCAAGGTAGCGCTTTTTGCCAGTATCATTGAAACCTTAATAACTCCTAAACTAATTAACAGGTTGTACGGGTGTAATTATGTCTATATATTTCGCTAAGTCCTGGGACGCCCTGTATACTTAGGAGCAAGGCGGTCTTAAACTTTGCTAGGCCCTTTGTAACACAAGAATTTGGGGCCCTTTTGGAACATAAAGAAAGAAAAATTGGAATATACTAATATTTTTCTACTATGAATCTCGTGAGAGAAATGGTCAGTTCTTCGGGGCCACCGGAGGACGGGATGGCGGTGTCCTGCCGTTTGACCAAAAGACATTTGGCAAAATTACACTTGACAAACAACGTCTTGCAAAAAAATGTTAAGTCAATTGATCATTTTACTACTAGTCATTTTACAAATGACTTATTTTTCCAAATGATCAACAGTTAAATTTACATTTTACGAGGAAGACGTATCAGGGCATAACCGACTCGGATAGGTTAGGTTAGAAGGCAAAGGCGGGAGCTTGGCTCCCGCCTTGGCCTTCGAGGTTGTTTTTTTTCTGCCCAGAAATAGGTAAACTAATTGCTAAATGATCAATTGCTAAGTGAGTTTTTGTAAGATGATACTTTTGTCAATTGTCTCGTTTGCCAAATGATCATTTGGTGAAACGTTGTTTGTCAAATGACTATTTGTCGATAATTTTTTGGTCAAACATTAGTGAACCCGGGATGGCACGGGCTCCGCGTGTCCTTATGGTAAAGACAGTATTGTTAAGGGGGGACATCGCTCGAGAAGGGTGTTATTCTCACACAACTTACTTTAAATTTTACGACGCTGTACGTTTTAACCGGCACGTTTAAGTGGTTGCTTCGTCATCGAAACCTCGACCAATTTAAAAATACACACACTAAAATATAATTACTCTTTGATGAAAGACTATTAAAACTCACAGGCGAGTAAATCGTGACGAATTGAGTGATTAGATGTTTCGAATGGTTCGAATTTACGTAGGTAAGTATGTATAAAAACTAAAATTCACAATTGGAGGTAACGTGAACTGTTATATTATAAAGAAGATAGTTTGTGTCATTTTCCCAATATAGCTAAGGATTATCCATAAAAACCTGTCGCTTCTTCTAAATATTATTTTCTCCATAACATTTTCAACGTGACTTTATGATTACCCACCTATTTCATATCATAACACTGATAGGTATCACTGTTGTTTCTGGAGTGATACTGCCCCATGCTTTTGCCAAGAATTAACGTTATTACTGGTTAATACCTACCTAGTTAATAATTCTGTGATCTAGTCTATTGGAATCGATTATAATTATATTGAATTGCTTACTCGACTGCCTCGACACACAAAACTACCGCTGCATTAAGGCGATCTCAGTCCGTATCTACGCGTCAAAGAAAATATAAAATTAAGAAAGTTGTGGTTAAATAAGTAGAATGGACTTTATTCAAGACAAAGTAAGTAGTCATAGTGTATATTTATATAAATTTGAGCAAGATTAAAATGTGTGTAGTTAAGTACCTACAGTTAATGCATATAAAAATTGTGTAGAAATACTAGTTTGGTTACTTTCTATGCACTTTGGTCGCAGTTGCGTCATCGAAAACAGTCGGTAGGTAGCCAGCTCTTCCTTGTCTATGAGAACGCAGGGAAAATCAAGTTCGTTGGTAAAATTCACTGACTATAACATGTCGGTTGTCCGGGGGTCTAGAAAATATGGCTAACACTAACGTTAACGATTTTGAAGAACGGATTTTCCTTAAAATGTCTCTTTTTAAGCGAGCGAGCGGGCTCACTCGACGGGTAAACCTATTATTAAGAATGCATGCCCTTAAGTGTTGTTTATACGCATTGACGAGACAACTTAAAGTCGCCAATTAATAAGTCATACGTCGAGTTCAAGAGCGCGTCGTTCAAGAGAATCACCTACCTGAGAGTGTAGTTGTATCTTAAGGCTCATGTTTTAAAAGTAGGCACCTAAGGAAACCAAAAGACCACAGATGTTACCACTTGTTTTCCATTCGCTAGAATTGAAAACCGGTATTTATACATAAACCACAGAGCATAAAACTTAAAAACCTTAACCACATCTTATAATAATGACTGCTATTCACGTCAACACGTGTAGGTATAGGATCTACACTAATGAAATATGTACGGTCACGGAAAAGTCATTATTTCCAATATGTGAGCAGAGTTTGTATCGTACATTACCTCGGAGAACAACTAAGTGCAAAACAACTAAAACAAGGCAGTGAATACCAAGTTTTATGGGTTTTCTTGTTTGTAATCTTAATGGCGGTTCGTTAATTATGGCGATAGGATCAACTTGGGCTAATTATCAAAGTAGTCGCACTTATTATTTAATTACTGTAGAAATCATACTTAAAGGAAGAAAGTGAAGTTTCTCCGTCTATGACTGGAACCGGAGGCTCTCCGCAAGATCTTTCGCACGCACATGGCGTTATCGCTTTATTCCTTGGAACTAGCCAGGTACCTAACTAGGCCATACTAATACAGACCAACCTTTTATCTAATGGTTTACTTTTGTAATAAGTAGCTCTTATTCTTTTGACGGTGCATTTGTATCGTTAAAAACAAAAGGTTTTCGAAAACAAGATGGGTCTGGTAAGTAATTGTTCAGTTTATACAGATGTAGTGTATAATTAGGTATTCGACAAGAAAGAAAGTTCGTATTTATCTGCGCGTCCACTGGGTCGGATTCGGAGCGTTCCACAGTGGTCCCAGTAGAAGACAATATTCAAAAAAGTCGCTTAACTATAAAACCTTTTTTTTTACCAAGGAGGGTAGCTAAATACATGTAGGTTTAGAAAACATAAATTATTTCACATGTGTCGGAACAAAAATGTCCTCTTATATTCATCCGAAGTTGTCATACCGCACGCACTCGAACCGTGTTATCACAAAACAGTAAAAACATTGATTTGTTTACGGATGATTTTCACTACTATTTTGTTTAAAAGTGTCTTTAAATTTTATAATGGAGATTCAAGGAGGTATGTTTAGTATTTTCTTAAAGGTGATGTTTGATTATTATGCTTCGTTTTATTGTTATAATTGATTTACGCAACACGTCGGAATAACCTATGAAAATTTCAATTTAGGAAATATATCGAAGCTTTTACTGTAGATACCCCGTGAACCCCCTGATGATTTATATGTCATTTTGAAGCAAAAAGTATGAACTTTAATATTCTTATGACAAATTTACCGAACACTTCCGAAGGTCTTGGTGATAGTCATTTTACGTCAATATAGTTTTACGGTGAAAATACTTCATGTTTTGTTTAATTTGTTTTAGACCAAGAAATCAATTATTCGTTGTCACGTATGTTTGTATTTGAACAATGGATAGGTGCTACCAAAGATAATAATGCTGAAAAATGCAAATACGTCATCCAGCAATTATCTAAGCCGTTTTTAGAAAATAATATTAATACCCAAAATTTAGAGAAAAGATGTCGCTATCTGTGCAAAAAACTAATGGAGTACTACAAAAAAGCGTCTCAGAACAAGAAAGTATTATTAAATAGACATTCGGACTGGCTTAACGTAAGAGAACGAAAGAGAAGTCTTGTGGGAGGACCTTGTGCAGGGTCCGTCCGGGTTGGTACCACCATCTTATCCATTAACCTACCGCCAAGCAGCAGTGTTCATATTGTTGTGTTCCGGTTTGGGGATAAGATAGCCGGTGAAATGACTAGCATAGAGGCATTCCATCTTAGTCCTCGAGGTTGGCAACACATTTGCAGTCTTGTGAATGCGAATGTCTATGGGTCTCAGTTTCCACCTACCATCAGGTGGCCTGTGTGCTCGTTTGCCTTCCTGTGCCATAAAAAAAAATGCTGTCTACTTTGCATACTTGGATACGTTTTTATGAATATTTTTTACACGTGTCCTACCGGCTACCTGTCAAAAAATGCCAAATGAGATCTCAAGAGGAGAAATTTTGTTTTTTGGAAAGAAAAAAGCTGCGTCGAACACTTTTTAGACAAAAACTGGGTCTTATTGTCGACAAACCACAAAGTGGAGGTAGTGGTTCCACAAATGACGGAAACACGGCACGTGCATTCTTTGACCATCCTAGAATAACTGCGGAAATAACAGGACTAAACGAAGATTGGATATACAGATGTTCTGTGATATTAAAAGTTTTAGCTTCTGGCCATAGGATTAATACAAAAAAAATCGAAGAATATGCCATAGAAACAGCGAAACGCCTCGTGACGAAATATCCGTGGTACTACCTTCCTGCTTCAGTGCATAAGGTTTTAATTCATGGGTCAGAAGTGATAGAATATGCTCTTTTACCTATAGGCGAGTTGTCAGAAGAGGCTGCAGAAGCAAAAAATAAAGATGTGAAATACATTAGGCAACATAACACCAGAAAACAATCTAGGGTGACGAGCAACACTGATTTACTGAATCGACTACTATTAACATCCGATCCTTTCATCACTGGCCTGCGAAGTTTGCCCCAAAAAACGAAAGGATCACTACCGAAAGACTGTGTTTCTCTAATTTTAGAACAAACATAACGTAATGAAGCGTTTAACACTATCTATCATATTTTTATTACAACTTGTTTATTTTCGTCCGCTGTTGTATGAACGCGGGACCACTGCGTTCCCACGGAGCGGACGGATTTGTTGCTTTGTATCGGATCGGCATATTTGTACATAAAGAAATCAAGACAAAGCAACAAGTCCGTACACTCCGATACGCTCCGATTCTCACCCAGCAGACGCGCAGCTTTTATCTTGTTTACTCAGTCAGCTTTAGCACCGCTCTATAAGCAAATTGAGAAAGCAATACGAATAGGAACTTATCCGACATACCTACCTAGTACCATGCCGTATGACTATGCAATGCAACATCTGTACATACTTTATAGGGTTAAGTTTAGTACCCAAACAACATTATTATTAAGGCTCCATCAGGGATGATTCTGTTGAAATGTACAGCTAGACACTGAATGTTCTTATAGCGTCTTTCAAAACAAATAATAAAAATAAAATAAATAGAAACGTGTTTTTTTTCGGCGTGTCGTGTGCGAGACCGAGTCGCACTTGGCTGGAGTTTTTATTAAACATATAGGTTAATTAATTAATATCATAAGTGCGGAATGAATGAGACACTATATTTTACATCTAAACGAACAAGATGCATACTTTTTTGAAGGGAGAGTGTGAAAAGCCACATAATACCCCGATTTTTTTTACAGATCCCGTGGTAAGAGCGATAAAATTCCTTTGCAGTAATAATCGCGGGTTGTACTTAGGTAGGTAGCTAAATAATTGTGTCACGTTCATAGAATTGCATGATGGGTATTGAATAATAATTAATGCATCGCTCGACGTCCTTTTTGTTTCATAAGTAATAACAATCGACTTGCTTCATTTGACTCTGTCGCATTATACCATTACAAGACTAGTTTTTTAATTAACTGGTATAATAAAACAATATTTCGGTCATCGATCGGGATAATTCAAGCAATAAAGTATCGGCTATTGAAATAAACTCAATTGAGGTCAGGTATATTAGGGCAATTTAAGAAGTAGTAAGTCATATAAATAATATGCTCCTTTGTTTTGGGACCGCTGGGAAGTCGTTATTCTGTATTTTGTTGAAAAGCTTTGTAGTTTTCCAGCCAGGGCCTCTATTCAACACGGTAAAAACCATATCGTGTCGTGTTTGAGCTGTTATTGTATTGTCACCGTTTTGATATTTCCTATTTACTTGACTGTAATGGCGGCTGACGTCATAACAATACCGTAACAGATTAATTACGATATCGTTTTTACCGCCTAGAATACAGGACCCGATCATATTTTTATTTCTAATAAGCGGAAAAAAACTTAAGAGAAGAGAAAAATACTTAAGTTCTTTTATTTTTGAAAACATTAAATACTGCATAAATGGATTTTCGAAAATAAGTCTACTTTAATCGGGAATTCAACTGGATGAATATGACAAATCACGTGAGATGTAGGTGGAAAGAAGTGGTCTCTGCCCACCCCTCTGGGAAACAGGCGTGATTTAATGTATGTATGTAATAAAGATGCTCCGTCAATTGTTTTTTGTTTAGATGTAAGTAGATAGTAGATAGGTACATGTCGTCTTATGAATCTCATGAGTCACGCATGACTGCATGTTCGTCGTTATGAAAACAAACAGACTTATTTTTTACTCGCGTTTGCCTACGACTCCGACTACCGTCCATGTAGAAGTTTTTTCTGAGTCTTGAAGTATCATAATATTTACGCCTACTTATTTGCAAAAAAATATACTGGTTTACTTATAATATATATTATTACACGTCCTTTCATGAAACAATCGTAGCTCTAGGATTACAACTTACGGCTTATTTGGAAGTTCACTAATGTCATCATGTCATCATTAGACAAAATATATCATTTTACAATCTTTCATGTCGCAAAACCCCCTCCGCATTCTTTTACAATTTCATGTGGTCAAAAGTCTATTATTATTATTGAAGAGTCTATTATGTCCCACTGCTGGGCAAAGGCTTCCCTCCCTTCTTTCCACGTAGCCCTATCTTGGGCAGTCTTCCACCAGACCCGATGGAAGGCATCAAGCTCATCTCACCAACGTCGCCATACTCTGCTCCGACGCCGAATTCTATCCCGTGGGACCCATTTGGTACACACTTTAGCCCACAATTTGAGCTTAGCGGGTGCTTCGGCTACATCAGTTATTTTAGTTTTGGAGCGTAGTATTGTATTCCTAATGCGTTCCGTTAATTTGACTCCCAAATACTAAATTACACGGCTCTCTGACAAACCCTGAGGGCAGATTTCTGATTATTTAACCTAACCTAACTTATTTAATAAGCTCATGCAACCTTTGTAATATGTAATGGTTTAATTACAAACACGTTTTTGCGAAATGAAAGTTTGTAAAATGATATAGTTTATCAAATGATGATTTGGTAAAACGTTAGACACCTTATTTGAATGATAGTACGTACTTATAATAGTAGTATAGAGGTGCTGAAACACTTGAGCACATTCACTAGAATGCTCGAGTAAATGCCCAAGTCTGTTAGCAAATTAAAGTATAGTCAGTATAGCATAGGCCCGGCAAGCTAAAAATGATATACCTACCCTAGGTACGGCATGTGGACCAGAGTACTGATTACTTTGATTATGTTCCAGATAACATACACTTAGTTGATACTAGAATCAGCGATATGTTATTGCGATATGTACAAGCGATACCCATTACAACGATAACACTCGGTCGTTAGACTAGCCAGTGGATCGTATATCCTGTTTTCAGTTTTTTTGTATAACTAAAGTAACATGTATGTTTTATGTAAGCATAACATTAAGTTTCGGATTGTCAATTTATGTGGTTTTCCCCTATTGCTTTTAACTCGGCCGTCATTTTCTGTCAAATTAACAAGAGATATCATAACGTTGATAATAAGATTAATAAGATAGCAATAGAGGGTAAAGAGGGCAGAACTATAAAAAGAGACAAGTAGCCCCTTTTTTGTACTTAAATTACAATATTTTACAAGAGGAAGTTTTTACATGCCAAAGTAAATATCCATTCGAACCATGTCAATGTTATGGTATTTTTTTAGTGCTTGTCAACATGGTTTAAAACAAAGTCACCTCCCTGTCCCTCTGTATGTATCTACGCTTGTATCTTTCAAACTACGCTACGGATTTTAATGCGAATATCATCAATAGATACAGTGATTTAAGAAGGTTTTTATGTATAATAAATTCTGGTTCATGAACGGGTCTTACAGGTATCTAACTCGCATAAACCGAAGCAAAGCGAGGGTACCTAGGTTGCTAGTTTTGATTGACCACTTTGTTTACTAACACGTTCGTTACGTTACTGTTGTTGGTGCCTAATGTGTTAGTGATTACATTGGAAAGCAACAGCCGGCCACACAAAATATTTATAGGTACCTTAATTGCTTTTATTCAATTAAAAACCTCACTCTATTAGCTACCAGGAACTTGGGAAAAACGTTTACGTCAGACACCGGCTTCACGACGTTTTTGTGATCCGAGAATTATGCTAACACTTGTCATCACGGCGTGCAAATAATTGTGTTGCCTATTATTACCTAGTTGGTGCAAGGACTCTGTTAATACTTATTACCTGTAAAACCAAAATGTGTATATGCATGTAATCGATTTATTTTAAGGGATCTCTTACAATTAACCCAGCGCAAACAAAAAATCCCCAAAAATAATACTTAATTATTTAAATTGAGTAGTTTCTTAATATGGTAATTTCTCACTAGTTATTTATAATGAGGATTTCATTTAGATGACACCATTTAACTGCAATATACATAGTGACGGCCAAGCTTACTTCGTTGTGCTATTACGTGGTTAAACTTATCGCGTTTAATGTTTTTCTTATATACTAAGTCAGCCAATGGGCTCGGCCTCTATTATTATAACATAACATAAACCGATGGTTTACAAAAGCTGAGGTCCTAAACAAAAACAAAATTGTTCGGAGACTTTGTCGTATTATGTCGTGGTTATACGAGGCCTACGAGCGTAGTTTTACGGATACTACGCTCTATGCATAATTATGTATGATTTGACCATGGAAACAAAAATTAGGAAAGACGTTAGTTAATAAATTCCAAAAACTCATCGGACCTGATCTTCACAATTCAAGCAGCTCACAAATGCCAAGGTTTTACCTGCCTCCCTTTTCATAATACCGACCCATTGAACTACAATTAGTATGCGGAGATCGAAAGACGAGTCACGAAACACGCTAAATATTTCAATAACCTTGGGAGAATTTAAGAAACAAAAAATGGCAAGGTTTTTATATTGTACATTAGTGTCTTTAATATATTCACATGATTCCATCATAATATTATATAATAGGTATCGTCAGCCATAACATGTCATAAGTACCTTACCAAAATACAGTATCGTTTCTTGATCGTCCATAATGATCGACTGAGATCACCGAAGTATCCGTTTCATTATCTTTTGAATCTGTGTGACTCCTTAGCAGCTATCATGATTACTGCACGGCCGATGGTCCAGAATCCAGCAGACCACTCTACTTAGTACGCAATACATTGAGTCTTGAAGTCGGGTCAGGTGCAAGTTTACCTTTTCTATAAAAAAAAGTTTATTTTATAGAATTAATAGTTATGTCACGAGTCGTGTTCCTTGATTACGTACCTACTATAGTCGCGTGACAAAATGTGGATAAAGCACTCTCTTACTTATATAGATACGTGTCAAAAGTGACGGATGTTTTATCCACATTTTTTGTCACGTGATAAGCGCCGCCATATTTAGGCCCCCAGGTCATGTGTCATTGAATACAAAACGGACACATTCCAAAATTAGTCAGTGTTGCATTTTGAAATTAGAAGCTGTTCTTATAAGGTTTTCAATGCAAGAGAAAATTATTTTGGATTGTGTCCGTTTTGCATTCAATGAGCGAAAGACGCAAGTCATTTTTGCATTAACATAAGTATAAAAGTTTGCATGTCTAAATAATAAAATATTTTAGCTTCAATGTTACTTTGATGACAATATGGGATACATTTTAAAAAGGTATAATATTGATCTCAACATTATACCTTAGATATGTAGGTTAAGGAAAACAAACTGTCCTCAGTTTGGCGGAATATAAATATGTACATACCATTTAAGTTTTTTGTGATAAAAATAAATAGGACATTTTAAATCGGTCTTAATGATAGCAATATGAAAAGTATTGTATGGCCATGTCATGAGGAGGGATGAAATACTGAACGCTGAGATGACGGCTAATATGGGATGAATGGAAGAAAAAGACATGCTGTTCCAACCCGAGACGGGTGAGAATAGGGCAAGGAGATAGATGATGACATTGATAATAAAAATACATGAAATATTTTACGTAAATGTCAAATTGTAGGTACACACTAAACACTTCTAGTAAAATCCACTACATAACAATATAATTTTAATTCAGAAATATGGACAATACATTTGGATATCATATGGATTATAAAGTTAAATTAGCTTTAGCACCTATACGTGAAGTACCTACTGCATTTAGCCGTAGAACAATGTCGAACGTTGTCACGGTCAACATTTAAACTTCCTTATTTGGCCTGAGCCTGAGCTTATTTATTGAGTCTGTATATTCCGAGTAAACCCCAATGTTTAATACACGTGTTGTGACCATGACCATGACCTATGAAGTTCAAAGAGTTTTGTAAATATAACGCTTTAAAACATAACTCTGACATTTTAATACAAAGGAAATTAGAAAATAATGTTCTAAGAAATATAAAAAGTGGAAAATTCCACTTTAATGAACATAAATTGATTGCACACCCGAAACCGTTGGATCTAGGAACTTGAAATTTGAAGGGAATATTCCTTGGATATCCTAGGGGAGGGGTGCACTAAGAAGGGATTTTGGAAATTCATCCGCTAAGGGGGGAGTGGTGGAAAATTAATTATAAGAGTATAAAAGTCGCGAGCGTCCTCTCCATATTTTATTTATATATTCATGACACTTGACATAGGTAGTTATGTTTATTAACTTAACGATAATTAAATACTGACAAGTCAACAAAGTAAACGTACAGTTAAATCTTAATCACAATTATATTAGCCCATAATACTATATTATTATAATTACTATATTATAACTGGACAGCTGTTAAACCTTCAATCCTTGAGTAAGATTATAAAGTCCCTCCCTACTACCTAAGTTTTTCGCATATTGACCTAAACGTAAAGCCTTTCTTAAACTCTAATGGATGTCTCTTTATCTTTATCTTTAATGAAATCCCACTAAAACGAGCCATTTAACATTACCTAGGTACCCCACCAAAACAATCGACCAAGCAATAATATAATGATGTATAATATTTCAGAATGCCGGACCAGGACTTTGAGCACCAACAAGACCTACTGACGATCAAAGATTGGCTCCAGAAGCAGCCTCATCTACCTCATGAAGTTGGTAAGGTTACATTATGAATATTATAATACTGTCTTATTTGTAGATGCTTAAGACCGCCCGCACCAATCAATCATAAGTTGATGGTGTGTTCACATGCTTACTTTGTGGGAAAGCTTTTTCCAAAAAGGTTCGCTACGTGACCAACATGCGAGCACACCATCGAAAATTTTCACGGAGTTAATGCAGTCGCCTTGCCTTGGATTCATCTTGGATGTTTGTATAAAGTGACTGGCGCTTTTGTGGTGACATTGACATATTTATGTTCCCATCCTTCTGAAATGACACTGTGTATCGGTTACATAATACGTTCAATACGACAACCACTAAGAGCCACTCAATGGGTGCTGGAAGAGATCCCTTAAAGGGACAAGTTCACCTTTGTACATACTTTATATTCATTGTGTGGTTCTGGTTTTCCTTGTACAATAAAATGTGTACATACATACATACTACAGGTTTTGACTAATGCTTTTTAAATATTGAACGATAATAGGCACTTCTTCCTTTATTCTTATTGGTACGAGTATCTACAGCGTTGTTTTTTTTTCAAGTTAGCTCACTAGTTCACTACATTATAAGTACTAATTATAATGTGTAATTGGTTGGATACTCAATCTAAAAATGTTATGTTTCCTTTGTAAGTTTTATAGTAATTTTCCCGTTCGCGGACCTAATGAATAAAAAAAAACATAGTTAGTGTCATAAGTTCGAAATCACAAGCCTCAACACTTAAGACTATGTAGAGGTCCCTCCTATAAAGCCAAACCAGGCATATTTCACTTCTATACAAAGCGACAAAGTAGGTCCGATCAACACGTAAAAGTATTGAATACATATAAAATATATGTATAATGCTGGCCGAACGCGCCTAAATAAACCATATTAACTCCTATTGAAAGTTCATTTTTCGTAGTTTACTGCGAACGTATAGTTATACCTACGTTTGCTCGCTCGAACGGTAGGGTTGTCAACACATCGAAAATATTAATATAAATTAACAGGTACACATTATGAGAAAAACAGTTACTTGAATAATCAAAATATAATATATATATATATATATATTTATATATATTTATTTGATGTACACGCTTGATTGTTACTTTTACATTCTGTTTAAGATTAAATAACTATTAAATATAGGTTTTTTCGAATCAAAACTCGTTAGCAGAAATATTGAGGTTATGTGTCAAACAGTACTGATTTGTTTGTAAACAAATAATTTTATCATTTCTATTGACCCCGAATTTAGATAATTCAATATTTCTAACTTGATGAACACTGTTTCGTGTTGATTGATCACTTCAATATACTTAGGTATATCATCTTATATGTATAAATAAAAAGAAATTGCAACTACTGACCTTTCCTCGTTCACCGGCAAAGAGAAAAACGTTTCCTTTTTATTATTTTTGGTTCTCTTGTGTAAACACCCACTCACACAGCAATAATGAGTAATTTTTTTAAATTATACATTCACCAAAATAATTCAAAGAAACAACAACACACCACACACATCTAACCGAACTTGACGTAATGACTAGAAAGTACCTACTACCACAGATTAAGTAAGAGTGTACTACTCGCCTACTTGCATCTCGCTTGACGTGTCTTGACCATGTCTCAACACTCAAAAACTGGTCGAGCGAGTTAACATCGCCGCGCGCGGACATCCTTGATGTATTAGCATCGGCAACTATGTTCCGTCAGGCGGTGATTATCGGACGTACCTCGCTCAGATAAATATCTGTTACGTAGTAACTCTTACTTAATCTGTGGCCAAACCCTTGACATTACTATAGGTAGGACACTACCTATCTGATTATTCACAATTGAATGGTTGAAACCTCTACATGAGAACATTACACCTAACGCATAGCATGGTTAGTTATTTTGACTGACGCCCTGCGTGCTAGAATCGTGGATAATGTCATTCCTAAGAACCTATAATTCACGGCTTGCTTAAGAATTGATTGAGTAAGCACACGTTGGGCATTTGAGAGGTGCGATCACTTCTGTTATATTCCGCAAATTCTCTATAGATACAGTAGATAATTATGATGATAATTGAGTTTTAAAACACTAAAACCCGCATAAAACCGCAAAAAATAACTTCTCTTAAAATGGTAGGTCGAAAATCTGCTTTTGGTTAAAAATATTGGGAGACGCCGACTAAAGTTAGACTTACCATTACCACCGTACCATTACCATTACCGTTACCATTTTAAAAGAAGTTATTTTTTGCGGTTTGAAGGCGGGCTTTGGTTTTTTGAAACATTTATTTTATTTTATACTTTTTAGTGATCATGATTATGCTGTTATGTAGTCCCACATCTCAATTAATAAGGAACGATAGAACGTTTCAAGCTCGCCGCAAGCAACGCCGCGCGAAAGTCATAGTCATATATTTGAACCTAAATGTGCTTCGTCATAGTCGCTCAACTATCTTAATCGAGGTATCTTATCAGGACCGTTTACGAGTTCCGGTGGCCACCAGTGGTCTTCAACCAAATAGTGCTTTCCAATTAAGAGCAAATGCACGAGTTACAATGAAACGTACCAAAATTGCCATAGGTGTGCCTATAATATCTGAGGAGTTCCATCGATTCCTCAAGGACTCTATCATCAAATCTTAATAATGATAAAAATGGGACCAATCTAATATTATAAGCATTCGAATGAAACAAAAAGTTTTCGAATCGGTTCATAAACGTCGGAGATCTGATATAGCAAACGTTTAAAAAAAACAATCGAATTGAGAACCTCCTACTTTTTTTGAAGGAGGTACCGGTTATAAATACATACAGACCAGTTTCTTAATAGCGATTGGCAATCTTTTTTTATGAAACAAAAGTGACAAACAGGTATACTGTCAGACACGGGTGCAAGTGTGATAGCGATAACTGGCCGACCGAGCTATTAAGAAGCTGGGAGTAGGTACTGTACGTGTTAATGTCAACCACAAATTTTTTCCTCTTCTTTTAGGGCCATCTTCTCGTTATAATCCAAACGATTTTTCGAATGACTTCTTAAATCGCAGCTATCGTGTTGGGCGGTGGTTATTGTAAAGGCCAACAACCTCACAAAAACCCTCCTCATGTAATTTCCAAACGTTTGCATTGTATGTTATGCGTGACGTGGGTGACACAACGCAAGTGTTACGTAGACATATGAATGAGACACATTGGAAATTGTTTTAGAAGCATGCGCCTGAACAGATGTTCAATGGTATAATGGCATGAGTTAAACTTCTTGGCTATAAACTTAATCAATAAGCTATAAGTGGTGCTTAACAGGACCGTACTAAGCCGGCGCTCTCTTCTCTCCGTCTTTCCTACCGTAAAAGAGCTGCATATTTTGACCCGTGTAATAAAGATATAGCTGGTATACTGTTATACTAAATATAATTTATTTAAATACTTTAACGCCACATTTAAAAAAAAACTAGCAGTCACCCTTAAGGCGAAACAGAAATCAAAAAGTAAGTAGGTGCAATAAAATGACAATATTTTAACTTTAACTAAATCTGGAAAAATTACACGGAATCCTCAGTGCGCGAGCCTGACTCGCACTTGACTACGCTTACTACTTACTACTCACATGCGCGCTCCATATCACGTACCTTTCATCAATTCTTCAAGGGAATAACACTTCTGGTCCTTGCAGACGAGATCCTCCTGCGGCGGTTCCTCCACAGCTGCCGGAGCCTGGAGCGCGCCAAGCGTACCATCGACCTGTTCTTCACCATCCGCTCCACGGCGCCGGAGCTGTTCTGTAAGCGTGACCCTTGGGCGAAGGAGATCAGGCGTGTCTTCGATATCACGTGAGTACCCTATTATCCTACTAATGTTATAAACGCGAAAGTTAGTGTGTTGGTTTGTTACTCCTTCACGAACGGTTTAACGGATTTAGTGATAGAGAAGGATGAGGAGATGACTGAGTGTGTGATAAATATAAATGGTGAATTAGTAGAACAAGTGAGCGAATTTGTGTACCTGGGAAGTATGTTTGCAAGAGATGGTAAGTGTGAGAAGGATATCGAGAGGAGGGTGAATGCGGGCAATCAAATTAATGGGGCCCTGTACTCCTTTGTAAGCAGACAGGGCGTTTCACAAAAAGCCAGGCTGGTTGTTCACAATGGAGTGCAGGCCCCTACCCTGATGTATGGTAGTGAATGTTGGGTGTGGCAGAACAAGCATGTAAGTCGTGTAAATGCAGTTGAAATGCGCTCTTTGCGTAGTATGTGTGGTGTGAAACTGATTGATAGAGTAAGAAATGAAAAAATCAGAGAGAAATGTGGAATAAAAGAAGATGTAGTGACTAAGATTGAAAAGGGCATGCTTCGATGGTTCGGTCATTTGGAAAGGATGGATGAAAGAAGATTGACGAAAGAGATATACAGATCGAAAGTGAGTGAAAGGGTCGGAAGGGGCCGCCCTAGGCGTACTTTTTCGAATCAAATCGGAGAAATACTGGAAAAGGGCCGAATATTAAGTACCCGAAACCGACGTGCGTGCATGACTCGATGTATGAATGTTGAAGAAGCGAAAGAAATTTGTCAAGATCGTAGCAAGTGGAAAGAAGTTGTATCTGCCTACCCCTCTGGGAAACAGGCGTGATTTAATGGGTGTTTAATGTTAAAATTGAGTTAGCTTATAATGGCAAATATAAAGGCATTCGTTTCAAAATGCCCTACAGTATTTGATAATCGCCAGTACTAACAAATATAAGAGCAATAGACGTGATTCGAATGCTGCTAAGGTGCAAAGGGAAATCGGTTTATACTTAGTTTATTTATAAGTTTAAGTTGTTCAAACAAGGCGTGGTTTTTGAGACGTTTCACACTTTCAAGTATTGAACCGTTTAAATTTCGGTGGTAGATTTAATTATGAAACAGCATCGGCTATAAACTGAGTCAATCAATCAATCAATCAATTCTTTATTGCTTTTCTATAATGATACACCTAACAATAAAATAACATAACAATAAAATAAAAAAATATAGATATTAGTTTACAAACAAGTACCTATTCCGATTGGTGATTAAAGAAACTGAATGGTGTTATTGAAATGTCTGCGTTTCTGCTTTAAAAGTTGCTTTATACCAGTTAATTAGCGACTTACACGAATGTTGTTTAACAGTTTACCGAGTTTACGCATCCTGTGCGTCAGAGAATAGGTAGCTAAAGTTAATTATCACTCATCGCACAAAAGAAATCGATGTTGATGTTACCTATATTGTCATTTTCTTCGCTAAGTCGTTAATGCGACTTATTAAACGGCACATAGAACACATGATTAACTCGTCTTACCCAACTCTGGTTTCAAAATAACTGTAATGAATTGAACAGTCTTCGAGTAAATGCATGCATGTAGGAATGTATGTGATAGAAATACGAACTGTTTTATGTCCGATAATGGCCAATTATGACAGCATTTAACCCTACTAAAAGTTGTTTTTGGTTTGCGCGTCCTATATGTACATGTACTTATGTATTCTTCGCAGAGACTTACTGCCCCTTCCAAATAAAACAAAAAACAACGAGCGCATCTTCATCTACCGCCTCAACAACCCGGACTTGGACCTCTTCAACTTCGTGGACGTCGTGAAGACGTTCTTCATGCTCGGTGACACCAGGCTGACCGAAGATGACGATATCCCCAGCGGAGAAATACCAATTTTCGACGCCGCCAACGTTTCCTTAAAGTTTATAGGGAAACTTAATCTATCGGTGCTGAGGAAATACATGATGTACACACAAGTAAGTAGTCTAGTCATTCATATTGTTCATGTTCGCTTGAAAAACAAAAACAGGAAAGTGACCCGAGATACCCACTCTACGGGCTCTCCCCCACCGCAGGTCGTTTGCGAAGCCGCAAAAGCTTCCTGCGATCTACGCAGCCTACCGACGAAAACCCTACTGACGTGAGGTGCAGGCTTTGGGCAAGCGAGTATCCACATTCACTGTACCCCCCCAACGAAAATCTGCCTCCAGACTATAAGGAACCTTGGCCCACCTGGAGAAGTCTAAATAGGCTGAGGACCCAGGTTGGCCGAAGCAAAGATAACCTGTGTCGGTGGGGGTACTCAAGTAGCGCAGACGCTAGCTGTGAATGTGGAGAACCCCTGCAAACCATGTTACACCTCACTAACTGTCCCGCGTGCCCGACCACCTGCTCGCGTGGCGTGAGGACTTACTTGTCAGTAACCAGAGGGCTACCACGGTAGCCGCTTTCTGGGCAAGTAAGATTTAGCCCGAGTTCTTGCCGACACGAAAGAAGAAGAAGAAGTCATTCATATAGTTAACATAGCAGAACAGACAACGATTTCGAAAACTGTCTGAAATGTGGTATGCCATGGACATTATGACATAAGATAACGCTTGATGCGACCATCCGGCAGCTTACGTCAATCCTATACATTGTTGATAACTATGACGATCTCGCAATGCATCTTGTTTAAGGCCACAGGTTCTTTAAGAAAGCCCAACCTCAATGCATTTGTTCGATGGGTGTTGATAAATAATTAATAAGAGTTTGTCAATGTATATTTTCTGGAATTGTTAATTTGTGAGTAGATAATTTTGTCTAAAAGGGTCGATACATTCATGAATAGACGTGTGTAGCCCAGCAAGTATGCTGAAGGTCGCATTGCTTAACATTCTTAGCAGGCTCTTCGCACCCAAATCACGTGTCGAGGAAAACTGACGGGTTGGGCTTTTGTATTCCAACGTTGAAGATATTTGTTCAGTAAAATAGATGTACTATGTTCTTTTTCAAGTCAAACCAGTTTAGGCATACCTAATATAAATAAAGTGCATGGTTTAGTGGTTTTTATTTATCATTAAGAAATTATGCAAATATCTTGTATGTTGTGCATTAAAGCGTAATTCACACCGCGGGCGAAAGCGGGTCGTGCACCGAGCGGGTCGGAAGTTCCGCGGGTGTTTTAACATGGAGTTATATGGAAGCATACATGCGACGGGACGGGTGAGGCGCGCGCCGCAACCCGCCACTACAAACAGCGCGCGGGTGCGGCGGGTGCGTCGCGGGTCCGTCGCGGGCGTCCATGGTCGTAAATACACTCGTTCTTCGATAGGCACTCACATCAGTGTTGCATGATGGTTACATTGACACAAACAGGGCGCGCCCACCTGCGATCACCCACGTGCACCCGCCTGAGGTCCGCCGCCGCGTGGCCCGCGCGGGGCTCGCCGCGGTTCGCCGCTATGTGTGAATAGGACGACCCGCGCGGGTCCCGCGATGAAAACGACATGCTCGGCGCCCTACCCGCCCCCGCCCGCTGCGTGAATTGCGCTTAAAGACACAAGACTAACAAGTAATAATAATTTGATCTCTAGCCCCGCAAACAAAGCATCCTTTCGTCACAGATTTCCGTTGTAATCTATTATGGGATGTAAGTTCAATGTTATGTTACCGATTATATTGCATTGTTTATGAATCATCGGAGACAATGTCTCGGATACTGCGTCTCGGTGCTTGTACTTCACACAATGGGTAAGGATGCACGCAATCAACTGTATATTTTAGATTGTTCACGTTTAAGACATCAGTCTGGGAAATGTTGATAGATCAACATCACCGATCTATTGCATCTTCAGAACATCCACCATCGATGACCACGAATAATGCCGTACAGGAATTACTTTGGTAACTAAAATGTTGTTTCACAAAACTTCTAGAGTACCTATCTATTATTTCCATTTGATCCTTTCTTCCTTTGTACTATATGAGTAGTATTATAATATACTAGTAAAAAATCCAGTGTTAAGTGGTTATGTTGAGTCAAGTTAAATCTGTACCAACCGTCCATTAGTTCGTGCGGAAGACACACCCAGTTGACATTGAAACTACATTTTAAACCATAGCCCGATTTGTATTAAGGTGACCTTATGACATAGAATGATTATCTTGTTAAAGGAAGCGATGCCAATCAGACTGAAGCAGGTGCACGTGATCAACGCTCCGTCCTACATCGGCAAGATACACGCCATCTGCAAGCCCTTCCTCAAGGCCGAGGTTGCTAAACTGGTACGTATATCTATATACTATACGATCCACAAAATTTAGTGGCGAGTCAGTTCATGCTATCTCTTTCGCACCTGCACGGCCTTATGGAGCGGGACGTGCAACAATAGTGCAGGTAGCGGTAGGCATAAAAAGGAAGGTAACTGACGTTTAATGCCCGACTCGCCACTTAATTTTGCGGATAGTATAGAGGACGCCCGTGACTTCCTTTGTGAAAATCCTTCCTTTCCCAAAGAGTATTCTCTGCAAATTTCTAGTCTAGGTTTAGCGCTTTACGAGTATATGTCGAGTATAGAAGATAGCATTAGGTTAAGATTTATGTAATGTAGAAATGAAGACATCCGCAAAGGGGCTAGAGATATGCTCTGCTGAAAACAGACACAAGCATCACTTCGATGCGAGAAGCACATGTCTGATAATGGTAGAGATATTTGGGTATGGTCCATGTCCAGCAGCGGACGGGCTGCGACTGACATGATATTGATGGTATGAAGATCGAACCGGTTCTACGGTATCTTTGAAAGGTTTCACATAACACACGCTCTTTTCGGTGACGCGGCCGTTCAATGAGCACAAAAACCCGAAGTCATCCATCATAAGAGGAGGCTGTGCTGTGTTCTAGAATCCATATATCATCAGGTGGCCTACTTGCTGTGTTTAAAGGTTCTCCAGAGCATTGCAACGACAGATTAACCTTACTTCCTCGTTCTAAATGGGCCTAAGTAAAATACTGTTTGTCATTTCCAGATTAAATTCCACGAGCCGCAATCAGACAGTTTGTACAAGGACGTGCCGTTGGAGCTCCTGCCTGAGGAGTATGGCGGTGACGCAGGCTCCATCGACCAGATCAAGCGGCACTGGATCAAGAAGATTGAAGCGAAGCGGTGAGAAATTCTGGGCCTCTTTTCTATATCTTTGCCCTGTTACGATATATTGTTTTTAACTCGGCTGCCGTTACTTTCAAGTAAAAACGAGCTATAAAAACATTGACAATACGATAACAGGTCAAAGACAATATGGTTTTTGCCGTCTAAATAGAATCTCGGCCCTGCTCAACCGTTAGGAAAAAAGTTATTTGCTAAAGAACTATGGACCTGTGCAGTAGGTAGTAGGAACCTATACCTACAATCTCTCTGCAGTGAGATTATTAAAAAAAAGTAATTTGAAAAACGAACTACCTACGTCAATCGACCCGTGCTGTAGCAGTAACCAATATGTAATAACATTGTTAGGTTCAAAAAACCTAAATCTTTATTGAGCCATGCTATAATCTTAATGCAGCCACTGTTCGCAAAACTGTACTGAGTCTTACTTTTATTAGTTTTATTATTAAGTTTCCTCATAGTCGATATGAAAAGTACCTAGTGTTTACCATTTATTTCACACTCGAAATATTGAAGCTCTCGGTATGCCCGAGTGCCAAAATATCTCGTGTGAAATAGGTGCCTTTCATGTTCATCCCTTGGTTGTTAATCTACTATTTGCATTGTTCCGTAACTCAGCAGCAAGACACTCCCGCCATCTGTATGTATGTATGTATCTTTCACACTACGCAACGTATTTTAATGCAGTTTTCATAAGTTAGATAATTTTCCACGTAAGGTTTTTATGTATAATCAACTCTGGTTAATATATAAATATTACAGAAAACTTACATAATCCGAAACGAAGCGAAGGCGGGTCGCTAGTTACCTAAAGTAGCGAAAAAAGAGAGACAAATATATCGTTTTAATTGACTAAGTTTAGAATGAAAAAGAACTGAAAAGAGTAAAGGGTGATTTTCCAACTGTTGAAGGATAATAAAACAGCAGCGGGTGCTATTCAGAAAGAGAACAGGGATTATAAATGGATAATGGTACAGATACACCTCTGTCCGTCCGTATCTATCATACAATCATAATGGATCCGTGAGATAAAATATTATTCAGGAGGAAGTATTTTCCGCATGCCAATCGTAATAAGTGTGCACGTTTAAGCTCGTGATGCAGGATATTTCTCATGGCGTTCCTAAAAAACCCTTCTTATTATTTACTGAAGTGTGTATTCTTAATATTTCAGTGACTGGTTCTTGACAAATGACAAGCGGTGGGCGGTGGAGGAATCCCTCAGGCCTTCCAACTGCAAGGACGACCGAGCTGACAAGGTCCGGGACCTTCCCGGTTCCTTCAGGACGCTGGCTCTCGATTAACTTCGGATACGAGGAGTTTCGGATTTAAATGAGGATTTACATTTGTAAATTATTGTAAAGTTATAACTACGAATCGCAACATATCAGGCGGTTTTGAAAATACTTCGTTGCGTAAGATTGTGACGCACGAGGAAAAGTTTTATCGAAAATATCGTGGTGCTTATGATAATGTTTTGGGTTTTACTGACGTGCTGGTAATTATCGGAGATTAATGTCTATTAAAATACGATGCCAAAATATATTTTGTTTTCGTCGTTACATGTATACGATGCATTAAACTGTTTTTACCGTATTTTATTCGCCCACAATAAAAGTAAGTTTTATTCTCAAACTGGGAATCATAGGTGAGTGTAAGTTTAGGTATTTAAAAAATCCTTGACACTACCTATAAACATCTATTTCGATGGATGCGGGTGATTCCTGATTCGTCTTCCTGTTGGAAGACACAGCCATATTAGGACACGCAAAAGAGTAAAGAAGAGTATAGGTACCTAGGTAAATAAATTCGCTTAAGTTAATTCCACCCTCATAGGGATACCAGATACCTACAAATTAGTTAAGTCCTGACAGAATCCTTGATTATATTTGCACGATGCCGTCTGGCAACACCAATTCAGTTTCATATAACCGATAGGATCGAGTTTTTAGTCTAACTGTATTAGTCATTGTGGCAGCCGCTGTGAATGTTATTCTATTTGATTTCATTATAGTCATAATGATTAGAAAGATACGGGTGAAATAGAGAAATTCCACGATTGTTTTGAAAATGGTTTATTTAAAGTGGAAGTATGTACTTAGATTTTAAATTATAAACATTATAACCATATTGTTATTTGTTTCGTTAAATTGATAGTGATCGCAATAAGTTCATTAATAAAACAGGTAAAAGTATTATATTTATTTTTTATTTAACGAACATCATTTTTAAATGTTCAGTTATTATTATCATTGACATTATAGACCTAACCTCGTAAGGTTCACTACTTAATATACTTAGACAAGAAGGAGTTTGTGAGTGGTGACAACAGGAACACCAACATTCTCAAATAGCAATCACCATATTAAAACAGTATTTTTTAAATGATTATCATCTTATCAATATAATTTCAAACAGAGCCTTGATTTTACTCCCAGACTCTTGCTTGCTTAGCTGTACAGTGAAGTCAGTGAAATATAATTATGCTTATATTTAGAGGCTTGTCTCAAAAGCATATTTTTTTGTTGTTTATTTAATGGGAAAATAAATAAAAAAGCTGCTTGTGGTCTCTCTAAAATCTAAATCTAAGGAGCTTAAACGCTACATCACAGCTGCTAGACTTGAAAAAACAAAACGCGGTTACAAACTAAATGACGCCATTCCGACCACTGGTCTAAAGCGGGCGTAGCAAACACTAATACTTCATATTCCAAAAACTTATTCCCTGTAAATGATAAATAAACAAAATTAAAAATAATAGTAAGTATGCTTTTGAGACAAACATCGATAAGCGTGACTCTTTTCAGAACACCTATTTCAAAAGAACCTGGGGCCCCAGCCAAGATGCATTGCGCTAACTAGCGTTTTATTCGTTTCGATGCTTTAGTACCGTTTGGTAACCAAAATGTCGATACCAGCATTTAATTAAATTTAATTTTGTACCTTTTTACGAAATTTTGGTTTTGAAACGGTACTAAAGGGTTTCGATTTTAAACCAATCACGTTACACGAAAAGTCACGTTGTTGATGTACATCATCAATATCATCATTCAGCATCATTTTAGCCTAAAGACGTCCACTGCTGGATCTCAGGCTTCCCCAAGGTTTGCTGCTAGGATCGGTCCTGCGCCGCCCGCATCCAAGGTCTTTCAAAAATATCGCGGGTTTGGCTTACAATTTTTCGATTAAGGGAGGGAAACGATTTTTTTTGTTTTAAGTTTTAATTTTTGTTTTGAGTCAATGTCCCACACCCCCTACAACCGAAAGTACAAATAATAAAAATCTGAAAAATATCTTAAATGAAAGCACATATCGTCGGTGAAACTGCAAAACCGCGTAAGTAACATTTTAAAAAAGGAGCAAAATGCACCTTTTTGATAAGAAGATAAGGTTTATTTTGCTGTATCATAAATTTGTTAGTTACGCGGTTTTGCAGTATCACCGACGATATAACGAATTTTAAAGGAAAACTATGACGACTAAGTAGACTTCATTGGTTCTTGAGTTACAAACAGTCTAAATGTTTATAATTACTGAAAACGTATTTCCGGTGCTGGTAAACTGACCGCGACCTATGTCGATGTATGGAGATAACAGTTTTTCAACGGCAAAGTTTAGTTTGTCGCGAGGTCTAATTTGTTTATAGTAACGGCTTCGGAACCCTACACTGAACATGGTCCGATATGCTCATGCCCGGTTTTTTTTTAGGTGTAAATATGTCGAAAAGCTCCGAAATTCTTCGATTTAGCGATCGAGACTTGTAGCAGGCCAAGGCCAAAGTACTTTTACAGACATTATAATTATAGATACATACATAATTACCATGTTTATAATTATTATTTTTCTTTAATTGAAAACCTTGATACTCCTTTACGAAAAACTGGGAAATGACGTTTTAATAAACTTAAAAAACATACCACAAATTACCGTCACCGCTATCAGGTAGCGTAAACCAAATTTCCCAACGACGATAAATTTTTGAAAGTTCAATGTTACAGTTGTCCACATCTGTAACTGTTCTCCCGAGAACAGGGAGGTTCCGATTCGGTACAGTAAGTAGAAGTATCATTTTGGACCAATCGCGGTGGTGCTTGGTAGGTCATTGTTTCGAGGCCAACAAACTCGTTTGCCCGGCCGGGCCGGCACGCGTGACCCCCCGCTTTGAAGAATTAGTAGGTACACTCTTATGTTTCTTTTGCAAACAGGTAAAAAACCTCAAATTGATTGTGAGTATATGGAAGGTGAGAAATATACCGCAAGAACTGTAAAGCACTATTGGTTGGCTCGATAATAAGTAAAAATTAGTAGTAGATATAGGTTACATTCCAATTTTGAATTACTTTAAACATATATACCTACGTATATACAGGGTGTGTTTTTTTGTTCAAATTTTCAAGTAGGTAAAGTTTGAGCAATGATCCGGTTAGCAGGGACTTTTAATTGCATCAATAAATAAAATTACTCTTAAATTGGGTAACCTTATCCTGTCACGAGTATTTAACCCTGAAAAATCTAGGTGACTACTAGGAATTTACTAACCTATTTACTTTATTGATAACCGATTAACTATTTTTAGCTCTTAAATTATTCACATAATATTCACATATAGTGTTTTTAGACAAGAGGCAAATTCAGCAGCAGTTGATTTTACGGACGTTAAGCATTTTTAGAGAAAAACATGTAATGGGGCCCTACAGTAAACTTTTATAACATTCCCTCAAGTTAACAGACCTGATACCCATCCTCTTTACCTGCATTCTTCACCTGTTTATAAGACTAATCTAACAAGATCAAACTTTTCACTCTACGTCAAGTACAGCAGCAATCCTATGACCATCTTCAAATTCCATCATCAGACCAGTTCTTAGACACCATATTACTGCCTTGTTACCGGGTTTACAAGTAGGTATCTAATAACCTATTTTCAACTCTTTCTAATAACAGAAACTCAATCCAAGTAAAATTACGAGACTTTAACTCAACAAACAAAAAACATGTGAAGTTATTATTATTATTATTATTGGAGGGGTTGAGATGGGCCTTGTGTGCCACTTCGACCATTGCTGATCTTTTGTAGCAGCCTTTTGTTTTAGAGCTCATCGCACAGGCCCGTTGCGTCCAGGAATTTCCAGGTGCTTTGGGCAGTGAGGAGTTGTATCTCTTGTGGGTCCATTATATGTCGCCCTAGGTAGATACTTCTGTTGCGCATTAGTGGTCCGCAAGAACAGAGGATGTACATTTCTGTCTCCTCTGTCTCCTGACTTGTATCATACCCATTAGAAACAGATGTCTGTTCAGTTTGCAGTGGCCAGTTTCTTGGCCAGTCACTTTTTTGAGTTGTAGCATCTCTTTGGAGAGCTTGCTGTTGAACCCTTTAATTAGTGAGTGATTTTGTCCTTTTGTGGTTGTATAGGTCGTTTAGCAGGAATAGGTATTGCGTTTTGTGTTGCCACAAAACGGCTCCGGGTTGTCAACACCGTTCCTAGCCAGTTCATCTGCTATCTCGTTTCCATCAATGCTGGAGTGCCCTATGGTACCCATCTAAGTATTACTTTGTTGGAGTCTCCCAGGGTATTTAGGTTTTCTTTGCAGTTTTGGACTAGTTTATAATTTATTTCCAATGCGTCTAGTGCACAGATCACAGAAACAAGGGAGATATGTCATGAACGCCAATTCGTACAAGACCCGGTGTCGCCACTTTTAAACATGTGTGCGTCTTACGCTTACGCTCTATTAACTACTACAAAAACAACCTCCTCATAATTGGTTACAGCTTACGAACTAAAAACGCCGTAACATAGTTTTGATAGTAGCAGAAAATTAAGCTTTATACTAAGTTCTCAAGGTTGAAAAATGCTGAAAGATCGTTTTTTTTCCATCGTAGTTCAGTCACTGAACGTAAGGTAGCGCTTACTCGTCACTTAGCTGCCATCTATGCGACGAGTAATTAATTAGTTCCTCAGAGCTAGTAGTCCCTATGTTCAGCAGGTTAAGGACTACCCACACACAGCGACATCTAGTTATACTTTTTTCAAGAGGTGTGCGTTTCTCTCCTGTCGTCCACTTAGGGATGCCACAAGGAATGTTTCAAAATATATCGATAAACAATTCAAACTTGTTTGCAACGTTAATGAGCATTTCTAAAAAAGTTTGTACATTTCATTCACGACTTCAATTTGCAAAAAAAATTGCAGATTGGTAGAGTGAATGAAGCTGAGCGTAAATAACATAGTCTCCCAAAATGTCCTCATACATTTGTATGAAACTTTCCTTTTTTGTTACCATGAACCAAAGAAAGTTAGTAACAAAAAAGGAAAGTTTCATACAAATGTGTGAGGACATTTTGGGAGACTATGTTATTTAGGCTCAGCTTCATTCACCCTACCAACCTGCAATTTTTTTTGCAAATCGAAGTCGTAAATGAAATGTACAAACTTTTTTAGAAATGCTCTAATATAGGTACTATTCAATTTACAGGCAATAAGTACTATTTTTATTATTTTACTACTAGGTTAATACAATTACATCATTTAAACTTAATATATTATTGTTAGAATAGAATAATATTTTATTAGCAAGAATACGGTTTGCGTAAAATTGATACATAAGATTTTAAATTTGGAACGATACCTATATTAGAACGTAACAAAAAAATGGCCGAATTTCTTTGGTTAAATTTTCTGGAGCTGTTTTCGTTTTGATTAGTACATAAAAGTCTAAATTGTAAACTTGGACTTTTTGATGTTAATACAAATATACTAATAAAATGGGTTCGGTTGAGTGTCACGTCACAAGATCTCAGTTTGGGACAAACCAGTAGTTTACCGACTTGATTATGTAAACTTTATTTCATAAATGGTACAAATTACTTAAAACAGAAAGATAGACTTAATACTTGGGGCAATCTCTACCATCCAACCTTTAGGCTTGAATCCTTTTAAGAGTGAGTCGGCGCGAGCTGTCAATCAGCGCTGTGTGCAAGCACAGCTCAATACTGAGCCAGAGCCCTTTGCCTTTGTGGTTGGTTAATTTATTTTTATCTTAATTGTATGATTCGCCTACTTATATTTGAATTGCTAGAGTCCTTCGTCGTTCGTTAATATTGTAAAGAAAATTAAATTTTGTATAACGTGAAAATTTGTTAAAATTATTTTTCTTCTGTTTTAAGCGTGTCGTGGTAGTGATAAATAACTAGAACTATTAACACATTGAATTCTATTGATAGCTGTAGAATAAGCCATTTATCGATAGTCGATAGAAATCACGTCAACACAACTTTCACAACCTTACGCTCTGAAATCCATTCAAATATAAAATATTCATTTAAAAATATAAATAATGCTTAAAAACAAAATTTACCGGTGGTAAGTTATGCCCTTTGATTTTATATTAACGTTTGTATTTCGATTTTTGCACACTTTCACGCTACATACAGTCATTTTATCATTTAAACGGAGCTTCTATACTGACAGCGTTCAGTAAGTGACTGTGTCAACGCTTGACACGCCTCGTGCCGATATGGTCAATTTGACCATATCGAGGCGACACGAACCACGCCCCTATAACATATCTCCCTTGTTTCTGTGATCTGTGGTCTAGTGCCAAAAGGGCAGCTTGGCTGTCCGAGTTGATGTAGATGTTCTGGTGTCTACGGTTCTTCTCAAGGTTGATCTCCGCACATTTGTTAATGGCGAAGATTTCCGCTTGGAAGATTGAGGCCTCCGTGCCCATGTTGACGATAACTTTGAGCCTCGGTCTCTCACCATGGATGGAAAAAATACTACTTATCAAAATAATTTGTGAATGATGTGAGTGAAAACTTAATATGTAATCCTTGATAACGTACAGTAAAGTAAATTGATTCCTAGACCATTTTGGACGTATGATGATATTATTTAGTATCCCTTTGACGTAGTCAAAACTGGTCTAGGAATCAATTTCTGTGACTGAACCTACCTACCTATGGATATTTTAATGCTTCGATATGCTACGTTCATGTGGGTTAGCCTGCGAACAAACAAGTAAGTTTTTGACCATCTCACAATGGCAAACTTTGTGTAAAAAGCAGTAACTAGTACGTACGAGTATCTATGTACCGCGGGGTAGCAAATTCTTTCTGACATAACCACTGGGCTGTTAGATGTATATAAAAATCCCTCGGGTCAAAAAGGGTTAGGATAGGATAGGAATAAAACCTCCGGCAGGTGATACCCGCCTTGTCATCGCGGGGGGGCGTAGTAACCCTAGACTGGTCAACCACGGTGAAGGCAAGAGGTATCCAGGGCCGGCCTGAGTGGGGCGTCAGCTGGCCCGTGGAGGTCCCTCAAAGTGGGCTCCTTTGAGCATGCTGTGTTTACGCGGGCCTGCCGGTGAGAGTCGTAGTCGAATGCGCTAGCAGAACCTGCGGCCCTCGCCAACAACTTAGTGGATATTCTGGCCACTCGGTGGTATGAATAAAAGCATTTTACCAGCAAAAAAAAATGGAACAGAAGGATTATCTGTGGGTTAAATAATGGTTCAAATAAAATCTTTCAACTACTATTTAGCACTGGAATTTATTAAATAACTAAAACAACCACAGAGTATAAAAATGTTACCCATCCAAGTAATTCATCACTCCAGACATTATTTTTATTTTATTTTTATATAGCTGCCAGTGCGCATTGCGGTCGTGCGGTAAAATAGTCTCACTCTTTACAAGGTAAACTATAAAATTATGCCTAAATTGCATCTATTAATTGCACCATTCAACTTATAAATTAATTTTATTTAAATTAGGCTTTAATCAATAGATAGGGTCTTAAAGGAGCCTGTCATTGCACTCTCTACGACTTTCGGTTTCTTTTTTAAATCGGCTTTCCACAGGTTGTCGTTGCGGTAGTAGTCTCTGCAACAAATAAAATAAAATAAATCACAACGTTGGTTTATTATAACTGTTTTTGAGAGTTTTTTTTACTGACCGTCACTTGTCTTGGTGTATGTGAATAATTTAATGTTATACAGTATAAGTTTCTGTCAAACATTTCATTTTTGGAACAAGCTTTTGTCGCTGACAGTATTTTAAGCTATTGCATAGCTTCTATCGCGGGCCTTGAGCGCGGGGACCGAATCCAGAAATTCCGTAACGAAAAAACCTCACGCTCCCCACTCCGACGGGCAAGGAGGTGTGGCTTGAAGGCCGTGCATCGTCTAACGTCGTTTCAGTTCGGCAGTCTTCGACACGGCGTTGTGTGCGTTTGTACGACATGCAATAGCTTTACCGCGGCAGTCCCCGAGTGCCACACGTTTTTTTTTTTGCACAGTTCTTGATCTACTTGTTAAAACGATTCTAACGAGCCCTAACACCTGCACCAAAAATACAGTCTCAAAAACACAATTAATAACTTAATTTCAATTTAAAAATAAATAAACCAGAAACTTATGATATTTAAACTTCACCAAAAAGCTTTCGTATAATCAATTATTTTCTGTTTTTTTCTGATATTCACGCTTTAGCTTAAACAGTTTTCCAAGTGGCATCACCATCACATAATATGTATGTATGTAAAATACTTCAAAAAATACAGAAACACAAAAGGTATGTACAACGGTGAACTTATCTATTCCACCATCATCCATCAACACCTCAAAATCTTTGATATGACTGTTTAATACGGCCAAAAATTGACATATTCAGAGGCCCTACTTTGAAAATCGAAGTTCGACTCAAATGACGAGTGACAGTAGGTAATGGAGCTAACGTCACTTTGATCTTCGATTTTCAAAGTAGGTCCCCAGGCATGTGGTTTTACAGAACGTATGTTACCTCTTTTCTTGTATTTTCCCCACCCACTTCATGTGCTGCTCTTGCATGCTCTCGGCGTCACCCTCATACTCCGACGGTAGGTACTGCTTGCCGATAGCCTTGTGTAAGCTGGCGTACGTCGGGTGCAAATTGATCTGCGAACAGGTTGAGGTAAGATTAATAAATAAAATTAGTAAATAACTAGAAATTTGCAAAAAGAAAAGATTTCGAAATTGACTTGTTAGATTATTTTCCTATAATAAATTCTTCCCTGTCGCGTATTTTTTTTCCAATATTACATTTTTGACTTCGCATCTTTTCCGATCCGGATTTCTCCCAGTCGCAAATTTTCCCACTATTTATTCGGTCAAAATAGGTAGGTAGGGTTAACCTTTAAGTTATGTTAGTTTTGCAGCATGACCGTATGGCCAACGCACCCAGAAATAGGATTTCTGTTTATTTCTGGAGTGGGAAAAAATAGGACTTTACTTTTATATTTTAGTCAGTCAGTAACTTTACAATAAATAAGAATCTTTGCACATTTTAGTACCTTGTTACTTTATACCTACTCTGATTATTCTATGATGCCTGTGACAGCTCGAATGTAAGCACTTATTTTACACTTATTTCTTTAACTTTACATAAATACTTCACGGTACAAAACTAGTGACGCGGTTCAGGAATTTAAATAAATAATCGGCTATTTTTAAACACATTGCTTGAGAATATAGTAATTAAGTGATTGAAATTACGAAATACGCCTGTCACAGGCATCATCTTAGAAAAATCAGATTATAATCGCTGTGAAAATTCATATATGGTATTTTTAACATAATATTAAATAGACAAGGTACTAAAATGTACCTATAGTCTTTATTATTTGAACTGAGCTGATCTTATACACAAAGGCCATTGTTTGTGTACAATACTAATCTTTCTTTGTGTCCGCAAGCCGATTACATACAAAAAAGTTAGAACTACATTCAATGTACATTGAATTATCAACCCTACCCTCTTAGTCAGTAGGTTTAAAATGTAAAGTGTCAGGATACTGATAATACAGATATGTCTTTATTATTTGAACTGAGCTTATTCTCTACACAAGACTTATATCTGTATCCTGACACTTTACATTTTAAACCTACTGACTAACGTCCGGTTCCTATATTCAATCCGCGGACAGATAGGCTTACTTCGGATTAAAATTTGACACATTTTGTATGGGCAAATGTCAAATTTTAACCCGAGGTAAGCCTTATCTATCCTCGGATTGAATATAGGAACCCGACATAAGAGGGTAGGGTTGATAATTCAATGTACATTCAATGTACGACGCGCTGGCCTAGATGGTAGTGACCCTGCCTACGAAGCTAGCGGCCCTGGGTTCAAATCCCGGTAAGGGCAGATATTTGTGTGTTGAGCGCGAATATTTGTTCCTGAGTCATGGATGTTTACTATGTATTTAAGTATATATTTCTCTATATAAGTATTTATATCGTTGTCTAGTACCCATAATACAGGCCTAGAGCTTAAATTGGGACTAGGTCAATTGGTGTGACATTGTCCCCTGATATTTATTTTATTTATTTATTTATATGTATGAACTCGACTTTACACAACCTCTTTATTGCACACTACAGAGAGAAACGATTTAAAACAAATAGTAACGATTTGATCATGGTACTTAATTAATTTTAATTGGTAATAAAAAACTAGATCAAAATAGGTCATATAATTATTATGTATCACCTACCTACTACTGCCCTGTTCGAATATCATACGTATGTTTCCTAATAGTAAACAATTCACTTTAAAACATCTATGATTTTTTAATTCTGATTGAATGAACTTGATTGTTCAAAAAATTATGACATCAAGCGTAAGGAACTGTCCAATAACTTCCTGATTCCCCAGCTGACGAATGAGGTATATATAAAAACCGGTCTAATGCGAGTCGGACTTGAGCACCAAGGGGATCCGCTTCCGCACATTATGTCTCATTAGTATGAAATATTAGAACCTGATAAGATAAAGTCTTGCAGCTGCTTGCTGTCTATCTTGAGACATATTTCTTAACTTAACTTAATTTCTGTATTTTTTGCCGCCTCTTTTACTAACAACAATACAAAGTTGTTGACAGTGCAGACAATGTATGGACATTTTGACACAATTGAACCGTATTTTAACCAGATTTATCTTTTTTCAGCTGTCATTGGCAACTTCTATGTTAGTATCTTTGTTTTGGCTTTTTGTGTTGCCACTATGCTTTCGCCAATGTCAGGTTTAAGGAAGGCACACGTTTTCGGAGACAGTTATCAATTTTGAAGAGGGGATAATAAATAAAATAAGGTATGGTTAGTTTTCTTTTTACAATTTATCTTTATTCTTATGAATGAATACGAAATGTTTAATTAGTGGACCATAAGACATTGGCTAGTTAGCGTGTGTTCTGGGTGTCACGTCAACTTTTGTTTTGAAATAAATATGATATGGCGTTGAGAGGGTAATGCAGCTAATTCCGCTTTGATTTTTTAAATCATATGGTTGCCTATTGGTTGTTTTTTAACTTGACAGTAAAGGAAAGTATCGTCAACAATGCGATGCAATATGATTAAAAACCGAATGAAATAGAGGATAAAGAGTATTTGAAATTTACTTACAACGTCAACGATGTACGACGGCAATATGGGCTTAATGAGGGCGAACAGCTTCTCGTAGTAGGGCGGGTAGTTGACGACGTGCACGGACTTCACCCTGACAGGCATGCCTTCCTGTAATAAAAACACGTGGGCGTTCAAATAAAGTTGTACAGACTAATTTAGTATGTAACATGTAAGAACCTTAAAAGACGCGAACGTGTGTGTGTGCGTCAGGACGCAAATGTTTGCAGCCTCTAATCTTTTTCTGCCGTCTGTCCCTTTGTATGCACGCTTAGAATTCTTAAATCTATCAAACGACCCAACGGATGTTAATGCGGTTTTTATGTAAAACAAAATCTGGATTACGTAGGGGTCTATAGGGGTCAGAAAAACCACATAAACCGAAGTGAAGCGAGGGCGGGTCGTTTGTTATGTATATTGTATATGTATAATGCAGGCATTATTTTCATTATTAATTGACCTGCTTAACTACAATTGGTATAAATATACGTACCCCTTTAGACGGACCCGTCTATACCTAGATCTGTACCACCGTCTTACCCGCTAACTTGCTAGCACAAAGGCATTTAATTTTGTCGAAGTCAAAACGTAAATGTAAAGTAGTCGGGTAAAAAGGGTTAAAGACAAATAAAACCTACAACTACAAGAGTAGGTGTATTTATCTTTTTTTTCAGTGGTCCCAAAACCGTGAGCAATGTTTTTACTTTTTATAATGGATCAGTGACCCCAGACAGGATGCATATTTGCATATGCAGACTATACAGTCGTGCTCTGATGTCGCTGCGCTCATATCGATTCCATACATTTGTCAATTTCCGAATAAGGGTCTCCCCAGACCTATCGACTCGGCTCGATTCGGCGTTGCGAACGGAACGACGTCGTTTTCGCTCTTATTGCATGGACATAAAACTTTTTCTTACCGGCTCAAGCCGATTCGGCGTCGATAGGTCTGGGGAGACCCTAATCGTTTATTTTCACGTTAAGCATTTTGTCTAAGGCCCCAGTGGCCCTAGGCAAAATACTTTGCGAGAACGTTATCGTTAGGTATCGAAAATGTATGGGACTGACATAAGCTGCCAGACAGCCGCGTCGAGCGCAAATGTCAATTCCAAACAATTTGTCAGTTTTCGAAAATCGTTTAGTATTTCGCGTTAAGCATTTTGTCCAAGGCCCCAGTTTAGCATTAATTAGCGACGATGATTTCAGAGGATAGTGATACATTGACACACATGACATGTTTTTAAAGTTCAAGAACGCAAGAACACTAATACACTGGGAAATATCTTAGCCTACTTGTGCAAAATGTGGTTACAGAATTATCAAGAAGTGTTAAGACTTGTTGGCAATTCTTTAGCTCTGCCTACCCACTCTGGGAATGAAGGCGTGAGTTTATGTATGTAAGAACGCAAGAAGAATCATTCAAAGGGTGTTTAACAGTATCCCTGGCACAGTTCGTGGATGGTCTTATCGTAAAGACTGTTCAAGTGTTCACGGCAAGCGGAGCACGTTTAAATTGATGATGACATGACGCGTGACGTGCATTAAGTACTAATACGATCTTATATTTTAGTTTACTCATGCATTGGTTCGTAGTGTTTGTTCTACAGAGTGTTTAATACATCAATGTTCCTATATAGTGAGCAAAAACGTTTAACAATAGTAAAAACCTACAATTTTGTTAAATAGTTAAATAATTACACACGATAAAATAATTATTCCGTCTCATTTATTTTTTATGCGTTACAAGAAAAGTTTCTCACTCACAAGAACAATATAAGGAATTAAGAATTAGTCACGCAAGAAATCCAAGAGTAATTACTTAACCAAAATAAACACTTGTCTTTGTTATGGCTTTATTTTTCGTTTTTATTTTGTTTTCAAAGACAGGCAAGCAGAAGGCCCACGGTGGAAAGTTTTTACCGACATCTATGAAGATATATAAGTTTACTATTAACAATACGGATGCTGGCTGTGCTACCCATGCGTCCTCGAACGTCGTAAAGATTCTAAAAGATAGTGGGTAAATGTCTGCAACAACTTTATTCTAATTGAATATTGTACGCGCAAGAATAGTCTCAAGAAACTCAAGGTAATGGGGATGATCATCCGTTTGATGATGCGAGGTGCGATGATAGGGCGATGATGAAGCCAACAGTGTAAGCGGTTCCTCGGACAACTCCCCATTTTACAGATGGTATTAAAAACACAAAAAAAACCTGACTGCAATAAAAAAAACCACTGAAAAGCAAAAAACAAGCTCTATAATCTATAGAAAAATGTAAGAGCAATGTACTAAATGACACAAGCGGGGAAAAGCTAGTCCAAATGATTTATTTTCAAGAAATAGGTTTTGTGATTTATTGCTTGCCCCCGCCTGCAACACCTTTTCCAATATTCAAGTTATATATGTATATTCCTAATAATATAAATTGAATAATTAAGTACATTGGTCATATAAATTTATACAGATTATATAGAGGTACGGTACCTACCCTTTGTCACTACGACAATTAAGACGGATCGAATGACACCTCGTATGTTAAAATCCGTCAAGCCGTTCAGAAATAGACTAGACATACATACTTACATGCATACATACATACATACTTACATACATACGGTCGGAAAACATAACCCTCCTTCTGACACAGTCGGGTAAAAAGATGTATAATGATGCAGATTTCGTATGCAAGCTTTAAAATCATAAAGTTTAGCGTCACGATTTCGCAAAATTTTAAACTGCTAAGAATAAAATTAAAATCGGTGAAAACTGGGGTTAATTATTTTTATGTGCCATTTTAAGTTTCAATTAGGAGATAATCTCACCCATTCTCAAGCTAAGGACTACACTAACACCATCACTGTTAATTGGCCACTAGTGAGCCTTATTGCAATGAGACAAGATCCACATGGTCGTAGACAACACTAAAAATACTTAAATGTGTAGAGAAATACTAACTTAAAAACATAGAAAACGTCCAAGACTGAAGAACAAATACTCATGGTCATCACCTACGGCCATTGTAGATATACTTGTAAAATAGAAAGTAACAACGTCTTACCAATAAGTAAAGAAGGAAATCCCTGAAGAACATAACGTTGACTTTGGGCAGTATCCTCAAGAAGTAGTTCTTCAGGTCCATGATGATGATTTGTCCCTCTGGGTAGTACTCGCGATCGTTCAGCCAGTAGTCCGCTTGTAAGGTGAACGCCTTAAGGACATCGTAGTACACGAAATTATCCAGCGTGGGGTCGTCCAGCTGGTGAATGAGGATCTCCTGGTCTCCTGCTTCGTAAGTAGACACGTTCCTGAAACAAGTTGTTAAAAACTATACTTATTTTCAAAAGGGTCATTACTATTAATCACGATTGCCCTTAGATTTAATGATAATCTTCTGATATTTGGATGCAATGCGACTCGTGCAACATTAACACTCCGCATTAGGGTCTCCCCAGACCTATCGACGCCGAATCGGCTTGAGCCGGTAAGAAAAAGTTTTATGTCCATGCAATAAGAGCGAAAACGTTGTCGTTCCGTTCGCAACGCCGAGCCGGGACGACCCGAGCGGAACGACGTCCTTTTCGCTCTTATTGCGTTGACATAAAGCTTTTTCCGTACGCGATTTGCCGAAACGGCGTCGACTGGTTTGGGGAGACCCTTAGGGTGGGGGCAAATTCAACAATATGGTATTTATAAAACTTATACTGTTTCAAATCAAAAATACTCGCATCATCGTTAACAATTTAAGTTACTCAGTTGCATCAATGTGCAACAAAATTAAGTAATAAGGTGCGACTTCGTGGAAAAGGAACGATGATGTCGTCCACGTGTAGGTAATGATTTTCAATGCCATCTCATCAGACTCAGACTCCAGATCATGGTAAAAATGTAGGTACACCACATAAAACTAGAGTCATCAGGAACTCTAAATGTTGCCTATTCCAAGAGCTCAACATCGAATGAAATGAATCTTGACTTGACTCTACACGATCAAGAAATTTAATATTACATCATCGAATCATAGGTATACCGGCTTCTTGCCGTGATATTTGTATAATTTTTACTGTTAACTTTTCGCAACGAATGTAACTTAAACGAAAAATTGCAAGTGCTCTAAATAAAGGACATTAAGTCCACAAACAAATGAGACAAAATGACTACAACGCTATTTTTGAACTTATTGTAATCTTAAATAGCATAATTACTTTGCGGTTAAAGGTCTGGTAAACTCATTTACGGGTTGAGGAGTAATGATGGGTACTTATAACGTGTTGTGCACCATTATATGCAGATGATATGGTGCTCCTTAGCCCCTCTGTTAAAGGTCTTAGAACGCTCCTGGGCGTCTGTGAGCGTTATGCTTTAGACCATGGTCTCAAGTATAACGTCAAGAAGACCCAATTTATGGTCATCAAGTCAGGGAGGGGTCCGGACAATGTTCCCCCAGTGTTTTTGAATGGAGTCTCAATCGAAAGGGTAAGCCAGTTCAAGTACTTGGGACATATTGTGACGGAGACCCTCAAGGATGATCTGGATATCGAGCGCGAACGTCGGGCTACTGCTGTGAGAAGTAACATGCTCGCGCGAAGGTTTGCACGGTGCAGTGCCCCAGTAAAATTGACATTGTTTAGAGCATTTTGTCAATGCTTCTACACATGCCAACTCTGGGTTAACTGCACCAGGCGCGCCATGAGTGCGATTAGAGTGCAATATAATAACGCATATCGCATTCTAATGAAGCAGCCACGTTATTGTAGCGCATCGAGCATGTTTGCGGAATCTGGAGTGCCTGACTTCTTCGCAATTATAAGACTGCGCATTGCGTCATTTCGGGACCGTATCAGATCATCCAATAATGATATTCTCCGTACTTTGTCCGAGCGCTTGGACTGTCGGATCTCGAAGTTTTGGACATCTGTGCATCGCGACCAAAATAGGAAGTAGTGAAGTAAGTTTAATGTATGTTGTAGGTTTTATGTTTATTTTTACAAATTTATTTTGCTGCTTTTTATTTATATAACTGTGTTTTGTGACATGATATGGGTACTGCCTGAAATAAAGTTTTATTATTATTATTATTATTATTATTATGTGCACCTATGCTTGTACAATGTAGACGCAATCACAGCTAATTACCTATAAATTATATTTTACCCACGACAAAACAACAATCGAGATTTTGCTGTAATATTTAATTTTATAAAAAATGTTTGAAATAGTAACATTGATTAAGCAATTAATTGACTTCGGGCCTCTCAAGCCGTGGTATGTTACAAATATGTAAACAAACCATTTTATTTATTTAAGGAGGCTGCATAGGATGGCAAACGAGCAGTTCGAGCACACAGGCCACATGATGGTAAGTGGAAACTGTGACCCAAAGACATTAGCGAAGCTTAACTATTAAACATGTTTATTATCTGATATGTTTTTGATCGATTGAAGAGAAATGATGAGTTGACTCTATTCCTACAGAATTTTTAAAATAAACACTTCGAACACTCTACGTTTTCACTAAAGTCAACGTTAATTCTAGTTCTTGAGACTATTGACCGAGATCTGTGCGGCATTGACGCTTTGACGGTAGTCCAAGGCCTTAAGTGAAACCGCAAGTGTATGGCTTAATACCGTAAACTCACGGTAAAAATTGGGCGTTAATAAAGCAGGCACTTCTTAGGATGGATGGATAATAGGATGTATGTATGGGGTACATGGAAACTGTCTTAGAAACCATTAATTTGTAAAAGGACTAAAAAATCACTCATTAACTTTTTTATAATATTCTATCCCGTGTGGTTACCGGGATAGAATAGTGCCACTCCATTTTCTTCCCGTGGATGTCGTAAGAGGCGACTAAGGGAATATAGGCTTGTAGTAATGTTAGGCGATGGGCTTGCAACCTGTCACTAATACGCTGGTAAACATCTTAGCCTGATTTTGCAAAATGTGGTTACAGAATTATCAACAAGCTTTTAGAGTTGTTGGTAATTCTGTAGCTCTGCCTACCCCACTCTGGGAATGAAGGCGTGAGTTTATGTATGTATGTAAGTTTTTTTATAATTTCATAACTGGTCGGAAATGCGTAGTTTTCCATCCGACCCTGTAAACTCACTCGACAGGTTTTAGTTCAATATCTCATTGTTTGGATAAACTATGGGGTTATTATGACGTATCTGTACAATTCATTTTACGCTGAGAGAAAAGGACAGAATTATGTAACTGCTATAGCTCCGTTCTCTACGCTCACCGTAAATTGAATTGCATATCCATGTCATAATACTGAGGTTGGACTGTTTTACAATGGCCATGCTGTTTACTCTTTGTTTTACACCGTCAGAAAAAACAATGGCGTTTTTAGTTTTATGCAAGTTTTTGGTATAAAACAACATCATACTGGATGGAAATTTGGAGATAAATTAACCCGTTAAGGGTTCGAACCTAACATCTTTACATAGTATAAAAACAAATCGCTTACCGCCGCCTGACCCTGTATTTACGCTTAGATCTTTCAAACTGCGCAACAGATTTTAATGCGATTTTCATCAATATATAGGCAGAGGAAGGTTTTTTGTGTATAAAGGGTGTAACGAAATAAAACTAAATTTCAAATGAAAAAATAGCGATATTTTTGGTAGATATCAATATATATTAGTATAACAAAATTAAAAACCTATCTTCAGCTAAGTTAATTGTAAGTTTTTTTTTTTATTAATATACTTTTTGTACTCGTGGTACAGCTTCTTTCGAACGCCTTCCATCCATATCAGCCTTTACGGAGCCTTTTTTAACTTTTCTGGCTGCAGCATTCCATTTTTTGCGGAAGTCGTCTATATTTTTGGCCACTTTACCCGTCTTTCTTAAAATTCCCTTAATTTGAGCCCATTAATGCTCGATTGGGCGGCACTGTGGGACGTTTAGTGGGTTCAGTTCCTTGGGTACAAAAGGGAAATGATTTTCCTTGAGGAAAGCTAGATCAGGCCAGAATAACGTAGGGACGTTATGCTTCTTCACAAATGGCAGCAACCGCTTTTTAAGGCATTCTTTTATGTATATTTCTCTGTTGACGGTACGGTGACAAAAATGGAGCTTTTGTCGCCACATTCACAGATAGCTTGCCATACGAGAAATTTTTCGTCGAATTTCCCAATCTTAACAGTAAAGTTGTTTCAGACTCGAGAAGAGTTTCTGTGTAGTATTGTGGACCAGGAAGCGTTGTAAAATCAGTTTTGGTATAAGTTTCGTCATCAATTATTAAATGTGATTGTGTTGTGCCAAGGAAATCGTATAGTTTTCGAGCTCGGCTTTTAATTACAGAACGCTGCTTTTCGGTCACTTTTGCCGTCTTAACTTTCTTCCGGGTCTGCATACCTGCTCTTTTCTTAGCTCGTTGCACCATAGATGCATTTGTGCCACATTTTTTGGCAATATCTCTGACGGACATACTTCGATTCCGCTTTATGCAATTGATTATCTTTTTGTCAAGCCTAGGGTCACTTGGCCCTTGAAGTCTACCGGGCTTCTGGCTTCTGGCTCCGGGCTTCTGTTCAAGAGACAATGTATTAAAATAGTTCTTCAAAATAAAATCCACAGAACTTCGCGGTAACTTTAGGTCTTTGGCGATAAAACTCGTAGGACGTTGCGGATTTTCACGCCATTTGGAAACGACCATTTCGCGGCGTTGTTTTCTATTCATTTTCGAAAGTAAGTTTTTCCAGAGATCCGAGTAATTTATATAGCAATGGCTAAGGTAAGAATGACACTTATTTATGACAGCAAGAAAATAATGGCTATCTTGTTTGGAATAAAAATGACAGTTATTTGAAATTTACAGTTTTTTTTCGGTACAGGCTTTAAAATATCTGGATTATGTACGGGAGTTACAGAAAACTCAAATAGGTTAGATTCTCAATTAGTAACTTCCCATGTTTTTTTTAAATCTCTAAATGGGTTTGGTTCCTAAGAACAAGTTTCGCCGACCCAAAATTTATTTTTACTACTCATTTTATTGTTGTTATGGGGAGCAATAAAATAAGAATAAAAGTGTCAAATCTTAAAATTATTTAAGTTGTCAACTTAAAATGTCTTCCTGACATCAAGAAGTAAGAATATAAAACGCATTCATATATAAATATACTCGTATGTCAACTTTATAATCAAATGAAATGAAATGAAATATATTTATTTAACAAAAACATGTTTATAAATAAATCATGGTGTTGCGCGTTGGGTCCTGAGCTAGGATTCCCTTTGATACAGGACCGAGTGAGGCAACAACATGACATTGATACAATGCCTTCGTACATAGTAAAAATCTACCTATGCAAAATTATGTGTGTATGTGTGTGTTAAGGTAATGAATGATTATATAAATAATATAAATTTTTGTTCGGATTTTTTTATCTAACATGGGTGACAGTGGTAATTATAATAATAGGTAATTAAGTCAGAGTCAAAGTGGTGATGTCAAATGGTATTTATTTGTTCGATACTTGGAAGAAATAAAACGTAATTACTTATATGTAGTTGGGTCAATCCAAGATGATCCCTGTGACAGCTCATATAATCTATAATCACGTACCTACTGTTACGTTAAATTACAAAAAAAAATGTGGATAGTGACAGTACTGCCGTGAAGTACAAATAATGTTTTTTATATGAATTCCTTATTAAAATAGTGTCACTGTTGGATTTGACGTGCGCTGCGTGTTTCATAATTTATGAAACACGTGTACAAAATCATAAATGATACGTATATACAATAAAAATGTGCAAAATCAAGTTTTTAGACTTGTAAGTGATTTTGTAGCCCTGCCTGGTCATGAGTTTTATGTATGTATAAAAACGAAATAATTAATAACAAAATTAAATTAACGTTTACAAACATCGCCAAGGTAATTAGAATTTACGATTTAATTTTTAAATAAACCTGGCAAAGGAATGCTTAAATTTTATTAGTCAGTTTTGGACTTGCCCTTTGGCACGCCTCATACTTTTTATAATCGCAAGACTGTGATGTGTACATGCTAATTATGTCGGCTTGGGGTCGACAATTAATATGACAATTGAAGGCATTCAAGAATACCTGTCTTTTTTCATTGCTAATTTGTATATACTTAACCTTGTATTTATGGTAATGCGCACGCGTTCCGTAGTAGGTATACCTAATTAAATTAGAATTACACGGATATGTAAAAAAAACAGTGTATATTATTGTTTGTTATGTTATGCTGATGATCTAATCTCTGCTTAGATATACTCCTGTTTGAATATATGATTAATTTAAAAACCGCTGTGATGCCGCAAAAACTGGGATGTGTTACTCGTAGTATATTTCTAGAAGACTACAAAAAAGAAACAAACAAATACGTATACAGGGTGTCCCAGAAATAGCACGTCACAGTGACACTGGAGATTCCCCAGCCTCAGACGAACCAAACCAGCCTAACATGACCTCAGTAAAAGTTGCACCGTTTTCGAGTTATAACAAATTAAAGATTTTTCAAAATTTTCACCTCTTTTCACATTGTAAGTGCTCGCATTTACTGGGATAGCTTTAGAATTTAGTTTTTTTTATTTGTGCGCGTTTATGAATAGTTGATAAAGATGATAGAAGCATTATTATGTCAATAACTAATGTAAAAGTTGGAAAAATACTGTAATAAACTTGACTTAAATTATCATCAACATAGTAATTTAAACTTTGAACACCTGCCATAACTTTTTTTTACTACAAACGAAATGAGCAAATAACTTTAAAAACATGCGTATTTTATGCCAATTCTAAAATGGTATGACACATGGTATCTTAATGCATAAAAGTAGGAATTCGTATGACATTTGCCAATATGGATCCTCGGAAATCAATGCTAATCATCTAAAAAATTATCTTGTACTCTACGATATCTCATTTGTTTGTGCTCCTTTGAAGAATATGATTGATTTTTGGTTGACCTTGGTTCAAAGATAATAAAAAACGGGTTTAATTTTCATTCGTTTTTACAGTAAATGTTCGAATTGTTTCCCTCCGACTCTAAGGCAATGGCATCTTCGAATAAAATTTCGGTTTAATTTTCGTAAACTGGTTTCCGATATGTCTCGGGCTGCATTGAAGACACATCGCCGTAGTTCCTCTTCACAACAAGTTTCGCCGACCCAAAATTTATTTTTACTACTCATTTTATTGTTGTTATGGGGAGCAATAAAATAAGAATAAAAGTGTCAAATCTTAAAATTATTTAAGTTGTCAACTTAAAATGTCTTCCTGACATCAAGAAGTAAGAATATAAAACGCATTCATATATAAATATACTCGTATGTCAACTTTATAATCAAATGAAATGAAATGAAATATATTTATTTAACAAAAACATGTTTATAAATAAATCATGGTGTTGCGCGTTGGGTCCTGAGCTAGGATTCCCTTTGTTACAGGACCGAGTGAGGCAACAACATGACATTGATACAATGCCTTCGTACATAGTAAAAATCTACCTATGCAAAATTATGTGTGTATGTGTGTGTTAAGGTAATGAATGATTATATAAATAATATAAATTTTTGTTAGGATTTTTTTATCTAACATGGGTGACAGTGGTAATTATAATAATAGGTAATTAAGTCAGAGTCAAAGTGGTGATGTCAAATGGTATTTATTTGTTCGATACTTGGAAGAAATAAAACGTAATTACTTATATGTAGTTGGGTCAATCCAAGATGATCCCTGTGACAGCTCATATAATCTATAATCACGTACCTACTGTTACGTTAAATTACAAAAAAAAATGTGGATAGTGACAGTACTGCCGTGAAGTACAAATAATGTTTTTTATATGAATTCCTTATTAAAATAGTGTCACTGTTGGATTTGACGTGCGCTGCGTGTTTCATAATTTATGAAACACGTGTACAAAATCATAAATGATACGTATATACAATAAAAATGTGCAAAATCAAGTTTTTAGACTTGTAAGTGATTTTGTAGCCCTGCCTGGTCATGAGTTTTATGTATGTATAAAAACGAAATAATTAATAACAAAATTAAATTAACGTTTACAAACATCGCCAAGGTAATTAGAATTTACGATTTAATTTTTAAATAAACCTGGCAAAGGAATGCTTAAATTTTATTAGTCAGTTTTGGACTTGCCCTTTGGCACGCCTCGTACTTTTTATAATCGCAAGACTGTGATGTGTACATGCTAATTATGTCGGCTTGGGGTCGACAATTAATATGACAATTGAAGGCATTCAAGAATACCTGTCTTTTTTCATTGCTAATTTGTATATACTTAACCTTGTATTTATGGTAATGCGCACGCGTTCCGTAGTAGGTATACCTAATTAAATTAGAATTACACGGATATGTAAAAAAAACAGTGTATATTATTGTTTGTTATGTTATGCTGATGATCTAATCTCTGCTTAGATATACTCCTGTTTGAATATATGATTAATTTAAAAACCGCTGTGATGCCGCAAAAACTGGGATGTGTTACTCGTAGTATATTTCTAGAAGACTACAAAAAAGAAACAAACAAATACGTATACAGGGTGTCCCAGAAATAGCACGTCACAGTGACACTGGAGATTCCCCAGCCTCAGACGAACCAAACCAGCCTAACATGACCTCAGTAAAAGTTGCACCGTTTTCGAGTTATAACAAATTAAAGATTTTTCAAAATTTTCACCTCTTTTCACATTGTAAGTGCTCGCATTTACTGGGATAGCTTTAGAATTTAGTTTTTTTTATTTGTGCGCGTTTATGAATAGTTGATAAAGATGATAGAAGCATTATTATGTCAATAACTAATGTAAAAGTTGGAAAAATACTGTAATAAACTTGACTTAAATTATCATCAACATAGTAATTTAAACTTTGAACACCTGCCATAACTTTTTTTTACTACAAACGAAATGAGCAAATAACTTTAAAAACATGCGTATTTTATGCCAATTCTAAAATGGTATGACACATGGTATCTTAATGCATAAAAGTAGGAATTCGTATGACATTTGCCAATATGGATCCTCGGAAATCAATGCTAATCATCTAAAAAATTATCTTGTACTCTACGATATCTCATTTGTTTGTGCTCCTTTGAAGAATATGATTGATTTTTGGTTGACCTTGGTTCAAAGATAATAAAAAACGGGTTTAATTTTCATTCGTTTTTACAGTAAATGTTCGAATTGTTTCCCTCCGACTCTAAGGCACAAATGGCATCTTCGAATAAAATTTCGGTTTAATTTTCGTAAACTGGTTTCCGATATGTCTCGGGCTGCATTGAAGACACATCGCCGTAGTTCCTCTTCGTTACTTATTGGTTTTGAATAAATATTGTCTTTCAGACATCACCAGAAAAAAAAACATTTTACTAAGCGAAATCAACTTCCGTTAAGAGTGCCGAGTAGTCGTTTCAGTTCCACAAACAAAATCAGAGTCACGAAACGCAAGGTAACGAACTATGAGTAGTTTGGGTCACAGGGCTAAAACTAAAATAACTATCCTACAATTCTTTACATGATAAACTTGCAAAGCGGCTAATCGCGTTTCATTTGTTAGTTTGGTTGCCGGGATCCTTATTGGCAAATGTGATACGAATTCCTCCTTTTTTGCATTAAGATATCATGTGTCACTCTGATTTTGTTATGTTGTTTGTATGTTTGTGGAACTGAAACGACTACTCGGCACTCTTAACGGAAGTTGATTTCGCTTTGTAAAATGTTTTTTTTTTTTTGGTGATTTTTGAAAGACAATATTTATTCAAAACCAATAATTTTTTAACGAAGAGGAACTACGGCGACGTGTCTTCAATGCAGCCCGAGACATATCGGAAAGCAGTTTACGAAAATTAAACCGAAATTTTATTCGAAGATGCCATTTGTGCTTTAGAGTCGGAGGGACACAATTCGAACATTTACTGTAAAAACGAATGAAAATTAAACCCGTTTTTTATTATCTTTGAACCAAGGTCAACCAAAAATCAATCATATTCTTCAAAGGAGCACAAACAAATGAGATATCGTAGAGTACAAGATAATTTTTTAGATGATTAGCATTGATTTCCGAGGATCCATATTGGCAAATGTCATACGAATTCCTACTTTTATGCATTAAGATACCATGTGTCATACCATTTTAGAATTGGCATAAAATACGCATGTTTTTAAAGTTATTTGCTCATTTCGTTTGTAGTAAAAAAAAGTTATGGCAGGTGTTCAAAGTTTAAATTACTATGTTGATAATAATTTAAGTCAAGTTCATTACAGTATTTTTCCAACTTTTACTTTAGTTATTGACATAATAATGCTTCTATCATCTTAATCAACTATTCATAAACGCGCACAAATAAAAAAAACTAAATTCTAAAGCTATCCCAGTAAATGCGAGCACTTACAATGTCAAAAGAGGTGAACATTTTGAAAAATCTTTAAATTGGTATAACTCGAAAACGGTGCAACTTTTACTAAGGTCATGTTAGGCTGGTTTGGTTCGTCTGAGGCTGGGGAATCTCCAGTGTCACTGTGACGTGCTATTTCTGGGACACCCTGTATAGATATAACAAAAACCGGTCAAGTGCGAGTCGGTCACGGACAATGAGGGCTCCATACCACCGCGCAGTTGGTATTATGTTCCAATTTGAATTCGATTTTGAAACGAATCAGCCGAGAGTAACTCACACTTAACCATTTTTAGTATTTGTAGGTTTTCTTCAGGGTTTGTATTATAATCATACCAAAATTGACGCTTTTATGTTTTTTTTCCGTTTTTGCAACACAACCAAGACAAAAATATATTGAAAAATAAAGTTTCTTGGATGGACCCCCTATATTATTTCACTTTCTTACCTTTATTTATTTGTAAGTAAATACGCCGTAATATCATATATTTAAAGCGTCGCCACTGAAAATTTCAACTGTCTAGCTATGACGAATCATGAGATACATACAGCCTGGTGACAGACAGAGAGACGGACAGTGGAGTTAGTCTGTTAATGGAGTCTTAGTTATTACTAAGAATCCACTTTCCGTCTGTCTGTAAAAACGGGACCTTATTGCCACAATTGTGGCCCCGTTTTTACACATTGGGTACGAACCCTAAAAATATACAACCTGCTATTACGGTATTAAAAGATGCAGCTCTTTAAAGTTAGGACGGACGCACGGATCGACAGCGTAGGCATAATAATAGGGTCCCGTTGAGCTCCCTTTGGGTACGGAACCCTGCTTCGAAACGGGTAGTTAAGGCCGGCCCGCACGGCGGTACCCGTGTCTGGACTTAAACGCGGGTATTACACGGAAAAAAAATCCATACGAAATGCGAATAACGTTTCTCTCCCATTAAACCTAGTCAGATTTTTTCGTCATATAAAAAACTAGCTCTGTACGTTATCCTTGAAAAAAGAAAGTAAAGAAGAAAAACGGAAAAGTACAAACCTTATTTTTCATATCTACAACATATTCAAAATTCGATGTAATCGGACTTGATTAGAGGTGAGAAACGTTATCGCCCGGAGCTAAATTTGTATGGTTTTTTTTGACAGCTACGCGATTATAGCGTCGCTCCACAATCCTCTTAAACACGGACTTTAACGCGGGCATTACACGGATCCTTGTACCTACTTTGGATTTGGATATACGCTTAATATGGCAGGAGCTCTAATTGAACCCGACCATAATTCATAAATCACTTTACGTGACTTCTGTTTTATTTTTTATTTTGTGTTTCTAGCTGTCTGTCTACGCACTAACCTTAAACTCAAGGTCAAAGCTTCACATCAATAACATGCCAAAAAAAAAAACTGTCAGTGGATTGGATCTACCAAAAAGAGAAATATAATGTTTCCTTATTTCCAAATAAAATTAATCAAAATAGTTACAAATTCGCACAACCTAGAATCATAAATATAAAATATTGAATGGACACTATAACATTGCTAATATTAAAACATGTAGGTACACATTAAGCCAGAACACAAGGTTGAGAGAGCACTACAACGAACTATTCAAGCCTATGTGTGGTAGCAACCCTACTACGTCGAATCGCGTGGTGAAACTGAGCGCTCGTTCCCTTTAAACCATAATTGCAAAATATCTAATTGCCGATATACATGCTTACCAAAATATTAGATTCCCACAATACCAGTATTTTTATATATTATGTTCCTTTTTATATCAGTTTTATAAAATACCATGTTCTCAATACACCATGTTCCCTATAAAACCTTATACCGAAAATATCAAATTTCGAAATTACAAGAATCTCAAAACACTGAAATACTTTACAAACCTGATTAGGAAAACACAATTTTCTCGAAAGAACTTGATCTCGCATTAGCATGATAATGTAATACTAAATTTTTCAAAGAGCAGATTTCAGATAAACCATATTTTCGATATACCAGATTGAAGAACACCAGATCCCCAGAATATCAAATATCAAACAAGTACGGTCAGGTGCTTCAGGACTTCGTTTGCGTTAAATACCAACTTTGTCACTCCTTTTCTCTTCTTTTGGGGATGAGTTGTAAAAAATGCTGAAATACATGTCTAATGAATTTTATTCAGAGATATTCAATCCAAGATTCAAAAAATAGGTCAAAAAAAAAACTCTTTCACCTACTTAGTGTTTGAATTTCAAAAAACCCCGTCTTTTCGGATCTTTACGTTACAAAAGCAAATCCAGATTTAATGTTTCTAGCTTCCGAAGTATTGGCTGGGCGACGATGAATCAGTCCGTCAGGACAGGTCTCTTTATTATCTATAAGACTAGCTTTTGCCAGCGACTCCGTCCGCGTGGAAGTCGTTTATCGCAGTTCCCACGGGAACCGTGTAATTTCCCGGGATTAAAAATATTTAATGTCCTTACTCGGAACTCAAACTACCTCCATACCCATCAAAATCGGTTCAGCGGTTTAAGCGTGAACAGATAACATGTAACGGTTGGTTTTGTTGTCTAACCGTACTTATGTAATCTACCAAATAAAAAATCCGGTGTTTTAGGAATTTAGGCATTCGAAAATCAAGTATGATCAGCATCTGGTGTGTTGGGAATTACGTAAGCTGGCAATCTGATATTTTGAGTATCTGGTAGCTTAAGAAACTGGGTGTTTCAAGTACATTGTGTTTTGCCGGCCTAGTGTTATCAAAATCTGGTATTATGGGAATTCGGTTTTAAAGAGAACATGATGTTTTGAAAACACGTTGATTTGCCAATCCGATATAAAAAGAAACACGGTAAAAAGAAAGTCTGGTATTTTGGGTATTTCATATTTCAGAAAACGGGTAAATCGGCAATTAGATATTTTGCTATTATGATTTTATGGGAACGAGCGAAACTGAGGAACACAATCGGGACTCGGCACAAAGTTTCGAATTTAGTGGTTCGTGTGTTAAAATTCATGGTCTTCCATTTATTTCTGACACTATGTTATTTAGCAAAAAATAATCCTTATGATGAAGCCTTTCGATCGGTATGATAAAGCTACAGGGTAATTACTTTTCTCGTGTAACGGGTTCGATTCCCGGTTCAACCATGTAATTATTTAAATATATATGAATGCAGTTTAAATTGTTTTTTAAATTCAAATAATGTATTTTTTCAGTAAAATGTTCCATCTACAATATTCAAGGTACTTTCCTTCCATGTGGCATAGCCGTGGGACGCCCTGTATATACATATGTATATGCAAATAGAACATAGCTCTACACTACGCATGTGTAAGTAAGCTTTCGCAGCAGAATACAATTAGGCTACTCGTGCAATTTGACTAAGAATTTTTAACCAGCAAGAAGAATTTGAAAATTGAATGTTTGAGTAAAACTTCCGAAAGTACACTCCCAGTTAGAAGTATCTGTAAATTTTAGTACCTTGTCGCAGTTACTCATATACTAAATTCAAACCACTCTCACGTCAATGCGTTACTGCGACAATGTACTCAAACGTACTTATGTGTTCGACTGAATTTCACTACCAAATAGTTATTTAAAGATATCGGTTTATTGTTTGTTTTTCATTTTGGAATAAGATCTTAGCGGTCGATTCTCAACAATCGATTCGCAGTTTCGTTAACGAATTCTACGACCCGGTTGTGAATAACCACCATTGCACGAAAGGTCGCGGTTGCCTTGCCCACGGTCGAGTCAAGGCTTGCGAACCGACCAAATATGATCCTCGTGTTCGAACACTACTTAAACCAATATTTAAACGGCCATTTAAATTTAGCATAATGATGCAAGCTTTAACTTACCCACTCATGGATACTTTTTGTCGCGTCAAGTTACGACGCACCTACATATATAAAAAGTTCAGGGGCAAAATTCAACTTGGTGTAATCGATGTTATTATATATTGACTTATTACCCGACTTAAGAAGGAGGAGGGTAATTATGTTTATCAGCCTATATATATTTGTATGTATGTTTGTTCCTTTGTGGCACTCGAGAAACTAAACGTGTGGACCAATTTTGATGATTCTTATGCTAATAAATTGGTCTCACTAAAGATTTGACAATAATCAAAATATGGCGGTAACCAGACGCCGCCACATTGTAAAAAAAGAAAAATATAAAGTCGACACACGAGGGTTTTACTGAATAGGTATTTTAAAATATTTTTTAGGTTTCTATAATCATTTTTCATTTTAAATTATCATTTAGGATTTATAACGATTTAAAGCTGGTTAGGAATAGTCGGGTTTTTAAAGCTTGTTAGGGTTCCGTAGTCAAACTAACCCTTATAGTTTTGCCATGTCCGTCCGTCCGTCCATCAGCAGCCTAGCTCAGAGACTCTTAGTACTAGAAAATTGTTATTTGGCATGAATTTACAACGGGTAAAATAAAATCATGTTTTTTTTTAGTGTACCTCTCCTACGAGGGGATGGGTTATTTTCTCGCCTACCTCGTCGTTCTTCGTTTACAGGCAGTTCAGTTTACGCTCACCGTAAAAAGAACTGCATAGCTATGTCATAATAACCCCGCTGTAGTATTTAGACAACTATTAAACCTTGACAATCGTAAAACTCGTATTTAGTGATTGTAAACAATGTTATCTACATTGTCACTGTCATCGTCAGAAAACCTGTATTTATAACGTCGTTAAGTTTTTTGTTTAAGTCCATAATTGTTCATTTATGTTGATAATTTGCCTTTGCTGACAATTTGTATTCAATCTACTTGTTATTTATTAATTGTTACTTGATTAAGTAAGCTCAATTTGGAATTATAATCTATCTATATATAATAAAGTTGTAGAAGGGAAAAAATCTATACATTTGAGATATTAACTTAAAAATACTACTTATAGGGGGCCTCAGAATGAGCTGCAGAACACGTCTCTACAATTTTTAGAGTTGTTGTCTGTTTGTCTGTTTAATTTTGTTTCTCTTTGCATCAATTGAAAACCACTGAACCAACATTAATGCGGTTTTCAATAAAAAGTTAAAAATAATAATGTTGTGATATAATAATACAATCATTCTTATGTATTCCATTCCAAAACTAACTTTAACTTTAATGTATCTATTGTAATATAAACCAGAGCCATAGGTATTGGTACGAAGTTTATTTGCTTAGGTATGCCGCATGACGTAAGTAGTAAGATAAAGAAAAATAATAAGCCATTGTCATTCTAGAATCAATGTTGCCTAATATGTCACAAATCACTTTCGAGATTGATGTTCTGCCTTTATAATGCTATAAATAAAAGATAATTATTTATTGTTTGCGCTTTGACTGATACTATTAATTTTGATTGCATTGTTAGGAACTTATGCTAAATATTGATCGCGCAATTAGCTATACAATGAAATTGACAACGTTCAGTTTATTTAATTCAAACTAAAACTTATTTAATTGTGTCGCCACGTCTGGCTACGGCACGTGAAAACTCTTTTTTGCCGAGCTGTAAGTAGTCATTAAGTTTTCTGTTTGCTTTGCTGACCACAATTAAACACAACATAGCTGGCAAATAAATCTAGTACCTCAAAAAACTTGTTTTTAAGTAGGTGCCGTTGTATACTTAGTTAGTACTTACTTACACTATGTATAGGAAATCCTTATCATTTACCTAGTTCAAGTATGTATGTGTATGTGTTTCTGAAGGAAAAAAATCATACACCCAAGCTCTTTCAAGCATATTTAGTTATATTCTCGTACTAGGAGAATGCAGAGGTGTTATTCTTTTGAAAACGGTATCTTGTCGAATAGTTTATAGAGTGAGATTTACGCTTCCTAACTCTCACGCTCGACGGAACAATGTACTTAAACTGTTCGGGTAACCAATCCGTTGAAAAGTCCGTTAATAGAATTACCATGAATTAATATATAGGTAGTGGCGACTTACGTGATAGAGAAGGCAGTCTTGATTTTGTTTGAACAGGGGTCCCTGTTCGTGTAGACGTCTGTCATGACGGTTCGGGTGGTGCAGAAGCGCTCTATGCACTTCTTGGTCTTCTCCAGGCTGCCGTAGCAGCTGTGCAGGAACTTCTTTATCATCAGGTCATCTGGAAGTTCGTGTTCGCATATTATTTATGAATGGCTTGGACTGGGAGTGTTGGACACCGACCTTAATTTGCCAATAGTATTTTTTATACATTTTGGAGAGTTTTGTATTGCGATTATCGATAGGTGCCCCTATCGCAGCTTAGGCTGTTTGTTAACTTGCCTTCAGGCATAGTATAAATAGATACTGTGCTTCAGGCAGCAGTGTTGTATTGTTACATTCCGGTATAGGGGGGATGACAGCCTCTGAAATTATGAGCGTAGACGCATTTCATCTTTGTCGTCAGAGTTTGAAACGCATTTTGAATCTCGTGATTGAGAAAATCCGTAGGCCTCAGTGCCCACATAGGTAATATTAGATAGTCTGTGTGCTCAATTGCAGTCTGTATGCCATAAAAAAGCTAGATCTAATTTTTATTTGAAACGATGTTTTTTTATTTTCTGATTTAAAAAAAACGACGAGGTCCTCAGTTAGTCGGAATCTTTTTTTTAAAATCTTTTTTATTGAAGTCAGAATTCCCTGAATGCATTGGGTTGCTTTCAGCTCTTTCGAGTATTATTTTTAAAAATATCTCAATATTTGCGTCTGTTGTAGGTATTGTTGCAGTTGTGTTTACTAATTATAACTTATTTACTCATTTCCATTTTGCTGCAAATTTCGCAATGTAATAACTAAGTAAATGTTTTTCTGTTAACGCTGCATCCTATTTAAAACATGCAATCATTTAAAGCTACGATTAGATATATGATATGTGTTATTTATAAACTTATTACATGCATAATTTATGAGTACGTGTCGTAATAGAGTTAAAAAAATCTTAGCACATAATTTATTTAAATTAAAACAAACGATCACCTCCTTGAAATCGGAAGTATACAAACGTTTAGTTTTAACATCGTTGAACAATAGGTAGGTAATATTATAAACTATTAGCCGGCGAAAATTTTAATAATAAACAAGTAGGAATCTACTTTAGCAACTATTTTTTGCTTATAAAAATAGGAAATGTTAAGAGGACCAGTGCTAAGTTCTTAATGCAAAGGGTGATGGGCAATTTTGTATGGACCCCGTCCCCACCCTCCAACAGTCACGGGATGCATGTTTATATGTTCGTTCGGACCCAAAACAAGACAAAATAACTATTTTAGTAGCTAAATCGATGGGTTTTTTTCTATAAAAAAAACCTTTCAAGAGACATGCAATGCAAGAATGTGTTCATTTTTAAACCAATTCCATACGATATGATAATGGTTTTCCAAGAAAACCCCATACATAGGACGATCGTCGTCATAGTAAAAAATCATCAGGTTGCCAAGATCTATCAAATGAGATATGTTTCGTTTCTGTTGGTGGGTGGGGACATTTTGCCCATTGTCCTTTATTCATGTAAATAGCGTTTCCAGTTTATTTTACTAGTAGACCATATAAATTAGCAAACTATTCAAGTTTTAATTTAATAAATCACCCAACGACTTCCTTTATATAAAAAACCGTACAAGGTTGGCTCCTGAGATATTTATCCTGGCAAGGATTTTACTTTTTAGGGTTCCGTACCCAACCAAAGGATAAAAACGGGACCCTATTACTAAGGCCCCGCAGTCCGTCTGTCCGTCTGTCCGTCTGTCTGTCCGTCTGTCTGTCACCAGGCTGTATCTCACGAACCGTGATAGATAGGTAGTTGAATTTTTGACAGATGATGTATTTATGTTGCCGCTATAACAACAAATACTAAAAACAGAATAAAATATATATTTAAGGGGGGCCCCCGTACAATATGCGCGATTTTTTATAGATAATGGTAGGGAACCCTTAGTGAGCGAGTCCGACTCGCACTTAGCCGATTTTTTATGTTGAACCAAACTAAGCTTAAAGCTTGTACTAGACAACACAAACACACTTATATAGAGAAATGCATACTTTAATACTATTTAATATAGAAAACACCCCAGTCTCAAAAAAAAGCTAATGACCAGTGATCGGAAATAGGTGAGCTAAAAAATTCTTCGCGAGAGGACATAATATAGTGGTTACAAACGGATAATTTTTTTTTTTTCTGTTCCGGGTATTCGATATTTATTCGGGTAATTATCGTAATGTAAAACATGACATGTTTTGTTTAAAGTACGGCATGTTAATGTTAGTTTTTAGTAAAAAGGGCTAGAGAAAAGAAGGAATGTACAAGATTTCTAAAAAGTAGTACCTAGCAGGACTAATAATATGGGTTTTCCCACGCATTGTTTGTTTATGACTTGCAAATGGGCGTGTTTAGAGCCAAGCGGTGTAAACGGCGGTTTTCGGATTACTTATAATTTTAACTTTATGGCAGGAATGTTACCATTTTTACTACAAACTTTACAAACATTCTATAAGGAAAATAATGTATGTTCAACATTACGGCTAGTATTCGCAGTGCCCGGATAAATATGAAATACCCGGAATCCAAAAAATATATACTTTTATCCGGTTGTAACCACTCCATATTATGTCCTCTCGCAAAGAATAGGTATTTTAGCTCACCTATTTCCGATCACTGCTAATGACACTTACCACAAAATCTTAAACCAGCTCAAACGTGACTAGTCTTACGAAACGGTTGTCTACCATGTAAGGGCCTTATGGTATGAGTAAGAATGGGCCGAAGTGACAGTTTTCTATCACTTGACATATCGTAAGATCTCACTCATGATCAGTTTATTAATGCAGTCTTAAGACAATCTTTTTCGATACCCGAAATGCAGCTTCATTCCTAGTTGCCATATATGTTGCTTACTCAGTTTGTTTACAACTTTTGCAAGTTCTATTGACGGCGGCTTTAAGAACCAAGATGGAATGCCTCTATGTTAGTAATGTCACCGGTTGCCTTATCCCGGCACTGCTGCTAGGTTAAAGGATAATATGGTCGTGATCTGGGCGGACCCTCCACAATTTCCTACCATCAGTAAACACAAATAATTTCTACATCTCTGCTGTTTGGAAAGTAGCGATTTCCATTTTCATTCCTAGGGCGGAAAGAGAGTTTGAAAAAAGAATTGGTCAAAGAATCTCTTATATATTACGAAATGACCCGGGCTTATTTTTAAACTCGTTCTAAAATTTTGTCAAAACGCTCATAATTTTTGTATGACAATACAGTAACTTTTGTTTACTTTCCTGTCAGTCGAAATGAAAAGTAGAGTCGAAATCGAGTGAAAGTATCAATTGTGCCTACCTACTCACTGACGATGACGCTCGCGCGGTCTAAATATCTCGGGAGGCAATCATCACTCACTTTCATCCCTTAGTTAACAATCTATTAACTATCTAGGTATTATAAAATTATCCCGTTACCCGTGTGGTTGCCGGGTTAGAATAGTACCACTCCATGTCTTCCCGTGGATGTTGTAAGAGGGAATAAAGGCTTGCAGTACTGTTAGGCGATGGGCTTGCCACCTGTCACTAATACACTGGGAAACATCTTAGCCTACTTGTGCAAAATGTGGTTACAGGATTGTCAAGAAGTTTCAATACTTGTTGGTAATTTTTTAGCTCTGCCTACCCCACTCTGGGAATGAAGGCGAGAGTTTATGTATATATAAAAATCGATAAACAGTATTATGGTGAACTTTACGCGAGGTAGTGAGCCAACCTCGCCGTGCCCTTCGTAATACCGCTTCGCTCGACGAGACATCACTTACGGGTTTTAAACTTTAAAAGTTGTAACCGGAAATAAAAAACGTGTCTATTATCAACACCAGGAAGTGGGAACATCAGACAAATAATTGTCAGCATAATTATGTACAGTCGGTTGAAGTTTTTAACTTTGACCCAACTATGAAATGAATTAAGGAAGTTACAATACAATACAAAACACTTTATTGTACACCAAACAAAAACATAACACAGATGGTGCATCATTAAAAATAATACAGGGAGACAACAGGCGGTCTTATCGCTGATTAGCGATCTCTTCCAGACAACCTTAGTAGGGACAAGGTGTCAAATTAATATATTTCATACCGTAAAATGTGCCTACTTTGCTCCCCCATGGGTAACTATGCTCCATAGTGACTTTTTTGTATGTTACTTATAAGACAAGGCCGATGACAAATTTTGTAAAAATAATTGATGTATACATCCAGCTGCGCAGTGAATGAAAGCACTAGAATGATTTACAATACAGAATACCTCAATATAACGATGGAGCAAGATTACCCGTGGGGGAGCAAAGTAGGCACATTTTACGGTACAGTAGAAGTTAATATTGTCTGTAAAAAACTAACTATTCATTGGGTAGCTAACTAGGTAGAATATATTGAAATTATGCATGTTTTAATACTTTTACGAATTAACTGTTGCGCTCCTTATGCTTTTTTTATATCAGATAGATATCTACTTATTAACTTGCTTATAGATGCCGAATATCTAAGTAAATGTCGAATTTCCGGCCTACAGAATAATATCGAGTGTAAAACTTTGACACTGAGTAAGAAGCATATGTCCCAGTTATACGTGCCTTTAAATCGAAAAGTAGCCGCATAAAATAAAAATACACACTCATGCATACATTACATGCTTGGCGGCAGCTTAATTGGAGATGAAACTTAAAAACTTACCCAAGTCTTGCGGAAGGTACGTCTCTTTGGTCAGCCATTCTCGAATAGTAATCACGTCGTGTTTGTAATGTTCGGCCTTCTGGGGCATTTGGGGCATCTATAAATAAAGAATTTGGTCAAAAACTAATTATTTAACGGTTAGACTTGTTAAAATTAAATTTCCGTACAATCAGATAAACATCCTTTTTAAAAAAAACACACAATTCTTGGCTCCTAGTTAAAAACGGTACAGTCAACAGCATAAATAAGTGATCATTTCTGTACCATGTCGCTTTCAATCGTTTCACAATTTTGTATGACATGTCAAACACAACGTTAAAGTGACAAGGTACATAAATTACCACTTGTTTATGCTGTTGACTATACAATCGACTGAACTCGTAATAAAAAAGAGTATATACAAGAACGGAGAATACTAGATTTAAACCCTTTTTAACTTGATCTTCAGAAGACTTATACCCGTTTTCACTAGGACCCCAGAATTTTAAGCAGCGTCTGTCTGAATATCCGCTTGCTCCTCCTAAACCACGCAACGGATTTTGATGCGGCTTTTAACATCAGTTATACAATTTTTCACGAAGGTTGACGACGCGACAGCCTAGTCGGTAGTGACCCTGCCTATGAAGCTAGCGGTCCCGGGTTCGATCCCCGGTAAGGGCAAATATTTGATGTGATGAGCGCGAGTATTTGTTCCTGAGTCTAGGGCGTTTTCTATGTATTTAAGTAGTAAGAGCTTAGTTTGTGAGTTGTGACTAGATCAATTTGTGTGAGATTGTCCCCTGATATTTATTCATTTATTTTATCTATATACGTACAATTCTAACAAAAAGCAAGCTTTAAAAACTCAACTGCTGTTTGGATAATGTCGTCAATATAATGTTAGTTATCATGTATTTATGATTAATTTCGCCAATTTCATATTTAAAAACAAATCCAGTGACACCCGCGTAACTAAGACGAATCTAACGAAACCTCGCGTGTCGGCCTTTACAAGGGAACGAAGAACCATACATACATACATACAGGGGCGTTATTATGACCTAGCTTTGCGGGTCAGTTTACGCTGAGAGAAAAGGACAGAGCTATATAACTGTTAAAGCTCAGTCCTTAACGCTCGCCTTAAAATGAACTGCATAGTCATTATTTGTCATGTCATAATAACCCCCCAGGTCAATGAAAAACATTACCCTCATCCTTCGGCAGTTGGGTTATGAAAAGAAGGAACTGACTGGCCGATAGATCAACGCACAGCCTACCCAGAACCACTGGACCCAGGGATTTGAAATTTGAAGGTAATATTGGGAGTGACGACCTTGTAAGGATCGCGGGAACGCGGTGGATGCGAAAAGCACAAGACCGGTCTGAGTGGAGAGCTTCGGGGGAGGCCTTTGTCCAGCAGTGGACGTCTTTCGGCTGACATGATGATTGCTTGTGTATACAAGCACGGGGTGCACAAAGAAAGGGTTTTCCGAAAATCATCTCTCGCAAGAAAGAAATAGGGGGGGACCGGGAAACGAATTCTACGCGTACGAAGTCTCGGGCATACTATAGTTACATAAAAGGTAAAGTGGGCCCGGGGCAAACCGGTATTTCGCCGAAATATCATTCGGTCTGCCATTGCGTGGCGAACTTTACAGGCGCAAATTTGGTCACTAAGTTATCAAGGGATATGCACATGAGAAATAACTTGGCCGAAATCCTTGGTGGCAAAAACCATATCGTCATTGGCCTTTGCTGGTGTATCTAAGAATTAGAAAGCAACATGCAAATTTCTATGTTAGAGATCAGTCTCGATCTCAATTCCACTTAATATTTGGTTTGGATAATGGAGTTTTCGAAAATATATTCTGGTTCTAAAAGTAGTGCCAACTGACTAAAATTGTGTGATATTTAGCGTCTACTAATCGGAAATATCTTATATGTCTAATCGACGTCAAGAGTGCAAATAAGTAAATTCTTTGGGCTGCCCACCTACCTACGAGTATGTCTGTGATTCTGTTGTCATCATTTACAGTTAAGAAGTGAATGTGAAGATCGTTTTTTGCGTCTTTTATATCATTCCCCGTTTTGCTTCAAAGTCAAAATTATTTTACAATAATTAATTGACGGATTCGATAGAGCACCCCTCAGACTCAACAACCGATGATTATATTTTCTTTTTTACAAACTCATTGATTGTAAGACCCCTTGACATAAAAAGCCGATTAGCGGATTTCTTTCATCAAAAATATGATTATTATATCCTAATACAATGCTTTTGTAGTTCAGGTTACCGAACGCTGCAAAAAAGAACCTTATTACGTACTTCCACGTAAAAAACCTTTGCTCATCGAAAAAATAAGTACTTACTTTGATATCCAACACAGAACTTTTCCAATTAAATTAAAACGTCATCAAAACGGGTGTTTTAAATTGAGAACGCGGTTTTAAATTTCGCCGATTTGTGTTCCGTGGTGGTCACTGGCCGTACGGACCGCTGCGTTTGGAATCTTAGCGCTGACTGACCACCTGCGAGGTTCTTGCGTAAAAGAATGGCTAAACAAACGAATCAGAACCTTGCTGAAGGTTGCCGGTTCACTGTTATTTTAATGCCGCGTACGCAGATATTCATGATTCATTATGATAGTCTCTCACCGAATTTCTCTGAGGATTAAGGCATCATTTAGATTCTGAGAAACGTACGAGGGTGCATTGAAAAGTTCTGAGCCTAAGGTTGAATATAATAAAAAAAAACGAAATAAATACTGGCAGGTCAAAGTGGCATATTTAGTCGCCATTATGCACTATCTTTTGTTTTTTTCCTGTCATAATTTTGCATTTTATGCTGGAACTGCTACATAAGGTCACTGATTTTTCAAGTAATGGATAAAATTGAGCACCGTTCTGTCATAAAATATTTGCAAAAGAAGGGGTTAACACCAAAACAAATATTTGAAGATATGAATCAAACATAAGGGCAATCTGCTCCATCGTATGCTACCATAAAAAGATGGGTAGCTGGTTTCAAACGTGGCCGGGAGACTGTTCAAGACGAGCCTAGGAGTGGGCGGCCGTTGACGGCTACTACGGACGAAAATGTCAATAATACATTAGATGCGATAATGAAGGATAGGCGATTGAAGATTGTGGAGATAGCGGAAGCAATGGGTATTTCTTATGAGCGGGCACAGAACATCATCACCGATGTTCTTGGATTTTCTAAGGTGTCAACCAGGTGGGTGCCTAGACTGCTTTCAGTCGAGAACAAACGAGTACGTGTTACAATTTCCCAAGATTGTTTATGGATGTTTCAACGTGACTCCGACGATTTTTTCAATCGTTTTATAACTATGGACGAGACATGGGTCCACCACAGTACACCAGAATCGAAAGAACAATCCAGGCAATGGAAAAGACCAGGTTCATCACCACCCAAAAAAGCCAAGGTCATTTTGTCAGCTAATAAGGTAATGGCCTCAGTTTTCTGGGATTGCAGGGGGGTTATCATGAATATCATGATAGACTATCTCGAAAAGGGCAAAACAATAAATTCGGACTACTATTGCGCTCTTTTACGTCGTCTGCGTGAGGAAATTAAAATACCTGGAATGCTGTCGAAAAAAGTACTGTTTCACCAAGACAACGCTCGCGTTCACACTTCGGCGAAATCAATGGCACAAATATATGATTGTGGATTTGTAGTGCTGCCGCATCCCCTTTACTCGCCGGATCTAGCTCCTTCCGATTATCATATCTTCCCAAACCTCAAAAAACACTTGGGAGGACAAATATTTTCGACAAATATGGAGGTACAAGAAGCAGTAGACTCATATTTTAACGACCTCAGCGATTCTTTTTTTTTTGATGGGATAATGAAGTTGGAGGCGAGGTGGACTAAGTGCATTGACCTTCATGGAGAATATGTCGAAAAATAAAATTGTTATAAAAAGTGAGCCCGTTACTTTTTTTTACCAGGCTCAGAACTTTTCAATCCACCCTCGTATATATATGTATAAAACACTGCATTCGCTTAATTAGAATTGTTTGTATATGTATGTATGTAAACTCTTTATTGCACATTAATAATTACCAAACATTTATGCATCACTATAGATAATGTACATAGGCGAACTTATCCCATATGGGATATCTTCCAGTTAACCTTGGAGTAGAATAAGCAAGGACAATACAAAAGGATAGGCAAATTTCCAAAATAACAGAGTAAAAAAAACGTACACCCTAAAAACTATGTTGTGTTAAAACCTACGACAGAGCAAAGGAACAACACTCACGACTCATCTTGTTCAGATAACCACAGCTTCTTTAACCTTTCCTTAAATGAACCAACTGATCTAAGTAGATTCCCTCAAGCACGGTAGAAGCCCATTCCATAATTGGACAGAGTGTACCGTGAAAGATTTAGCATAGGTACGAGTCTTGTTGGATGGAACGGTAAGGGAAAGGTTATCACTAGACCGAAGGCGGTGTCCACTACCATCGGCCAAAAAACTAAACCTTCCAGAGACATAAAAAAGAGAAGGAGTGAAAAGAACATTGAAAAGGAGCGACAGAACATGCACATCCCTACGATGACGGATGGGCTGTCAGATTTATTTTGGTTTGAATAATCATTGACAAATTTTGATCAGGTTTTTTTAGCAAGGCACGCAGCCACTCTATCCATCTTGCCTGATGGTAAGTGGAATCTGGACTGCAATACAAACAGTGGGTTCTTTAGGGCTCTCCAGTTTCCGTCCGATCTTTGACGTGGGCCGCAGGTTTATTGTCCTCTTAGCTACCTAAAGGATATTTATATATTTAATTGACAACAATTCATTTTGTGCAAAGGTAGTAAAATAAAATACCGTTTCTAGATTTTACACTGCTGATTACAGTAAAAATATCTGTGGATTTTTTTATGCAGTTGTTTTCTTTATATTTAGGAAAAACAGTAAAAAAAGTTGGATTGTGAATGTTAGGAATACACTTATAGTGCCCTTAGTCCATTTATTACCAAAGGAATTCAAAAAATATACAACTGTCATGTTCATTTTTTATCTGTCTGACGGATTACTTGATTCTAACGACACGCTTTCGATTCTACGCAAAATAGTTTATTTATTTTATCGACAAATACTACAAATTACGTAATTAATTAAATTACGCATAATAACAAATTTGTGAACGAACGGCAGTGAAGGGGCCATTTGCAACGTTAAAAGATGGCGGACGTGTAATTTGTTTTAGACTTTAATTTTTGGGTAATTAGGTGTTCAAAGTTCTTTTCTGATAGTGATTTGTACTTTTTATGCCTTAGTGTCGCACAGTGATTGAAGACTTGGACTTATTTCGTGTATCTGGCATCTTTCTTCTCGTTTCAAGTGGACTCGCAGTGGTGCAGAGGTTAAAACTATCTTGACCTCTGACCTACAAATCACCGTACAACGTTGCCCCCAATCTTCCTAGAGAAGATTGGATTGTGTTTTATACTCATATAAACCTTGACACTGGCGAAATCACTTCACGTGGAAGCCATATCCCTGCGCCCTGCGGTAGTAGCTGTTCAAGTCGCCGCGGGGGAAAAAAAAAAAAAAAAAAAAAAAAAACGGCAGTGAATGATTGACAAGTGAGTGACATGACATGACAGTCAGTTCTGTTTCTGTTTAAAGTTACTTTTTTATTTTATATCAGGCTAAGATCACGACATCAGTATTCCTAACTTTGTATATACGGTGTTTTTAATGACTACTTATTACTTTAATAAATTATTAACGACGAATTTAAGTTAAATAAAGAAAAACCAAGAAATACGGGTAGTCTAATTTTTAACCAGCTATTATAAACGCGAAAAAACCATAATGCTTTTTTTTTTAAATGTTGTCAATTGTTAGTGTCCACGCCTTACATTCATATTAGCGGTACTCATCATCATCATATTGCCCTTATCCCAATCATTCTACTGTGGGCTTCAGACCCGTGGCTCCCCTGCTGTCTCCCCTGACCTATTCGACGGAGCCCTGCCTTCCGGCAGGGCTCCTATTTCTAAGCGATTTGGCCTTCGGCCATCTAAAGATACCTAACGAACCTAACCTACCTACTTTTGCGGAATGAAAATTGATTTCTGACGAAAGCCGACTGACGCAAAGCATTCAGGGGAGACAGCAGGGGAGACACGAGACAGTCAGCTCTACTGTGAACCTCTTAACATTATAATAACTCTATATTTATTTGACAGTAATGGCGGCTGAGATAAAATCAAACCCTATGATAATATGTCATATTATGTAGGTACAGTCAACAGCATAAATAAGTGATCATTTCTGTACCTTGTCGCTTTCAATGGTTTCATAATTTTGTTTAACATTTCAAACACAGCGTTAAAGTGACAACGTACATAAAAGATCACTTATTTATGCTGTTGACTGTACCTAGGTAGTCAGTTTATATACTTACCAATAAACCACCAATTGGTTCCTGCGGAAGACCAGCGGCCTAAAAACCAGTAACATGCTAGCCGGAACCATTTTGCTCCATCTGGCGCTAGATCAGTATTATTCGTTTATGTTTTTTCTTCGATAAGCAGGGCCTCTATTCAACACGGTAAAACCATATCGTGTTAGAGCTGTTATCGTATTGTCACCGTTTTGATAGCTCTTATTTACTTGACAATAATGGCGGCTGACGTCATTATTTAATTTGTTATCGTCATACCTGGGATAACTCGGGGCAAGTTCTAGGGATTCGATATCGATAAAAAAGATGTCGATATAATTAAATTAATACATGTGCACATTGATCATTCTCGATTACTGTAAAGAGGTTCGATGCCATATCTGATATCGAGCCTCTTAAGATAATAAAAGTACGCGAATGTAATTTCAATCAAAATGACAATTTACTGTCAGTGCCATTCATATCTTAGAGTAAGAATAATATACGAGGTAATATTCCGCTACGTTTGTTACAAAGTCCAAAATAATCATGCCGCCCAAGATAATTATATTAACTCGTGGATTAGTGATTATCCTGACATACAACTACGTGAGTCAAAATTATTTTGCTATAAATGTAGGTACTGACAGTTTTCTCCAGAAAAAATACAATGTCACGCGTCACGTTAGATATATAAATATTATATCGACATCTTTTTTATCGATATCAAATCCCTAGAACTTGCCCTGAGTTATCCCAGGTATGGTTATCGTATTGTTAACGTTTTGATAGCTTTTATTTAGTTGACAGTATTGGCGGCCGGGTGAAAAACGATTAACAGGTTAAATACGATATTGTTTTATACTGTACTTGTCTAATTGTACTTGTCTCTCACTCGCTCTCATTTGCTCCTATGCGAGTCTAACCGACGTGAACCAAACCGAAAAACTTTTTTTATACTCGTCGATTAAAATCTGTGTATTAAGATTTCATAGAGAATACTGCAACGTCACTCTTTTCATCGTTGTTACTTCCGAAACAATCGAAATAACTATTTCGATACGCTCTAGACAACCGAAAAAAATTTGAAAATAGAACTTTGGATTTCCATATATGTGTCCTTGTTTAAGGAGACTCGATCCGATACAAAATTGCCAATCTGTGGCGTTTCGGAACGTAGCAGCGTCGCGGCATCTGTCAAAAATCTACTTTTCAATTATCTTGTGTCAAAGAAGTCGGATAGTAACACTTACGATATTTAGTTTTCTTGTATACTCGTATTAATGACTTAAATTATTAATTTTAATGAACTCGTACAAAAAGTATTGTTCACAATAGTGTCATAATTAAGCTTTTTAATCTCGTACCTTACTTAGGCCACTCAGCAAGCTTCGTGGCCTAAACACGGTACTCGACTAAAAAGCTCTCTATTATAACACGATTGTGAAAAATACTATTAAGTGCCTTCGTACTAGTTTACACACACTTAATTGCAAACGTAAGGCAGCGATTTAATAACGTTTCCATTATGGTATGTTACAATAATTTCGCCTTCGTTGGTCATTATACGAGTGCCTATTCGTAGGTACGTGGTAAGTACCTGGTTACTTCTTTCGTCAGCAAATAACTTGTGATTGTGCAAAAAAAAACCGAAGGTCGATGTTAAGTAAGTACTTAGGCATTATTTTATTGTTTATTGCACCATGACCATGGAGGCAACGTGGTTTCATGTCATAACAGTTGGCTTAAACCATGTTATTTCAATGTATGGTCATTCAAAACACTTTCAAGGAATTGCGATACCCACCCAAATTACAACCTTTTTTCATAATGTTTATGGGAATGTTATCCTTTGTCTTTAACACTTCAATTAATTAAATTTTTGTAGGGTATGGCTCCATCGAGGCTGTCGATGAATCCACGAACATCAATGTTAAGAAGGGCACGTGATAAAAGATAAAACGTGATATAAGATTTTGGCACCATAAAACATCAACGGGCACAACATAGTAAAATATTATCATATTTATATAACAAAGGAAAAAAGTAATTGCAATGCTAAATAGACGGAACAAGTATCTTAAAATTGCTAATTAAGTATTATAGTAGATTGTTTAACAAGGGACTAAAACAAGCCATAATGACACGAGATCGCTCGCTCGCTCGCTCGTGTGGCTATAGTTGAGTGGCATTATGGTTGTTTAGTCCCGCGTTAAACACTCTACTTTTCACTTTGAATGTGAGGAGAAAAAACGACTTTCTATTCTGTACAAAATTACAATATTTCACAGATATGTAACAAAGTTTCTGTGAAATTAGTCTTGCGGCGCGGTGGAATAGATTCATATTCGTAATCATTAGTCGTTTTTCACGAAATTAAATCGTTTTCCTTTTATATTTTTGCACAGTTGTCATTTTGAGTTTATTTCCACGCCCTAAAATGGTCCATACACAATCACTGAAAATGACGATAAAAGCCTCCATTCACAAACACCGTGATTGGTTGAGTAGGGGTTTCCGAAGTCAATTAAAAAAAAACTTTAATCCTTTAGTCCCGATGTGCAGAGACTAAAGTAACATTTTAAGAGCATGTGAAATGAAAAATATATTTCAATAAAAAGAGGCGGCATTTTTTCTAGGTCTATTCTAGGACTATGTATACATTTGCTTTACTTTTAGCTCTTTGTTTTAACCTCTCGTATGCGGTAGGCAGGAAAATTTGTTGACGGCTCAGTGCGGTGACGCGGACATCAAACCCACAGAAATAGCGGCTATATTGAATATTTTTATGTAAGGAGCGATTTTTGGTAAATTTGATTACCTACTTTATTGGCTAACCTACAATAAACTTTAAAACTTATTTAGCTTGACAGTACCTAAGGTTCAAATTAAATTCGGGAAGGCACGCAAATATTTGGTACAGATCTGACCCCTAGCAGTTTACGTATATGGATCAGATCTGCTACAACGCACACGAGGGATTAAAACTAGCTCTTACCTGCACCTTTGACCTAGAGTCTAGTAGATTTTTTTGATGTAGGTAAGTAATTTACTTTTTGTTATTTAATGTTGTCATACTTCGTTCGTTGCAAATTCCTCATCCTCCTCATTATAAATTCACCTTTAGATACTCCGATGCTTTTTTATACACCCCTAAAAGCCTGCCGCAAAACAAAAAAAGGGTTATGTGCATACACTGTGCATCAAAACCAGGAGAAAATGCAGAATATACCTAATAAAATAATTATGAATCAAACAAAAGAAAAAAAAAATCACATCCCTGCACATACCTACTTAATTAAAAATTATAAAAAGTAAAACTCAATTTCACAGTTCTCAAAATATACAATGTAGGTATATAGGTATGTGTAACGTATAGGCACCAACTGGTCTCCACACTGTGCAAGCCTGCATCGTGGGAGGACCACATTTCGATCTGCAGTGGGGTTCTCGGTTTGATAAATAACTACCTAATTAAAACACCATTCCAAACTAATTGTGTAATTAGTACAACTTCTTACTTGTAACGAATTACAATATTAAGTACCTATATACTCTTCTTTAATAAACATAGAACTTGTAATAATAATAAAATAACCGTTCAGTACGAGTATCTTAATACGTAATTGCCTAAGTGACAAGGAAATAGCCATTTATAGATACATTGTTTTGCTACTTATATGGAGCTGTTTTTAATGTTGCAGTTTTTGACTATCTTTTTATTAACAAAAAAACGAGACAAATTAATCAAAACGCCTAGCAAAGGTATGAGTAGTGTGAACTACAGGTGTTTGTTTGTATATAATCTTTTTTTTCCTTAACATCCTTAAGTAAGCATCCAAGACAATGAATGATATTCCTGGGATTGTTGCAGTTTTGAATATAAAAAGCTGTCGTATTAGGTAGGTAGGTATTGTCTTTTTTTTAATACTTAATTCAAAATGCGATGGCATTGTTGTGTTGCATTTTTAATAATAATAAATGAAGCTCTGTCCTCGCATTGGATTTAAATTCAACGACGCATTTCGTTGCAGCATCGGGGGACCTCGCAATGTCAAAAATAAAACAAATACATTCGCATTGTTGAAATATCCGCCAACTAAACGATCAGCCCCACCCCAACTCTGCCTTTGGGACACAAGGCGAGAAGATAAGTTTGTTTTTATGTATGCGAATGAGAAGCCTCGTATTGAAGATTTGTTTCGCCAGGCTGATCGCTTAGAAAGCGGCTAATTCTGTATAATTTTATTATTAACTTTAGGTTATACAAATAATACATGCTTACATTAAGTATTTCCACACAATACGAGTAAGTCAAAAGTAAATATGTTGGAGCAATCAATCAGTCTAGACAAAGTGCAGGCTATCAGCGCAAAATAAAATATTTATTATGGAATTATTGCAAGCCGAACTATATGATTTTTTGAGTCAATATATATACTTTTCTTTATTCCTATAGTTATGTATAACTTATGATAAATCAAGTTAGTCTGCCTAGATTTAGACAACCTAATGTTGAAACTTAACAAACCTTGATGGATAGTTTGCATAGCTCTGGCCCCTATTTCACCAAGCTTGACAAGTGCTACAATTGTCAAGAACACATGACAATTGTAAATTGTGAAACAGGAAATTGTCGAAATAAGATGACAATTGTAAATATGTCAGGACAATTGTTGTTTCTTATCTTTTTCACCGTATGTCGGTTGTTGACAGGCGTCCACCATTGCAAGATTTATAATACCTATGATCAACCAATTCGATTCCTAAGCCAATATGGACTACTTATGTCAAAGTGACGTTGTCACCCAAAACATAAGATACTTCTTTTAATTTGCATTACAACGTCTAGTTGACATAGTCCAGTGGCTTGTTGATCAAATTGGTTGACTGTACCTTTTGCGGGAAGGACAAGACGACTTACAAATAAGGCCGACAGTATCTTACCATTTATTCATTCACACACACGTCACGTATTAAGTAATATTCAGCAAACCTATTCATAATTAAAAAAAAAATCCTTTGATTTAAAAATAAATAATTATTGGTTGGCTCTACACCAAATGTACCTACTTATTATAATGTTAATTCTCTTTGCTTGGCTCCAAACGTACGTATTTTTAAAATTTTACATTTACAACGAAACAAAAAGAGGTACCTAAATATGGTATTGTTTTTTTTAATACGGATAAGTTTAAGAAGCCTATTTTATCGCCGGTATTAGTTAATCGATTATTTATGAATAAATTGAATTTGACTAGTACCTACTTACTTAGGCATTGTATGAAGACATGTCTAAAGGAAATAACTTTTTTTATTTTTATTTTGCCTATAAATGTAGGTATCACTGGCTAAATAGGATTTTCCTTTAACTTATTTACGATTTATGCGTGATTTGATTACAAGTAAAAATGGCGATGTATAAAAATGTCTACCTTTAAAGTATAAATTGGTCCGAGTATTAGAAAGCAATAACAAGCAAGCAAGCAAGCATTGTATGAACTTATGCAAGTGGACATTTTTATACATCGCCATTTTTACTTGTAGTCAAATCACGCATAAATCCTTATTTGTAAGTCGTCTTGTCCTTCCCGCAAAAGGTACAGTCAACCAATTTGATCAACAAGCCACTGTGGACTATGTCAACTAGACGTTGTAAAGCAAATTAAAAGAAGTATCTTATGTTTTGGGTGACAACGTCACTTTGACATAGTCCATATTGGCTTAGGAATCGAATTGGTTGATCATAGGTATTATAAATCTTGCAATGGTGGACGCCTGTCAACAACCGACATACGGGGAAAAAGATAAGAAACAACAATTGTCCTGACATATTTTAAATTGTCATCTTATTTCGACAATGCCTGTTTCACAATTTACAATTGTCATGTGTTCTTGACAATTGTAGCACTTGTCAAGCTTGGTGAAATAGGGGCCTGATAGTACCCTGACGCCTGTGCGCCTGTCAATAACAAAATATGATTATTGTATAAATTATTTCTCGTGACTTGACGCTGTCCTGATGACAGGGTTCTATGATGACTCAAGAGTTAAAATTGTTAACTACTTATTGAGGCTAAAGTTATACATACCGGATTAAAGCAAACGACAATCATTGACATTCGCCTAAAAGTACGTCCTCGTGTTCACATAGGACCAAATTTCCAGCGAATCGAAATCGCGCGACTTCGGTTAATATGTCTAGCGACATAGGTCAACACGTATCGGTAGCGGCGTTCGTCAGGCCAGCCAGACGAAACCGCGTGATTTGAAAGACTGCTGATAATACAGGCGATGCCGCACGACTACGTCTGGCCATATCTGACGATACGCGCAATTCTTGGTCAGTTGTGCCGCCGACAAATATCGCGCGATGTTGCCACACCTGTCAGAAGTTTGGAAATATTGAGCCACTTGGTCTAACGTCACCGCCAGCATGTGTTACCGTAGTGAATACGAGGGGCGTGAATATTGTATCTTGGTGGGTAATAAATCATTATATCGAATTTCCTTTGGTTGACCAAAGAAAATTCAATGAAATTATTTCGCTAACGCTAATTTCTGCACATGATTTCAGGATATCTAAAACCTGAATTACTAATAATTACGTAGGTTAGGTATGTGACTACAAAAAAAACTTAAGCGGCGAGCAAAACCTTTCGACAAAATGGAAATTCTGCGTAATGATACGTCGTCCGTTGAAAGGTGTTTCAATAAAACAACAGGTACCCATCTTGGTGAATGGAAAACTATCTAAGACGTGGTTAAGCTTTAGTAGCAACACTATCATTACTTAATTACTTAATATTTATAGTATACGTGACATTTCTTAGTTTTATCGTAAGTCAGAACAATTTATTTAAATGTATATACATATTAATTAATTGATACAAGAAAATATATTAACCCGTTACATTGCTTATGTCCTCAAGACCAATATTCAACTAGTCAAAACCCGATTTCACCAAACTAGTTTTTTTTTAACGGGATCGTCTTTACATTCAGATTAAATATAAATCTTCTAGTGTAATTAACCGTAAATTATTTAAGAGTTTAAACACTTTAAAAGGTGCAAAAAGTTTTAAAGGTTGGTTAAATCGAGGCAAAATAATGTTTTTATTTGTACAGCCAACATCAGACAGTAATAAAAATATTGTAAATAATGACAATTATTTTAATGTCGCCTGCCGTCGTCGTCGTCGCATTAAAAATAAAGATCTATGTCGACCCAATTACCGTTAATTAACATTTCCTCGCTACTACGTGCTTTAAAATAAAAGTAGGTTAGATGTTTTATGTTTTTTGTAAGTCAAACCACAGTAGGTAAGTACATTTAATAACTAGACAATGTACCGGATAAATTTAATCGTTACGTTATTACATACACCCAGTGTTGACTGTACGTTTATTGCGCATTTAATGCCTATATAGACTGCTACATCTACATCTATCTATCTACATTTATCACAACAATCACAAACAACGGCTAATTTGACCTACGCATAAATCTAGATGCTATCAGCTTAACATAATTAGCATAGTCAAGAGTAAACAATACCAAAACAAACAATGGATCAGTTTTTAGTAAGTACCATAAGTCATAACATAAGTCCTGATTTTTCCAATCCCCTGATGAAAGTGTTAAGTAAGTTTAAAAGTAGCTAAAATATATCAGTCAGGGGCCTGTTTTATAAAGCAATAACAATTTACAGGTTAGAGGTTTCCATTTGACACAACATCGACCAATGGCGACCAGCCATTTGAGCAGTGTTGCCAGTTTGGACCTGTAAAATTGTTACTTGTAGCTTAAACTTGCCCTGATATCGTAGTCTGTAGATCATATTTTTTTGTTAAAGACTTGTATATTGATGACACTAAAGTTAAACGGGTACAAAACTTACCGAAGTTAAAATATATGACGAGTTCCCTCGATATTTAGACGATGTTCGTCCTATACTCGTAAACTTTAGTAGAACGTGAAAAAGAACCGCGAAGTGTACCAGTACTCTCCAAATTTTATGTTTCGAGTTAACTTTTTCCTCTTAACCATCCATTGCCAGGTGTTTTATTCAATTGAGCCAAACCAAGCCCATGACAAAATTTTGTCTTGACTGTAATTTGTGGATTACTAAAACTTCACATGGTGTAAAAATGTTTTTTTACCACATACAAGTGACCACTACCATCCATAAACCTTGTAAATTGCATAAATAAAACTGACCCGTCAAAAAAAAAGTGTACCTAGGTATATTATTTGAGTTAGTACTGCACCCGGGTCATAGTTGTTGGCGTCTGAGAACACTTTAAAAAACAGATTTACGACTATAATAGGCTGGTTAGACTCACTATCAACTTAACTTAGATACTATAGACTTACCTACTTTAAGAACTTATGTACCTACAACGTGTAACACATTAAATAATTTGAATTTGAATTTTACACGCTATATAACAAAGTCGCATGTATCAGAAAAATATTGTTCCTATTTTAACCAATTTTTGTGTATTTTATTGAGCGTAGGTGAGCAGCGTGGGGTACTAGTTCAATCCCAAAGCTTCGAATAATTTCTAAGGTCAGATCATTAGCGACATTACTATTAGGTCGTTTTAATTAGCAGAAATTGTTGCCACAAAATATTCTTATCTACTTTCTTGTTAGGGTAGTCGAAATGGCTTCACCTTCATCAGATTTTTTTCTACTAACTTGTTAAATATTATAGCGTTTACAAAATAAATACCATTTTCGCAGCACTACTTTTCACACACTGTAATAATTTATAACTAAGCGAAATAAATGTTTTCTATTTCTATAAAATGACATGTTGGGTTATTCCACAACATTTTGATGAGAGATGCTACTAGGTGTAGTTTTAAATTAAATTTAAATTAAGTAAAAATGTATTCAGATCATTATTATTTACGTCAAAATCATTGTATACTCTGTACTCAAACCTTTTCATACCTACTTACTTTTTAACCAAGTGATTAAAACTTTCACCGAAAAACTGCCCTACGTTTTCAATAATCTACCTGAAAGATCCATTCATGATATTAAGACTCGTTATTAGCATCATGCGGACTTAGTAACACATAATACTTTTTACCCGACTACTCAAAGAAAATGTGAATGTTTTTCTGTTGTCTATATGTGTCCACGTATCATAGTGACTTGTATTATTATTATTGGGGGGGGGGGGGGGGTTGAGGTGGGCCTTGTGAGCCACTTGACCATTGCTGATCATTTGTAGCAGCCCTTTGTTTTAGAGCTCACCGCAAAGGCCCGTTGCGTCCAGGAATTTCCAGATGCTTTGGGCAGTGAGGAGTTGTATCTTTTGTGGGTCCATTATATGTCGCCCTAGGTAGATACTTCTGTTGCGCATTAGTGGTCCGCAGGAACAGAGGATGTGCATTGCTGTAGTGACCTATAGGCTATACGCCTTGAAGGATTTGAAAGTGCTGGGTGTTGTTGGATTGGTATTCTCCCAGGGAAGTGTCATAGGACTCATAGACTATTATTGAACCCCCCTTAGTGTTGATGCTACAGGGGCAGTCGGGTTTTCAAAACCTGTTTTTTTTTTAAATTGTTCAAGTATACACATTCCTCTTGATGATACTGACAGATGTAATTTCAATAAGCTAAGTGGAAACTTTAAGACTTGTTGGTAATTCTTTAGCTCTGCCTACCCCACTCTGGGAATGAAGGCGTGAGTTTATGTATGTATGTAAGTGGAAACTTAAATTATATACAATGCTCTTTTCTCAACCTATTTCATTCTTACGACATACTTAGTTTAATCTAAAAAAAATACGATATCGTACAATTCCTATAAGCCATTCAGTAAAAAATTGGGATGAGATCTTCGAATGGTTTTTTTTTGTCCTGGATCATTGAGACTCATACAGGAGTGAGCGATAGAGATCCTAGAGAGAGATGGCCTTTCTTAATCTTCTCAGTGTTACAACGGGGAATTTTAACCCGTTGTTTTTTATACTGCTGCAATCGTAAAAAAAAATATTAGAACCAGTTACTCGGCGTTCTGCGAGACGTACACTTTATAAATTTTGAACAAAAATAATAGTAAAACTTGTAATTTTAAAAAGGTCCTATTGACATCTTGGCACGGTTGTTAGTACGCCTGCGTTGGCCGAGTAGCGGACAAGTGAGTCTAGACAGTAGACCTAGACAAGATCGCTAACGTAAACCATTTCCGAAAACTCCCGAGGCGACCGTCAATCATAAGTATATATGCAGGATGTAATCTTTAAGTGTAGCCAGTCGATTATTCCGAGAATATAACAGATATTAGGAAACTATAACGTTACCAAATGAGTAAAATCACATAAATAACTTTTTTTAATAAAACCAGAAATATCCCAAATATTAACTTCAAACTCTCCCATACATTTAGTACATTGTTCCTTGAGAAACTTGAGAGGCTTTAGTTTAAAAAGCTTTGCCATTTCACCATTATCATATGATTAATCAATTGTTTTATTTATTACAGATTATTCGTGTAAATTATGAATCTTAAACATTTTTATCTCTTTACATACATACATACATAAACTCACGCCTTCATTCCCAGAGTGGGGTAGATAGATAGATCTATATATATATATCTATCTATCTATAGATCTCTTTCGGTAGGCAAATTACAGCTTCAAAGAATCGCGCACTATATGGGACATGGGTATGATAGCGTTTAAACTTAATATTTTTAATATTACTACTTTTATTTGAAGAAAGTTATTGATGTGATTTTACTCATTGGGTAACGTACTTTCGATATCAGTTTAAAGTTTTCTGATATCGTTACATTTACGGAATAATCGTCTGGCTACAATTAACGATTACACCCTGTATACATTTTCGATTGCGATGACGATCACCGAATGCATCTTTTTTACGGCTAAAGTTCGAATTAACATACAATATGGAATGTGATGACTTTTAAATGCACAACGTGTACGATAGAAGAAACACTATAGTGACATGGTTAAATTTTCTTTTCCTATCTTTTGATTTAATCTATGGCAAGAGAACGGAACGAACTGACTTCTTCAGGCGCCGAAGACGTTGATGCCTTTGACTTTTTCTTAGGTTTCTTCTCCGGGGCTTTCCACAAGTCATCGTTTAGTAGAGTTTCCCTGTAATGCAAGAAACATATGACTTAGAAAACGCTATATTTATGCGGAGCTACATTTACTTTTAAGTGGGATCCTTGAAATTCCATTGCATTCAATTCAAAATTCAAAAGTTGTCCGAATTTTCATTTTTCCGGAAGCTGTGTTATGCTGGAGCTTTTTGATTAAATGCTTAATTAATTAGGTTAGATAAGGTTTGATTTATAAGCGATATTAAAAAGATAAGTCTACTATTAGAAAATTCCATTCGGAATTATGTAAATGCGGAACTATGTAGTGTACGTACCCTTTTTAAGTCATAATTTCGCAAAGCAACTTTAAAAATCTTGGCATTTATGAATCATTATTTAAACTTTTTTTACCTCGTGCATAATTTAACCCTCATTTTACATTTATGTTCTGTTAAATTACGAAATACCTATACTCGTATAAAAGATTTCGTCACCTTTGTTTATTCAACGTTCCAAGGACCCTTTCCATATGCTCTTTCATGCACGGGAGACTGCCACCGAAGTCTTGCGGTAATTCCTCCTTGGGTATGAATTTGTACAGAGTATCTGAATTCGGTGCATGAAAGTGGATCTGAAATATATAAAAAACAAACTAGTGATTTTAACAGTCATTAGTATTTCACAATTAATTGCGATAATTTATTTACAACGGGATACCTAGATACCCACGATCTTCCCGTTAAAAAAAAAAGTGTGACTTCGTCTGTGTTTGTTCCAGAGATTGTGTCAAATTGAGATGTTTTCTGAACACGGTCTAAACAGTGCGTAAATCCATCTAAAACGTTCTTGTCAAGCTGCTTAAATAGTCGTTAAAAATATAAAAAACAGGTCAAGAGTGAATCAAACTCACTCCGAAGTAGACGAGTAAATAGAATTGGCTCCGAAGAAATACATAAACGGTACACGTGTGTCTAGATAATTATAGATAGATAATGCGACTTAAGAAATAAATGAACAATCTTTAAACCAAAATCAATGTCCGGGAAAAGACGCAAAAAGGCTGGTGGCAAACTTAATTGACCACCTAGCTAGAGAAATCTTAAGTGAAACGAAGCTTAAGTAGTAAGAAAGGAGAAATGCTTCAGCTGAAATTTACAAACCTGCTGCCCTCGTACGGAGAAAAGTCATAAATGCAATTAATTCATAGAAGCATATTAAACTCTCACGTGTTATAATAAGGTTGGAAGTGCAATGAAATTTATATAGTAGATGTGCCTAGGGCAGAATGGGTAGGTTTGCGTCTTGAGTGGCATGTGCAACGTCATGACATACTTTATTACAATTCTAAATTTAGGCTCAGCGTTTCGATCGGGGTCGCATCACCCCGACTTAACTGGAACTCTTCAAGTCTCCTGATTGATACATTCTCAAGCGCAGCTTGATTTTGCATGAATCATCTTTAACCAATGTGATGTTATTATTTTAAGAGAGAAGGGATCATATACTTTCTCAAGGATATTGATATAGAAAGTCACAATACGGAAGAAATGTGTTTATGAGAAGACTGAACTGCCTCCGATTTGTTGCCAAAACACTGTTGGCTTTTTAAAATATACAAATTATATATTGAATGTTAAGAAACTTGTTACATACATCCAATGTGTATTCAAAAATGACTTCATTTTCTTTTTTTTTGTAACTAGATGGCAAGTCACTTGTAAAACAAAAACCTTAAGAGGATTGTGAAGCTGAAAATACATACATACATACCTTCGCGCCTTCATTCTCAGAGTGGGGACGGCAGAGCGACAGAATTACCAACTCTAAAAAATTGTTGATAATGCTATAATCACGTTTTGCAAAATTAGGCTAAGATTACCAGTGTATTTAGTGACCGGTTGCAAGCCCATCGCCTAATAGTACTACAAGCCTTTCTTCCCATAGTCATCTCTTACGACATGCATGAGAAGACATGGAGTGGCACTATTCTAACCCGGCAACCAAACGGACAAGCTGAAAATGTCCATACAAAACCTAGTCCGATTTTTGATTACCTATGTTGTAGATGTCATGAAAAAGTATGTCTGTACGTTTTCCTTTCCAAGAAAATATTTCTTAGGATGAAGAAAATTAAAAAATCAGAAACGTACAAACCAAGATTTTCACAAAACTACAACATATTTAAAAACAGTGGAAATCGGACTTGATTTAAGGGGTGAGAAACAAAGGGAGCAAAATGTGTATGGTTTTTTTTGGCAGCTACCCGATTCAAGCATCGCTTCACAATCCTCTTAAGGTTATACAGGGTGTCCCAGAGTGTATCAGCCCTAGGTGTTGACGTCGGTTTCTGGGACATCCTGCATTTATTTATTTATTTATTATATGGCATAGGAAGGCAATTGAGCACACAGGCCACCTGATGGTACCTAAGTGGAAACTGTGACCCATAGACATTCGCATTCACAAGACTGCAAATTCACTGCCAACCCTAAGGACTAAGATGGAATGCCTCTATGCTAGTCATTTCACCGGCTGTCTTATCCCCAAACCGGAACACAACAATGCGAACACTGGTGTTTGGCGGTAGTTTAATGGATACGATGGTGGTACCAACCCGGTGGTATAAATGTCAGAACGAAAATACGAAAAAAAACGTTTGTATAATCTGATAATTGTATGTACCTACACACATTTTATTTGTTAGGTTTCGATAGGTTGATCCAATTTAACCTTAGGTTTTTGGAGAAATGAGACCCATTTTGACTATACATTGAAATAGGTACTGAACCAACGGTGCGCGAATCGGTTAAGAAATATACGAAATCCATATCTTTATCGCTCTTGCTTGTGTCGACGCTCTCAGTGAATTGCTATTACGTAAAACAATAACGCATGGCTTAGTTTAGAAATAAGTTGGTAGTTTTGGTCACTAACTACAGTCTGTAAGCACTTAGAAAGTGCTTCGGGTTTGGTACTTCACTCACTTGGTCTTAATAAGAGTGTATGAGAGCGAGTGAGAGACAAGTACAAGAAGCACCTCCTAAAGCCCGATTTAGAAGGTGCAAGGACAAGGACAGTGGAGTAAAAAAATAGGAAGCGATTCTATTTGGATCCACTGGCAAGGCAACTTTACTCGCTACTGTCCGATCTGTTTACACTACTGTTCTGTCCTCAGTCACTGTCCACTGTCCTTGAACAATGTAAATCGGGCTGTAAGCCCGAACTATCGCAGTTTGCCCTCGTTAGAAAAAAGGGCGCATGTCTCATAGAACCGCATATGTATAAGTGACCTTATTTCTCAAGGTAGATGGTTGAATTTGAATTGACTATCAAATTGCGCATGCGCCTTTTTATTTTGAAGGGCAGCACTATACTCACCATTTCAGTTATGTCTTTGTGCAAGAATTGCTTCATGAGCGAGAATACTCTGTCGATAAACGGTGACGCATTCACGACGTGGACCTGCTTGAGCCGGATTGGCATTGCTTGCTGGAATTACAGAGAATTAACTTTGAAAACATTTTCTTACACATATGAACGTGTGTCAAAAACTGACGTACGTTGGCGTCAGTAATTCCAGAAAATATACGAGGGCCTAGCAGATTCCGGTAACCTTCGGGGAGGAAAGATGGCGGATTGAAAAATATGCGGCTTTTACTTTTGATTTCTCTTTACTGATTATACTCTAACTCACTGGACATTAAAGAAATTACTGCGGAACCGCGGTAGACCGCTATTAATATAAAAGAAGAAGTAGAAGTGCCTAGCATCTATTGATTTAATCTTTTATGCATAAACAAACAAATTTGAGTTCAAAAGGTGAACTTAATGACTAATGGCATTCTCCACCAGATGATCTTTGGGTAAATCAGAAAATTGTTGTAATGTTATACAGTGCCATATTGTACGAACAATAGCAGAGCATAATGTCATACAACGAAAATACATATGTAAAAATTGGTACATACAAATTAAACACATACGTAAATATATAAGGAAATGTGTGATTTATTAGGGGATTGCCTGATTTTAGAAGGCAGGCCGTTCTAAAGATGAATGGCTGAAGGGTAAAAGAATTGCCAATAAAACCAGAGTGGTATAGAGGGAAAGAAAGAGTAGCATTTTGACTTACCTCTTGGTACTTTCCGAGTTTCCTCGCCACCGACATGTTAAACTTAGCCATGATTTTCAGCGAGATATCCTTGACGTCCATGAGTACCACATCAGACTCCGGCAAGCTGGCAACCTCGAGGAAGAACGCGTCAGAAGTCAGGAAGAACAAACGAGCGTCTTGGAGATAGTCGAAGTTCTCTAGGCCTGGGTCGTTCAGCTGCCATATCCAGAGGCTGCGGTTGCCTGACAATGTCATGTGGGCAAGATTTCTGGAGATAGAAAATAAAATAATATTAAGGCATATTTTAGTAAGTTGTTGGTGAAAGTGATTGTAATGAATAAATACATACATATATACACACACGCCTTCATTCCCAGAGTGGGGTAGGCAGAGCTACAGAATTACTAACAACTCGAGTTGTTGTTAATTCTGTAGACACATTTTGCACAATCAGGCTAAACTGTTTACAATCATGTGTACATTAGTGACAGATTGCAAGCCCATCGATCTTAAGGCATATTTTAGTAAGTTGTTGGTGAAAGGTATTGTAATGAATAAATACATACATATATGCACTCACGCCTTCATTCCCAGAGTGAGGTAGGCAGAGATACAGAATTATTGACAACTCTAAAAACTTGTTGTTAATTCTGTAGCCATATTTTGCACAATCAGACTAAGCTGTGTACCATCATGTGTACATTAGTGACAGATTGCAAGCCCATCGCCTAACAATACTACAAGCCTTTATTCCCTTAGTCGCCTCTTACGACTTCGAAGGAAAACATGGATTGGCATCATTCTAAGCCATTCATTAATAAAAGGATGTATTACAAGGATAACAGTTCCAGGAAAAATATAATGGAACCAGTCGGTAAATCGTTTATGGACTCTTATTACACAATTATATGTTCAAATAGTAACGTGTTCGTACAGCAAGATAACCTTAGTACTTACTCGTATGTGTCACTTCTGCGAGTAAAATACACAGTCAAGTCCGGTTTACAAATATTTTACAGGGTGTCCAGGAACTTGAAGCAAATTTAAGGGACAAGAAAGCCCTTTTCTTATCGGTCAAGAATATAAATTTAACTTTTCTAATTAAGAGTTGAGTTATTATGGTTTTGATGACACTGGCAAATCCATTCCTCAATAACGTACTCGTAGCAATGCACGGAATTACATCATAGATATCATAATTCGATACGCTGCTACGATATTAAGAATTGGATATCAAGTTTTAGAGTCAAATTTTAAAACCTTAATAAATCCTAAACTAATTATAATTAACCATATTGAAAAGGAATATAAATAAAACGATATTCTGGACCGGTGAGAAAAGGGCTTTCTTATCCCTTAATATTTACGTCCAGTCCTGGGACACTATGTATATACTTATAAACTTGTTATCTTTGACACGTTCACCGAACTAAGTAAAAACAAAACAAATGTTGAACCGCCATTTGATTTAGCCAATTTAGCCATACCTATTGAATCGTTTCAGTCATGGAAAGAAAAGCAAAACAACCACAAAACTTCCTAACTCTCGCGTTATCATAACAGATTGCAGTAATCGCCAAATATATGGAAGATCCAATACATTAAATGGAAGCATTGAATTTTGTTGTACCTCTGCAGTTTGGCCTCTGGGCTCTTGCGTTCGCCGATGCATGAAATTATAGGTAGAGTATTAAAGTTATCGAGATACAGGAAATAACTCATTATCCTGCTATAGGTCAAAAAATTAATAACTTTAAATGTATTTGTTAATTTATAACTATAAATTAATCTCAATAAAACTAAACTATAATTTGTCTTGTTTTTTTTTAATCCAAAATTAGCTGATCAAACCGAGTGTCGCCGGGTTAATTTTTATTTCATACAAACCTTGCCCTGACAATTGGAAGCGAAATGCAGGAAATGATGTATACTTGAATTTAAGGTATAAAAAAATGGTGAATGCTAAAAAATACTCTTAAATAATAAATATAACGTATCGAGATTGTTTCGCAACATTATGTTTGAATGACGATTGTCTATTATGACTTTGAACGGAGATCACATAATATAGATAAACAATAAAAAGAAATCTCTCCAAAGAACTTCGCCATTTTGTCGTTGGGTTATTTTTATGTATTAAAATACAAAAAAAAAACATATCTTCACGATTTATTTAGATAATTGCTACTAATTTTAATACCTTTCATTACAAAATGTGTATCTCTCCAAGGAGAACTACGAGTAGGTATAAAAGGAGGTCCGACCGGAATTCAAACCTCGGTGAATCGTTGTTAAATGAAACATACCTAATTAATTACCAAAAATTTGTAACTTTAGAAACATGTATAATACCTACTCGTATTAGATAAATAGTTTAATCTGACAAAGAAGTAAAAAAAAACATGGAAACTTACACAATTCAATTTGTAGTCCAGTCTTACAAAAGGTGAAAAATACATGATTCTGATATTAGATATGGAGTCTTAACAAAAATCCACAATGTCGCCGCCGAGTGCAGGGAAGGCGTCCGAGGCGAATTTTGATTAAAAAGTACAATTAACTTTTTAAATAACGCTTCAACAATTGACTCTATTACAAAAATATCCACTACGGGTAATAAATATTTGCTGTAGATAATCCGTTAGTTAAGCAAATTTCGATGGAAAGCACCATTGAACTCTACTCACACGATCTTCAATGTGTTCTGGACCTGCGTTGAGAGCGGGTCGCGGTTGTTGAACAGCTCTGGAGACGAGGCTCGCAAGCTGCTGAAGGCCTCAATGGCTTTCTGCGCTTTCTTCACATCGTAGTAACAGCTGTGGAGGAACCTCCGCAGTAGCTTGTCATCTGGAACATTACAAAGTAACTAGTTATGTTATAGAATCACAGAACATCATGTCAACGCAGGACCTCATGTCTCCAGTATTAAATAAAAAATAAGGTCAAAATATCAACTGAAAAGCGAAAAATTAGCTCTATAATCTATAGAAAATTGTAAAATAAATAAGGTAAATTATAGACCAATGTAAAAAATCTGGAATACTTTTTCCAATATTCAAGTTACATTTATTTGTAGGTATACTTAAATTGTATTATTTGTTAACGAGGTATCGAACAAAATTCATTGCATGGTGCATTATAAGTAGATTGCTCTTACAATTTTCTATAGATTGTAAAGCTTGTTTTACGCTTTTCAGTTGATATATTTTTTACTACTGTCGGGTTTTTTGTTTTATTGGAGACCCATGACGTGACTTCATTCTTTGTGATTCTAGACTATAACTAAATAGTTTTTAAAATTTAGTTCATTTCACACTTACTAGTTTTTATTAGCAAAGTAGCGGTATAATTTAATATAGGTAATACGATGGTCAGCTTTAATTAAATAAAAGACCATGCTTTATTTAATCTGTGTTAATTAATCTTGCTAGGCGCGCACAGCTAGTCTTTAATCATTCAAGGTGTGCATAACAATGATACCTACCAAGAAACACGATCAGGGGGTTTATTATGACATGACTATGATATTCATTATACGGCGAGCGTAAATGACAGAGCTATAGCAGTTATATAGCTCTGTCCTTATTTCTCAGCGTAAACTGAACTGCACAGCTAGGTCATAATAACCCCCCAGGGAATTGTAATCAGTGCCGATGACACGCTTCGCAAACTCAAATTACTTGTAACTGCTGGTTGGTGGCAGTGAAAGTGATTCATTTCATGGTCGATGAGTGAGCAAATGGTTGGATGGGCGTTGTTTGAAAATCGGAAGGCTCCGTACCCATTGCTACGAGTTTATTCACAAAAACTACTTCCAAAATCATAAGCACACCTAATAGATTATATTCTATTTTAAGTCACTCGTATTATATTTTAGTGGCAGCGATTGGATTCTACGTAGGACACTTGATAGTTTTCCATTACAATTCGAAATAAATAAGTTACTTAAGTAAGTCCGTCCGTTCGTTCAGAGGCCCTACTTTGAAAATCGAAGTTCGAAGTTACGTTATCTCTATACCTCTCTCTCGATTTAGTCTCGAATAACGAGTGACAGGGATGTAGCTAACGTAACTTCGAACTTCAATTTTCAAGGTAGGGCCTCAGTTTCCAGATTTCAAGTATGTGTGTGGTTTTGGCTGAAGGGGGAACTGGAAACACGTTTTCACGCCACTGCTCGGAAATATGGCCAAAGAAGGATCGAAATCAGAATAGAAAGTTGCTCTTAGTAGTACAACACAAAAACAGTCCAACAATGTTGAGTTGCAAAGTAAAATGGAGTGTTTTTAGACCAGTTTACTTTCTACTCTGCTATTGGTCGGTTATTTATGACTAGACTACAAATACGGTTCTATAATCAGAATTATTAAAAGTCGACGCCATTTTGAACTTTTTTGTTACTGGTCCGATTGCTCTGAAAATCGATATCTGAGGGTCCCTGGGGACTAAACATACAATTCTAAAATTAGAATTGTTAAAAGTGGACGCCATTTTGAACTTTTTTGTTACTGGTTCGATTGCTCTGAAAATCGATATCTGAGGGTCCCTAAAGACTACAAATACGGTTTCATAATCAGAATTGTTAAAAGTCGACGCCATTTTGAACTTTTTTGTTACTGGTCCGATTGCCCTGAAAATCGATATCTGAGGGTCCTTGGGGACTACAAATACGGTTCCATAATCAGAATTGTTAAAAGTGGATGCCATTTTGAACTTTTTTGTTTCTGGTCTGGTTCTGATTATGGAACCATAAGAACCATTGTAGTCCCCAGGGACCCTCAGATATCGATTTTCAGGGCAATCGGACCAGTAACAAAAAAGTTCAAAATGGCGTTGACTTTCAACCATTCTGATTATGGAACCGTATTTGTAGTCTTTAGGGACCCTCAGATATCGATTTTCAGAGCAATCGGATCAGTAACAAAAAAGTTCAAAATGGCGTCCACTTTTAACAATTCTGATTATGAAACCGTATTTGTAGTCTTTAGGGACCCTTGATATTTCAACATTTCCTTGTCATTCAGCAACTGTCCTAATGCTAATATCAATATTACTTTTAATTAAACTGTGTATTATGTCCTAACCTGTTTTATTTCCTTACATTAGGCGTGAAAAGCACATAGTATTGCCTCGGTAGAAAGTGCAATAGATGGACTGCGGCTCGGCCCGCGAACTAACTCGTCCATCTATTGCTTACTTTCTGTACCTGGGCTACAATGTACTATTGTAACCCTAGCGAAAATGATACTAATAATAATAGGTTTAATATTCCTTAAACGGTTCTCATTAGTTCATACTAAATTAGACATAGTATTTTTTTAAAGAGCTACCCAAGACGTGTTATTTAAAAACTCATGCTCTACATGTATGAGAGCAACTACGAAGATAACAATTGTTATAGATACTTATTTAAGTATACTTATTTAAGCAACATTTTTTTCGCGGAGTATAGTTATATATGTGTAGAAAGTAACTGAGACATAAAGACGGACAGACGGACGGACATGGCGAAACAATAAAGACAAAAGAATAAATTAAAGAAGAAAACATATGTCATTACGTCATTAGAGATGAATCATCAGCAATCTTGTAGAATCTTTCTGTTTCGCATTTATTAAATCCACTACTGAAACGTCCTTGTATGTAAGTAATGTGTGTACACTCGCCCACACAGCTAGTGACCAATGAAGATAAACAGAGAGAAACTGTCACTGTCGTGCGCATGAGATTCTTAAGTAAATTCTAAATTTATCTCTTTCTACATTTTCTCACTTCTGTTTTTAATGGGCAGTTAAGTGTGTGGCTGTTTGTACCTACCTACCGGCAGATATTTTTCAAGATAGATGTAGATAACAACCTACAAGATATACTACAAGTTCTAGATATCGAACGAGTTGTTGAGATTTGTAATTATTTCTACTTCATACGTACAGTCACCAGCAATATATTAGACACGTGTCCAAAATTCCACTTATTACGCAAGTAATAAATAGATATATGTAGAAACCTGAAAGAATTACGATCCTACTGCTAAGAACCACCCTAGTAAAATTAGCTTTTTTTTTTAACTGGTCAAGTGCGAGTCCGACTCGCGCACTGAGGGTTTCATATTTAAAATAACATACTTGGCAACCACAAAAGAAAATACTCATTTTGTTATGAACTTAATTTTTTATGCAATAAGGCCCATTTTGACTAGCCTTAAGTTGTACAACTATGCCAAATTTCAAGTTGATAGCATTAGTAGTTGCTGAGAAAACCTGCTGTGTGTGAGGGTTCCTTTCTTACCATTTTGGTACGGAACCCTAAAAAAGATCGCGTTTAAATAGATCAATCCGTTTAAGAGCTACGGGGTTACAGACAAATACACAGACATACACGTTAAACTTATAACAGACCCCTATTTTCGTCAGGGGTTACAAATATCAGAAACGTTGTTATACTACATACATACATACATACATAAACTCACGCCTTCATTCCCAGAGTGGGGTAGGCAGAGCTACAGAATTACCAACAAGTCTAAAAATTGGTTGATAATTCTGTAACCACATTTTGCACAATTAGGCTAAGATGTTTACCAGCATATTAGTGACAGGTTGCAAGCCTATCGCCTAACAGTACTAAAAGCCTTTATTCCCTTAGTAGCCTCTTACACCATCCACGGGAAGACATGGAGTGGCACTATTCTAACCCGGCAACCACACGGGAAACCACCATACTATACCATTAATTATATAGATGTTGTCACATATTTTTGAAATAATGGCTAAGATATTATTGCTGAGTGACTGTACCAGTACAATCACTCTAAGGTCTGACTTTTATTCCCACAGAAAAAATGTAAACAAAGTTACGTCACTGTCAAAGTGACATTTCAGGGGATCTTAAAGTACGGGCCAGCAAGAAAAATAATATTACTTAGGTATTAAGATATTATCATGCCGCTGGAAGTGATATTAAAAATAAATTTGAGAAATAATTTAAATTAAAATCGCACAAATCTGTGAAATGAAACAGCATTATTTTTAAATTTATTAACATACCTATATGCTAATCTTTTAGGGTATCCAAACAAAACCAAATTTTATGTATGTATGTTTGTTTGTCCACGCATCTCTCCGAAACTATTAATCGGATTATGACCATACTTTTTGTATTGCCTTACATATTTACTTCCTTCAACTTAGGGAGCAGTGCAAGATATGAACTAATACGTTTAAGTGTGACGTCCTGGCTGAATGATATGTGGTGTCAAAGGGTAAACATCCCAATACCTATATTCGGGGTCAATAGAAATGACATAAGATATAAACAAAACCATACGGACCTATTTACCATCATTACACCATAATCACCTACCGTACCAATTTGGATATCGCGTCGCTTGCAGAAATAATATATTGAGGTTATGTGTCAACCAGTACTGATTTGTTTACATCTTTCATCAGTTCTATTGACCCCGACCTGGTGGTTAAATTCTAGCGAACATAAGAAAAATAAAAACTACACCTTTTTTAATTTTTTATTTCCATACTTATGAAATATTTACAACATAACTATTAATTTCTACATTCCAGTTATTATTTAAAACTAAAAATTACGAATTGTAACTACCTAAATAACTCCTTTTTTTATTCAGAATCGGTTATATCAGTTCCGCTGTCACTTTCATCACCTGAAACATGAATTATAAATTTCTGAGAAACGTCATCAATGAGATGGTCGAGTGCCAGCATTTTTTCCTCCTCTTTTTTGACATGCTCTATAACTGCTGTCCAGTTTTGCGGAGTAACGTTGTTGAGGCCATCTATAAATATTTGCTTTACTTCAGCCATTTTAAAACTTGTATTGTGTCTTGCAACATGCCCCTTTACCTGTGCCCATACGAGCTCAATGGGATTGAGCTCGCAGTGGTAAGGGGGCAGTCGCAAGACTGTTACTCCTTTTGCAGCCGCCATCTCATCAATCACTTTTGTTTCGTATTTATGTTTTACTTTCCCTACTATTTCTAATAATGTGGCTATCACCATATAAGGTTCAAAATGAATATTTTTGCTTCGCAACCACTGTTGGATGTCACCTTTTCTGGTTTTACTGTTTGGAGCTCTGTCTGCTTTACGGGAGTGGTAAGGTGCATTATCTAATACTATCACTGAATTTGGTTTCACTTTGGTTAAAATTTTTGTGAACCACTCCTCGAAACAGTTGGCGTTCATTTCTTGATGGTAGTCTTCAGTGCCTTTTTTTGCTTCGAACATCAGAAGACCATCTTCCAGGAACCCTTCCTCGCTCCCTATGTGACTTATTATCAACCGTTTCCCCTTGCCTGTCGGAGACTTAAGACCGGTTGTTAGCCCCTCCAAAAATGCTTGTCTGGGGTGATTAATTGTTTCGTCAATCCAGGTTTTCGACAGTGTGTGGCCTGCAAACAATTGAAATGTGTGAAAACACTATACAAGAATGAGAAATAAAATGTTCAAGGCACTACTAACACTACTTATATGATAAATTCAATAGTAAGATGTTTCTTTGTCATTAAGTGACAACAAAAGAATTAACTGTATTGGACGTCTTTTAGTGCAGAGGTATTTAATATGCTTCAGAATAGAATGTTTTTATCTTAAGTAGTAAACACAGGATTAACAAACTATAAATAAACTAGCAACTAGCCGTTGCTTCGCTCCGGGCTAACTGATGGTGAAAACCGCATCAAAATCCATTCAGTCGTTTTTGAGATCATCGCTAACATACAGACAGACGGACACGGCGGGGAGATTGTTTTATAATATGTAAGGATAAGGATAAATAACACATGAGTAACCAATAACAGTAAACTATAAAATTAAATACAAATTTAAACGCTAATAAATTATGGGCATAACCTATAATATTAGAAGTAATTGTACACACCTTCATTAACCCATGTCTCATCTTGGTAATAAATCTGCCTCTCCTCTTTTCTAAAATCCCTTATCTTCATAAGGTACCGTTGACGCCAAACAATAATGTCCCGGCGTTCAATAAGGTTACTTCTTCGCTTACGGGAAGTATATTTGAATTTTAAATGGATAAGAACTTTCCTCAATGTGGTTTTCGAGAAATGAGGAAGATCCGGGTCTTCACATAGCTTCTCATGAATCTAAAATAAACAACTTTGTATTAATATTATAGAATAATCATAATGTCATGCATGTGTTTACAAATATTATTTAAATCAATGAGGCATCTACATCCAAGTATTGTTTATAAATATTATTAATTTTAAGTACTTTATTTATAATAAGTAAATTTTAATGCTACAAACACATGTTCAATTTAATTAGGTTCTGTGTGCTTTAGAAAATGTTTAATTTCCAATGGTAATTCTACCAAATCTATAATGAAGTAGATACAGAAAAGCAAGAAAATACATACCGTTCTAATTGTAGGAGGCTCATTGCGACCGAAAAACTGGTGCACAATGCGACGAATTGCACACATCGTAAATTCATCGATTTTGTCGATGACATTCATCTTCGGGCCAGGTTTTTTAGGAGGAGATAGTATGTCGTTCTCTTTGTATTCTTTCAAAACCGTATACACGGATGAAACAGCTGTTCCCAATATTTGAGCCGCCTCTTTTGCACAGTCGACTTTAGACCAATATTTATTGGCTGGCCAATTATGATACACGTGTTTGTACGCGTTTAACACCATGTTTTTCTCCAACTCCGAAAAAGGGCCAGCACGTGGTCTTTTTTTCACGGGGGACAACGTATAGTCGTCCTGTGACCGAGAAGTACTCGGGCCGGGGTCCATCCTACCACACAACAATAACAAAAACACAACGGAAAACGTAACAACGAACAACTTAATAACAATAAAAACGTAACAACAATGAAAATTTAACAGAACAATTTAACAAGAGTAACTGGAAAGCGAATAAGACGGGAGCACTAACTGTAAGCAAGTGAGGTGACGTCTCATTGTCTCAAAGACTCAAATCAAGCGAAGCGGCCCTCGACTTGTTGAGACGGGAGTATCGAGTCAGTGATACCAGTGTAATAAATAAATTATGCATACGAAAACAGTATTCTCGTTTTAAATTAATATTAAAAACAGTTTATTTCAAAATAAAGTTTACAATCAACAAATTAAATTATTTCGTCTTGATTACAATATATTGTTTTTTTATAGTAAGTCGATTTATTGTAAATGTGGGAAGTATAAATATTTTGAATGCCGGAAATGTTTTTCGCTAGCGGCAACACCTTTGTTTACATTTTTTCTGTGGGAATAAAATTCAGACTTTAATAACACACCTAGATACAGCAAAATGGATATGTTACACGATTATCTTGCGTGGCAACAAGGTCTTGCATATATTTCTGAATCCGTGCTGTATGCACGAGTATAACGTATGTATTTAAAGACGTAAGCGAATAACAAGGAAAACATATGAAAAATATACGGCCACCGACGTCAAAGATTTATGCTAACATATTTGCACCTTATTTCAACAGAATAGGGATAAAAATGACAATAGGTTTTTGACGTCAACTATACATACACGCGGTCGTGTCAACATAGTTTTGGACACTATGACCGCTATCATATATATTAAAAGATAAAAAAAACTCGGGCAAAGAGCTATATATGCTCGTGTAGGGTTCCGAAGCCGTTACCATAAAAAAAATCTATTTAAAAAGTTACTTGGTCTGTCTTAGATGATTTTTAGTAGGTACGAGTATAAACACTTTCGTTGCCTTTATCTCAGAAACTAATCAAGTATACTTAGTTGCTATAGTTTTCCTCTCGAGATAGGTTTTTGTGTTTGTATAAACTGCATCGGAACATTCGGAACCCTACACTGAGCATGGATCCCACATGCTCTTGTCAGGTATATTTACTAGCTTTTAAGTAGGCAGCTTTTTGCAAATAAAATGCTGTTTCATTAGAAAACAAATATCAATTGACTTTAAATTCAAACTTGATTGATCAATCATTCGACTTGCGTCACTTTTGCATACAAATGAAATCTCGTTCGGAGTACTCGGCGCGTATCGCTATTGTGTGTATTGAATGGGCTTTATCTTAACAATCGCTGGGAATATCCGATGAGTGGCAACTGTTTCTTGCTATAGGAAATTTCAACTTCGAACATTCAGCTGTTTCAATTAAAACTGACTAGGTACTCACTTATAAAACTAGCTTCTGTCCGCGACTTCGTCTGAATAGATTTCGATTATCGTTATACCCGCGGGTTTTTTTTTATTTTCCGGGATGACAAGTACCCTATGTGTTAACCCAGGGTGTAAGCAATCTTTGTTTCAAATTTCATACAAGCAGTGTGAAGGAGTAACTAACACACAAACTATAGCATTTATAATATAAGAGATACGAGTGCCTAATATGCAATAAGGTAAGGACTGTTCAATTTACTAAGCGGACATCAAAACTAGGTTCATTTACGGATTTTTTATAACAAATATATCTTTATTACCGTGAATATTTATTTACAATATTAAAATAAAGTAATATATAACACAAGAAAAAAAGATTTAATTACAACGGTAAAAATTTCGGACTTTAGCCCGGATTCGTCGCATAAGTGTTTGCACATCGCTTTTGGATACTTTTCTACAAGCAGCAAACCACATGCGTTTAAATTCTGCCAATGTACTAGCTTCTCGGCCATCCTTCCTCAAGTATCTTTTTACAATGGCCCAGTATCGCTCGATGGGGCGGAGCTCCGGGCAGTTTGGTGGGTTGTCTTCTTTCTTAACAAAATCGATGTTTTTTGAATTTAATAGCCCCACAATCTCACCAGCATAGTGAGCACTCGCTAGATCAGGCCAAAACAAAGGGGGAATACTGTGCTTTCTATATATATAGGAAGTAACCGTTTTGTGATGCATTCCTTTCTATAAATTACGCCACCAATAGTTCCAGTTGCAAAATAAGACGTACTTTTGAGGCCACAGGAACAAATTGCCTGCCATACAAGGACTTTCTACCCGAATTTGTCAATTTTTATGTTTTTTTCGGAATCGGGTACAATTTCTCCTACAGCCGCATTGTAATACTGGGGCCCCGGTAACGTACTTGTGTCAAATTTCACGTACGTTTCGTCATCCATGAGAATGCATCGAGATTTATTTTGCAGCAAAATATCGTATAAATTGCGGCATCTTTTTTTGGACCGTATTTGTTGCTCGGCACTTCTCTTCGGCATTTTTTGCTTCTTATATGTCCGTATATTATTTCTTTTCTTGATATTTTGTACAGTGCCTACGCTAATACCTGCTTTTTTAGCAATTTCACGAACGGACATGTACTTTGTTGATTTTAACAGCCGCACGACTTTTTATTCGACATTTGGGTTTGCCGGGCCACTTCTCCGCCGCGATTTTGGTAAATCGTCGAGCGTATGGTGCTCTCCAATTTTTTTTATGATTTGAAACACGGCTGACTTGGAACATTTAAACTCATTCGCAATTTTCCGCAGTGAAAATTGGCCTGTACACCATTTTTGCAAGATCAATTTGCGTTCTTTAATATTAATTCGCTCCATCGTGAAAAATATTTAGACAATTAAAAAAATAAATATGACACTTGATAGACTTGTCTAAGTTTATTTTATAACCAGCCACTGCCTGCCTATCAGTATTTTTTTAGTTGAAGGATTAATATTGAATTAAGTATGTCCGCTTAGTAAATTGAACAGTCCTTAAGGGTTTTAATAGTTATTTGAACTTTACAAAAACTTCAAAGCTACACGAAAATAGGCAGCCTTATCTTGGGCTAGTTACTGACGATCGAGTACTTTTAAGTATAGATTATCTTACTCCGCGTACCTTGTCCCAAGCTTCGACACCCAGCGCGTAGGTACACAATAAAGTACAAAAAACCGATAAAGGGCACCGTATAGATTATATTGATATTGCAATCACAACGTTATTTAAATGGGTCTTACGATTAACTAAATATTGACTATTTATACGGCGATGTTTAAAAACTTAAAGAAAAACAAATTGCCAGCCGAAAAGAAAGTCGTCAACGTAGAGGGTTTACTAAGTCTGGTAATACAGAGGCACTCAATAATTTGCTAATTACAACGGTTTTGTAGTTAGCTAAATATTTTCAGTCTCACGCACCTGACAGTTTTACTATTAGTGTATTATAATTATAACAACACGAAGAAGGCCGAATTTATATCTTAGACGTACCCTACTGCAATTTTATTTTGTCCAATTAAGTCACTGTGATTTGTTCAAAATGGTTATTAGAAGTATTATTTTTACTAATGACATTGTATAGTTGAAAGAACTGAACATATTCCTCTATCGTCGCATAATATTAGAACCGTCATAATTGACGACACGATTAGTATAATTGTATCTTCACTTATGGTGCGTTCCTATATTCAAAACCGTTGGTAGAGTTGTGAAGTCTAGTTAAAATTTGACACATTTTGTACGTAGCTAATGTCATAACATAACGCTACTGCCCGTGAGGGAAACGATTCGTTTCTTGAATATAGGAACCGGGCGTTAATCACTCAACGTAACTTCATATTTTAATTTACAAATGAAGCTGCGCTTGTAATTTACGCTATTCAGCTAAAGTTAACGCAATGTCTCGAGTGAGACTGGTACAAATAAACTGTCGAAATTTTTAAATGTTGTAACAAAAACTGGTTATTTAGGCCATGGCTTGTGAACGGTTGGCTTAAAAGTTTACGAGTCGTTATTTCCATAAAAGATTTACTTTGATTTGAAAAATAACTAGCGAAGTAGCGACCCGTCCAGATGAAACAAAAATTAATTGAAATCAAATTTCAGAATCACAAATTATATAGCTATATCTAGCCAACGGAAGCAAAGCAAAAATGTACTACCAAGTAGGAGTAGCGTTCTTTAGTAATATCAATAAAAACTCCTAAGCTTATTCATATATTGGGATGTTAAAACTATAATAATATGGTAAATATTAACGTCAAGTAATGTACTCACGTCAAGTTCTGGGACATCCTGTAATAGAATCAATTAGATTGATCATCGAATGGATATATTTTTTAAATGGAAAGGGGTTTCTTATGGCGTAATATTTATGTCAAGGTCTGGTGTATACAATCAATTAGATTATTTTTTGACAATATGTTCAACATAATTAGTTAAATGATAAAAAAAGATAAAAGATTTATTTGGTTTATTGTTAGATATTGAGTCACTCAGGCAAACAAATAGGCTTACCTATACAAATATTAGCATCGATTTTTTTTTTACTAGATATGTCGTATGTTAGTAACTCTACAAAGCCATCCGTCCGGGGTTTGATCCTCGGTAACAACAAATATTTGTGTGATGATCACGGGAATTTATTTCTGAGCCTTTATTGTTTTCTTTGCATATTAAAATTACCAATCATTTACAACGTGTGACATAAAAGCATCAGAACATTTTTAAAAATTTGAATGACTAAGAAAAAAAAACATACTTGTACCTACATACTTACATTAAATCACGCATGTTTCCCAGAGGGGTGGGCAGAGACCACTACTTTAGAAAAAAATATTGAATATTTATCAGTGTTGCCCGCCTTGGACTAGTGGTCGAAATTACGTCATTTTACTCATTTTGTTTGTCATCGCGTTACGTAGCTTTAGCTGTGACGTACAAAAACAATGTGGCGTTTCAGCTTTTAGGCACTAGCGGAAAATTTGGTGTCCTGCCGTTTGACCAAAAGTCATTTGTCAAAATTACACTTGACAAACAACGTTTTGCAAAAAAAAATTAAGTCTATTGATCATTTTACTACTAGTCATTTTACAAATGATTTACTTTTCCAAATGATCAACAGTTAAATTTACATTTTACGAGGAAAACGAACCAGGGCATAACCGACTCGGATAGGTTAGGTTAGAAGGCAAAGGCGGGAGCTTGGCTCCCGCCTTGGCCTTCGAGGTTGTTTTTTTTTCTGCCCAGAAATAGGTAAACTAATTGCTAAATGATCAATTGCTAAGTGAGTTTTTGTAAGATGATACTTTTGTCAAATGTCTCGTTTGCCAAATGATCATTTGGTGAAACGTTGTTTGTCAAATGATCATTTGTCAATAATTTTTTGGTCAAACATTAGTGAACCGGAAAATTTTTCATTTATTTTCTCAGTAAATAATTAACAAAAAAAAAGCTTTTACGACAAACCTCTATAAGCATGATTTTTGCAGAACACCTTTTTATAAAGTTCCTGTTGTCAATTTATCACAATAAACTTTACTAACAAACTTACCCATATCTTTTGGCACGTGTGGTTTTTGAGCTATCCATTCCTTTAATTCCTCTAGTTGTTTCTCCACTTCCTCCTCAGTTATTGCCTCTGCCATATTGTTACTGTAAACAAAACATCAAGATACATTTTCACATTTTTCTTTTTCTCCGTAAATACTTTTTTGTCAAATTGCCAAAAAATATGACAGTATCGGATCTGTACAGTACATAGTAAGTATAAAACTAGTCTCTGGTTTCACTAATTCAAAGAATGCCACTGTTTAAAACATTAGCAAAATATTGAAATCAAAACTTTACCAGCAATTAATCCTACTAATATTATAAACTAGCTTTTACCAGCGACTCCGTCCGAGTAGAAGTCGTTTATCGCTGCTCCCTCTGGAACTGTCCAATTTTCCGGGATAAAAACTACCTTATGTCCTATTCCAGGACCTAACCTATACTATATTTGTGCCAAGTTTCAGTGGTTGAAGCGTGATTGAGTAACCAACATCCAAACATCCAAACGGTGTTTTTCAAAAAAAGAGTAATTTTTTTTTTTTTTCATAATTCGTTTTTTTATTGTTTTTCTTACTCAGAATCGTTGATACTATCGATCCTCATACAAGAAAAAAAGTGGCCTAAATATTCCGTTCCAAATCGTCACATTTTTTAATGCAGTCTTTTTTTATTTATATGGACGTGACGCACTGGAAGAAAAAACTTACATAGTAAAATCTGGGACACTTTTTTTCTTGCATGAGGATCGATAGTATCAACGATACTGAGAAAGAAAAACCAAAAAAAAACTAATTCTGGAAAAAAAAGTTAATGTACACTTTTTTTGAAAAACGCCCAGTTATAATATAAGTAAGAAGTAAGATAAGATGAGATGCGAAAGGTTGTGTGTGTGTTAGTTTTGTTACTCCTTGACGCTACAACGGCTGGACGGAATTGGATAAAATTTGGAATGGAGATACCGAGATAGCTTATTCCCTGGATTAACACATACCTACGCTACTTTTCATCCCGGAAAAATTTAATGTTGTCGAGGCAACAAGGATAATCGAAATCTACGGGGACGAAGTCGCGGGCAGAAGCTATAGTTAACATATTATATGTATATTTACTTACTGCATTTCATAATGTATGCAGTCTCACAAACTGACACAACTTGTTTAAACGTTGTCATTCGATTTTAACATAAAGAGAACATGTTCATTAGTAAAAATTAGTGACTAAATGTTCGGGTCGCATTGATGCGGTACTCAGAGACGAATAAGTAAGTGGTTTGCGACCAAACTGGTCGTGTAAATGCTGTTTTGTGTCATATATACGTACTTAGTTGTATTATCTAACTATCATAGGAATTTCATGTTCTATCTTTTTAGAAACTAAAACTAAGCGTATACCGAAAAACTAAAAATGTCTAATGTCCTTAAAAAACTAAGCAATAATAGCTTCTGAATGGAAAAAATCACTAGCTCTGGTTATAAAACCGAGGACTACTAATGCTAAGATTAATGTTAAGATTCATCAATATTCACATTTACAGTTAAATTTGTCACGTACCTACTAGGAATAAAGTTTAATTTAGTAGAACTAGAAGTACCTGTAATCTTTCGTCCTAAAATAACACCTCAAAACAAAAATAACAGGTTGTTTACCTCTCTCTCTGTTTCATCTTACTTACTGCATTGACTAAAATTATAGGTACACGATCGTCAAAACTGTCTCTGACATTCAGCCTCCGGTAGTGTACCTATATCATTAATTCATTAGGTACTGAAGGAACGTATTATACAAAACTAGAAGACTAGAAGAATGAGAGAATTAATGAAATCAAATTAGTGACCTTACTGCGCCCCTCAGCCCCCAAGGGAGACGGGGAGTGGATATCCGGCGTAAAAGAACAACGTCAAGTTTTATCTGAATCGATAGTAGGTAGTCATAATACTTCAGTCTTCACTTATCTCTAAACACAGTTTGCACAAGCACGTTTTACGGCTGTAGTTTATCAGCACGCGTACCATATATTTCACAGGGCGAAATAAAACGTGTGAAATGAAGAGATGATATTTTGCAACCAATTGAGTCATCTGTCCACGTTATTCTAAGAATAAAAATAATAGTTGTACGATCGAGACTTTCTGACTTTTTTTCCAGGAATTATACGTTGCCGCATGCCGTTTAAAATTTAGACTATACCTACCTATCGCAAGTGAATTAAGATGTACATTATTTATTTGGTATAGATAATGTTTAATGTAATTCGTTTCGTATAATTTTAATTATATTTCCCATTTGTCCACGTAAAATGAATACCTAATTCAAAAATTATAACATCAAATAAGTACCTACCTAAGTAGTATCTATGTGCATCGAATACAGGGGATTTCATATTATAGGTAACTACTATAGGTTACTAGTTACTACAATACATTTAATGTCTGATCAAATATAAGTAAAGATTCAAAACATCGATTTTTAATTTTACAAAATTAAGTAGAAGGTATAGTATGAATCTTCTCAAATGAACTTTTCGCTTCGAGCCCTAATCTTCCAAACAAAGGTCATTGTTTCTATTATCGCAAAACCGCTAGCTACCGAGTTAGCACGTGCTACTACAACATTGATATTGAAAAACAAACGGTATCGTCATAGTATTAAGGTTCAAATTGAATGTCACTGACATTCTAGATGTTACGTTTTGGTATTTGCCGTATTGCCTCGGGGCGGTATCGTCCTACACTACCAAAACGTAACATCTAGAATGTCAGTGACATTCAATTTGAACCTTAATACTATGACGATACCGTTTGTTTTTCAATATCAATGTTGTAGTAGCACGTGCTAACTCGGTAGCTAGCGGTTTTGCGATAATAGAAACAATGGCCTTTGTTTGGAAGATTAGGGCTCGAAGCGAAAAGTTCATTTGAGAAGATTCATACTATACCTACTATGATGGGAATTAACATTGTTGTGGTGTGTGAGTGAATATATGAGCCGTCTGTTAAGGTACTTTTAAACTTTTAAACATTACGTACCCAGTGATTCGGCTATTACAGTAATGATCTTAATGGAATCACGCAGAATTGAAGTACCTAACTAGTTGTTTGATACTGTAAAACTTCACCTTTGATTTGACTCATGTTCAAACTGGCTCGTGTCATGTAGACCTTCGGTCATACTCATAAAAGCAGTTGAAACATCCGTTGCGGAAATGTAACATAACATTATTTATCGTGATGGACATTTTAAAATGAAAATTCATTAGGTAGGTACACAAAACATTATGCATAATCATAAATGTACCTAGATACTTCGTGAAACAATGGGCGAAGTCATTAGAAGAGACGATAATATTTTATGTTGGTAGGAATGAACAACGCTTAATACGTAGGTACCTAATTAAATAACGAAAAAACAGTAGGAAATGTCTTCGGTTATCATACAATAGGTTATCTATCTATGATAGGTGCAACGTTTGTTTCATAGTCACAAACCAAACTAGGATAACAATAATAACTAGGTAGGTACCTACCTACCTACTGGTCTATCGGTGGAGGTAGGATCGTGGCACTGATTTCATTGAGCACGTATAGGTACTTCGATGTAATTACACTCGGCTTTACAGCTTTTTATCAATCTCAAGTCTACGCTATAAATCATTGAAGAATCGTGATAATCGTGTTGATAAACACGTATTTGGAAATGGACCTTTTCACTGTACTTAAATGACATAAAGAACTAAACTTACCAATACATTTGCATAATTTCGTATCAATCAAAAATTCGCAAATAATGTATCATGTAGGTATATTCATCACGCGTGTTTTTATTTAAAAGAACGTAGAATCAATCTAAAATTTCTAAAACTTGGTAATGGTAGGTATAATAAGAACTTTTTGATCTGGCCTTTTCTGTTTACACATCTCTTTGCTAATCGGGTCACTTCATACAATTCTTACTATACCTATGAAAGTTATTAAGGTACACCTAGTTACTAGTTATTATTCTGTGGGTACACTAAACTTGATCATTAGGATCAAGTTTAGTGTAGGTACCTATAATCGATGCAAAGAGATCTTTAAAAGTACGTGATTATTGAGAGTAATGTAATGTGTTAATTTGGTTCGTTTTGTTTTGTTTACACGTTTGCCAATTTCAATTGACACAGACTGTAGATAGTTAGGTAGGTATACCTACTAAAACATATTTTTAATCTTGGTCGTGCGTGCTATAGGGACAATTGCTGTAGGTATATTTACACAACAAAAAAGATTTTATACAACTTTTCGAGTGCGTAATTAATTTTGCAAATACGTGTAATAATAAACACTAAACTTGTTTTGTAGCA